>CM056573.1:6812500-7450000 GCA_029721435.1 Gymnothorax reevesii | reverse complement strand
GGTTTCTCTTGCGGCTCCTTGCCTGGATCATTCGGCATCGAGCTGGAGGCACGATTTCTGGTGTCCTTTTTAAAGTCCTGCTTCTCTGCATCAGTGGCATGTTGATCTATGCCCTTGCTATTAGAAATGTTTGGGCCTTGAGGACCTTCTGGTGGCTTCACAGAATCTTTTTCAACTGACTTTAGAGAACTGTTTGAAGCCACTGCAACATCAGGTTCAGAGTCCTTAAAGCGGAGGTCAGATACTGCTGGTTGCGGTATTACCACTGGGCTTTTGTTTTTTGGCTCAGGTACTAATGTGACTTCCGCCTTGTACAAAACGGGTTTATCTGATGTACTGGAGATGGGCTTGTTGGCAAGAGCCTCCAGTGGATACCGTGAGGCTCCCTGTAATGGAGGTTCTTTTTCCATTTTTGAAATGGCAGTCTTTTTCAAATTAGCGTTAGCTGGATCTATTGATTTGCCTGCCAATTTCATGCCATCATAAGTTTTCTCTGATTGATCTGAACTTCTGCCCACACATTTAGTGGACTCATCTAAAGCATTTTGTGTGGTCACTGGATTAGAATGTAAGACCATCCCCTGATCATTCACGTGCGGTAAGGATGATGTGCTGGGTACGGATTCTGTTGGGGCAGTTTCCTTCCGTGGAGGATCCTTTGGTAATGGTTCACCTTTTGGTTTTTCAGTGGCGTCTTTTGATTTTTGGTTTTTGGTTTCAGGTGAAGCTGTCTTATCACCATGGCTGCCATCAAATGACTGGTTTTGCAGTGGCTTCTCTGGAGGAGTTAAACCAAAGCTGGAAGCAGTTGGAATCTTAAGTTGAGCCTCTTTTTCAGGCTTGGTGGTTTCCACAGGTAGAGTTTCCATTGGTGATTTTATGTGGGATTCTTCCATTAATCCTTTAGACTTCAGATTTGCAACATCATGTACCACGGCCCTGTTGTCACTAACGGAACTGATTTGTTGGTGCTGTATGGACTTCACCGCTTCAGCGCTGGTGACTCCATATTTGCTGATCTTCTCAATAGGACGAGTCTTTGTCACAGTGGAATCTCTGACAAGCTCCTTGTCCATCAAGCCAGCTTCCCCTGGCTTGTTGGAAATGAATTGAGAGATCGACGCCTTGCTGGTTTGTGTTTCCGTTGGATTCTGCACACCTTCCGGATCAACAGGTACTTTTTTCATTACAGATTTATCGGCCACTTTCTCATCAGTGTTATCTAGATTTTGTGATGCACTTGGGGTTTTGCGGTCAGCGTCTGTCACACTCTCTTGGATAACAGGATTCGCAATAGTGGACTCTTTAGCCTTATTGGCAGCTTTACGTTCAGCTGCTAAACGTTTGAAATACAAAAATCTCATCTCTGGATCATCCATATTGATAAATGATGGTATGGCAGGTAAAGGTTCTGTTGGAACTTCTCTCTCTGCTGGAACCTTTAATTGTTTTTTTTCAGTCAACTTTGGCTTTTGCAGTGGTACAGGATCCTTACGTGGCTTCACACTCGATTCTTCAGTTGATTCTTCTGACTGTTGGTTTGAAGCCTTGTGAACTTCGGTCCCTTTTTCACTGCTCCAATTAACTGATTTGTTTTCTCCTAAATTCTTTGGATCAGTCAGCGCCATGCTGCTTGCACCAGAAAGGGCATTTTCAAACTCTTGCTTCTCTGTGTTAGTGTCATCTTGGTGCAGCGCCTTTTCAGAGGAAAGGTTTTGGAAGTCTTTAGGTTTCATCAAAATGCCTTCAGTAACCTTTGATGAAGCCGTAGTAGAGGCGGTGGACTGTTGTGTGTCTGCTGAAATTTTAGATTCTGCAGGGACACTGGACTGTTCCTCAGACTTTTGGCCTTTGTTTTCATTTGAAGTTGTCTTCCTGAGACTGCTCCAGTCAATTTTTTCTCTCTTCATCAAGGGCCTTTTCTCCAAAATATGGGCCACAACAGAGGATTTTAAGTGCTCGCTTGCCTCTTCATTACCGCCTTCTTTATCATCGTCCCCAGCGGACGATTTTATTGCTGAATCATTTTGCTCAAAATTGATCGAACTGAAGAGGAGCGAAGATCTTAATCGAGAGCCTCTCTGAAACAAGGGGTTGATTCTGCTGGGATGTGACTCTTGCTTAGTGGTACTACTCTCTGGAACCTCTTTGACCTCCTCTTTCCCAGCTATTTTATCTTTAGCGGCAGTGGATGGCTCAGGAACCTGTGTTGCCGCTTTGCTGTCCGTCGCGACAGGCATGTATTTTCCAGTCTGGGCCTTCTGCGCATCTGGCTGGTTTGTCCTGGCATATTTTGAAATCAGGTCTTTGCTTACAGCCATCATAGGGAACTCTTGGGGATTAGGCTTGACAGCTGGTAGCTCCATAGCATAATTTTCCTCCGGAAATCTGGGTGGCTCCTCAAAGGGATCACACTCGAGCGGACCTGGCAAGCCTTTATCCTCATCATCCAAGGCACTGAGGTATGAATTTATCCTCCACTTCCGCAACCCCTGCTTCGTACCTGTATCCTGAGGTTGTTGACTGAGGCCAGCCTCAGTGATTGCGGGAGGTTTCAGCAGCGGGGAGGAAGTCTGGCCGCCATACAAGTGGCCTCTCTTCGGATCCATCCTATTAACCAACTCGTGAATATTTTCCCTGGATGAACTGGGCGACATATAATCCATTCTGTGGCCATAGCTACCTGGCGAAGGCATCTCAAGATAACCACTTTCAAAGAACTGATTGGTTCGACTAGATCCTTGGCTGCTGGAGTCGGAATTTATGCCCGGCCCAAAGCCTGGCTCAGCACCATGGTAATACTGCTGTTCCCTGTAATGGTGTGCGCTCTGGGGTTCAACGTCTGGGTTGTTCCTTACTTGATGCCTTTTCTGCAGCCGAGGAGAAGACCTGTTGCTGTCATGGCCACCCTCTGCATAGCTGTGCCTTTTGTTCTGCATTTCCATTTTCCAGGGGGCCATCGTGGATCTGCCCTGTTCCATGAAAGACTGGTCCATTCTTCCATGCATGGATGGGTGCTCTAGAGGGTGGTGTAAAGTTTCGTCCCTTCTGAAGGGGAGGAAATTACGCTCCTTGTCAATTTTATTACCAAGTGGCTGTCTGAAGTTTGAGGCATAGCGGGATGCCAGCATAGGTTGATGCTCTCGGAATGACTGAGTCAAATGGCTGCCGTACCCACTTTCTCCAGACGATGAGACCTGATCAGTCGTATTGGTAAGCGGCTGGGACTGGGCATACAAAATTCGAAACTCTTCATCATATGTAGTCACAAGCTCCCCGAGGAACAGGTGTGCAATGCAACGATGGATCTTCTCAAAGGACCACATGAAGCTGCAGATGAAAAGAATAAGACAAATATTTTTCTGGTTTCAACAATCAAGAGTAAAGGTCACACACGTTGGTGAATCATTTAGAGGAATGTTTGACTGACAAACAGATTTAGTAATATCTGTGACACACTGGCGTTATAAATCATCATTAATGTGGGAAGGAAAATGCCTAGTAACTTTGTCATGCAATTAACCATAATGGCTTATAATAAAGCTTATAGTTAAGCTTATGAATAGCTTTACCAACTATGAGAATCAATGTTTGGATGCTTATCAGCAAAGTAAACAGTTCAGAATCATAAAGCAATAAAAGGTTGCTACAGACCTAGCATGCCACTGACAAGGTGCACCTGTGTTCATATAATAATGTTTAACTGACAGGATGAAATGCATGAACCTTTTAGGATATTGCGCCAATATCCTGCAAATTAAAAACTCTTTCAGCCAAGGAATAAAATGAACTGCACAGGCAACACTCAGGCATTTTAATTGAACCTTTTCCCCGTGCTAACAATGTGCTACAAAAATCAAATTAATCTAATGCACCTCAGAAATTTGCAATGGCTACCATCTATGTGATATTTATCTGAAAAGCCGACAACTTTGTAATGTTGTCCATGACTTAACAGAGAGAAGCCACTCTGCTGGCAAACTCTACACTCGAAGCAAGAAGACAATTCCTACACGAGTAGCCAACACGGGACACTAACAGACAGACCGGCTGAAGTTAGGAATAAGGATTTTGCAAGTTGTTGCAAAAGTAAAATTTTCATATTCCCACAAGAATGGTCATAAGTTACCATGGGGATGACGTCTCATGCGCTGCTGGCGTCAATGGGAGTGGAGGCTGGCACTGACTCCTTTCTTCACAATTTTTGGCTGAAGTAGGGATTGTTATACAACCCCAATTCCAAAATAGTTGCAACAAAGAGTAAATTGTGAATAAAATCAAAATGCAATGCTTTAAGTTCACACAAGCCAATATGCTATTTACAATAGAACATAGATAATACTTCAAAATGTTGAAACAGAGACATTTCACATTTTTATCCATAAAGTGAGCTTGTTTCAAATTTTCTGGCAGCCCAAGGTCTCAAAAAAGTTGGGACACAGGCCAAAAAAAGGGCTGAAAAAGCAATTAATATATAAGGGAATCAGCTGAAAGAATATTTAGCAAGTAATTAAGTTGACAGGCATCAGGTGTGTAACATGATTGGCTATAAAAGGGATGTCTTACAGAGGCTGAGTCTCTCAGAAGTAAAGATGGCCAGAGGCTCTCCAAAAAATTGCAAAGGCTTTGAAAAACCTCTGTGCGTTAGGGACAAGGCTGAATACCTTTACTGGATGCCTGTGATCTTCGGGCCCTCAGACGCCACTGCATCACTCACCGGCATAATTCGGTCATTGTCATTACTAAATGGGCCCAGTAATACTTCAAGAAACCACTGTCTGTAAACACAGTCCTCCATGCCATCCACAGATGCCATCTAAAACTCTATCATGCAAAAAGAAAGTCATTGTTCAGCATGATCCAGAAGCGCAGCCGTGTTCTGTGGACCAAGGCTCATTTTAAATGGACTGTAGCAAAGTGTCCTGTGGTCAGACGAGTCCAAATTTGACATTCTTGTTGGAAATCATGGGCGTTGTGTCCTCTGGGCTAAAGAGGAGAAAGACCACCCCTCCTGTTATCAGCGTTCAGTTCAAAAGCCAGCATCTCTGATGGTATGGGGATGCATTAGTGCATACGGTGTGGGACACTGGCATGTTTAAAAAAACACCATGAATGCTGAAAGGTATATAAAGGTTTTAGAGCAACATGTGCTCCCCCCCCCCCCAGATGACATCTATTCCTGGGAAGGCCTTGTGTATTTCAGCAGGACAATGCAAAACCACATACTGCAGCTATTACAACAGCATGGCTTCGTAGTAGAAGAGTCTGTGTGCTGAACTGGCCTGCCTGCAGTCCTGATCTTTCATGGATTGAGAACATTTGGCACATAATTAAACGATAAGTCCGTCATAGGAGACCCAAAACTCTCCAGGAGTGGGAAGCCTGTATTAAACAAGAGTGGGATCAAATTCCAATGACTAAACTCAAGAAACTCATCTCCTCAATGCCCAGACGCCTCCACTCTGTGTTAAAAAGAAGAGGGGATGCTACACCATGGTAAACAGGCCCCTGTCACAACTTTTTTGAGAGCTGTAGCAGAAATCAAATTTGAAATGAGCTCACTTTGTGAATAAAATTGTAAAATTTCTCAGTTTCAATATTTGCTGTATTATCTGTTCTGTTGGGAATAAAATACTGGCTTGTGCGATTTGAAAGTCATTCCGTTTTGATTTTATTCACCATTTACCCTTTGTCCCAACTATTTCGGAATTGGGTTTGTATTCTTGAAGCGTTAAATAAAGGAATTTTCATTACTGGCCATATCTGGAGGCCCATTGAAGTCTGGAAGTGCTGGTACCAAACTTGACCCCAGCCTCCTTCGACAGACCGCTGCCGGTCATGGCCACTAGCAGCTAACACAGAGCATGTGCACGAGTTTAAATTCAAACAACAGAATCATTCCCATTGAAAGACATTGGAAAGGGTTGTGACAGTCTCTGCATTTATTGCGAAGAAAAACTAAATTGTGCTGTAATTGCAAATGGGTTATTGATCCCCCCAAATTGGGGTGTGAACTGGACACTAGCAGCACACTGGGACACAAATATTGCACGAAAGAGGTTCTACCTGTAATTGCCACTGAGCACAGCACGGCAGTCCACCAGCAGGAAGCGATCCATCATTTGACCCCGAAAGGATTTCCCTGACCGGCAGAAATAAGTGGAGCCCGACACCGTCCTGATGCGCATTAGCTGCAGCAGAAATACAATAGCAACTGGACCAACATGCTACGTAAACAGAAACACAAGCTAGCGCTCAAATGCCCCAGCACTACATTCAAAAACTGTTGCACAAATAAGTACATTAATATTCCATCACAAAACACAATGTAGAACATATTTTATGCATGACTGGACTAGATCAAGGGTCACGCTTTTCTCAAATTTGTGATAATTTTCCTCAGCAGGAAAATTAGTGCCCCGATGTAAATTGCTCACGTCAACACGAACTCACTCTGCTGTGTGGGACAAGTGTGATCATGTGGATTTGCAAAAATATACAAAGACAATTTACAAATGAGGTAAAAAAAACTTTAAATAATTTTTTCACCAGGCTTCACAAATGTTTCATTGAAGTGGTGCCGCTAACAGTAAATGATCCATATTCTTTAGTCGACTCTTATGTCGTCTTGCTCTGTGTGCAGACCAGAGCCCCCTCCCCCAAACTCGATCGCACAATCTAATGTTCGATTCCGTTTACGGAAATATATAAGAAGCCCCAAAACTGACATAAAAAGCTTTAGGAAAATGCAAATTTCACACAAAGAAATGAAATAACATTTATGAATTACACAACACTATACTGCCCATTCTCCAATACCATAGCCAACATAGTGCAGAAAAAGAATTGCGCATTCTGCAGCAGTAAAATCAGGACACTTTACTTTAAACTACAGAGCAAAAACACAGAAAGAACAGAAACAGCATCTTATCAGTTTCTTTGTTTAAATATGTTTCTCAGGCTAAATTTGGAACAAGTTAAAAAGAATCACAAAACTCACATGGACCATGTCCAGGTTTATTTTGCAGCTGGTGGCCATAGCGGTGAAGTAGTGCACGTTCAGCTCATCCAACACGATGTAAACCGCGACGTTGCGCATGGTCGCATTCAGGAGGTCGATAAAGATGTCAATGTCCGAGAATATGTCCATCACCACACCAATTACCTGCCACAAAACCAGCATTAACATGTTATCACGGTACCAAACACTGGATTCACAAATCGGTCAATGGCATGACCATGTACGTATTCACCCTCTCAATGCCCGGCTAAATTCATAAAATTGTACGTAATCAGTCTACTTTGTTATGTAAGCAACAGCAAGCGGCCATGTTATATCAGCAGCTACTAAAAATGCATTTAATGCACACTCATAAAGCTTACTCGGGTACATGGGCCACGTGCTTTGACTTCATCGGGTTACTCCCGAGTCTTTTTTGACTTCCCTCTTGCCTGTAAGCGCCCTTGCGCATCCAGCGCTGTGTCCGGCCATGTTTTATCAGTTAAATACAATACATGTCCAGCTGGATTCTTCATCAATGCATTTTCTGCAGCAACCACTCGGCACGCATCAGTTCCAGGTGTTTCACAAGCTGTTCATGCTGATGCAGTATCAATTGCCACGGTCCTTCAGCCAATTGATGTCCACAAGAATAATAAGCAAACATCGTTAGAGGAGGAACACAGCTACCACTGCATCAGTCAATTCTGCGTTTACCACTTGAACATGGGCCTTGGGCTTGGTGAGATATGCACAGATGAGACTTTTCATGATAAATGCAGAATTCTGGATTTTTACCTCCGCCAAGGAGGTTATGTTTTAGGCAGCGTTTGTCTGTTTGTTTGTTAGTTAGTTACCAAGATAATTCAAAAAGTAATGCACCGATTCTGATGAAATTTTCATAGAAGGTGGGTATTAAGTCAAGGAACAGGTAAATAAATTTTGGCATATCTAGGCCAAAGTACAGCTGAGATATACGCCAAAGTTCAACATTTCAAGTCTTTCCAATGGGCCGGAGTTCCAATTGCCGTGCTTTTGGGTTTTGCTGCCCCCTGGCGGAGGTCTGCATTCTCTGAGTGCTTTTCTAGTTTTGATAATGTGTTTTAATGCTTATTTCTAACGCATGGTCAGTCTAATCCAAGATAGGCCTTAACCCTTTCAGCTATAGTTGCCCAATAATGGAAGATATCAAAGTCAGATGCTGTTGAAAACCTATCATGTGGTAACTTGTTTAAAAGAGCTCCCCTGCGGGAGCTCTTTTAAACAAGTTACCACATAATAGGTTTTCAGCAGCTCAGGATAACTACATTTTTAAATCCTTGAAAATATATTCGGTGCTCAAAGGGTTAAGATCAGTGTGAGGCTACTTTAGGTATATTCCTGTAAATGTTATGACACATTCATTCAAGGACTACCATCGCTCAAGCTCGCTGATCAATAGAACAGTAAAAGCACACGCAAGAACAGTGAAAATACCACAAAAGCAAGTAAAACGTAGCACTGGCAGACCTAAAGGGGTTAGGTATCAAGCGGCCAAGAAATCATAGGTTTCTTTTTTTGCTAAACCATAATATGAAGTCTCTGAATTCCATTGAATATCTGTGGTCTGGACTGAGAAAGCCAGTCTTAAAAGGGCAAAGGCAAAAATCTGCGATCTTTAAAAGCTCAGCACTGAGCCATGTTAAACTTCCCCCAAATTTGGAAGTAAAATGCAAGGCCTAGCAGGAGTCAACTTCCCTATGGGTGGTAGCACAAAATATTCAACCGTCCTGCAAATATTTTTAGTTTTTGAATTTATTATATAGAAATTATCAAAGGTTCAAATAATTTTCCACCTGGCTGAATGATATTGCTGCTTCAACAATACGCTTCGTCTCTTTTATGTTCAATTTAAGATAAAGGCGCGAGGTTAATTTCCCCCAGTCGTTTAATCAGACAAACGGTACATTCATTCTCCCAGAAGGCACTGCTCTTCACAATGAGATGAAAAACAAAAAGCAAAAAGATAACACTTAAAAAAAAAAATACAGACATATGGGAGGCGATAAAAAAAAATTCTCACAGGCTGAATCAACACAGAGCGTATAGAGGAGGAGACGCCTCGCTCTCTGTCCTCTGAATGACCCCTGGTGAGGTCTCATGACTCTTCACAAGCTGGTTCATTTCACAAGCAAGATATATTTGCAGAAACCGGACGCAAATCCTCAAAACTGGTGTCAGGTGACACCGCCGTTAATCCTGCAAAGCAGAGATCTCCACACCTTTGACGAAACCATTTTGTGCCAACCGAAACCTTCCCTGAGTCAAATTACTGCAAACGAGCACCAGCCCACAAATGACTGCCAGCCATTAGTCCATACTGGGCTGAGTAATTATCATGTTTAACGAAAGGTGAAGACCCACCTGTTGAGCATTATTGATTAGTCTCCTGGCCTGCTCCTTGATACTGGGCATGTTGGGATCTGAGGGGTTCACAAGCATGGTGACCTCAGTGGGCCCCAGGAAGTTGTGAGGAGCCGGCCAGCCCAGGTCGAGGGGCGGGGCCTCCAGGTCAGAGTTAAGGGGCCAGTAGGTGTCAGAAGACGCATTGTCCACATCCTCCACGTAGGGCAGCTCCGGATGGTTCTTCTGAGAAGGCTCCTGTACCGTATGCAGGATGTGCTCCAGTTCGGGCGGACAGAGAAACTCCGCCAAATCCGTATTCTGCAGGAAGTCATAGTATCCGTCCGCGTCCCCCTCCACCAGAGCATCGATGGCCAGGCGGTACTCCTCTCGATAATGCGGGGGGAGGTAGTGAGGGTCCAGGGGGTTGTCCGCCTGAGAGGAGCACTGAGAGCGTCGAGCCATGAGGGGAAATCCAGGAGGCTGGAGAACGAAGCTAAGCCTGGAACAGAGACAAAGGAACAATCGGAGGAAATATGATGGCTGATGCCCAAGGAAATTGCATCTGGTTCCACCGCAAATCAAATTTCACGGTTAAGATGCGCACCAAGTCATTTCCAACTTGCTTCACTTTCGATACAGTGTTACAGAAATTGCAGTCACCCTTTACAGCCTACACTATCCTTCAGATATTTTCTGCAGACTAAACAAGTCTCGGGCAATTTTGAAACTTCATAGAGCAAAACGACATATCTGTAGAGGCGACTCCAAGGCTTTTCATGAGCCCCAGCACAATCTAAAGATTACACAGTTCAGCTGGAAAAAAGGCAGGTCAAAAACATTAAAGAAATTGGTAAATCTTTCACGCGTAAGCTGTTCACCACAGCATGAACAATTTTCCTTTTAACTATGTTCTAATAAACGGAGTAAAAAAGAAATGCAAGTGATTGCAAGACCGACCGGCAGCCAACTATGAGAATAATTATATAAAAATCTTATTCGTTATCAGCACATGCACATTTACGCTCATTTATTTGTTTTTCTGATTACTATGACTGGGCGATGACGTGAGTACTTTACAGAGTAATGCAGGGTAAAAGCAGAATGTCCTTGGAAAATAGGAGCGCTGCCAATGTTTATTAGCCCTTCCCTTATAAAAGCAAAATGTGAAACGTGCCACTGCTACCTTTTTCTACATGTCGCAGCTAATGCTAACATGGTAAACTGGCCTTTAGGATGATTGTCAGACTATCAAGTCATAACAAATTTAACTACACGGAGCTCATAAAAATACATGGCCCCATCAATTACATGGGCATAGCCCGAAAATGGAGCTGAAAGTCAGCATCTAATTTTAACTCTGATATTCTGTGGTTGACAGCTAAAATAACAATAAACCTTGCCAGTATCCAAATATTTATAGCTTAACTGCATTTCTCTGAAGAGACACCCCCACATTCATATTGTATTTATATTTCTATCGTCCATGAAACCGCGTTAGACGTCAGAAGATTTATTATCTGATAAAATTCCTGCATTGCAACAGATAAAATGCTTTTTTTCTAACTTGGACAAAAATAAGAAGGTTAACCTCATCATGAGAAGCTTTGCCTTCCTCATCGAAGTCCAAAATTTCACAAATTTGAAACTGCCAACTGCAAATTTCTTGCTGAGAGAAAGCCAATTGTTTCCTTCATTTCACAAGTTACCATAATGCCCTTTTTGTGCGATAAAAACTTATTTCCATTATAGCACTACATGAACATTTAACTTATATACTCCGTGTAGCATGCACAGCTACTTCAAAAACTAGATTTAGTCAGTAAGCATGGCTTACAGGATACCCCCGCAACAACAAGTAGTCGGGCAGTACCACAGTCAATAGACCTTCCAGCAAGAAAAAAAATTTTCAAAATCGAATGAGTAGGTTATGAGATCTAGGTCCGGACGCACAGACACACGCACAGACACATGCACAGACACACAGACACACGCACGCACGCACGCACGGACGGACAAAGCAAATCCAGTATACCCCCCTAAACTTCGTTGCGGGGGGTATAATAATGTGATTTAAAAGGGTAAATAATCCCAATTAATCAGAGAAGTGCAGACCAGGAAAAATTAAAAACTGGCTAAATTTCTGGTATTGCAATCATGGTTGGAACACAGACTTGTGGTCAACCAGAACTGCATTTCGGAACTACCGACCAACACTACTGCAATTGCTCAAAATAATGGAATCGTGTTATTTTCACACTAAATGGAACAAATAGAATAAGTACCCAAATCCTTCGTCCAAACTCAGCAGTTAACCATCATCCAATCTAAAACCTAAAGGTCTTTCGACAAATCACCTGGATCATACGTGTCCTGTATTGTTCCCACCTGCAAAGACACATCCATGGGAAATATTGCAGCCCATAGGGAAATCTACTGAGAATCACACTTTCATACAATTAATGTTGAAAAGGCCTAAAATTTACAAATTACTGAATCAAATGCCACATGCAACAAATTCATATTTACATTTACAGAGTAATAACTGTTATTTATAATTTTTTTAACCCCCAAATACTTCAAAAACTAGAGGGCACCCAGAGAGCTCATAAATCCACCAGCAGGTTTTGAATCACTAGCTTCTGAATCCGGATCTGTACCCAAATTGGTTTGCTAATTTAATCACCTCCTCCCATTCATATGGTCAAATGTCCTACGAGATTTCATGGTAATCGGCTGAATAGATTTTGAGTAATCTCGCTGACAAACAAACACGCATGCATAAGCGCAAGTGATCACAATACCTCCTGGCGGAGGTAAAAAAGTACAACCTCTTAAGATATAAACCTGGGCAAAAGTTAAGCACCACCCAATTCTTAAAACAAGTTCCACTTCTCCAAAGGTATAAATTAATAACATCAACAAGCATTGCTAAACTCTTGGAAATTTGGCCTGGTCATAGCTTTCCCAGCATACAAAATCAGTCTGAAAAGAATCTGTCAGAAAAGAATTTATCTCGTTATTAGCTTTTCAAGAAAGGGTATGCTTTCAACACATTTAAAGCTATTCAAATTACCGGCCCACCTGTGAGACCACCTGTGTTAAAAACTCTCCCTGAAGTCTGAACTTTGACTGGAAGAAACAGAATCAATATCTGACTCAGATTGAATCTGAGTTTTCATAAGTGCCACCCAACTGCTGACATTCAACACGTGCAATTAAGAACAGTTCATGGCAAACCCTTTTGAAAGCGAGATGCGCATGGAATGCATGCGAAATTCTTCAGTTAAATGTGCAGAGATCTTGGCCAGCCAGTTTTCAGAATATTTCATTTTGAATTCGGTGGTGCTTAAGTTTTGCCCACATGTATACATTCCGGTGTTTGCCTTAAATAATTTACCATCACAATAACACGTTGATTAAATAAAATATCATCCAAGTAAGCTAGTTCTTGCAAGTGATTCCAAACTTTTGAGCAGAACTTTATACGTTTTCTAGTGACACAAGTACAATACCACAGTTTCTGCTTTGTTTGTTTTTTTCTGAAGTGAACATCAGTGTCTGTGTCGCACGAAAGGTCAAACATGGGTAAATTTCTATGGTTCTTGTCTCCTAATTGGTTGGCCAAACTGGTCGATCAAACCGCATTTGAAGACTTTCTCACATAGGTTTACGAAGATTAAAACTGTTTTCTAAAATTTGAGGTAAAAGGTACTTTCTGCTCGTGTATATATATATATGCCCCATATATTGCCAACTAGTATTTCCATGACCCACCTATGTAGCTTCCTTGGCAATTTTGATTTTGTCAGTTCAAAGGTGAAATTTTTTCATATGGGGCTTCTGCCATATGGTCCAAACAATGTATATAATTTTCAGTCCTGGCTTGTCCTGCATTTAAAACCACTTCATATTGAAGGGCCTTTCATATATTGTGCATTGTATTAAAAGCGTGATACACTCTTCAAACAATATTGACGTCATCTGTGTTAAACATAACACAATATAATGAGAAGGTCAAACAAACCACAGAGTTCCAGAAGGTATCTCCGCACTAACCTGAACTTAAAAACTCACTTAGCAGCACAACGCATTTTAATGCAGCAAGTCTCTTGTAATTACACCATCTTTTTAGGCGTTAGCCCTTGATTTTAAATGCACCTCTCTTTGAGGAGCACCTACACATGCACTGGCTTGTTCCACAATTGGGTAAAACGTTCAGGAATGTGTAACAGGCCAGACGGTACAATAGTACAGAGCAAAGGCCTCCTGTCCATATCACACTAATTAGCTCGCCAGTAATTGCGGCTGTGCAACAGTGGCTAATACGAGAATTTCAGAGGGGAACCGTGAACTCTCCTGCCCTGCCAAATTTGCAGCATGAATCGCATAAAGGCATGCTCGAAAATAGTTTGCTGACATCCAAAAATTTGGGTGGGATTAGAGATGCCCCATTTTAAAAAAGGCAAATATACAGGACTGTATATCTAACATTACATAACATAAGTGGCGAAGACAGGCATTCTCATCATTATCTCATTACTACAGTAAATCTATCACTTCAGATACTCAATGAATTAATGGTATCTAGCGCTAAATCAAGCCTGTTCATGAAAATTCCCAAGGTTTCTGCCTCAACAATATGGTCAGGCGAGCTATTCCACACTGAGATCACTCTCTGGGTGAAAAAATGTTTCCTAATATCAGTGCCAAATTTATATATCTGACAAATAGGAATTAACTACTCAGCCCAGACGACACTAGGAATAATCTAATCGAATCACTTCCAAGTAACATTCAATGGCCAACTAAATCATGGTAGTCCTTTTGGGGTCACATACATTTGCTCAGGCGCCTTCTTCCATCCCAGATAACATATGTCCAAGGCTGAAAAATTCCCGCGAAAAAGGACTCTGTCCTGTTGGAACTGATGAAGTCTTTTGAGCCAAATTTATTGAAAAAACAGACAATACTTTTGAAAACTGAATCAATGATTAAATATGAAGCAGTATGGATGATGGGAAGTGACACAATTACAAATCAATATCCTATTCAGAGGGGAATTAAGCCAATAAACACAAGAATATGGACACAGATTAATCGCCATTATTGATTTGTGACACACAAGACCATTTAAGGGGTAGTACAACTCTTGTCAGTCTCATATAATCAGTTCAAAAGAAAGTCAGCCATCCCTAAAATCAAAGCACACACTCTGGGCCGGTTTTGATACATTAAATTGGTGTAATATTTTGTCATTGCCAGCATTGTTTCAGTACTTGGACATACATCAAGAAGGACTTTTTAGTTGCCAATTGTGAACACAACATTCAAAGCTACCCCCTACTCCCCGACTCAATGACATCAGAAGCGCTACCCTGCAGTGCAGTGCTATGTCCCGCCCTCACACTCAGCACGCTGTTACTGACGGGAGGCAACACACCCACTGCACCAAGGCTGACACCCGGACGCATCCCGTAAAAATTAAAATAAGAAAACAAGAAAATACAAGCATATAGCTGGATCACAGCAGATACAGACACCACCAAAAGGAAATATTTTTTACCAGTCCATACATGGCTTTTTTAAGAAAATCCTACTTCGTTTACCTTTACCAGAAGGGATGGGAAGGCCTGTCCCGGCATCCATTAAGAAAGACTGACCCAAGGTCCAGTTCATAGGCTCCTGTAGGAAAACCTTACGCGCAAATCAACCCCCACTTTGGGCCAAGACAAGAGAGAGATGCCAAGAAATGTTTTCCTTCAAACAATCATTGGAACGGAAGTAACCCGACGTTGCTTGTTTCCTGAAGACGGAGGCAAGCGAGCACACACCTGGTGATCAGGCGAGATTCAAGCTGGGATGCAGAAAGGTCCTAAGAGGACCTCTTAGTTTACATCTCACAGTTTTGGCAAACGCCTTAACCATTACTGAAAAGACTGAACAATGTATTGACCCAGGTATTACTAAAAGACACTGATGCAAAGGAACCAAGTCATGGACACTTTTGACCCAGCTTCATGGAGTACAAGTCTCCTGCAAAGCCCTTTATTACCCTAAATGACTTTGTTTGCAAAAAAATATAAAAAATTAAAAATCACCTACAAGGTTAGTTGCACGAGACCTTCCAGTTACCCACTTTCTCCACACTACATCACCCCTTTCTCAGGGATGAGATGGGTGTTCTTCGGGCCTTGAGTAGTATTAAAAAGTCGTTCAACAATCAAGGGCAGTTAGAACTGGATTTTATCAATGAACAAAAGCGAAAAACTAAACTAAAGCCCTCACAAACACCATAACGAAACATAACACCTGGCAACCAGCCATTACATACAGTGGTGCTTGAAAGTTTGTCAACCCTTTAGAATTTTCTACATTTCTGCATAAACATCATCAGATTTTCACACAAGTCCCAAAAGCAGATAAAGAGAACCCAGTTAAACAAATGAGACAAAAATATTACACTTGGTCATTTATTTATTGAGAAAAATTATCCAATATTACATATCTGTGAGTGGAAAAAGAATGTGAACCTCTAAGATTAGCAATTAATTTGAAGGTAAAATTAGAGTCAGGCGTTTTCAATCAATGGGATGACAATCAGGTGTGAGTGGGCACCCTGTTTTATTTAAAGAACAGGGATCTATCAAAGTCTGATCTTCGCAACACATGTTTGTGGAAGTGTATCATGGCACGAACAAAGGAGATTTCTGAGGACCTCAGAAAAAGGATTGTTGATGCTCATCAGGCTGGAAAAAGGTTACAAAACCATCTCTAAAGAGTTTGGACTCCACCAGTCCACAGGCAGACAGATTGTGTACAAATGGAGGAAATTCAAGGCCATTGTTACCCTCCCCAGGAGTGGTTGACCAACAAAGATCACTCCAAGAGCAAGGCCTGCAATAGTCGGTGAGGTCACAAAGGACTCCAGGGTAACTTCTAAGCAACTGAAGGCCTCTCTCACACCGGCTAATGTTAATGTTCATGAGTCCGCCATCAGGAGAACACTGAACAACAATGGTGGGCACGGCAGAGTTGCAAGGAGAAAGCCACTGCTCTCCTAAAAGAACATTGCTGCTCGTCTGCAGTTTGCTAAAGATCACATGGACAAGCCAGAGGGCTATTGGAAAATGTTTTGTGGATGGATGAGACCAAAATAGAACTTTTTGGTTTAAATGAGAAGTGTTATGTTTAGAGAAAGGATAACATTGCTTCCCAGCATAAGAACCTTATCCCATCTGTGAAACATGGTGGTGTTTCATCATGGTTTGGGCCTGTTTTGCTGCATCTGGGCCAGGACGGCTTGCCATTATTGATGGAACAATGAATTCTAAATTATACCAGCAAATTCTAAAGGAAAATGTCAGGACATCTGTCCATGAACTGAATCTAAAGAGAAGGTGGGTCATGCAGCAAGACAATGACCTTAAGCAAACAAGTCGTTCTACCAAAGAATGCTTAAAAATAGAATAAAGTTAATTTTTTGGAATGGCCAAGTCAAAGTCCTGACCTTAATCCAATCGAAATGTTGTGGAAGGACCTGAAGCAAGCTGTTCATGTGAGGAAACCCACCAACATCCCAGAGTTGAAGTTGTTCTGTATGGAGGATTTGGCTAAAATTCTTCCAAGCCGATGTGCAGGACTGATCAACAGTTACAGAAAACGTTTAATTGCAGTTATAGCTGCACAAGGGAGTCACACCAGATACTGAAAACATAGGTTCACATGCCTTTGCCTCTCACAGGTATGTAATATTGGATCATTTTCCTCGATAAATACACTCAACAAAAATATAAATGCAACACTTTTGTTTTTGCTCCCATTTGTCATGAGATGACTCAAAGATCTAAAATTCATTCCAGATACACAATATTACCATTCTCTCAAACATTGTTCACAAATCTGTCTAAATGTGTGATAGTGAGCACTTTTGCTTCGCTGAGACAATCCATCCCACCTCACAGGTGTGCCACATCAAGATGCTCATCAGACACCATGATTAGTGCACAGGTGTACCTTAGACTGTCCACAATAAAAGGCCACCCTGAAATGTGCAGTTTTTGCTTTATTGGGGGTCTGGGGACTCAGAACCAGTCAGTATCTGGTGTGACCACCATTTGCCTCATGCAGAGCAACACATCTTCTTCGCATAGAGTTTATCAGATTGTCAATTGTGGCCTGTGGAATGTTGGTCCACTCCTCTTCAATGGCTGTGCGAAGTTGCTGGATATTAGTGGGAACTGGTACGCGCAGTCGTATACGCCAGTCAAGCACATCCCAAACATGCTCAATGGGTGACATGTCCGGTGAGTATGCTGGCCATGCAAGAACTGGGACATTTTCAGCTTCCAAGAATTGTGCACAGATCCTTGCAACATGGGGCCATGCATTATCTTGCCGAAACATGAGGTGATGTTCATGGATGTATGGCACAACAATGGGCCTCAGGATCTCATCACGGTTTCTCTGTGCATTCAAAATGCCATCAATAAAATGCACCTGTGTTCTTCGTCCATAACAGATGCCTGCCCATACCATAACCCCAACACCACCATGCGCCACTCGATCCACAACATTGACATCAGCAAAGCGCTCACCCACACGACGCCACACACGCTATCTGCCATCTGCCCTGAACAATGTAAACCGAGATTCATCCACGAAGAGAAGACCTCTCCAACGTGCCAGACGCCATCGAATGTGAGCATTTGCCCACTCAAGTCTGTTACGGCGACGATCTGGAGTCAGGTTAAGACCCCGATGAGGATGACCAGCATGCAGATGAGCTTCTCTGAGACGGTTTCTGACAGTTTGTGCAGAAATTCTTTGGTTATGCAAACCAATTGTTTCAGCAGCTGTCTGAGTAGCTGGTCTCAGACGATCTTGGAGGTGAACCTGCTGGATGTGGAGGTCCTGGGCTGGTGTGGTTACACGTGGTCTGCGGTTGTGAGGCCGGTTGGATGTACTGCCATATTCTCTGAAACGCCTTTGGAGACGGCTTATGGTGGAGAAATGAACATTCAAAGCCTGAGCAACAGATCTGGTTGACATTCCTGCTGTCAGCATGCCAATTGCACGCTCCCTCAATGCTTGCGCCATCTGTGGCATTTTGCTGTGAGACAAAACTGCACATTTCAGAGTGGCCTTTTATTGTGGGCAGTATAAGGTACACCTGTGCACTAATCATGGTGTCTGATGAGCATCTTGATGTGGCACACCTGTGAGGTGGGATGGATTGTCTCAGCAAAGCAAAAGTGCTCACTATCACACATTTAGACAGATTTGTGAACAATGTTTGAGAGAAATGGTAATATTGTGTATCTGGAATGAATTTTAGATCTTAGTCCATCTCATGACAAATGGGAGCAAAAACAAAAGAGTTGCGTTTATATTTTTATTGAGTGTAAATGACAAAATATAATATTTTTGTCATATTTGTTTAACTGGGTTCTCTTTATCTACTTTCAGGACTTGTGTAAAAATCTAATGGTGTTTTAAGTCATATTTATGCAGAAATAGAGAAAATTCTACAGGGTTCACAAACTTCAAAGCACCACTGTATGTTCTCCTGTCGAACAGATAAGGAAGGCATTTCCACAACCTCAGGGACATTGCTAGGAAAGTCAATACACGGCCCGTGCTGGCACACAGCTGGTCCCTGGCTTTAAGCCACTTGGTTGTTTATCGCATCATTTACCGCCACCTCATTGCCCGACAGAGCCATCTTCCAGGGTGTTTTAAAGGTACTGGACATTCTGCCCCACTTAAAGAGACCCCATGGAGAATTTCAACCTTATCTTCAGCTATTAGAGTCGGTGAACTATTGAGTATTGAGAAAAACAGGGGCAGTTTTTGCCAATTTTCTGTATGTCAGAATCGGCAGAAAAATCTGTCCTATTTCCTCCTCCAGCTCCTTCATTTGACGTGTGCAGTAACTTGCTGGAGAAAAGGAGGAATCATAAGCCATTTCTGCTTCGATTTCTACTCTATGTCTCCAGCTAGCTAGAGTGCTTGCCCTAGATGCGACCCAGAAACAAAACTTGCTTGTCTTCACTGTACTACAAACTAGCTACGTTAACAAATGTGGAAATGGTTCCCCAGAACATGAGGGCAGGGGATGTTATAGATGTGGTTACATTTTACAGAGAGCTTGCTAATTAACGCGCCTTCAATAACGTTATAAATATAATCCGACTATTTTGGCACTGTCAGCTTCATTTCTGTCAAGTAATGTTAAAGTCAGCTCATGGTTGAAACCAGTGGCGGCTGGTGAACTGGTGATAGGGGAGGCTCAAAACAATCCCTTATAATTACTGATTGGTCACGACCTGTTCAGAATCATTCATTCAAATTACCATTACAGAAACACCGATAACTCTCAACATTATCAGATGAGGGCAGTTTTCATTTATAATGCACGCCGTTTACGACTCACACATCCACGCGGGGTTAAGGGGATGTCAGGAGTAATGACCTAGCGCAATGCATTGTGGTAGTTGTTGTCTTTACAGCCAATACACAGGGAAGCCATAGGGGTCATACATATGCAAGTATCTCAAGCTGTTGTGGGAAAATGCGTAGAGTTTGTGTGCAACTTTATTCACACACAGCCAACAACACTCTGTATGGTTTCATCATCAGCTAATTGCCCCCCTATGTCTCTGAATATTAACCCCTTTCTGCAGATGTAGACGCCTGCGTCGATAGACCTGGAAATTTAAACACGCTGTTACTGTACTCGATCACTAGATGGCACCCCCGGATCAGTTATTGAATGTTCAGAAGCAAGCAGACCTCGAACGCGGTTCTGAATATGGGGAAGTTCACTCCGCTCCCTGTTTTTCAAGAGCTGCATGAATTAAACTCCTCAGCTAAGCCTGATGTGCAAACTGGTCAGTATCCTTGCCCATAGTATCGAACCAGCAGTTTAAAAAAACGATATCTTGACACAGAAAAAATCGTTATCCTTTGTAGCAACCAGTTTAGCCACAGTGAGCCAACAGTATTCCAATTAGTGTTTCAGAAAAATCAGTTTTCTGAGGCAAAAAAATCGACATGGTATTGATTCACTCACATTCTACTGTCAATTACAGTTGTCACATACAAAAAAATTCGTTGTTCCCTACCGTGGATTTACGCGTAGATTCCTTCATTGGCAAATCCAGCGCTTCCTTATATCCACCCAAGTACTGGCGTTGATAGCCAATCACTCAACCATACACACAGGGTCTTCTGCGTAATTGTAGAGTTACACTTCCTGCCCTCGTGAAGTTCCCCTGGTAACAATGTTTTGATTGGCTCGTTTCTTATCCAATTCCTGAGTGTTTAAACATTTTAGTGTAAAGTGAAACACATTGATTGGACAAACACAGAGCATACAAACTAATGCGTATCAGCAGGCTCGGTTGTATCCTGTCTACGTTATGCACATTACGCGGCTGAAATAGACGCGATTTATATTAAAAAGGTTCGCAAAACTGGCCTTGAAGTGTTCAGTTACATTTACAGGATTTAAATTAGATAAGGACAAGGTCAGTTGGAATTATTTCGAATGAAACCGGACCGGAGGGTTCTTGCTACTGGATCGGTCTCTGGAGGAGGGATTCATGAAAAAGGTCAGGCTGCTACTTTTTTTTTTTTTTTTGTTTCGTTTTGGAATGTATACATACTCGACAAAGTCGAATGTCGAGGTTTTTTCCTGGTTAAAATGCGAACTGCCCGTGCATTCGGATGGACCCCCTGGTACGTGCATTACACGTTTCTTTTGAATCGGGAGAGGCAATGGAATGTTTGATATTCCATGAAAGTGGAGTGCCTGTTCTGTTAAAATAAGGTATATTTCAGAATCCAGATATTACTGAGTTAGTGAGGTGTACTTGTTCCTTATAAGTGTTGAAATGGGTTCGTGAGCTTAGAAGAGGGGACTGGTAGCTTCCATTACAGGGTGAATGTTCTGACCGTTTAATAAACAGTTTATTTAATGCGTGTTTGTGCTGGCTTTGAAGAAAAATGGCCAAAACTGTAAACTTTATTATGGAGAAAAGGTATATTTTGTGTTTGGAGAGGTTACTGGTGACCACTGATATTCATCTGCACTGATATTGATAAATTCATACTAAACTTAACTAGAAAATCATTTGTTCATATTAAATTTCATGCCTTAAAACTTTATTTGTGTTAAATACATGATTTTTTTATGATTTGACAGTACATGATTTTGAGACTTTGGGGAGACACTTGGGTAGCAGTATAATTTGGCTAATGGCATGTAGGTAATCTAGAATGTAATGTTGAAGATGAATTCTACTTGTGCTCAAGGAGTTTATGATACCAGAAATATAAAGTTTTAAGCCCCAGCAGTTTTTCAATCCTCAGAATTATTTTTTTTTGCAATTTCAATGGTGAATTCTCATGAAGATTTTTTATGTTTACAGCTCATTTTCTCTACCAAAATCATGAAAATAAACTGAAACACAATGTAATTCTAAATGCTGTAAGTGTCTTTTCTGAATTGAGCCACATTTTTCCTCTTTATGAAGCTTGAATCTTGAATTATACAGCATTAAAGTGGGTAACCCATAAATATCCAAATTTGGCTTCTGCAGAAAGGGGTTAAGGAAAATACATACATACAATGTTGACAATATTTGATGAGAATTGTCTGGCCCCAATGCAAGTACTGAAAAGATACATTCCCCAATGACTTTTCACAATCGGTGAACATCAGTTTTACCAGGCTACACGCTCTGTTGATGTAGGTGACAAACCGTCTACCCGGGTCATGCATCAGTGACAATGCAGTGCCTAGCAAGACACGGTGCTAAGCTCCACATCCTTGTCTTATTCTTTTTTTTCCAGTTCATTCATCGCCTCATCCTCTGCTACTCCCCACACAAAGGCTCCATGTTGCGATTCACGCTGATACCTGGCTATCTCTGTTTAATCCTCGATAAACCTCCAGGAGTAATTACACACCTGAGAGCACCATGCTATTCAGAGACATTAGCAGTAGGCTTGATGTTCAGTGCAGCTTCTATTATTCCTGAATGGGGCAGGATGCCATCTGACTCAAAGTCACACTGTATCCTACCTTCGTTCCACAACAGTGAATCTTGGTAAGTGAGAATTTTGCTTTTGCATTAGGGGGTTGTGTGACCAAATGACAGACGTTTGCCAAGTGGCCAAGCAAGATTAGGCTACACATAAAAATATAGACATACAGCACCAGTTGAAAACACAACTGCATTTTTGTAGCAATCCTGATTTAAAAAAAAAAAAACAAATCTTATTTTGCAAAAATTTTCCAAACCCTGAATTCATCAAAGCAACAATCATTCAATGGGCATGTTGATAATTTGTTTTCAACAATGGCGACCATATGGCGGAAATAGTTCCAACAGACGTGCAGCACTCGTGGTTTGGTTATCCATAACCTTATTTTCCAAAAAGTCTGGAATCATCATGAATTTAATTCAAATGTGATTAATTTCATTGTCTGTAAATTCTGTGAAATATAGGGCTCTCCAATAATATAGGCACTCATGGTGCATGTATGATCAAAAGTGTTCATGAATTATTACCTACATTGTTCATTCTATTGATATTAAATTGAGATCATTAACAAAAAAAGCATTTAACTGAAATCTATTGACTGAAAGAATTATCAGCATAAAAGAAACATTTTCTCAGTAACATGAGTAGCACCATGATTGGATCTCCTGTTTATTTTCTAACTTACCACATGTAATCCTACATGGACAGTGAAGTCAGTAGAGATTGCACAACGGTATGTTTCATCCCTGTTGCCATGGCCACGCATAGCAGCACACAAACAAATGTCTCAAAGTTTGCACAAGTAAACTGGATGTTTAAAAAAAGAAGATAGACTAAAATATACTGAGTCAAGCCCTAAAGTAAATAATTTGAATTTGGAAAGACGGCTATGATTCACAGCAATGACTTAACACCGCATTATATCGTTAAACGAGCAATTTACTCCAGAGAATAACTGGAAAATTAGCTAATTTTTTTCCAAGTTCACTATGCCTGCTTGACCGCGACGGAGCTGCTTTAAAACTGGCTGGAATACACACAGTATGCAGCCCAGTAATCTCACAATCTTAACAGTCACTCAAAAATTCTGGTATTCATAAATGTTCTGGTACAAATGCTGCCTCAGATTATTATATCTTTTTACCTGTTGTGATAGCACTATGACTTCCATCCCTGGGCGCGGTTCCTTTCAACTCCTGACGCTAATACCCTATGAATGGCTCATGCATCCTCGTGCACCAGCAGAATGGACCCCCATGTCCTCTTCGTGGCTTAAATCCAATCGTCAATCAGAATTAGAGCCTCGGTTTTGCCTGGCTTGCAGAGACAAACCTATACATACCACAACCAGTCTCCACCAGGGACTCAAGATATCGTCCTTTGACAGGAACGGGTCAGCTCAAAATAATGGAATGAGCAATCAATGAAAAGTCAGTGTAGAAAACTTGACACCCCCATTATTAAGTTCTGAACCAGGTGGTGTCGCGGTTTTCACTCAACAACAGAGGCATGATGGGTAAGTCATATCAACCATCACAGTATCACCGATAAGTCAGCTCTATCCCGCACAAATGTGTCGAAAGCAGAAAGAATGCTTGCATGGCACTCATTTCCTGTCCCTTATTTATGCAGACTTCAACGGGGACACCAGCTGTCAATGTGAGAGCAATTGGTCACTGTCAACAAATCCTGCCCATATTCCTGTGACTGCAGCAAGCAGTTGATTGCAACCAGCTGAGGCCCTAGTCTTACCTACAGATCACCATCACTGTGCAGAGACTGACAGCTGGGGCACAATGTGCATGATTCAGCTGTAATCTCAGACAAAGCCTGAGGTCAACTGCACAGATCCCCAGGCATTTACACTGCGCCTGTGGCTGAATGTTTCTCAGTCTTCTGCTAGGAGTTACAATCTCACTGGAAAATGAAAATGCACCATGGAGCAAGAGGTCTATAAATCCGGGATCCCGAATTTGGCCCTCAAATCCAAGACCAGCCCTGGATTTCCCTCTTCCAGGAAATTAAATGAGCAATTATTGCCACTCATAAACCAGACTGTAAACACACTTGACCCCCAGGTAAAGCCGGGGTCGAAAACCAGCAGTTCCCAGCCTTTGTGGACTGTGATTTGGTAGATAGTATTTCAATGTTGTCTGGAGACTGCCAATTTGCACAAGCTGATCTCTGTATTTCAGCACTTTATCCTTGATGCTGAATGAACTTGTTTGTCGATGTGTATAAATGTTTGGAGCCACGTCCTTCTTTCTGTGCGCCATCTTGTATATCTTTGCTGCAAACCAATTTCTCAGCAAGAGACAATAAAGATGCCTTCGACCTTTGATTCAAGGAGTCCTGATATAAATTGTTGCCAATGGCTGACTATTCAGACCACAGTTACAACGGCATCCTCGACCTGCGCCCCTTCTTTAGGAATCCAACCGCTAATTAGGAGAGAGTACAACCGCTCACTGCAGGGCCCAAGGGACTGACTGCCGTGGGAGATTACAGGGAGTCACATGCTATTAGCATATTCTGGCTGACAGCCAGTAACTGCAGAGCTGTGCGATACTCTGCTCTCCGCAGTGCACCAGCACTACCAGATGAGGTTTTTGTCAGAAAAAAAGGAAGGGACAATTCCAATCTTCGTATGAAGAATGGTGTCTATTCCTGTAAAAACGGCAGGGTTCAGAAATACGGGTAACGCACTCTGGGTTCAGGAGTCAAAATGAACCCCGTGCAATTGAAAGGCTTCACCACTTATACCATACAACATGCATAAAGTGGGGTGCAAAAATTTGGGCGCTCCTGGTTTAAATGTCAGTTACAATGAATCTCCAAGTGATTGAAAGCAAACCTGAACACTAAATGCTACAAAGTTAAACATGACACATTTCATCACATTTTAAAGCAAGAATAATTTTTATTTTTAGCTTTATACAATTTCAAAAAAATAAAACAAGGAAAAAGGCCATGTGCAACAGTTTGGGCACCCTGTCATCTAGTACTTTGCAACTCCTCCACGAGCAGTTATAACAGCTTGCAAACACTTCCTGTAGCCAGAAAGAGTCTTTCAATTCTCGTCTTTGGAATTTTTCCCCATTCTCCCTGACAGAACACCTCTAGCTCAGAAATAGTCTTTGGCCTTCTTGCATGCACGGCATGTTGAGGTCTCTGCACAGATTTTCAATAATATTCAAGTCTGGTGACTGTGACGGCCATTCCAAAACCTTCATCCGTCCTTTCTAGAGGTACTTCATGGTGGATTTTAAGGTATGCTTAGGGTCATTGTCTTGCTGGAATACCCAACATCTCTTCAACTTCAATTTCTGGACTGAGCTTTGAGCATTAGCCTCTAGTGTCTTGATATTTGGTGGAATCCATTCTTCCTTCCTCTCGCACAATATTGCCTGTGGCCCCAGCAGAGGTTGCATTACACTTTCTGATTGTCCGTCATTGTGACGAACTGGGGCATAAAAATTCTGTCAGTATCAAGTATTATCCTTCAAAATAAACACAATGATTTATTGATTAGGGGGCGGCACGGTGGCACAGCGGTTAGCATTGCTGCCTCACAGCAAGAAGGTTGTGGGTTCGAATCCGGCCTGGGGCCTTTCTGTGTGGAGTTTGCATGTTCTCCCCGTGTTGCGTGGGTTTCCGCCACCTCCCACAGTCCAAAGACATGCATATCAGGCTAATTGGAGACACCAAATTGCCCATAGGTATGAGTGTGAGAGTGAATGGAGTGTGAATGGTGTGTGCGCCCTGCGATGGATTGGCAAGCTGTTCAGGGTGGGTCCATGCCTTTGCCCGTAGTCAGCTGGGATAGGCTCCAGCTCGCCCCGCGACCCTAGTGAGGAATAAGCGGGTATAGAAAATGGATGGATGGATTTATTGATTATGCATTAGATGATGGCAACAGTGATACAGTGATAAAGACCCAAATTGTGCACTCTGTTAAATACAGATTTTCAAACTTACTGCTGTGAACTGTGAATGATGTTCGCATGATTTGTCTCGATTAGCTGCTACTGTTTGTGCATTGGCACTGTTAATGAGACATTAGCTGCCCCACTGATAATGAGGGTTTCCGACGCTTCGACCGAGCATCATTTCCAGCCGTTTGCTCTGGTGACCGTCATGAACTGGCTTTAAGCGACAAACATCCAGCGTTGCACGACCCAAATTTCCTCATTAGATTAATATCTGGAGCTAGCTTTCATTTTTTCATCGAGCAGTAGCAAAGTTGAGTAGCTAGCAAGGCTTGCTAGAGAGCTAGCAAGACTTTCTGTTTAGGTTTTATATCGAATTTACTTTTACATCTTATGATGCAAATGGCTTGCTAGTACTGCAATATTGTTTTCTTAGATGTGCTCAGCTAACCACAGCTCCAGATGCGATGGTCTCGAGTGCAACTGACGCCGAGTGGGAAGGGAAACGAAGTATCGACAATATATGCGTGGATCAAATGTTAGATTTATGAAACAGCATTTCAAAGTTATGGATTATTTACACATTAATTATCAGATATTTTCACGTATTTTATCTTTTGCTTAAAGCCAGTTCATCACTCATCAGTGAGAGCGGCTGGAAATGTGTTGCTAGTTAGAAATCCTCTCGTTTCTCATTGGAGCAGCAAATGCCTCATTAAGAGAGCCAATGAACAAACACCAGTAAAAGGTAATCGAGACAAATCATGCAAACATCATTCGTGGTTAATTAAGCCAAAACCTGGGAATATGGCTATAGCTAAAAATCACATTTTCGGGGTGATATACCTGTCATCTGCTCATCAATAGTAGCTGAAGCAAACCGGAATTAGTAAAGTTAAGCTGACCAACATAGTTCAGAATGTACACAGCGCCATCTTGTGCAACTAGCCGATCGGAAAGGCTTGAAATCTAGAATTTTGGCGTATATCTCACGTGTACTTTGGCCTAGATATGCCAAAATTTAATCACCTGTTCCTTGACTTTATACCCACCTTCTCTGAAAATTCCATCAAAATCGGTGCATAACTTATTGAGTTATCTTGCTAACAATCAAACTAGATGATGCGCACTCTATAGAGATGCTAACCCACGCCTCTTGTTCACCTTGACCTTTGACCTTTCGACCTCAAAATGCAAATTTGGACAGGGTACCCTAGGATCATCTACCCCACAAAGTTTGGTCACCCTAGCTTCAGTGGTGGCCGAGCTGTCGCACAGACAGACAGACAGAGCTAAACTGTATACCCACACCCCCTCGTCGGGCGTAGATAACAAACAAACAGACAAATGCTGCCGAAAACATAACCTCCTGGCGGAGGTAATGATTTCTCCCCCCACACAGTAACAGTGTGCAAATGAACAATGCTTTCAGTTATTGCTGGGCTTCACTAAGCCTAACAACCGCAGTCTCTCTCAGCGGTCCTATGAAGCTGCTTATCAACACGTTATGTCAACCGGGGCTTTCCCCACCTAGATATCTGCGTGTTCACATAACAGAGACAGTGTTTGTAGCATATGACCAATCATCTCCCAGCAGCAGAGCAGCATATTTTACAAATACAGAGCAAATGATCATTTTAAAAAACTAGACGAAGCGCACTCTATAGAGATTCTAATCCACGCCTCTTGTTGACCTTGACCTGTGGACCTCAAAATGCAAATTTGGACAGAGTAGCCTAGGATCATCTACCCAACAAAGTTTGGTCACCGTAGCTTCAGTGGTGGCCGAGCTGTCGCGCGCACACGCGCACACACACGCACAGACAGAGCTAAACTGTATACCCACGCTCCCTTGTCGGGTGTGGGTAAATGAGGAATACAGGATCATACCAGTGATGCCAAGTCTGCCGCATTCGGCTTGAGTCTCTCGCCTCTTAGTGGCATACACGTTCCTGTGCCGTAGTCAGCAATTATTCAATCAACGCGCACTGAAGAAATTCACTCGCGGAATTCAAGTCATTGTGCATTAAGTTAATCAGTTTCACGTGCATTACAGTGGATTTCCCCACTAGCGACACGGAAATTGATTAGGACTCGAGAATTCTCGCACTTGTCTTTACTGAAGGATTGAAAGCAATGGAATTGCAAAAATACATTTCAAATGGCCTTATTTCATTTAAACGATCATGAAACACATGCATTGTTACCAAGAAGTCCGGAGTCATAATCGCTTTCCACAGTGAAGTCCACCTTCACGCAAGTAAAACTGACACTTCAATGCACAAGGATTTTAATTCCGCGCGATAATCTCATTAATAAGTGTTCATTGAATAACTGCAGACGACTGTGAATAAGCCTAAAAAATGTGTAAGACCTACGCCGAATGCGTGAGACTAGGCATCCCTGTCATACAGATCAAAGACAATGCTCGAGACAACAGTCCCCACCAATTGGACGGGGGTGTGAATTACATTTTGTCAAAATGATGGACGGCCTTCAAAATATTCCGTCATTGTTTAAAAAAAAAAAAAAATCTATCAATAACAGAAAATATTCGGTTAACGTGACCTCTGGCCTCCTGCTGCTACACAACCCCAAAGCATAATGAATCCACCTCCACGCTTTACAGTTGGCAACATGTTCTTCTCTACAAATGCTTCACCCTTTTTTCTCCAAACATTCCTTCTTCATTGTGGCCAAAAAAATTCAATTTTGGTTTCGTCAGTCAAAAACACATTGTTCCAATAGGCTTGTGGTTTCTCAAGGTTTTCTTTTGCATACTTCAGACGCTTAATTTGGTGTTGAGGTTGTATGAAAGGCTTCTTTCTTGCAACCCCGCCATGTAGGTCTCTGTTGTTTAAGGTACGCTGCATTGTTGTCCTGAGAATAACTAGACCTGTGTCTGCTACTGATTTTTGCAGCTCTTTTGCAGTGATGTGTGGGTTCTTCTGAGCATTTCTCACCAGATCTCAGGCCATTCTATGTGCAATTTTTCTTGGGCTTCCGGATCTTGCCTTGACACTAATGGTTTCATTTATTTTCCATTTTCTTACAATGTTTCTAACAGTAGAAATGGGCAGTTTGAATCGTTGCGAAAGTTTTTTGTAGCCCTCTCCTTGTTGGTGGAAGTGAATTATCTTAATTTTGACATCCTTGGACAACTGTTTAGAGGAACATATGGTTTCTAACACCAGACAGACAACAGCCAACACAGTCGCATACTTCAGAAGGCATGGAGTTACTTCAGAATAAAAAGTTCAAACCTGGAATTATAACCAGACTCACTGAAGCCCTAACGAGTAAATCACCTGGGTCTGGGCCTTAGTAATCATTGTCTTAAAAGGTAACAAAGAATAATCCAAAAGGGTTCACAAACTTTTGCACAGGGCCCTTTTTCCTTTCTTATCATTTAAAAACTCAGAAAAATCTAAATAAAAAGAAACCTTGCTTTTAAATTTGCAGAAAGCTGTCATGTTTGACTTTGTAGCATTTACTGTTCATGGTTTGCTTTCAATCACTTGGAGATTAATTGTAACAGACATTTAAAATAGGGTTGCCACATTTTTGCACCCCACTATGTATATCAAGTAAAGTGGATTGTTCTGGACTGCAATGTATATTAATGAGGTGTATCATGATTAAGTAAACAAATGGTCAGAAGACCATTGTCTACTCAGCAGTGTAGCTGTGTAGGTGCCAATTAAGTTTAAATGCTCTCAGTTTGGCTAGGATGGCCCTCAGCATGTCCCCTCCAATAGTTGATGACGGTGGTTGGCTTTTCCGGTCTCCAGGTGTTAAGACGAGCCCAGAGAGGGGGCCTTCTCTTTGGTACATTGACATGATTACCTTTTCAGAGCATGTGGCGGGTCCATGCTCGTTTATTACTGGGGGCAACTAGATTGTGAGCCTCCCGCTTTCCAGCAGAATGATTCACAATTCCTTACATTATCTTCCACATCAACTGATACAATCTGCAGGACTACAAATAACAGGATAGACAAGTTAGGGACTGGGCCCCGAGTCACAACTGTTTTCGGAATCAATCAATCAGGCAAGGTGATCATGATAATCCTGACCAATGAGCATCTGAAAAAAGATGCGAAGGGTTTCAGGGCAAAACGGAACAAATGCCAATTTCAAGGTTTCAATCAACCCTAACCAAATGACAGATTCAAGGCTAGAGCAGAGCAATATTTAACCTGATTTTTCTCCGAACATGACATATCCACTGTTAAAAATCATTTACAAATGCAATTGTGGCAAATGGCACAATGGATTGTTTGCAAAACAGACAACTCCACTCAACTAATTGTGGAAAGCTTTGTAGTTATGTGATATTGCTTAGATTTTTCTGCAAGCAAATGAGAAATCATGGTAAAAAAACACTGATTTGAACACTACGGATGGGTTTTTAAAAACCGTGACACCATTCCACACATCAAAAAAGAGGAAAATAGATGAATCCATAAAATTAAAATCAAAATTAAAAGTTGGCAGACCGCAGAATCAGGAAACTTCCCCAAATTAGCGGCGAACACACTTGAGACAGTCGGCTGTGCGAAGCAAATTCATTTAATTCAGGTTAGTTACTGACATGAATAATGAGCACTTAAAAGTATTTTGAATATTTATACAGACATCAGGGTTGTAAAAGCAGGGCGACTGGTAGAGTTATACTCAACTCACAAAATCATGTTATCAATCTTTCTTGGTGGATAAAACAGAATAAATATGTAGCATTTTGAAATATAAAGTTGTAGATTATTTCAAATAAAATACAAGTGACACATTCAGTATTTAATGATTCATCACAGTTCTCCTGAGTTTTAAACCTCTAGGGTCTGTGCTTAAAATGAACGCAGTAAGACACAAGACAACATGCGATTTAGGGAGGTAAAAATGTTCAATTTTCTCAAAAGTAGTTTTTGGGATGTGTCTCGTTTTGCCCCTCAATCCCTCATATGTAAAAGGAAGCATCAACTACACCAAACCACGCTTCCAGGCAAGCCTTTAATTTTATCTCAGCCTGGTCTTGTGTGTAGCTAGTAATTATGAAATTACAAAAGTCGACTTGGGCTGCTTTTGCATGAAAAGACAAGGAACCGTTTCCATGGAACAGAGTTAGAAATATCAAGGATAATCCTCATTCGGTATCTTGCAATGCTTTACATCATAAGTGGCCTTCAGTTATAACTGTGATATGAATGCCCTTAGTTTTTCCAGCCTGTGTGTCTGTGAGAGTACTCTGAGGGACTTCATAAAATGCTGGGCAGACTCACAGGACCCGGAGTATGACATCATGGACCCACTTCGCATTCCTACCACCCCACACCAATCAAATAAGCTTCTGTCCTCACGCGGGAGAAGTCCCAACCTAATCATGCAGACAGGGCCATGTTGTGGATTTCTCTGGTCTGTTAACTCCAGATGGTTTTACAGAACAAGAGTCGGGGAAACAGTGAGTTATTGTGTCGGAGGCAGCTGGTAAATTTTTGAACTCCCTGTGTTGCAGAATTGACCATATATTCCCTCCTGGCTTGATTTATGTGTGCATCTACTCTCAGAGTTACGGCGCAGACCATAATTCGTGAAACGGCGACATTTTTTTATTTTGGTTCCGCACTCTATCACGGAGTTTGACTACAAGGTTGAAGTGCAGATTGTCAGCTATAATTTGAAGAAGTTTTCATCCATATCTGACAAATCCTTTAGAACTGACAGCATGTTTAGCACACGGTCAGCCTAATTTTCACGCACATTGAAAATACTGGAGAGTTTAACACAATGCGGAGCAACTTAATCATTTGAAATGTCATGCATGTCATGACTGCATGAAGTCTGTGATGGACAGATATCACCAGACGCTGGGCATCTTCCCTGGTGATGCTCCGCCAGGCCTGTCACTGCAGCAGAAATCTTCAGTTTCTGCATGTCTGAGGACCTCTCCAAATACATACATGTATCTGTGTGCACGCACTCTCACACACATACCATATCACAAACACTTGACCTCCATGAAAAACTGTGTTATACAATTCAATCAACTTTGCACACCTGTAAAAAGTTGGAAGTAGTTGAATCTTTCTGAGTAAACTGAAACGTACCGTTGCCATCCAAAATACTGCGTACCCATATGAATGTGAAGCTCCTTATATGCTGTATATCTAGCCAGGCGAAATGATGGAAAAACTACTCTCTTCAGGGTTGAATGACTCTTCCTGCGAGCTCATGTAACAAGCTGTTCTTGAGTTCTGAACCAAGATGCAAACACACCAATGAAAGGGAACTCTGAGTCTACAGAGACCAAGGATTCCTCCCACAAAGGTGTGGCTACAGAGTAGAGTGTGGAGCTTTCGTACACCAGTGTAAATGTACTCTCTACTGGATCCAGTGACACTTCCTGCAAGGCTCTATGAGTCACAAAAGGAATGAGGCTCAACTCTGAGGGGCCAGGCAAACCGTTACCAATGAAAATGAGAACTCTGCTCAGTCCAATGACGCCTCGCACAAGTAAAGGCTAACCTTAACCAATGAAAAAGGAAATCTGCTGAGTCCAATAATAACTCACAGCAGAGACAACAAAAAACTATTCATAATTTATGAAAGAGGCACGGCTTAGGTCTAGGGTGCAGAGCTAAAACACATCAATAAAATGTGTAAAATCTCTGCTCGGTTCATTGATTCCACCCGCAAGAGTCTACAACAGATGGTTGATGAGTTTTGAAAGCTGTTGCAGCTGAACAGTAAGGGGCTAAACCAACCGTTACCAATGAAACTGGGAATTCCGCCGAGTCCAATGACGCCTCCCACAAAAGTGGGAAAGGCCTATTGTCACCATTACAACAGAAATTCACTGCTGAGACCAGTGACGTGTCCCACAAGTGACCTCAAGAATTTTTTAATTCTGGGGGGCAGGGCTGACCCACACCAATGAGAAAAGAGCTCTCGGCAGAGTTCAATGACTCCTCCCACAATTCTTCAACAATTCATGAGTTAGGAAATAGGACGTGGCTTAAGTATAGGGGCAGAGCAAACTGTCTATCGTGAGGAAGGAACTCAGCTTACTCCAACGATGCCTCACTAAGGTGTCGACAATCACTAGTGCATGAGTTATGAAAGGGAACGTGTGTGTGCATGTGTGTGTGTGTGTCTGGCCAAGTCACATGAATCCCTTTAAAGTTATGCACCTTCTTGTAACGTGCCACACCCACCTTTTTGCCAATTCACATGAATAATTAATAAGCTGTTTCTTGGCTCACGAACAAACATCCTGCAAAATCTTGCGCAAGTCTGTGAATCCAATTGGAAGTGATGCACCTTTTTGACATGAGCCACTCCCACTGTCACACAGCATAAAAAACAAACTTCAGGTCCCTGCTCCTTCCGCTTAATAAACTCTGCACAAGCTTTCCCGTGCCCTTTAACCCATGTTTGATGTGGTGCATAGCCTTGCCATTTGTCCCAGCATGCAAAACAATTATCTTAAATACAGGGAGTGTGTCCGAGACAAACCTTGAAAGTTTAAATCTTCTTCTAGCCAGCAAAATATGTGGATCACAAATGCTTGTAACAGTGGCAGGGTTTAATCTGACTGGATTAACCATCATGCAAGCCTCCATTGTCATCAGGTTAGGCGCAAGTTAGAGGCGGGGTGTGCAGAGAAGTCTATGGAAGTCTACTGAAGGAGAACAGCCGCGGAAATTCATTCATATCATTCAGAGAGACAATAATAGTCATGTTTATGAATGTGAGGGGCCCTGTGTGTGTTAACAAGCGACCTGAATCAAACACCAGCATTCCACTGCATCGCAGGCTGTCTGAAGCAGGCTTCAGGGACACACCTTCCCAAAACTGCAGAATTGTCTGAATTTTTTCCATTTCTGACCTCATCAAGGTCCCAATCCTTCTCTCTTTACAACTGTCATTTTGCCACTGTAGCATTCTGAGCTGCTTGTGATGATTCCCACCTCTGGGGATTGCAAAGACTTTCAGTTCCACGTTATGTCTCTGGTGACCAATGACACTGCATCGCTTCCAGGACACTTCCAAGCGCCATGTGGCTCATAGGTGATGTTTTCCTTTTCTTGAACCATACTATGCTATCATCAGTGGGCCTGCAAGTACGAATCGTCATCCCCTGGCGGGCCACCAGGTGGCGAACTGCTTAGGTGGCTTAGACCCCATTGATGACTGCTTTGCAGGTCTAGTTGTCTTTGGGTTTTGGTTTTTGCACCGTTAAGGATGGCCATCCAGTTCTGTAGTACTAGTACAATGATATTTAAGGCATTCATTCATTCATACGTTCCAACCTGCTGTGGTCTTGAATAAAAAAGCAAATGCCAGAGGCCAAGTGAAATGCTTCTCGGAAAAAATGTGTGTTGAGAAGTCGCCTTATCACCAGTGAGGCTGCTCAGCTCCTACTACCTTTTATCATGACTCATCCTGCTCTCCTGCACTTTGCCTGCATAACAATCAAGCCGTTTGTTTCTGTTAATTTCTGTTGTTATTACCTCCGCCAACGAAGTTGGGGCGGAGGTTATGTTTTTCGCCCCTGTTTGTTTGTCTGATTGTGAACAGCATAACTCAATAAGTAATACACGGATTTGTCTGAAATTTTGGGGTGGTTTGCTATTGTTACTGAAACAATATGGCCGCCACAGCAGCCATTTTGAAATCCTATCACACGCGATAACTCAACACTCATGCAAATTCAGATTGTGCTGCCTTGGCGGAGGTTTGCACTCTACGAGTGCCTCTAGTTTTCAGTTTTAATTCATTCCTGAAGAACACCATTTTCCCAGGGAGGCCATCGTCAAGTTTAGCCAGTTTGTCTGGCCTCCGATCTTACAGATGGTATGAGTAAAATGTATTCTTCAGTCAAACACACGGAAAGGTAAAAGGCAGGTGAATATGATTTATCAAAACGCTATTGTCCTATTGACAAAGCGGCTTGACAACCAACAATGTTTACACCTTACAACATAATCAGACATTACATAGTTCCTTTGGTAGTGAATCATGCACATAACTTCAGTGCTTCACACTTAATTCTGCCTTAGTATTTCACACACGCGCGCAAGTCCAGCAGTTTAATACGAGGCCTAAATTATTACCTTGGCTTTCCGGCTAAAGGTAATTCCATGGCAAATTACCAAAATGCAATAATACTGAGAAGAAACTGAATATAAGTAATGGTAAAAATGAAGGTTTATACACTGCGTGCTTGGACCCCAAGTTATTATACAGGCATACAGTTCAGTTTTGAAGTGCTGGAAAATTAAGAATTATATTGTGTAATTTTTCACTCCCTGTGCCACTCGTGTGTCAGCTGAAGCCTGTGAAGGACAGCAGCTAAATAGTGATTTAGAATTTACATCCCTGAGATTCAAAAGCTGCAGGGCCTGCAGCCAAAACTCAGTTATGTGGCATTAATAGGTTCTAAATCCGCAACTGAATAGGAGCAATTCTGGCTTGGATTTCAATCTCGACCAGGTTAAAGGATTAAATGAATACCTCATCATTCACTGTTGTACAGCAATTGAGCAATGCAGTGGAATTTATTTAATGTGTCTCCTCTTGTAATATTAACCTGCTAATTTTTGAGATGAAGAAATAATGATAAATGGCATGAGAATTAAAAAAAAAAAATCCTAGCTTGCTCGAACATGCCAATGTTGCTTGCAAGCACCGCTATTAATATTTTCATGCATTTAATTGGTAGCAATGACCCTAAATGAACATAGACGGGAGGGTCGAAATCTTAATTATTCCCAGCGAATGCAGCAAACATTACAATGTTGTTGGTTTCAGCTCTGAAATTGCTTCTTGTAGGTAAGCTTAGCACTACCTTCAACTTCATAGTTTTGTGTGAGCAAGTTTGTCAGACACCTCTCGAAAATTTGTGTGTGAAATAAATATTGAAGGCAGCATCTGAATGTGACAGAACTTATTCCGTTTTGTCCAAATGACAAGACCATTCAGTGACTAGCGAGTCGTCAAGACAGAAGAGCATTCAGCTAGCGTTAAACATTTCAGTTGAAGGTTGCTGGGCAATCACTTCTACAGATACTAATGAATTAATGAAAACCCCAACAAATTAGAAACAATTAATCTACATCTATGCAATAGAATTTACCCCTTAAAAACCGTCCAGTAACGCAGTTCACTTTTATCAAAACAGAGGAATACACAAATAAAACGTTTAGAAGATTATTAATGGCTATCCCCCTGAGATGAAACATCTAGTTCTCGAAAGGGGTCGAAAGTCACAACGTGACGCATATGTTCAGAAAAAAAAATTAGTGCTCATAGGCCTACTTCATACAGCCTCAATGGAAAGACATTCACGGAATTGTCTGGATCCAACTTCTAACTTAATTAACTTCAATTGCCAATTCATTTGAATTCCCCAAATACAGTTCAGTTGTAAAAGTATTGATGAAATACAAGCGAATTAAAACTGCTAAAATGACGCAATCTAGGGTTGCATGAGAGACCAAATACACTTCAGAGGCAGAGAAAATGAATGACAGACCACTCACTTATGACAAACTGTTGTCGGCATAAAAAGCGATCGTAAACAGGATAAATTGTGTTCTTTCAATGAGAGGACCATCATTTCCAACCTCCTCTCCCAACCCTGTGCCCCGAGTCCGGCCTCTTCCCTTGCAGGTTTACTTTTTCGCCACCGTCATAAAACATCAGGAATGACAAGGCCCTAGTTCTCGTTCGCCTTGTTGTCTATAATGAGCATGTCCACAGATTACATTTTCGCAGTTAATTAGCCTGATACTTCACTGATGCGCGCACTGGCCTGGGGCTGATTCCTGGGCCGCAATCTGCGACATGCAAACAGAGGCAACAACACTGTCCGGTAGATGAGCGACCGCACTGAACGCGCGTTGCATTGAGTCACCTCTGAACACCGAGGAGCCTCCGAAACTAATGAACTGGACTTTTTCAGGAGACGAGCTCGATAGCGACACCATATAAAATGCAATATGGGACTAAGTCTCTTGACACGGAGTGTCGCTAAGAACTGTGCAAACATCCCGACGCCGGTGACTAATAAATGGCTGGGTGACTAATTTATGCAAGCAAGAATTATGAGAGAGATTTGCGGAGTTTAACACCTCGTAATAACTTTTCTGCTGAACTTCACTGCCTAACTTACTTGGCAAGCAGTTCCTCGGTCGCGCAATTATTGGTTCAACTTACCATTAAGTATTCTGTCGGGTTGAATTATGTCTGTTCTTTTAACAATTCGCCCAGTGTTGTGATCACGATGTAAGACATCTTTGTCTGCCGAATAACTCCACCCAAATAAGTTAACGCCGCAGCCCTAATAAAATACGACCGAACCAGTTTTCCGAAAAGATGGAAGCAAAAGCGCTCAGCCGTCAGTGGGGAGGGGAGGGAGTACAGGCCTAAGCGGGGTTGCCAGATAAGTCTAGTGATATAATTATGTGGTGATCAAAAGAAACGTCCTTGTCAACGTAAAACGAACGTAACTTGCTGGATCACACCGCTTTGCGAAAATCATTGAAAATTTGTGCTTGAGTCAGGATTATCCTCACTTCCTCGCGTTCTACACCAGCTACCTCTTGTAAATAATAAGGGTAGGACCCAAATGTCAAATGTTCCCTGTAACACCATTAATTCTGATATCACCTGTATAACAAGACAAACGTCGCGCAACAAAACCTGTCACTTTCATCTTTTAGTTCAGAAGGTAGCCATCCTAACGAGCAGTGCCAGTCCAGAATGAATGCGAGTAAGAACACAAACCTTCACATACCCCCAATACACTCAATCCGCGAACCAGGGAAACAAATTTTTATCAAGGACCCTACGTGCATTATCGATACTGGGGTGAAGGTAAGCAGCAGAACTTGGGTTAATAGCTACAATCTTAATCCTGTCCCAGACTCATGCTCCACCATGATTCCCGAAGGCAAATATGCGACCTGCGACTGTCTTTTCAAGCGGTTTTAGTGAAAACAAGCCCAAGGCGCTTAGACTATGCACACGTGGCAACCATAGTACTGCCGTTCTGTGGGGAGTGGAGGTGCTGCGTATTCAAGTAGAGGTGTAGCACCAGCCTCTGGTGCGCATGCGCTGAGCAATGTCTCTCCGTTCTTGACTTCAAACCAGCATAAATTGGAGGTAGACGGTAACTTCTATACATCGAAATTTCTTGGTGTGAAGTGCTTCAGTGTACACATGTAATTTTCTTGATTTATAAAGGAACGCAAACAAGCAGAAGGGAAAGTGGCACCAGCATGCAAAATACATGGAAATCACTTTCAAAACGTGTCTGCAGGGTGTTCCTTCTTGTGACGTTTAAGGCCATTTTATTTTTCAAATGACATGCTACAGCTCTTGTAATGAATACGGTTAATCAAATAGCTCGTTTTCATAATCTTTGGCAATGGCTTATGTTAAAAAAAAAACAATGTAGACGTCTTTAAGAATCTACACGCAGACTCATAGAAACTCCAAGGAAAGATTTTTGAGAGGGACATACACACACTGGCCACTTTGTTAGGTACACTGGCCTAATGTAGGATATGACCCTCTCACTTCCACAACTGGCTGAATTTCTCACAGCACATGCTAGAGAAGCTCCTTCGGGATTTGTTCCATAATATTTTAATAGCATCACATGATTTTACAGCCTTGCTGTCATGCTGCAAACCTCCCCATTCACCTCATCCACAGGGTGCTCCACTGTTTTCAGATCTAGGCCTGAGTTCCATTGGAGAAAACAGAAGCTACAGACATGACTCACCATCTTGAGGCTGCATTTACTCTGTGACACAGTGCAATACTCTGCTGGGCTCATCCACACATCGAAGGAGACTGCAGCCATAAAAGGGTACAAATGGATGTAAACATCAGTCTCTCAGCCGCTAGAATCAACAGATCGTGGAACAGGAATGAAATTCTCAGATCAGACCAACAGCCAGACATGCAGACGGACAAAACTCATTCCTATTCTCCTTCTATGTTTTTCGAAGTGTCACGCACCGACATATTGGCTAAAATTTTTTATTCAAATAAAAAATTCAATCACAACCATGTCTGCCTACGTTATAAACTGAAGGACAGCTACACAATCTGCTTTCTGGACAAACAGGCCATCTGCATTTAAGCACAGGTGCACTTTTACTGATAAATCAGCTTATATTTACACATTTGATGTTTTAAACTCAATGACGTGTAGCAAACATTCCCGGCAAAACTAAATCACAATTTCTAAAAGCAGTCACTTTATGTTCATTATCTATCAACTTTTTCCATAATTATGAACATGAACATTATGGACTTTCACAGTGAAGGCCCTTTTCGGTATACCGCAGGCAAAGTTTTGTACAGTGCAATCAAAAATATTTTACTGAAAGCAAAAATTATCCTTAAATATTTTGAGAGCTAATAATAGAAAGAGAATTTAACCGTTAAATGAAATTGCCATAGCGGGGTGGGGTGGCTCTTTTAAAACTAAAAATTTAAATCAGCTCTCAGCTTGCACTTCATCTATAGTGTACAATGGATTTCCACTTCAAGCCTGGAAAGACATTCTTTCAAAAGATAAAATGTTCCTGAGTTGTAAGTGGTAAAAATGTTTGCCATGACATCAATTAATCTTTGATTTAAACTCTATATCAATTTAATATTTTTTGATCATGTCGTCATGAGTTTACTTTGAAGCAAAAGTTATAACATCCTGATATGTGGAACAGAATCTCACTAGAAATGTTTCTGGGGGTAGTTCCTGTTCCAAGACTAAATTCGGCTGATGCAAAGGGAACTGCCACAGGATCTGGTGGTGATGAACCACGATGTTGCCAAGCCATCATTCCTGGGCAGGAGGCCAAGGCATATTAAAAGCAAAATTCTGGAATAGAGAGAAAAGCAGCCATCCAGCTGGCACTGCCACCTACTTACACTGCAGTGTCTTTCAATTTTTTGGAATTTACGGTGCTTAATCAGAACACAAAGGAATTCAATCATAACAGAAGCATAATTACCGTAATGATTTTGTAAGATGATGAAAATGGAAAGGCCATGAACAGTGTGAACACTGAACTAATGCGCATTACATTAGAAAGTCGGTAATTTCCAAGTGAAATCACAGTTCTGCCACTGCCATGCAGAGTTTTACGAAATTTTGCAAGATGATTGGGACCCGGAAAAAACTGAGGGAACGAGACACATGCTGAATCGAGTGCGCAAGAAGCATTATACTTTAGAAGTACAACTGCTGAAAAAAGCTGCAGAATAAATTCTGAATTCTGAATAAATTCTGAATAAATTCAAAAGCCAAAACTTCATTAGATGCCACAGCACATCACAGATGAACAATTGCCTGAAGCACACTGCAAAACTAACCCACGACTTTAAGGCAAATATGTGGAATGTTCTATGATGGCCTAGACAATCGCCTGACTGTAATCCAGTTGAGCAAACAATTCTCTTGCTGAGGGCGAAATGTCCCACGAACAAGCAGAAATTGAAGAGCGATGCAGAGAAGGCCGTGCAGAGCATAATCCGGGAAGATGACCCGCATCTAGTGACGTCAATGAGTTTCAGACTTCAGGCAGTCATTAACTGCAAGGGCCACACGTCAAGAAAGAGCATTTAAATTATGACCATTTGCCCAATCACCTCCGAGGCCCTGACATAGGGGTCTATATATGAAAACAGACATACTTTAGGTACAGTCCCTATAATATTTTTTTGAGAACATTTTGCACCTCAAGCAAAAGTTTAATTTCAAGTCCACTGTGGAGGTGTAAAATTGTATCACTGGCCAAATATTTATTGACCCGATTGCAGTTGTCAGATTGTGCACTTAAATCAGAGTACTTCACTAGTATGCATGTGAATATATGAAATCTTTAGGCAAACTTATGCAATTTATGTACATGGTTAGAACAAAGCAGAGGTAGCAAAAAACCTTTCAACAACTATGGCACAGGTATCCAAATAGCTCCATGACTCCTGTCTTCACCTTAACGTAAAAAAAAAACTATGTTTTTCTCAAAGAAAACATCAAATACATCTGACCCTAATATGTATGTTGCCGGTGAGAGGCTTCAAGTGGTGACCGAATTCAAGTATCCTAGAATTATTCTAGACTCAAATCTTACATTCAAAAACAGGTATAGAAAGTCACGGAAACAATTAAGCACAACTTGGTAAACTTTAGATACATAAGAAATTGCTTAAACTCTGAAGCTGCAAAATTATACTTCAATGCAATGATAATGCCCCATTTAATATACTGTCTTACCAGCTGGACCCAGGTCGGTAGAACAACATTAAAACCAATTCATTCTATTTATAAGCAAGCCCTAAAAGTCTTAGACAAGAATTCTTTCCAATATCATCACTGCAGTATCGTGGACAAGCATGTCCTTTTAAGCTGGGATAATATAGTAAAATTGCATGATGCAAATTTAGGTTTCAAAATTCTCCATGGTTTGGCCCCACCACCAATTGCTGATTTTTTTTTCACTGGGCAGCAGACTTACTAGATCAGTTACCACAGGTAATCTTATCGTACCACTGAGAATAAGTTCCCTCAGTCAGTCAGCCTTCTCAGTACGAGCGGCCCTGTTTTGGAACACCATACCACCACACATTCATAGAATTGAAACGCATAGAGCATTCAAACTTACTTTAAATAAATGGTTGAAAGATAATCAGGCCTGTGATCACAATCAGTAGTCTTGGATTTCATCCATCTCAATCGAATTCTATTTACTTGCTTGCCTCCTCGCCTCACTGTTGCCTGCTTTTATACCAGTCTGCTTGTCTGTCTTGCTTGCCAACATGTAGCTAAGTGTACATTAATGTAGAATATTTTGTTTTATATTTTATGGTGTCTTGCCGATATTTTATGGCTAGTATGTCTGTGTGGTTGTGGCCTCATGTAGTTTGCCTACAAGCCGAAGCCCCTTTCTTATTTTAATGTGCTTTTTTTTGCGATTTATTTCCTCTTAAATGTGATGCATGTCCTCACTGTGATGATTCACTCCATATTTGTATGTTTATATGGCACCAACATCTTGCCCGGCTGGGGACTACAAGTGAAAATTAGCTACTCAGCTAAAACTGGCTCATTTACGTCTACGTAAATGTTGTTAATGTGCGCAGTCCCTGTACAAATAAACCAAATAAATAAACAAACACTGTCATCATCACATTAAAAACCAGCAATAGACAGGTGATAATGCATTTATTAAAGATAGGTGGGCAAGTCCAATATCTTTCTGGTGGTACACAGATATGCCCACAAAACATTGCAAAAGGCAACTGCTGTAGCGTTTGCAGTCCGCATATCGGACAGCGTGACGTGATCTGGGGCGTAAAAAGGCCAGTGGGGAGTTGTCGGAAAGCCTCAAAATGGGCGACTTTTACTAAACGACGGTACTCCAGTACACTCACTCCTTCATGCAATCAGAGCCTTCCAACGCAGGGCAGTTTCACACAGCAGTTTCATAATGGAATTCAATGATTTTATATACATGACTCATCCAACAGAGACTTACAATCTATAGCAGTTCAAAGCAAAATAAAGTACAACAAAAACATTGTTTAAAGTATGAACTACATTATTAGAAAGGAAGAATAAAAGTTTTTAATTAACAGCTCTTGAAATATAATAGTTGAACACTTAATTAATCACTGCAAGACAAATGTGACGTGAACATGAAGCGAGACAGAGAAAATGAAGGACATGGCACGATTTCAAAAGCACTCCTGAAGTTGAGCCATGACAGCTCCGATTTGGTTTAAAAGCCTCAGCACACAAACGATAAAAAAAAAAAAAACGGTTAAAATGCATACAGACCACAGAAAGCACCAACCAAACATACGCATCAGAATATATAGGAATTCTTAAAATATGAAAAATGCAACCACTGAGACTACGAAAACTCAGATGGGTGGAGAAAGCTGTAGCTCTATGGAGAGTCAGTGGCATAATTAGCATCTTGATTTCAGTTGATACATTTTCTCCCTGCATAAGCAACACAGCCTTTGCTGCATAGGCTGCAATAGACTAACTCTGCAGAAGCCTCATTCATTTGAATAATACTCTCATTACTTAATACTCTGCCAAAGAGCACAGAACTCAGATCATAGTTTGACAAAATTGTCTTCCTGCTTCGAAAAAGCGTTTCCCCCTTTCCCAATTTCTTCATTTTTTTCCCTTAGTTCTTTTTTCCCCCACTTTTTTCAGATCGTCAAACGTAAGAAAAGTTTAAGACAACATGGAAAATGCAAGTCAGGAAAAGAAAGCAGTCATTCAGTGGCTCCTCTAACCAGTATTAAACTGAAAAACTGTACAAGACAAAATATTTCATACTTTTGCTCATCAACTTTGAATTCTGGAAATCAATGCTCACACCCTGAACGAAGATCACTGCAATCACTGGAGTACAAGTGTTGAACAGGTGAAGTAGTCTTGCTTGGATATAACATGGAGCATCGACAAAAGACCCAGTTGTTCACAAGCAATGAGTGGATGGGGACTCAACACTTTGCAAAAAAAAAAAAAAAACTTTGAGAGAGAATAATCCAAAAATTTAGAAACATCTCATTGCACTGGTCCAAGGATTTAACAATGCATAACATTACAAGGCTCAGGGAATTTGGAGAAATCTTCTTGAAAAGGATGAGGTCGAAAATCAATCCTGAGAGGCCCTGACCTTCAATTTTTCAGATTGCACTGCACTGAAAATGGAAACATTTGTGATGGATATAATCACATGAACTGGGACTACTTTGAAATACCATTGACGGTACATCATTCCTTGCTGAATTCACAAGCACAAATAAAGACAGTATTATGCATCAAGGAAGCTCCATGCCAAAAACATCCAGAAATGCTACCATTCTGGGCTCGAGCTCATCTGAAACTGACAGATGCACTGCAGACTTCTGCCGACGTCAAACCAGTTAACCTTTCAAATTGTTTATGGTGATACCTATGTAAAGTTCTCAAGGCCAAAATGAAAAGGGACTAGAGGCCAGTCTGTAAAGTTCAAAAGCAAAAATTTGCTGTCTAATGGTGCCCATGGCATGGGTAACCTGTGTGGAGACTATTTGTGCAGGTTAAACCGACTGTAAAAGGATGTGTATGCAATTTGGAGCATCAAGTCTTCCAAATTATCGTTTTCCCAATGCTGCTCCAAGAGTACACCAGCAGATTTTAGATGCCTCCCTGATCTGACAAACCAAGTTCTGCCCATCGAGTATTCCACCAACTCCACTGATCAGCTGACTCGGGTGTGTTAACCCTCTATTAACCAGCATAGCCTATCGGCTACATGAAGTAAAAGGGTTAACAGCCTGGACACCCTGTGGGTTTTGTTTCTTATTGCCAAATAAACATTTGAGAATAACATGAATGGTCCGTCACTTTAATTTTTTCATTAGCATTATTACCCAATGCAGCAGATTTGGTGCAATTTGGAAAGGGGGGCCAAATGTGTCAAGATTTTTTTGTCTATCGTTTTTCAAATAATGGCCCAAAATAAACATTTTTGCATAGGGAAATAATTTTAACACAATTGAACATGGGTTTGGTTAATAGAGGGTTAAATCATGAAGATATCGAAGGCATGGAGGGTTACTCCAGGTGCACGGTTGGGGAACACCATTCCAAGATGGCGTCTTTTCAGGCGCACCCTCGATTTTTTCTGCAAGACGACAGCGAGCCAGACCACATCAGATGCGATTTACGGGAAACAAATGGATCGAATTAATCTGATCACCCCACGTCAGGAGTCATTATTACAGCACTTTAAATGATAATGACAAATTTATCGCCCAGCCCTACTTGAAGGGCTGTTAAAAAGAAAGGTACTGTGACTGTCCTAAATGTTTTTGAAAAACAAGAAATAAAAGGAAAAACATTGAATATCTCCTTGACTTTTGATTTATTACGAGCCGAGGATGAATAACAAATCTGTTTTCATTTCCATTAGCATTCACCACATTCTCCAAACTTTATGAGAAATGGGCTCGTAATAAACAATGCAGACACCCCTCATAAACACAAGCTGTAGTTTTTGATAATGCGATCATTGAGTGCACTCAGGCCACACCCTGTTCAGTGATTGCATACTCAAACCACCTTTGAACTCAGCCTTCCTTTTGATCCCAGCCACTCAGCTGTAATGTTTGGTGACTGCACCTTAAAAGATTGTTATGCCGTCATGGTCACACAAACTGTCCACAAACAGAGACAGAAATGCGAATGCACACCGGCAAAAATACTGAAGAAAAATCTTTCATGGCACTCGTATGGTGCCTTCAGACTCCTCCAGCTGAAGTCTGCAATGATGACCAACTACACAGACCAACTGAAAACAACACCAACACCGCTACTGCGGCTGGTGAAAAAGATATACATCAATATGCTGGCTGATCTCCACTCAATGCTAATAATATAGGAAAGTGACTGAATCCGTAACATACTCCCAAAAAAAACACTAAACATGACAAGACCACGGGAAGAAGACGTATACAACATTAAAATGGAAACCAAACAACCCACCAACAAAAAGGTAGCAAAATACTGAAAACACCACACATAAGAAAAGAAAAACGACATTGTAGTGATAAGTCAACGCTAAGGGCAGCACAGATGTGGCCCTCATTTTCAGCAGAAGACCTTCAAGCGCGAAACGCCGACAGGACTTGCCTGTTCGCACACCTTGTGCCGCCGGTCCTCTTGCATAGTCATTGTGCTGCCAGATTTTGAGAACGTCGGATTCCTACATTTGAGCCCAGCTGCCATTGACTAAACACCATCTGAAAGGATCTCTATGGCAGTACGGGTGTTCAAAGCATATTTTAAAAACAATTCCATCTGATAATGTGCATAAATATCTCACAGCTGGAGCTTGAAATGCAAATACTCTCACAGGTGGTAGTTCTGCTGGTGTGAAAGTACATAAATTTAGTAGTTAATCCCACCAAGAATTCAGGATCACCTGCAACAATATCTGCTGCCTCAGGCAACACAGCACTCACTGTTTTTTTTTTTAAGCATTTCCTTTGTAAACAGAGCCGTTTATCCACGTAATGCAAGAGCAAATCCTGCTCAGATGTCGGACGGAGAAACGGGTCATTAAATATGCGGGGTAATGTCCTGAGCCAGTGAACTGGCTGATTCTATACTCCATGTAGCACATGGAGAGCTGATTGGAGGGTCGACCTGGCAGGAGCCTGCGGTCCGGTCCGTCTCTGACTGACGCGGCGGGGGCACGTTCTCAGAGTCGTCTGGATGCAGGAGTGACAAACTGGGGGCAGGACCAGATCCCGAAGCAGGCTCTACATCCAATCAGATGGGGGAAAAAAAAAAAAAAAAAAAATCAGGGCTTCCTTCCGTGATGTTACACTACTTTCTGCTGTAAAAAGATAAACAACATCAATGCATAACACCAGTTCATTTCACTCTCTCAGCCTGTAGGATTTGCTGTGTAAACCCTATTTTGTGAGAACGCAAGGATCAATGATTTGGGGGGAGGATCATGTCCCTGTGTAACAAAAAAAGTGCAGTTCACATTCAACGCAAGTTGGGAAGGCTAAGTGCATTGTGGGATTTGTATTTTTTAAAAATTGTTTTGCCGCCGTGGAGACCACAAAAAGTTTCCGAAGCTGCTCTTCAGTGACGACTGCTGATGACCTGAGCGAAGGGAGCGACATTAACTTTTTGTTACGGTGGCACTGTTTCCACTTGTAAACAAATCAATCCTTATTGACGTTTAAAAAAAAGTCGATATGACAAGGGCAATGATTTCCAAAACCAATGATTTTTGTTGAAATAAAATTGTTTTTTATTTCATGTTTCTATCTGCCAAAGAGACTGAGAAATAAAAGGTTTTAGGGAATGTTGACAATCCCATCAACGATTTCAGAAAACCCAAAACAAATCATAATTTGCAACTGAAGACCGTTTCTCTCCATATGCGATCTAACAGCAATTTAATCATGGGCAAAATTCAGTGCAGTTGCGGAACAAGAAAAAGAGAATTGGGTGCACAAAACATCCGTTTAAGACAATTATTAGTCCTGACCTGTTCTCAGTCATTTTTATAATTAACAGAAGGTTCACTCTGAGAGCACTCCACACTTAACAGGTGCTGCTTGTTCTCCCCAATTAGGTAAGACCACAATCATTCATCTGGATGTGTATTTGGTGTATTTAAATCAATGTTATTCAAAATTGCATACCTGTCGACTCTCACACTTTTTAAAGCCTATTGAACTGCCGAGTGCCACTTTTTTTAAAATCAACCCACACAACACCGAGAGTGAAAGTCTGCATTTCATTGAAACACGGACCAGTTCAATCAACGCAAAGCCTTGGCCTATTAACAAGCAAATTATTTTGTTGTACTGAATTTAGCCCATTATTTCATCATTGTTAGATCGCATGTGGAGAGAAACCGTGTCTTCCGTTGCCAATTACAATAATCGGAAAACACGTCAATAAAGGAAAATGATCAAGAACTAGCCAGGACCAATTGCTGTCATAAAGGGACGTGTCTTTGCCCCCCCTCTGGCTACGCCACTGACTGCGTCCTTTCAGATTATAATGCGTCAGGGACGCAGGACGCGCACCTAGCAACATCACTGCACCACCAACTTCACTTTGGTCCGAAGCTAGCACCTGACAGACCAAGTAAAACTGAATACCCAGCTCCTCACGGTCGATCAGCCGTTTGCGTCGTGGTCCTTTTCAGTTACCTCTCCATTTAACTAAAATTTAACTCCTTATCTGATCATAGCCATCGCCTGGCATGTTACCTTGTCTTTTTTTCCAGATGTTTGACAATTCCCGGGGAATGAAACTTTATTTCGTCAGACTAGCCAAAGTTACTGACTTGGAGTCACGACCCTTGCTAATGGGGGTTGGCATATTATGTTTATCTCAGCCTATAAGGAGCCGCCTTTGAACCAGAGTGACAAGTCCATGACTGAGCAGAGCACATGGGTAGAACTGGCTTTAAATAAGTTCAATCCGCAGAACTGATTAAAAAATCTATACCGTGTCGCTAGATTAGATACTGTCTCCATAGACGTGTCATTGTGGCTTCATTCGCCGTCTTCTTGTCATGAGAAATCAGGTTTGCATCAGAATCTGCCGACATGTTGAGGGTACACGAGCAGAATATGGATGAAAAGGCCTCAGGATCCATCTGGATTTGATCGAGCAGACCGAGCGTTTTCATCCCCTCCCGAAATCTAAAATGCACAAAAATGCAATAAATAAATATCAAATAAGCCATTAAAATTCATACTTTCATCCTTAACACTTTCCCTGCCACAAATAAGATTCTTAGTCAATCAAGGTTTTCAGTTACAGTATATGGTGGTGGGCGCTGTGGCGAATATTCTGACAAAAAATGGGTCCAACAAACAAGAAAACGGGTTCGTTCTGGCGCACCTCGCAAACTGGTGAAGTACAATACAGGCCTAAAGTTCGGGCCACCCTCAGATTTTTAAAACAATCACACATCAACTGTTCTTTCCTTAGTTTTTGAGCATGAAATGACTTCAGAGCATAAAATACAGGAAGCCAATAGGTTTTGGGTGAATTTTAGACCTCAGACCACATTTTAAAGCCGTCTTGACTGATTGATCACTGACCACAATGTTTTATAATTGGGTTCCAACGCCTTTGTGTTACATGATTTTATGTCACCAAGACGTGAACAATTTCATGTAACAGGAAGGCACGCTGTATAAACGCCTTCCCCAAAACCAAGGGGTCACATTGCGCTTGGTGCACCATTAAAAATCTGAGTGTGGCCCCAAACTTTTGGCCTGTACTGCATGTCTTTTTCATAAGCAAGTTCCATGATCAACCTTTTTCATGAGCTGTGATGAATCTCCGTGATACATGTGGACAGCTTGAAAACAAATCCACAGGTCAATGTTAAATACCATCCGTAAGCTTTTCTCAGCTTTTAGTCCAAAATGTGAATTTTTTAAATGAAAATGACCAACATTCAAGAAGCCATGAAAAAGAATGAATTAAGCAAGAATGAGATGGTTTCTCCTGTCTAAAAATAGAAGCCTCTGTCTCACGGTTTAACATAATAATAGAAGTGAATATTCTCGGGCTGTTGAGAGATCAGTGAATGATGAATATTGTAAATAATGTGGGCAGTGGCTGGGAACTTAATAAAAAAAAAAAATACTCCGGTGGGGAAAGTGTTAGTGTGCGCAGTGATGCAGCCCATGTTTGAGACAGTGATTGACTGCTCTGACAAATACGAGCGCATTCATGCACCGTTTAGATCAATAATTAAACGGTAAAACATTCAGTGGAAGTGAGCGCTATCTTCAGTGTTTGCGAGGGGGTCCTGGTTCTGCCAGCTGCATATGGAACCGTTTTCAAGATGAATACATTACATTAAACACATTTTGCTGCTACTGAGAGAGTGAAAAATAAAATATTTTCACTGCCTAGTTTTTAAAATTAAGAGGGCTTGTTGAACAGGCTCGTAAACACTAAAGCTTATTTTTAAACCTCAAAATTCTTAAAGCACAAGGAGAGGGATCAATTATGAACAAGTGGTTGCTTGCAATTTATGAATAGATTGCACATTTCTCCACTCACATTGCTGAAATAAGCAGTTCCAGAAATAAAATGTCAGGTCAGATCATGCAACTACTTGAATGGCGTGTTCATTCATAATTTGGAGGCAAAAGACACTAACAAAAATCCTTATTCGGAACATCACGCCCACCCTGAGAGGGGCCCCTTTCTCTGAACAGCCTGAATTCTTTGCAACAAAGATTTCACAAGATGTTGGCAACATTCCTGAGAGAATCTGTGCACATGCTCGCGCCACATGATTTCTGCAGATGCGTCAGCTGTGCATTCACACGTCCCCGTCCACTGCATCCCAAATGTGCTCGACTGGATTCAGATCTGGAGACTCGGACGGCGACTGACGTACACTGAACTGGCCATTTTGTTTAACACAGCTTTTGCTTTGTGACATGACGCATCATCATGCTGAAAGTAGCCATTACAAGTTGGGCAAATTCTGACCGTAAGGGAAGCGAATGGTTGACCACAACACTCAGGCTGTGACTCATACCATTACTGAATGGCAGAAAGTGACCCAGCGAGAGTGAAGACAATATCTCCCGCACCATTACACCTTTATAAACAGCCAGAACCTGTGACACTAGCTTGGGTCCATGGATTCACGCCGCTGACGCCGATGTCGGACCCTAGCGTCACAGTGTCGCCGCAGAAACCTATGATCTGACCATGCTGTGCTTTTCCAATCTTTACTGTCCTGCTTTGGAGAACTTATTCAGTCCCAAACTCCTGTTCTTGGGAGGCGGGAGCGGAACTCGAATTGGTCTTTTGTTATCGCTTTTCCGGCTCAATGTTCAACGTGTTGTGCGTTCCGAGATGCTTTTCTGCTAACCAGTAAAAAAAGAGCTCGAAACCTCTGGTTCCCTACTACGGGGTGGCTGATATCTGGCCCGGAAAAAAAAAACGAGTTGTCAGAAGACAACACAGCTCGCTGGAAAATTTTAACCTTGCCGTCTGCGGACGCCGACGCAGAGGGTATGGCAATACCGTAGCTCTCCGAGGACATTCATCCCGGCGAGCCAAAAACGAGGTGGAGGGACAGAGGGAAGTAAGAAAATGTACATCTACACAATAAGATGTAGCCATGTATAAAACTTTGTTGTGGAATTTTGACCGGATTAGGAGTTCTGGCCAGAAAATGAAGCACGATAGTCAGACAGCCATGCAGAAGGGCAGCACTCATTCCTGTAATCCCATCCGCCAAGTAGCAGGGGATGAAAAAGTAGGCGATCAGAATCATCGTGGCCTTTTTGCAAACTCAACCCAGTCAGGCCGATCTCCTCTGAACTCTAATGAACACGGCTCTGCTCTGGCCAGCAGAACCTCTGCTCACTGGCTGTTCTTAGACTTTTTTCCCCCCCCACCATTCTGCCAACTCGTCAGGCATGAAGATCCCAGGAGATCTGGAGTTTCAGATGTACTCAAACCAACCTGTCTTGGCACCGACAGCCAAGCCTTGGTCCAAATCATGTTTGACGTGAACATAACTGAAGCTCCTGATCTGCATGATCTTATGAAGTGCGTTGCTGCCGTATGATTGGCTGATTGGATAACTGCATGAATGTGCTGGTTTATCAATGTTCCTAATAAAGTGCTCAGTAAGTGCATTTTTTGACTAAGCACAAGTCTCCTTCCTCCGTCTTTGTGAGCCAGTGGCATGTGATATTTACCAGGCCTCATATCGACAATCAACATCAACAGAATCTGCTATTGATTCAGGAAATTGCATAATAAATCACATTTCTGCTAAATAAATGAGAAGTCTATAAAGAAAATCATCTTGTTGACAGGTACCAACCTTTGAAGAGGCAGATGCAGCCGCGTAACTAGGTGGAAGGTCAATATGTCATCGACTAGCTCATCTTTATCCAAAAGGCTGACAACTTTCCGCGAGCATCCGGCCACTTCCAAGTATTCTGATGCCGAGTGAAGGGCTTCATTCAAGTCCTCAATAGACTCTGCATCCTTTATCTGAAACAAGATTAAAAAAATGTAGATTAAGCGCCCCGGTGGCTCATCGGTATAAGTGCGCAAAACAAAGGCCGTGTCCTTCTCGCAGCGACCTGGGTTCGATTCCAGCTCAGGTCATTTGCTGCATGTCTTCCCCCAATCTTCTCCCCAACCTTCCAGTCCCTCTACACTGTATAACTGTCAAATAAAAGGAAAAATGCCTAAAAAAAAAAGTAATTAAAAAGACATTTTTTGAAACCCTCTTGCAATGGTATTTTGTAGTAGTAAAGATTAAGTGCAAATCTTTCATAAATTTGTCATTTGTGCGTTATAAATGACGGGTTGGAAACAATGTCCCACCGAGAATTAAAATTAGATCACTTTTAATTCGTCGTTGAGCGAGTGCACGTGTTTTTTTTTTGGGGTCCACATCTCTAAAGCCGCTTTCGCACCGGACGCGAAACACGTCAGATTACATTCAAAGTCAATGCAAAGACGCGAGCATTGACTTTGAATGTAATCTGCCGTGTGCAAATTTTCTTTTCGCGTCCGATGTGAGAGCGGCTTAAGGAGTATTTGGTTTCCCAGACATGCTACCACCGTTTTACCTCACAGAAAAATAAAACCCTTGATGCGCTTGTTTTAAATGGCTGTGTTCAAGGAATTCTGAGATTGTGATTGAGTTTGAAAAACTAAACTTTTGGTTCTAATCAGTTTACAAAAAAATAATAATAGAAAATACACCAAACCAATAATTACTAATGGACTCCAAGCTGAGTAACACCAAGACGACCCTGCCCTCAAAGCAGCAGGGCGCAGCCAGCTGGTTTATTCACACCCTTTCCTGTAGCTGGCCCTCGCATCCAGGCTTAAAGCTGGAGCATGCAATCCTGGAACAGCAAACAAGATTTGAATGTAGCCTCACCTCTAATCCCACCCCCTCCCCTCAAGTCTCGGACAAAAGCCACGCCCCCTGATTCACATGCACGAGCGCAAGTCTCGCATCCCGTCACCTGGATGCAGTGTGGAAGTAGGAGACAGTAAATGCCCATCATCATAGAAAAACAATCACTTTGTTCGAAAATATTTTAAAATAATACTGTGGTAGTGATTTCCATTCCATGACACGAGTGTATTGCGAACTGCAGACAGTTACGTGGTAAATAATATTTGTAACTTGGACCTCGAGGTATTTTATGCTTCTCATTTCCTGTTTGTGATGGCTGAGAGGACAAAAACATAATAAAACTAGACAGGTCGGTCGCCGGTGACCAATGGGTGTAGCCCCCGATCGCCCACGTTTGATTCTGGCTTATTTTTGACACAAAAATTGTCTATTTTTTAATGAATTATGTTACCATGGCAACCAAAATCAATAGGCACAGTGTCCTAACCACTGCTGTATCCATACTAAATACAAAAGAAATAGAAATCACTTTAAATTTGTGACCTGTAGAGCGTCCACACGGAAATCTCTACAGCGCGTGCCGAGGCCTAATCCATAGTAGCCCCGACTTCGCCTGAGGGCTACAAAAATAAAAGCAAACTAGATTTAGTCAGGAAGCATGGCTTCCAGGATACCCCCCGCAATAACAAGTAGTCGGGCAGTACCACAGTCAATAGACCTTCCGGCAAGTGAAAAAATATTCAAAATCGGATGAGTAGGTTATGAAATCTAGGTCCGGACACAAAGACGCACGCACACACACGCACAGACGCACGCACACACGGATGGACAAAGCAAATCCAGTATACCCCCCTAAACTTTGTTGCGGGGGGTATAATAAATGTAAAATGTAAAGGATTTACCATCCTGACTTTGGTAGCGAGCGCCGAGTTCCCCAGGTCCTGCAGGGTGGGTGAGGAGTGAGGTAAGTGTAAGAGGGTCCTGTAGAGCTTCTCGGAGAAGAAGCATGGAGGAGGCCCACCATGGACCAGGCTGAGGACCAGCAAGCACCCGGCATCAAAATACAGGTCCTCTCGCAGAGCTGGGGAAGTGCTAACTGTTATTTATCCATTTATCCAACCTCCTGACATTCAATCAAACATCCCATATAAAATATACAGTGCCCTCATCACGGAAGGTTATAGTAGCTACATTTTCAATGTATACACTTCCACGGGTTCCCACACCTTCAGTGACATCTAACCTAAGACACATTTTAAGGCCACGTTCCCTCAGATTTTAAGAACAAGGCACACTAGGCGAGCAATCGAGCTTAAGAGGAAAGTAAGCACAGTCAGAAGCTTAAAAACTGAATTTGCGTAGTCTTTTCTATGACTGTATTCAGCGAGATCTGGAATTATTGGCACCGCAGACTGGAAAAGCAATAAAATGGACTTGCACACATATGAACTTACAGCGCCAATGCACCTCATGCCCCTCTGATAGATGTAATCAGTCAGCCATGTTATGAATGCCCTACCGTGCGAGTCCAGCGTCAGGTTCTTTGCATTTTCGGGACCCTGGAAGAGCGTGGAGTTCTGGATTTCCTTCACCAGCAGTTGCATAAAGAGCTGCAGGTTCTCACTGCTGTCAGTGTCGTGACTCTGCTCGTCAGCGGCGAACCGCACAGCCAGCCCGTGGTACGGGGTGAAGTTCGGATGCCTGAGCAGGTTGGAGCCTGCCTTGAAGGTGCCATCTTCCTTCACCACGACAGGAATAGACTGGACCGGCGAGATCTGACCGGCCAGCCCGTGTAAAATATCCATCGGCGAACTCGCCTGCATCGAGGACCTGAGAAATGAAATTACGCACTTTAGAAGGAACTGAATTCAGCCGAGCTGTACAGTCACACAAAAACACAACAGTTTGTATTACTGATTTGAACGCTCAACTGCGACTGACTGAAAGTCATTCTAAGATGTGCATCATTTTTGTATGACGGCACAACTATGAAGTCGCTCTGAATAGGCCAACCTCTTGAGACTTGGCAGAAATTTGTTTAATTTGATTTCTACGCTAAATTCAAAGGTGATTACATTACAAAGTAGAAAAAACACTGCAAGTCGAGGCAGAAAATTGATGCTGAAGTTTTAGCTTTCTGATATCAATTTTAACACTTAGAGAGCTAAATGCAACCACTGTCACTCAGTGATGCAAGATGGAGGGTTTGGAGCACAATGGTTTTGTCCATTTTAGAGGTTTTAAGAAAATTTGATGTTTAGGTTTGCAAATGTTGTATTAAATCAGGTACATCATTTACATCATTTTTATGTCAGTCACTCTCTTAATGCGTGGTTCAGAGGTATACAGAACATGTAAGTTTTCATAAGTGTGGTACTGCGACTTCATGGCCAAAATTGCCAAAATGGACATGTCACCTCTGTGCTCCAACAATTCTAGCACTTGATGTGACATAACACAATGGTGATAGATTGAAGTTAAGTTTGTTTGCAATGGAAGACAGATGATTTTGTAATACTATTCACGTTTATTCATCAAAATATCAATGTTTAATTCATATAAGCAGATTTTGTTGGACATACCACAAAATGAAAATGTGAGTTCTGTTTAAAACTGAGGCGCATGGACATGTAATTATTGTGCTCCAAGAATTAGCTGATAGAAATGTGTGACAGGAGGTAAAAATCTCTAAATCACAAAATTTGGACACATCACCATTGTGCTCCAAGCCCTCGATATCAAAATCAAAGCAGTTGAAAACCTGCCAGGGGACCGCTTTTAAACAAGTTGCCACATGATCAGTTTTCAATAGCAGAAGACAAATAAATTTATAAATATATATTTTTTTATTTCAGCACTCTGAGGGTTGATACCTTTAGGTAAGTACAGTGATTAAGACAACTGATAAAATTATTTTACGATTTTTGGATGAAGAAATGGTAACTTGGGTCATATCCATCCATGAGACGGCGGAAATAGTAAATTCTGCTCTTGAATAGCAATAGAAAAATTAGAGCCAACATCATTTTTTTAATTCAGGAAGTAGGTGATACAACAACCATTTCAGTTTGCCTGTTTTTTTTTGGTGGAAAGTGTAGGGGATAGATTAAAAAAAATTCCTACATTTCTTATGCCACTATTATCAAACTACTTTTTTTCCAGGTACCTAAAGAAAGGTCAACTTCTAGAGGGAAAAACTGAACGAAAAAAAAAAATTTGCTTTTTGACGTTCAAATATCTCAACGCACCAATGACTGCCCAGCTTCATTTTTATTGACGTCAATTTGCGAGGGACGTTTTCCAGAAAATTCCTGAATTTTGGTGGGCAGTTCAGGGCGCTGCCTATAGATGGCGCCGCAAACCGCTACTTTATGCTAACGTGACACTTCGCTGAAGCGACACAGCGCCCTCTACATCCCAAGATGGATTACGCACGATATTATTCCATTAGTAAGCCCCGTACACCACTACTTGAAGTCAATGTGCGATCCTGAAGTCGCGAGAGAACAGACGACGTAGTAGTCGCTCAAAACGCAAAATTCAGCGTTTAGGGGGCGTTGCACATCTTAACACCACCTCATATTTTGGTGAAATCTTTATTTAACAGGCAGCCCTGTATGTCTACCAACTGCCACATAAAGATTATAATTGGGTTCAGTAGAATTATGAACCATTATACCACAAGGGACACAATGTACCGTCATCTCTGTGTAGATAGATAATTAATCAATAAAAGTTGTTTAAATACGTATGAATGTTAGTAGACAACAAACAAAAAGGCTGGGGCCTCAATTACAGGACAGTGCACAACGATATCAGACTTCTGAATGAAAACAGGACTCACATATTTAAACACATCCCACAAACACTGGACCGTATTTCAACTATAAAGCTTTCACCAGAACAATGCGGACGAACTTTCAAAGTTTTCCACTGGTAGTAACAGGTCGCACTTCACGCATGAAATGTTGCGAATGTTCCGCAAAACGCACCTCCTTTTACACATCAAACTGGAGTGAAAGGACGATGACCTTTTCAGCGATGACCTTTCATTTCCGAGCCTCGACTGCGGAGACTGGCAGTGCCTTGGTAATGCGTCTGAGGAAGAATGGATACATTTAACATTAATGCATACAGAGAGGAAAAAAAAAAAAAAAAAAAAACCCACAAATGCATAAATGATCAAATCTGCAAAAATTCCTTCACACAGAAAAAAACCCAAGCAAAGTATGGAAAACATACAGCAAACACCGTTTTAAGGGTGCGACTCAAGCTTTAGCAGGAACTCTTCACAACGGAGAGTGGTCATGTGGTCTCAAAATGTCTGTCCTTCCTGCTCGACCTGCAGTCCCAGGTATGAACTCTTATTATAGATGGGAGGATTGAATCTTAAATCCATACAAGCAGACCTCTTCAAGCCAGTTAATATAGAAACACAAGATACATTTTCATATTGGCAAATGTTTGTCGCTAGAATCACGACTTGTACCTTGAAAGTACACACCTCCAATTGTAAAATGTTTTCTTAACCGTATCGGCAGCGGCTTTGGGCTGATCCTGCCAAAGTTACGAGGATTCTTGCTACGGAATCAAATTTTTTTGGCATTTCAGCTCTGGCTTGCATCCCCAGTCACCACCGTGCCTTAAATTCTGGGACAATTTACTGAAAGACATCATTGTGCAGTGCATGCCACGAGACGGGCGCGATCGCACCGGTGGCCACAAACGCCTATCAAGTCCTCCTCGCGGCCACGATTTAACACACCCCGCCAGTCACCTCGGGCAAGCACCGTTTGTGGGAATGAGATTTTTCCACGCCCCAAACCACCCGTCCCAGCACGCTCACCATCGCCGTTCACCGCAGATCTGCAGTCGACGCAGGCCCATCTGTTCTCGTACGGTTTGAGGGACGCGCATTTCCGGTGAGTTCCGCTTGAACCGCAGAATGTGCAACGCAGGATCTCCCACTTCCTGCAAATGAGAAAAATTTAGACTTTTGTAGATGTGCATCTTCAGTGCATGAAATTTCTCCAACAGGTTGACGGTCCCCCAAAAGGAATTCCTAAGTTGGACCTTCAGAATATTGATCCTTCTGTAGTTTCAAAGGGCCGTTCCAACACTGCGGTGAGAGACCTGTGCCTGTTCAGACACGTTGGGCACCAAGAAAGCAAGGATCTAAGGGAAAACCACAAATTAATCGCGATATGACCGTTCCTACAGGGATCACATGGCCAGTAATCAAATGTGCGTCGAATTCAGGACAACATAATAAAAAGGCCCAGATCTGATTGGTGGGAAAAAATAAATACATTGAATTTCTGTGTCCACGCTACTCTGAAACTAGATAACTCGGTGGCCGCAGACACAGAGTCGTGCATCTCCCCGAACCCCAAATTTCGGACAAAATGGCCGCCAGCAGGCATATTGGACGTCCAAAATTGCTGAGCATTGTGAAATAAATATCCTCGCCTGTGTGAAATTAGAAAAAATTTCTGTAACAACTGTTGCTTCCAGAGCCCGGAACAGAAGATCTCTGCGGGCGCGGCGGCAGTGGCCTCAGTACTAAACCATAGTATCTCCTGACTATTTTCGTTGGGGAGATACAAAAATCTGATCTGGCACGAGCAAAAATAAAAAATAGATGTGGGAAACATTTGCTTGTAATGTGAACATAGCCTTTGCAAAGTTACTCAAGGGTATTCTCAGAACGTCTGCCCCTTAAAATGCACTTTGTGTTGTTCGTTGCTCTGGAGAGGAGCAGCGGCTAAATGACGACGTGAGGTTATTATCTGGCTAAACCAAACATTATTGTTTCCTAAATAATGACCAGTTCTTGAGGGTTTGAAAAAAGAAATGAAGCTACACTGCACATCAGCAGCAGTTACACTTGAAAATCTCAGAACCAAAAAGCATTTGCTTAGTTATATTCATTACCCTTCCAATATAACTCCTGAGATTTTTGACTGAAGCATTCCATGTAATTTCCAAAAGTTGCTTAAAAGATGGTTTAGGATGATTGTCATTATTTTTTAAAATATTTTATTTTACACCCGCCAGTTATATTTTGAAGCAGTTTTAGGTTTCAAATGAAGGTCCGATGTACTCTCCCTCCAACCAACTCCCGGCCACCCCCCTAGTGCCTAAAGTGAGTATTACATGACTTACCCCACACGTGCACTGTACTGGCGGCCATTGCAGCAGCTGCATTTGAGAGCGTCGCAGCGTTGATACACTTGCAATAATTCCTCATAGGCGTTTTCCTCAAGCTCCCATGATGCATCTCTGTAAAACGCAGGAAGGAATTTTGTTTAATCACTTAATCCCTAGCGATTGAAAGTTAAGCTCACAGGGATAATTCAATTCCACCATTAACACAACCAACTCTGCTTCCATATGAGACTCTACACAGACACTGTTAGCATACAGGCAACTGTAACATTTTGTAATGAATGCACAAGAATGAAATTAGTCGGGTTATTTGGTCCCCACAACTGATAAAATTAAGAATAGAATTTCCCAAAATGTTCCAATTCCCATAATGGACTATTCTGATGAACCAACACCAGGCCAAATAAATGCCTTTACAGTCATACTGTGGAAGATTTTCAAGAGCATCCACCAGTTAAAGAGTTTGGCATGTTTTGGGGCACGGCCCTTCACTTGTGTACTAGATTTCAGAAGCATGTGACCAACAGAAGGAGGAAATGGTAGTGGCTAAAGTGAAGCAGCCAGGTCAGAGTGCTATGACCATAAACCGCTAACCACATTGCTGGCAAAGTCAAGTAGCTGCCATTTCACAGCCAACTAAACACAATTTTGTACATTCTCAAGTTGGCCAAACTGAAATGTCGCTATGGACCCAATATTTTGCAAAGCAACCATTATACTCAGAACTCCAGTCCTCATCTCGAGGCTCGAATGGGCAAACTAGCCAAATTGTGTGCGCAAGAGGCATCAGATGTGATGGGAGTTTGGCTTTGAAAAATCTGCATTCGTGCTTAGGGGAAAACATCACATTTGCGATTGAATTAACACCTGTTCAGTTGTGTACCATCCTAACCACCGGGCAAAGAAGTTGTGTCTCTAAATCCGGGTTCATTATGAATTGTAAGACATCCCGTAAAAAAAAAAAAAACTGTGCTCTATGAGAGTGAATAATTTGTAAATTATTTAAAATAAAGAAATTTGGACAAGCGTAAATGTCATTTTGTCATTTAAATCCTCATCTGTTAAAAATTCTCTGGAGACAACCCAGCGGGTGCAAAAATAGCCGGCATATAAAATGTAACATTTCCTAGACTGCCACTATGATTAATGTGTAGTCGGACGAATGGAACCAAAACAGACATCAGACCATTTCTCATGACATAAATTACAATAAGGCTGTAATTGGCAGTGAAATAACAAATTCAAACGCAAGCCAGATAAGACGGCTTAAAAAGATGAGGCTACCTCTCTGGAATGTGTATTCCCAGACGCAGCATCTCCTGCTGAAACTGCTCCTTGTTACTGCAGATGGTGCACTTGAAGAAGAACATGGCGGCACTGTGGGCTTGTCGCTGAGGACGATCGTGAAGGGCGGGTCAAAGTATTGGTAAACTCCAAGGGCGACCTAGCGCAGCGTGCTACTGTGTACACTGCAAGACTATTGAATTTTCACTTTACACAAACTCGCCCAGTAAAATCACTTCTTGCATTTAGTACATTTTTTTTCTGCAATACAGTAACTCGACCTTATGCGCCTACTGGCGCTCTGAGAACAGACGATGAATACAGTAACTACAGCAATAGAGACACACAATCCAACAATGCATGGAGATGATAAAAAATACAAACACACACACGCACACACGCGCACACACACACGCACACGCACGCGCACGCACGCGCACGCACACGCACGCACACGCACGCACACGCACGCACGCACACGCACGCACACGCACGCACGCACGCACACGCACGCACACGCACGCACGCACACGCACGCACACGCACGCGCACGTACGCGCACGCACACACACGCACACGTTTTCATGTCTTGTGGGGAAATTCAATCGGCTTCCATTCATTCATAACATAACATATAATGAATGGCAAGAACAGGCATTTCAGCCCAACTACGCTCGCCAGTTTCTTTATACTATTGTGAATATATCCCTTCAGATACTCAATGACTCAATGGTATCTAGCTTTAGGTCAAGCCTGCTCTTGAAAACCCCCAAGGTCTCTGCCTCAACAAGATGGTCAGCTAAGCTATTCCACACTGAAATTACTCTTTGGGTGAAGAAATATTTCTCATTATCAGTGCTAAATTTACTTTTGGTAAACTTCCATTTGTGACCCCGAGTTCTACTCACAACACTTGGTCGAAGGAATCCTACATAATTCACTTTGTTAATCCCTTTAACATATTTAAAGACCTCAATCAAATCACCCCAACCCCTTTCTCTGACCTGAACTTCAACAGAACGTACCCAACCCTGACCTTATCCCAGACATAATCTTATCCCCAACCCTCAAGTAACTCGATTTTTTGTGCCCAACAGAAAATGTACCCACAAGTACAAAGAAATTTGGAATTCCATGTTTTGTGGGGACGTTTGGTCCCCACATGAGGTGGGTAAACACGGTACGCACGTACAGACACACAGTCTAAAAATACTCCGAAATTATAAAAGCAGGATAAAGAACTTTCCAGAAACCCCTAATAATTTTGCACACCTGTATGCAATCCCGATGGAACCAGCCGCTGTGGCAGCAAGGGCATTTCAGCACGGAGTACGAGAGGACGGGCTCAATGGGTCCCAGGCACACAGAGCAGGAGAGGGGCGAGGAGATGGGCGATAACAGCGCTTGGCTCTGAGTGGGACGGTGGTCTCGACAGAACGACCTGCGAATGGGGAAAGACATCAGCATCGTCGCTGCCCACTGTGGTAGCCTCACGGAAGATAAACCATGAGATTATCCATCACCTGTTATTTTACATCTATACTTGCAACACAGTTTCTCAACAGTGAAAAGTTGTCAAAGTTTAAAAATTGTGAAATTTTCCAAATTTGTCAAATCAAGTACAAGATTCATACCTTCAATCTAGAAAGCATTTACCAAAGCTTGTTGAATTCTGTCCAGCAGTTTTTGGAAAAGAAACAGATAGACAACATCCCCTACAAAATGACGTACGCACTAATAGACAACGGTAACTGGATAAAAATTTTGTTTATTTAAGGGGAAAAAAAAAATTTTATCCAACACATACTGACCCTAGGTAAAAAAAGCTGCTCAGTCAATTAACCAAAAATTGGGTGAAATTAGCCCCTTAAACTCCATTTTTCCCTGACGTTTTCCCTTAAGTAGGTTTACAGTCAGAAAAGGTTTGAGTTTTTTTTCCATATTGTAAAACAATGTCACATACATATTCTGTATCCGCTGGTTGTGTCGATTCACTGAAGCTACATCACACTTATACTGAGAGAAATATTCAAACTCAGGATGCCATGTTTTTACAGCCACAGCATTACATTATATGAAAAGTATTTAGATCTCGCACATCTTTTTATACACATTTTCTTTACATTCAGCAGGCCATGTTTGTGATTGTTGAAAACCTTGGGATCTCCACTAGAATTGAAAATGGGCCTGAAATTCAATAAGTTTAAAACCAGCAGCTGCATTTTAAAGACCCCTATACGGGTCTGAAGGTTTAATGGGGTTAGACTAGAGACAGACAGGACGAATAAATATTCCTTGAGCAGAACCTTTCCAACAAACAGGCCAAGTAGGCAAAAGATGTCCACAACCGATATTCTGTGCAACAATCACATTGAGAGCAATCATCTCGAAATGGAGGAAACTTGTAACAGTGAATTTTCCTAGTAGTGGCTGACCTGCCAAAATTCCTCCAAGAGCGCATCGAAAACAAATCCAGGAAGTCAAAAAAGAACCAAGCCACAAATACTCTTTCAAGGTGCTGTTTACAATTATGATCACAACTGCAATGAACGCAAGTACCACCATTATTTATCAATCATTAGGTATTTGTTGTTAAATCAGGTCAATATAATCTCAGAAATACTACAGGGTACAGCAGTTTCTCCTTAATATCCTCAAAGCTAATTTGTGATTCTTTGACAAAGTTTTCCGCCATCTGCCTACAAAAGAACTTCAAAATTTTTGGGATCAAATTTTCTGAAAGGTTGCATATGCTCATCAAGAAAGACAGCAGTGACTGGATGGCTAAAACACATGGTTGGCTAAAGCAAAGTTGAACGACTGCCTAGACAGTGATGCAAATCTGCTACTGCTTTTTTTTTGAATAAAGACGTTTGTTTAACATGGTTAAATAGCAAAATGGATGGGTTTTAGATGAACTGGTTGGTATACATTCAATAAAGTGTGACAGTGACATATAATGCATCAAGTCTTCGGACAAAGTGCTGTCAGGAGACGCTTTCATTGCTGAAAAGTATTTCAGTGTCAAGTGTAGCTGACGTTAAGCAACACTTACGGGTAAAGGTCGGTGAACTGGAAGACAAACTCTTCTTTGATTCCACAAGGCAAATGGAATGTCTTCCGACAACTTTTGATGCTGCACCCAATGGAGGCACCTTTCTTTTTGCAAACTCCGCATCTCTGAAGATTTAAGAAAATTAATTACTGTTAGTCAGGCCAAATATACACCAGAGAAACAGCCAGATGCAACACACACATGGTGCAGTGGGATGGAAAGGCCCAGTATCTCAAACACTGAAGGCCAGGGGTATGGTTCAATGCAGTTTTAAAACTTGGGAGGTACAATATTCCGGCCAAACTGTTAGTTTTAACCAACGTCAAGTATCTGACATTTAGTTTCAACAATTTATGCACATAAATGTAATAAATAAATAAGAATAGCTGCGTACAATCAGGTTGTAGAAATTTTCCCTGACACGATACAGCAATTATGGACTAAATGACACTTCTTTTGGGATTCCTGCATACGCCGACTTCTTGTGTCAATAATAATATCAATATTTCCAACCCAACAGACTGAGAATTCCTCTTTTGGTTCTGTTACCAAAGTGTCTTTGCAATGAAATGACCATTGTCATTTTGAATTGTGCTTTAGCTGCAGTAAAGTGATGAAAGATGGAACATTTACAGAGGGCAAAATAAACAAATGGCTAATATTAGAAGCTCCAGCCCCTTAATGCCATTTTTAAATGTCCTAGTTATATCCAGTACCGTGCTGGATTGGAAATTATCCTCTAGCTCATTCAAAATCAATCAGGCATTAGTAGAATATATTATCTTAAAACATATAAAATAATTTGCATTTCAAATGGCAAATCGATCACCTTATCTGGCATCTAACCAGCTGAGACAGGACTGCTCCTTGTTATATTCCCCATAAGATTTCCCAATGCATACAACACCCCTGAAGCAAGGGCAGTAATGCGACTATGTCTGCACAGAAGTTTAGGCCAATTCTGCAGGGTAACAAAACTGAGAAACGTTTGAAATGATTACACAACTTCACGTAAAAACGGTAAATTCTGGTGCATAGATGGCCACTCCAAGACATCAAAATGCACCATACTTTCCACAAAAACAAACCCAGATGGAACAGATTGCTCGGGCGAAACTTGGAGTGATTTGACCGAGCGACAAAAGATTAAAAGGACTGACACATGCACGTTATCATGCAAGGATGTAGAGCAAATGGGAAGACACTTCCAATACCGTGGATATAACGGGATTGGCTCGAGATGCTTTGAGTCAAGCAAGTGCAACAAATAGGCCATGGCTCTTCATTAAAATCATCAGTTATGTTCAGTGACCTTTTTAGTAACAATATGTAAACCAATAAAGCTCTCGGATGAGGTAAAGTGGGTTTACACAACAAGAAAAATTGATTCATGGTTTTTTTTTTTTTTTGAATGTGTTGCTGGCATAGATTTTTAATGGAGCATGAATTTTTCAATAAACAAAAACAGTTTTCAGTGTCAACATCTGATGCATTTCCAGTACCATTTTCAATTAAAGTTTAAATGATATGCAATTCATTCCATTTCATTTTAATGTCATTTTGCACCATGTTCCAACTTTTAAGTGAATGGGGTTGTAGTTGAAACATCCAAACTTCAATAATTTTTACAGCTATGTAATCAAGGGACCCAACAGTTACTTTATGCAAAACCATGATGGTATACGATGCATGCTCTTTAACATTTTGCACTGAAATTAATGTTGGTTAAAATTATATTGGAATCATACGAATAGTTAATTTTCTTAATTTTCCTGCAATAAATTAACAGCCTTGCCTATTGCCTCCCTCTTCCATCTCCAGGGCTGCACAGAAGGTCAGACAATCAACTTTGTAGAAGTTGGCCGAGATTCAGAGGACAAGCCAGCAGAAAGCAATCAGATGCTACTTATCAATGTAGAAGGTTGGCCTAGAATACAAGGCTGAAAGAAATCATTCAAAAACCTTCAGTTGAAACAGTAGCCATCAGGAGATTGCATATCCCCCCGGCCCCACGTCATCAACTTTGGATTATCAAAAGGCACCATGTCAGGTCATGATTAATGTGCACATCAAGTTTTGTGAAGAAATATTGAACGGTTTTCAAGATATGATCCGGAAACGAAATGATCACAGACGGATGGACAACCGCACCAATTACTATATCCCCCGCATTAAATGCCCGGAGGATAAAAAATAAAATAGAAAAAAAAGGTCTTTGTGGCCAGGGTAGATATAGCAAGTAGGTAGATGTCTTCAATCAGATAAACTCACCAGCCTTGCAGATCGGCGCACCTCCCGTTGAATATCCTCCACTAGGAACCCATAGATTCCTTCATCTTCCTGACCGCGCTGATATATTCCATTGGACATCAACTGCAAAACAATTCCAACAAAAAACAAGAAATGACTTGTATTCAACATTATTCAAGACAACTCACTACACATCACACAAACCATTTCACCAATCATATTCAGGAAACACAATAAGCCATTTGGCCACAGATGAAACTGCATGTCATTCTTACATCGATTCGTGCGAACAGAGAAATACCAAAAGAACAAAAAAAAAAAAAAAAGAATAAATTAAGTGCATATTTGGATTCTAAAACTTTTTGCCCAGTACTCACCAGACAGAAATAGTGCACAGTGAGCCCACAATCCTGAAGTGTGATCTTTTCTCCATATTTGTCCGGGGAATTTTCAGGAAGCTTGCAAAGAACACAGCCTTCAAGATAAAGAACAAAGAGAGGTTTTACTTGACCACCACTGTATTAAATTAATTCATCCAATTCTAATGTGGCATGCGGGTGCTTACTTAATATACTGCTGCACACAATGCCAGGACAAAACCTATATGGCAGGACCACGTAACACCATAAAAGCCTCCTAATGACGAAGCAGAGGACTGTTCATGGCTATAGAAAGAGCAACAGCCAATAGGGAAACTTCGGTTTATGGACCAGTGGTGTTCATCACACTCAATCGCATTTACATTTTAAAGGGCTGACCCTCACATAGCTGCAATCCATCCAAACATGACTGAGTTTGCGTTAATCAAAAATGTCCAGAAGTTCAGTTATTTGCAGCAAAATGCCAGCGCAAATTTGGGAAATATGCTCTTCAGAACCTTATACATGACTGACAATTCCTCTGAATGTTCGCTGTAAATGTTAGCCATCATGGGGTTACTTTGCTTGTGACAGTGCTTAAAATCTGTGAGAATATATTTCCAAGTGTCCTGATATTCTGGCTGCTGGGGGCTACAGGCCCCCAGAACCCCAGCTAATTTTTTGCCACACAGCACTCTGCAGACACCTATAATTTAGATTACAGGCAGGTGATCTCTGAAGCGCTGAGAACCTTGTGCCATGCAGAATGAATAGGCAATTTACAAGTGATAGAAACAACCACATAGAAAAGGAAAAATTAACTCAAAGTAAACAAGTCGCAAGTTCCTAATGGGAGAAACTGCGGAACAGTGGTCTCAAAAACAGAATTTATTGGGCAAACAAATGACAAAGTCACAACTGATTGCATGTTTAGCACCGTAATTGCTTACTGATTTTCTCAGTTTATAATTTAATCTGTTTAGACGTGTTACCTTTATTTGTTTGCATTTGAAAAATAAACAATATGTTCAAGGGTCTTTTATTCTTCATGGCACACATTGGCTAGCCTTTTCTGTCAAAATGTGGCTGTAATAGTTGATAACTGCTATAACCATGCAATGAATCTAATCAGGAAAGACGTATATGATCGCAAATGTGATTGAAACAATAACCAGCATACAGAGGGGGGCTCCTGGTCCAGGTTGGGGGGGGGGAATACCCGCGGCGTGCTGTTATTGACCACGGTGTCTCATAGCTACAACATAACAGCTTCACTGAGAGGAACAGATGGCAGACCCAGCTTGCTTTTCCGATGAATAATCCTTAGGTACTCACATTGCTCCGCATCGTTTTCCTTTTCAGAGCGCGGTAGCCCTTCCAGAGTCGCATGCGTTTTCGGCATGGTTTCCCTTGCGGACGAGCTCCTGCTAATGCTGGTCTGTTTTCTAGATAGACAGCACAGCTAAAGTCACGGGCTTCGGTTCACTGCGCACTATGTATTGACTCGTCATCAGCCAGCTGGACTATGGAGTCACACATCGCAACTACCTAGCTATCTAACTTAGCTTGCAAGCCAAGTTAACACTGCCCATCCCGTCCCTCCTTCCTTATTTTGTTAGGTATTTAGCCAGTTTCTTGATAGCGAGGCTAGCGTTAGCCAGCTAACCAAGCGATTAAAAGCCCAACGTGGAGCGAGCGGTAGCCGTTCACACGACTGTATCAATGGCTAGCCAAATTAGCTACCTGCGATCACAACGTGCGCTAGCAAACAAGGATTCTGAATAACTGGATTCCAGTTTAGAATGACGAATGTCAACGTTACTCTACCTCAGCGCTGCGGTTAGGGGAGAGCTGTTAGCCACCTCTACACTGCTAGATTACATTTCATTTTAACTAGCGACAAAATCCCATCTGCCGTGGATATCCAAACAGTAGCGGAGAATCACCGCGCTATTTTTCAAACTAGATACTTCCGTTTCATGGTGACTTTAAACTAAAACATCCGGTAAGGCATGACCCCTCCTACTCTACCTCTGATTGGCTTAACCTAATATTCTTACTCCCAACCCTAACCAATCTGACGTTAGGGTAACAAGTACTAGCCAATCAGAGGTAGAGTGGGGCGGTTCATAGCTTTGCAATCCTCGGGGGAAAAAAAACGGAGTGGCTATTCCCCCAGCAGTCGGGCGAATTGGAAGCGTCAGTCCGGTTCCTCATCCAACCATTCTCAGCCAATGAATGCGTGGAATATTTCGCGAGCGACATCTTTCGGTGAAACTTTCCGACGCCATTTTAATGGTTTCGTCTGGAGCGCGGCATTACATGGCCTGGAAAATGTCTAAAAACTTGGAATTACGAGAAAATGCCGAATTTGAGAGTTTCGCTGATTTCGAAACAGCACTGACTAACTATTGCGAACAGCACAATGTTCTGTATGTGATTAGTAACTGTAGGACTGTGGAAAATGCAAACAAAAGAATCGCAGAAAAATCTATCCCCTATCCATCTCATTTTAAGTACAGTTCTGTGGAGTACACATGCAAGCACTATGGACGGCCAAAACCAACGAGCAAGGGTATCAGGCCAAACCAAAGGTGAGCCAGTTAACGAAATCGACATTGCAGTCATCTCCATGAAGGCAACTGTTTCGATATTGCAGTTAACTCTATGAAGGCAATTGTTTTTTTGGAATGCAGTTTGAATGTTTGGTAACTTGATCTTGTGCACAAATCGCTGTTGGACATACCATTTGATCTCCATAGTTTGGGGGTTGTGGGTTGTTGCAGGTAACGAAAATAAAACGTTTTCCAACAAATCCTGCCAGAAACAGATTTTTTTTATTTGGATAATGAATTTAGAATAGATCTACTGGTATGTACTTTTTGTTTTGTTTTTTTTAAAGATCGATATAGTTTGATCCTCAGTTTTAAGCTGAGAGACATATATGCACGAACTGACCATTCCAGTCTCCTAGAGGTAAATTATTAATTGCAATTCTTTCTGTGTCAGTATATTTCCTCCGGAGATTCTCAACAAGTTGGTGATTTTATTGCAGATTAAGAATCCAAATTATTAGCTAAACACAGAAATAAAAATGTTTATTGAGGTCACGGGGCCCATATTTACAATGTGCAAACTTGATATAAATGAAATGAAATGATATACATCCTGTACATCAGGGGTCCCCAATCTTTCCCAGAATGGGCCGGTGTGGGTGCAGCTTTCATTGCAACCAAGCAGCTACACACCTGATGCTATTAATCAAGGTTATTAGCAAAGAGTCCAGTGGTTAATTAGTAGTGTCAAGTGTGTGATTGTTTGGTTGCAATGAAAGCCTGCACCCACACCTGCCCTTTCTGGGAAAGATTGGGGACACCTGCTGTACATGAAACGTTTTAGACACGAGACACACTTCACAGCAAAGTGACTTTTCCTACTCCTGGATATACAAAATATTATTGTTATTAAATTACAATCAAGTTAACCCTTTGATGCATGAGACCTTTCCCCTTGGTCAATGGGGGGTGTTCATCCATCCAGGGGTGGATGCCTTGTGAAAGCTTGGGGGGGGGATTAAAAAACTTCGCGCATGTGAGGCATGTGCATTAAAGGGTTAAATTCAATCGATTATTTAACTTCATTAGGTCTGCTAATAAAAACTGTTCGTTAGTAATATCAATTTTGCTACCTTGTTATTGGTTAAAATTGAATAAAGGTTGTTTTATGAATTCCGTGGAATATTTTATCACTTAGAGCATACCTTCAAATTAGTAGACATAATATTCCCAGAATCTGATCAGTGTAGAGTGTAGCTTAATTATACATGTTCTATATGTGATGGTGGTGTAGGTGATTAAATATCCTAGTTAGAATTCTAACCAATTAAATTTTCTTTTTCAGCTTTCTAAATGTGTTTGGGGGGGGGTCTGATTTTTTCTTTTTTTTTTTTTTTAAGGTCAGTGGATCCGTAGTTTATTTTATACTATAACTTTGGCATCATTATGAACGCAAATGGACATGGAGACTGGATAGTTTTATGACATACTATGTTGTACAGCGATATATTAACAGTACTGTTATATTTGACAGTTTCCTTTTTCCCTTTTTGTAGATCATTCAAGATGAACTGCAAATCTATCATAAAAGCCTCGGTAAATCGGAAAAAGTCCAAGCTGGTCGTGTTCCAGTTCGATGAAGAACATGTTGGCCACCCTGTGAGTCGGGACATTTTTCTGAACTATCCTGAGGTAAGTTTAGTGATGTTAGCATCTCTGACAAATCACAGGAGAGTATCTGTAAAGTAAGCAGAACATGGACATGTACCTCTCCCTCGGTACATATTTGAATGGCTTATCTTTTGTGGTGATTATATAATTGATGTCAAAAATATTATCCACTGCGTCAAAAAAGCATATCTTTCATCCCCTTTACAAGTGTATGGGGGTGATATACAAACCCCAATTCCAATGAAGTTGGGACGTCGTGTAAAACATGAATAAAAACAGAATACAATGATTTGCAAATTCTTTTTGACCTAACGTTATATTCAACTGAGTACACTACGAAGACAAGATATTTAATGTTCAAACTGACAAACTTTATTGGGGCGAGGTTCACCACTTTGTGAAAAATTGCATTAGCAAGTACTCCAACAGTATAAGAACAGTGTTTTTCAATGTGCAATTGCAAGGAATTTTGGGATTTCATCATCTCCACTCCAAAATATCAAGTTTCAGAGAATCCGGAGAAATCATTACACGTTAGCGGCAAGGCCAAAAACCAAAATTTTATGCCTGTGACCGTCGGTCCCTCAGGCGGCACTGCATTAAAAACCGACATCGTTCTGTAAGATATATTACCATGTCGGCTCAGGAACACATCGGCAAACCATTGTCAGTTAATACAATTTGTCGCTACATCTCCAAGTGCAAGTTAAAACTCTACCATGCAAATTGAAAGCCATATATCAACAACACCCAGAAACATTGTTGGCTTCTCTGGGCCCAAGCTCATCTGATACCCCTTTTCCACCAAAAAGAACCTGGTGCTAGTGCCACGCTGGTGCTGGTGCTAGTGCTCGTGCTTGGTTGGTTCAACCCATGCACCATTTAAGAACCTATTTGCTTTTCTATCGCCCAGGTGCCAAATCAGAGCCACGCGATTACGTCACCGTATAAAGTCAGTACATTTGGCAGTACGGAAATACAGAATGGACTGTGGAAAACCATGAATAAAAATTTAAAACTGAAATAATGCTTGTTTTTATGCTCAGTAACTCTAGTATTGTCACAGAGGTTTTATCGTTTTTAGCGGGGGAAAGGCATATAACCTACTAGATTGGTATGATCTTGTACTGGGTTAATATCAGATATTTAAAAAGCGGCAAAATAAGGTGCAAACACTAAATGTGTGCAGCATCTTGCATTGTTGTCTGTGAATATTAAAAATACCGAAACCTTGTGCAGCAATAGGGTGTTATAATAGGAAGATGCTATCTATATTTTCTTTTCCCTAGGATGTAGACGGGTAAGAAATAAATGTGCAACTCTTGTATTTAATTCCATTAGCTTCATAAGTTTGAATGGTCTAATGTTGTTTCGTTTTGAAATGCCCGTCAAGCTCGTTAATGGCAATTACAGTAATTCATGAATGTCTGAGAAAGCCAGCTAACTCATATTTGTAATGCTTAATATAGACGTTAGCGGCATAGAAAAAAAAATCCTGAAGAAGCAAAGTAAAATGAAATATAAATGCATCATGCAGATATGACAGATGCTTGTATATTCCAACATTTACTGCGAGCAGAAAGCTGAAAACACTTCCATAATCTTAAGAGACAGGAAGTGTGACCAATTTCTTACAATGAGAGTATATTGGGGATGACTTTGGCTTGGCCCTCTCCATTTTTGATTGTTTGAAAACGAAAGCAGACTTCACTCGCTCTGCTGTTGTTTTAAAAATGGCAGTACAGTGTTTGCGCCGGTCATGTTGGTCCTTAGAACTCCACCCCCCTCCCTGACTTAATCAGTACTTGGCTCTAGACCAGCAATGAGTTGGTGCTGCTCTGGGGCCAGAACCTGGAACTTAGGCTGTGGAAAAGCAAAGAACTGGTGCTAAGTAAGGCTCCGAACTAGCACTGGAACCAGCTCGGTGGAAAAGGGGTATGAGATATATTGACACAATGTAGAAAAGTGTGCTCTGGTCTGACGAGTCCACATTTCACATTGTTTTTGGAAGTCATGGACGTCTTATCCTCCGGGCTAAAGAGGAAAAGGACCATCCAGATTGTTATCAGCGCAAAGTTCAAAAGCCAGCATCTGTGATGTATGGGGATGTGTTGGTGCCCATGGCATGGGTAACTTGCACATCTGTGAAGGCACCATTAATGCTGAAAGTTACATTCAGGTTTTGGAGCAATGTATGCTGCCATCCAAGCGACGTCGTTATCTGGGACTTCCCTGCTTATTTCAGCAAGACAATGCCAAGCCACATTCTGCTCGTGTTACAAGGGCGTGGCTTCGTCGTGAAAGTGTGCGGGTAATAGACAGGCCCTGCAGTCCAGACCTGTCTCCCATTGAAAATATGTGGTGCATTATGAAGCACAAAATATGACAACGGAGACCCCAGACTGTTGAGCAACTGAGGTCGTACATCAAGCAAGAATGGGAAAGAATTCCACCTACAAAGCTTCTACAATTTGGCTAGTGTCCTCAATTCCCAAACGATTACTGAGTGTCGTTAAAAGGATGTAACACAGTGGTAAACATGCCCCTGTCCCAGCTTCTTTGGAATGTGGCACAGGCATCAAATTCAGGGAATATTTCCATAATAACAAAATTTCAGTTTGAACATTAAATATCTTGCCTTTTGTAGTGTACTCAATTGAATATAGGTCGAAAAGGATGAGCAGATCATTGAATTATGTTTCTATTCACATTTTACACAACATTGGAACTGAGTTTTGCACATGGATCTGTAACTGGTGGTTCCGCATCCATGTCCGTTACCCTACCTCAGATCATCATACGCATTGCACTACAGTTTTATTGGATTCTTTTCATATTTGGTTTGTGAATGAAGAGAAGTTGAGACCAGACAATTTTGGTGCAAATTAAATAAACTGTGAACATTTCCCATCAGTTGAGGGGAAAAAGTTGGCGATTTTGGAGTTTATCACGTTTATTTGTGATGATTTCTTTACGTTCTAGTTAGCTTTTTATTAAGACGCTAAAAATAGTTACACTACGAAATTTTCATTTTATGAAGCTTTGATCTAAAAATATTTTACATAACCAATAGAAAGCCCATACATAATTTCACCATACCATCCTGTACCCAACAATGCAATATTAAGCAAGATGTTGGCTATTTCATGTATTCATGACAGTGGTTCATTCGAGGAGGTCTTGCCACGCAGGAAATTAAGTGATCAGCTCCATAGTCAATCGGTGGATAGATTTTAATCAAGTACCTGTAGGTGCATACCAAAGACAGAATTATGTTAAAATTGCATCCCGACAGAATGCAAATCCATAGTATCCTCAACTTTCATCAGGGAATACAATAACTTAGCCGCTCATTTTTATCAATGCTGCGGAAAAAAATAGTTTGGGGGTAAAACGTTTGTTGCTTAGATCACTGTGTGGGACCCTCGGTATATATGCAAGATCATCCAAGAGCAATGACTTTCACTTACACTTGTTATAATTTTTTGTTATATTAATTGTACTAATTTATTGAGAGATTAAAGTTCACAGTTAAAATTTTATTACTGCAATTAGTAGGATCCTTATGAATATTCCTGAAGTTTTGTGGACTTAAGTACATGTCTGTCATTTCTATGTGATATTTACTGCTGGTAACATCGTTTTCACACATTTTTTGGTGCCGGAGGATTCAGTTGAAATACTGTTTTTGTTTCACAGGTGCGAAGACTAGATGACACGAGGACTGACCCGGACAAACCACCTCTGGACCTCCGAGCGCAGGCCTGGAGAGTACGTGACTATCTCTCAGCTTTGTCTGGCAAAAGCCTTCGTGTCGAGGACATACACAATGCCAGGCAAGCAGCTCGTGGACTGGACTCTGAGGAGGCACAGTTGCTTCAAGCGTTGGAAGATATCCTCCAGGATGATCTGGGAGAAACTACAGTACAAGTTATCACCAGTGTGGACAATACGGTACAAATAATTTACTGGCAAACTGGCGACATGAAGCAGACAGTCCAAGACTTCCCGGAAGTACTGCTTCTTGATTTGACCTACAAAACGAACAATCGTCAAATGCTTCTCCTTTCAATTATGGCTGTGAACGGATATGGAGCTGGCCAAGTGGTTGCCCAAGGACTCGTGGCTAATGAATCTGAAGAAACGGTTCGGACATTCCTCAAAATATACCGTGAAAACAATCCTGGATCAGACAACACACAAGTTTTTATAATTGACAAGGATTTTAATGTATGTTCACTTCTGCGCGAATTATGGCCTGATGCTGTTGTCATGTTTTGCCTCTTCCATGTACTACAGACTCTGAAAAGGAAAGTGCAGAGCCTAGACCTGAAACTGGAGGAGAAAAAGACCTTGAATTGTATTCTTGTGCAAATGGCCAATTCAGCCACTGAGGAGGATTACAACAAGTTGTTGAGCAACATGGAGAAAAGTGCTCCAAACGATTTTCAGGAATATTTTTACAAAAATTGGCACAGCTGTCAAGAAATGTGGGCCAATCACCATAGGAAAAAACATTATCATCTGGGCAAACGTACAATTAAACGCCTCGAAAACTTCCATCAAAAAAAAGCAAATTTACAACCAAGTATGACAGTGGGAGAATGCATACCAGAGTTATTCAACATGCACAAGGGCGAGGCTGTGGAAATGAGTCGCCAGGAAGTGGTGGAGCAGTCCACGGTAAGATACTGCCATGGAGACGATTCAAAGTTCTCAACCCTCGTTCAGGACATTGTAACTCCATATGCTGCTGGTATAATGTTAAAAGACATGGGGCTTGCGGAAGTCTTAAAATATGAAAGGCATCCTGAGTCAGAGGACGGCCATGAAATTGTCACAAAGGGCAACCATGAACGCAAGTATGAAGTTCATGACCAGGAAGGAGTTGCCTGCCAGCGCAATGTATTCATGGCACAGGGTCTCCCATGCAGACGTCTGTTTGCGAAGGACATGGAAAAGAACTTGTTTAATAAATCTGGGGTTCCAAATCGTTGGCTTAAAGCACGGCAACAGAAGCGGGCAGGGTTTCAGCGGGCAGGGTTTCAACGGACAAGCATGTCAAAGAGAGTATTGAAGAAAATCTCTGGGAAGAAAAACATGACCTCAAGAGAGAAATTCACGGAAATGAATCGCGTATTGCTTGACATAGCAAAAATCAGTGCACAAGTAGGTCATACTGAATTTTGTGCAAGATTTGAGGTTATCACGGGTCTCTTAAATGCCTGGAAAGCTGGTAAACAAGTCCTGCTTACAGTCGTTGATTCAACTTCTGGTGTTGATGGCACGAATGAGGGACTTGAAACAATCGGCGCAGAAAATGCTGTGAATGCTTCGTCTGCCCCGATGTGGACACCGCTCAATGCTCAGGAGTCTCCAATCCATGAATCCCACGCACAGAATTCCTTTACATTTTTCAACGCTCAAGGCAGTCAAATGCACAGCAAGGATCCCGCGTGCAACAACACGTGGAACAGTTCAGCAGTGCAGGATCCAGCGGGCACCAATTGGGACAGTTCTGCGGACGTTGAGGATCCCGTGAGCACCAACCAGAACAGTTTTGCAGACGTTGAGGACCCCGTTGGAACCAAGCGGGACAGTTCTGCGGATATTGAGGACCCTCAGGCTAACACATGGGAAAGTTTAGATTGCCAAAAGACAGAATTAGATGAAACCTCAAACAGCGTTGCAACTTCTTCGAAAAACAGTCCTCAGGAAGTCCGCGCATCAAGCTTCAAACTATTGCTGAAATGTACCAGAAAAGGCCGACGTAAAATGATTCAAGGAAATCAAACGAAACTTGTTCCAGGAAATTCTTCTGGAAAGAGGAAGCGACAACCAGAAACCCAACAGGAATTAAAGCGAAGAGAATCAGGACAAATGACAGCTGAAGGCAGACATATAAAGTTAGAGGACACTGATTCAGACCTACATTATGCCCAACAAACCGTCAGTGGACCTATCTGACATATTAAATCAGTATACAGGGTTCTGCCCATGCTGGTCGGCGGTGGTAGTCGACGACCAGCAATCGGAATGCACCGACCACCACACGGAATGCACCGACCACCGCTCGGAATCCACTGACCACCACTCGGAATCCACTGACCACCACTCAGTTCAGATAGGGCTTTTCTCGACTGGTGACCTGACAAATTTTGCTACCTATCAAAATATGCTACCTCGCAGTTCTGCGCTTGCGCAAACCTAAACTCTCGGGCTGTTTCCTCGCTCATATCTTAAGCATCTTCAAAAATCATAAAAATAGATTTATTTTCAGTGCGTATTTCGACCTGTAAGCGTAGCTACATATATTTGCATGTACTCGCTGGGTTTTCCTGAAAATGCAGAAATTGGACGATAATTGCGTATATGGCATATATCTTCAAACAAACTTATCCAACTCGTTATAAAACATGCGTATGTTATAAAAAAGCTAACAAATAACAAAGCTACTTCTGTAAACTGATTTAAATTGCAATATCAAGGCGAAAAAGACTTTACGATCGCTGTGCATTACAGTAACATTTTTTGACAAGGTAGCAAAATTTGTCAGAACACCGGCACATTTTTTCGAAGATGAGTTAAAATGAATGCATCCTGTGTCCAATAAAATCGCCCGCAACGAAACATAGGTAAATGACTCTAAATATGCCACCTACTTCTTGTTATTGTCACAATAGCGAACTTTCGTTTTCGACCCACGCCCCGTCTGCGCTGGTCGTCATCCTGATATTGAAAAATCTTCCCAACAGTGACGGAAACACCGAGTGCCATCCGAGCCCGCGTGTGCTGGGTATTTATGGACGAATTGAAACTGAGGCTGTGGGGAAATGATCGCTGCGAAAGACGGGCAATTATAATCGGGCAGGGTGATTGATTTCTGTTGCGCTGTACTTTGCATATCTCGAGAAAAGTTTTCTTGTAATATAAACGACAGCAGAACAAAAGGAAAGTAACATTTCTTACATGTTAATCTATCAGTGTTTAATAACAGTGACTGTCGGTGGACGAAAACTGAGGAAGCAGAAAACATTAGGCTACCTTGAAACGGATGAGATTATTGACCCGATTTTAATTGTTGTTATTGGTTAACACGTTTTCCAACAATATGAATAATCCATTTGCAGTTAAGTACAAAGTTTCCCTTTTAATGAAATGGCAAGGCGAGTGAATAATAAGTTCAGTAAAAATGATTAATTCACGTGCCTTAATAGGTAACCATTCACGGAAAAAAACGGGATTTTCCTCGTTAACTTTTGCCACATCTTACAAAGCAAGCCATCAAACCCTCGCTTCATGATTGTTTAATTGAGAACAAAGATTAAAATGCGCGCGTTTTTTGCCTTCAGTTGACGCGTTCTCTCTCGTCTTATCAAATTAAAATTAGCTACACCTGAGAAGGGAGGGTTTAAGTGTCGTTTATCAAGGAAAATGGCTGAAACAGATCAAGACTAATAAGCAGTTTAAAGACGCTTATGCTCTACTTGTTCTCCGTCTAATGGGACAGGGCGCCACTGAAGAAATGTGTGAAACATAAATGACGGTTGTCAAGTCGTATTCAGAAATTTAATCAAAAGTAGGCTATTTGGATACAAAATAGAAAAACAAGTTTATGAATATGGCATCTATCTATGAAAATTGGTGGCATCTCGCTACGCACTGAGGAGCACATTAAAGAAACCGTAATCTCTGGTGACTCAGAGGTAATATTTGCTTTCAAATTGACGCAAAAAATTTCCCAGCTAGCACGCACATGCGAACAATTCCCCGACCAAAACTCCGAGCGTCCTGGGCAGAACCCTGAGTACATTCATGCATCTTTTCCACATCCAAAGACTCAAGCTGCTTTACACCACATGATAGGCAAAGGGAATGCTGCACTTTGCCTGTATGCTAAACTGGTAAAATTTCACCCCCAAAAATGTGAAGTTGTGGCAGAGTGGTTAATGAACGCCAAGTTCTTCAAGAAAAAGACAAATCTTTGTAAATTTATGATGCTTGACACCAAAAAATGTAAAAAAAAAATCTGTACTATTGTGCACCTTGTAAGTGTTCTCGAGCCCAGCACAAACCCTGAGGGCCCCACCTTGCCTCATTTTAGTACTCCTTTGTCAATAGTGATATAATATTGGCTTGTAGTACCTATTTTTGAAGTAAATTCTGAACAGATGTTTTCAGTGAAAAAATGACATGCCGCTATAATTATGTAAGTCCTGCATTGATCATCCACACCCCGGGGGCCTTACCCTACTAATAAATCCTCAGTGATAAAGCACACCGGTGGGCTTGTAGTTTGTCATCTGGAAGTACGAGGCCTAATAGGTTTTGGGCTTTTGGGAAATGCACTGTTGTCATTTTCATCATTGTGCCAGAGCCAACAAAATTTGTAATTTAATTGACAAGCAATGAAAAATTCAGTTGGGGGTAAAGTCTAGACCATGTACACATGACTCTGTCCCCACAGGGACCAAGTCTTTATGGTCAGTAAACTACAGGGTGATTGGTCCTGTACTCCATATTTCCAGAATGCCAAGGCGATCATCTCAGGGCTGCAGCCAGTTGTGATTGGACAGAGCCATTTCGCAACATACAGGTGACTAGTGTTCTTAAAACTAGTAAGTGAAGGGATGGGCAATGACAAGGAGAGCCAACTGGTTTGTGACCTACCATTTTGAATCATGCCAAACAAGACGGTGTGAAAAGGGAATAGAATTACTTGGATTAAATGTTCCAAGTGCTCGAGGCGGTGTCATATGGCCTGCATAAATCTCAGTGCAGCACTGAAGACATGTTTGTGCCATTTGTCAATGACTGATGTGCTTTAAAACATCGAATTCCTTGCTATATATTGGGAAGATGTGGCATCTGCCAGTGGCATCTTCGTCATCCATTAGCCGTTTCTTCAAACATCATCTTCTCCAAAACTATTGCCAGGATTTGCTTCAAATTTGGTATGAAGCTTCCTTGGGACAATCTCAACTTATGAAGTAAAATCTACAATTTCTATTGAAACAACACTGTGGCAGACGATCACGATTTTCTCCATTCTACGCAAGTAAATGTGGGAATTTTCATTACAAAAAAGCATTTAAAAATCTAAAATTCTCAGTTTTTATGCCCCCGCACTCCAAAGAAGAATGGGGGCATTATGTCGACACCATGTCCGTCCGTCGTCCGTTAACTTTACGTTTCCGTGGGATAACTGTAGAATCCCTTGTCGGATTGAAGCCATTTGGGAAGGTTCCTTTTGAAAACCAGCATCCTGCGATATCTAATATGGCCGCCACAGCAGCCATCTCAATATGCCCTTGATCAACATACAGGCAGGGGCATATACCACGCTCTGCGTTGCTCTTGTTCAAAGTGGCTATTCCCTCAGCCGCTGGTGGTACAGGAAAGGAAAGTTGCACTCATTCCCCCGATCAGTGGTGGAGCAGAGGGAAAGGCTTCTCTTATTGCCCCAACCTTTGGTGAAACGGGGCAGGTTTCTTTATTCCCCCCATAAATCTAAATTGTGCCAAAAGGTTTGATCGAAAAATGTCACTCATCAGTTGGGGGAATAGCCTTTGCCTGTGATGAATTACAGTTATGGAACAGACTAGCTAAGCGAGGGGGTGCTTTTTCGGCCAAAAAGAACAAATCCACAACATCACGTTCTCTAAAAGTCCTGACAAATTTAAACGCAGAACTTGGTGCTTGCGGCGTTCCTAAGGCATTCTGGCATCACGACAGGTCAACAAAGTCAGAATGTTTCGATCGTAACATTCTGAGAACATTTTGAGGACATAAAGGCACAATTTTTGTGTTACATATTTACGAAGGTAAACCGTTCTCACTAACAGAATGAGAAAGTTTTGAGTACATTGTCTTGTGCACATTTTACCTAATGTACCGGCCCTATGGGCCGATAAGCTATTGTTGTGGTGTGGCGTCCGTCGTCCGGAACATTTTTTATCTTTTTTTTGGCCTGATGAATTTTCGTGTTAATTTGCAATAACACTACTAGACCAAATCTCCAGGCTTTTTTCTCAGATTTTTGATTGAATCATTTTTATCCGTTTAATGGGCCCTTGAAATTTTGATTGAATCGACAGAAGTGGGTCTAGTGGGGGCGCTGTACTTTAACATTGGGTCTTTTGGAGAATGGGCCAAATTGCCTGTGGAAGCTAAATGGTTGCAGATGGAGACGAAGTTTGTATTACTGCCATATAGGACATAATATATGACCTATATTTTGGCTGTGTTAAAGTTGACCTCAGGTGACCTTGAAAGGTCAAACTTGAGGTCAACCAAAATTTTACAATTTTCAAAGGTTTCTAGGCTTGAAAATATAGAAAATTTGGAACATATGTGCACTGAACACTTGTAGGAAGTCTTGTATGAACTTTCATTCGGTGGCTTTGAATTTGACCTTTGGTGACCTTCGAAGGTCAAACTTCACATAGTGAAATTTCAATGACTTCTATCACCAAAACCATTATACATAGAGCTTTGGTTTGTATTGTGGCCATATAGGAAGTCATGTATGAAGTTTCATTGGGTGTCCTTGAACTTGACCTTCAGTGACCTTCAACGGCCAAACTAGACAGTGAAACTTCAATAACATATCAGCAAAATCGTTACAGATTGAGTGTAGGTTTGTATTGGAGAAGTATAGGAAGTCATGTATGAACTTTCATTTGGTGACCTTCATATTGACCTTCAAAGGTCTAACTTAACCTAGAGAAAATTCAATGACTTCTATCACTAAAACGGTCACAGATGGAGCCTAAGTTTGTGTTACTGACATCAAGGAAGTCACATATGAACTTTCATTTGGTGACATTCAACTTGACTGTTAACTGTCAACTTCACTTTCAACTTGACCTTTGAGGGTCAAACTCCACAGTAAAATTACAATGACTTGTATCACCAAAATGGTCACAGATTGAGCCAAGGTTTGTATAGAGACATTTAAAAGTCATATATGAAGTCCATTTGCTGACCACAACTTGACATTCTGTGACCTTTAAAGTTCACAATTGACATATTGAATACATACTGACACATTTCAATGACTTGTTTCTCCAAAACTGCTTCAGAGCTTAGGATTGTATTACAGAAGGTCTTATAAATGTATGTGAACTTTTATTTAGTGATCTTGACATTGATATTCATTGATTCAAATGTCACACTTCACATGAAATTTTCATAACTTGTATCATCGCTGTAAGTCTGCTTGCCGGTAAGCTACAGGACCCTCAGTCCTATTTTTTCCATAGTGGTTTGCCTTGTTTTATATCAAGCAAGACTTCCTGGAGCTGTTTTCTCATAGATTTCAGAATGTTTTTTTGAAAAATCTTTTTACAATGTAACGCATTAACAAAGGTAGAATGTTTCTACAGAGCATTTCTACGACAGAACAGGGATAAAAGTTTAACGTTCTGACCGCAACATTCTGAGAATGTTTTCTCCAGATCACTGACTGAATATTTAGGACAGGGGTCAATCTTACCCAGAAGGGGTCAGTCTAGATGCAGGCTTTCATTCCAGCCAAACAGTAACTCATCTGATTCCAATAATCAAGGTCTTGAGCGAAGACACTGAGGGTTGATGGGTAGAATCAGGTGTGTAACTACTTGGTTGGAGTGAAATCCTGCACCTGGCCCTTGCTGGGTAAGATTGAGGACGCCTGACTAAGAATGTTCTTATAAAGTGTTTATGCAATGTTGCATGAAAACAAATGGGGGACAATCAGGCTTCCGAGGGATGTTCCCTGCTTCGCTACTTTCAGCTCACCAGCCGCCACTGGTTTGATGATACAGTTGAAAGGCATGATAGCTGTTGGAACTTTTTACTTCTTTTCAGTCACATTTTAAACATTGTGTTTCACATATTGTAACCCAAGGCATGACTTTCCATGTAAACATTTGATTTTTGATCATCACAAGCTTTTTGAAACCCTTTTTTCTGCAGAAATTTGTTGCCAAAGCTCCACCTAATGACTCACTATACCCAAGCTGCATTTGGAAAATTGGGCCACTCATACAAGTAAGTGCATAAGGTTTGATCTTTCTTATGTCTTCACAAATTGGGTCAAAAGCAGTGGCTTAGAGTATCACGTTGTAAAGGCTGCATGCTTGTGTTAAATGAAATTCCCGTTTAACAGAATCAACACTATAGTTGTTAGAGATGAGGTAGCTTATATTATAACCTGTAATGTCTCAACAATTTATTTAGATGTTTATTTAAATACGTTTTGTATTAAGGAGATGGAAATCTTCAGATTGTTTTGTATGGATGACCTAGTACACCACCTACCATATGAGGCAATTATCTTGCGACACTGATAACCAATTGTAGATTGTCCTGTACTGTAATTCTATATGAGCCCATGTGGAATTGTCAGTTCATGACTTTTATGCTTGTGGTGTATTTTGTTTATGATTTTATACATGCATATTTTTGTGTACTTTGTTTTGTATTTTTTTAATTTAAGGTATATGCTTTATTTGGGGTAGATGGTTGTAGAGGTTAACCTGTTGGAGTTGAATGTATTCTGAGTTGATTTGGTTACTCGAGTATGTGTCACTGTTTTAGAATTGAATATCGTCTCATGGAATTGATTTTCTTACACTGGCACTAGTAGAGTATAATCAACACCACTTAGTGGTAACAAGTGATTATATTCAGCACCATGTAATGTAGAAATAAACTCTGGTTGAACACTGGAAAGAGTGGACATGCGACGTTTGGTGCCCTCAGGGTTAAATTAACACCCGTGATTTTGGTGTACAGGACTGAGTTTGGTAACCACTGCATCAAGAGAGGCCATTCAGCCAGTTATTTCAGTAATGAAATCAGATATTTTGTGTAACAAATGCTCTTTTAATGCACCAGATATGACCAGTTTTTAAACCTTCTCACTCCAACTTGTTCAACATCATGATGGTGGAAAAGTGTACTTCAAAGCACTATTCAGAAGTCCACGGAAAGTCCACCAATATTTTTCCTCTATTGTTTGAGTGACCCACGGCATTCCAAGATGAGGGCGCAAAAGCAGTTCATTATAATGTCATAAAGCCATGGTCTCGCCAGTGTTCCGTAAACCTCTATTCACTGCCATTCTAAATGAATGTTGGGTTTTTGAAAAGGATTCAGCCATTTGAGGATAAGCATTTTGCTAGTGTTTACTGCACGACTGAACTGACTTGCATTTTGTAGTTTTTTTTTTCTGTTTCTACTTAGTAATTAAAATGACCACAGTTGATGATCCCCTTGGTCAAACGGTAGATGAGTCAAAGGGAAGTAAAAAGAAGACGAGGACAGGACTGATGTCATGGCTGCTCTGCATGGGACGCGATGTGGCCGTGGAGGACTCCATCTCATGTCTGCACCCAGACAAAACTGCTTTTACCAATGAAAACCACAGAGGTAAGTCACTATTCAGATGCAGGCCACTCTTTCAGTGTTTAATTAACAGTATGGCTCTGGAGAGTAGTACTGGATAAGTTTAGTTATTGTGTTAAACTGGTTGGGATGGACTGTAGTCGGGCACATGCTAAGGAGTGTCATTAAGCTGGTTCACCAAAAAAATTCAGTTGCTGTCACCAAAACTTTCAGTGAGCAGTCAGAGATTTCACTCTGTTATATGTTCAAATGTGTAAACCATCCACCATTTCTTTTCTGTAATTGTAATTGAGACAGATTTTTACCCTGCCTCAATGGCGGAGGTACTGTTTTCGGTGGCCTTTGTGTGCCCTGTAGACAATAAAAAGTTGATTTAACTTAGAATTATGCCAACCAGCTGCAAAGCCTTTTTGAGTTTGCTCAACTTCTATTCCCAGTTCAAGTACAAACTCATTTTTGAAAGAACCTGGAATTTAAAGTCGAGCAGACTTGCCAACTGCCACACATATATCCTGTAAATTAAAAGCTGTATTTAAGTGTGGTTCTGAACAACTATAAAAATTAACATCGTAAAATTAACTTACTTTCAATGGTACTTTTCAATCATTTTATCATTTGGATCAATTTATGTATTAAGAAGTTGAAAGATATTTCAGAGGTGGAACCCATTGAAGGTTGTGTCAATCACCAACTAGTCCCACTTCGCTCCTCCGTGGTTTCTCTGGCAGACGTGAAATGTTACCTTGGGCATAACGGCCATCTCTTTTCCATTCGTTGCATTTCAGATGCTCCTCTCAACCAACTGACGACAATAGAGGGACCAGAAAGAACCCTGGTTCCTTTCAGTGAAGCCACCTGTGCGCCAAACAACACCTGTTTCCCTGACACTACCTCTCAAATAGCCAACATCTGCGTCTCGTATAACAACTCCCCGAGTCCGGAGGATGACACCCACATTGCCTCTGGCAACGTGGCCGTACAAGTGGACAGTAGCTGTTTCCCCACCAGTGATGCGCCCACTCAGGTGGACGAAACCTGTTTCTTTAAGGATTCTACCACTGAAGTGGAGATTGACTATTTCCCATGCAGTGACAAGACCACCCAGATTGATGAAAGTCGTTTATCGTGTGGCAGGTGCACTCAAGTCGATGCAACCTGTTTCCCTTCCAGTGATAAATTCACGCAGGTGGAGGAGGCGTGTCTCTCTTATTAAGGTGCTCTTACCATTGGTTTAAAATGTACTCGATTGACTTAATTCATCCGGCAACTGGAATAGAAAATGGACATGGAGAAATTTGGAACCAGATACTAATTTTGGAGAAATGCCAGATGCTATTTATGAAATACCAGACTATACCAGTTAGTTGCTGTGACTGTTGCCCATTGGTGAAATAAATGTCACATTTTTTAAAAATTCATACCAGTGTATATATCATTCTATTTATCAACATTGTTGGTATGTTTTGTTGGTTTTCTTGTTTGTCATTAGAAATGCATAATAAATCACAATCTGATTTAAAAAAAACTTGGGGATAGTATGGAAAATAAACATAAAAAAAGAATGTAAATCATGAGATATTTAGTGTTGACCTCGTGGGGAACCTACCTCTATGCCAGGGCTATTCACCATTATCCTGCAAGGGCCAGTGTGGGTGCAGCCTTCATTCCAACCAAGAACTTGCACACCTGACGCTACTAATCAAGCTCATTGGCAAAGGCTCTTGGGGTTGATTAGTGGTGTTAGGTGTGTAAGTGCTTGTTTGGAAGGAAAGCTGCACCCACACCGGCCCTTTCTGGACACAGTTGAATAACCCTGCTCTAAGCAGTGGTTAAATTAGGATTGGAAGGCAGAGAATCCTTGGTTCAAAGGGGTTTGGGGCAAAATACTGGATGAAATGTAATGTGTGGAGGATAACCATGAAGTTCAGCAGTTACATTTAGAATAGATTAGATTTTATTTTATTTGACGTGGACATGACCAATACATTGGACAAACCAGATGCAGTGTTTGAGTGTTTCACCACACATGCTGATTCTCAACACTTGTCCACAGGAGGCTTTGAGAGAAAAGTAATGGTAATAATAATAATGTTAATAATAATGACAAAAGCAGAGAGAAATGAGAGATAAAAGGAAAACAAGACAACAGTCATTTGTGACTGTTCTTAAGTACAATGCTAAATACTTAACTCCAACACTAATTTTTGTCTTTTTTTCCATGGGCATAGATACATAATCCTCCAGTTTTTATATATTTTATATAACCTGTCTTGCAGAATGTCGCATATTCTATGGAGTGTTTGTAGCCTTCAGTGTGAATCGTCAAACGTTATATGTCTTGAATCCATGGAACATTCAAAGTGCCACAATGGAAGAAACAAAAATTAATAACAGTGTTACATTCAGATTCCTTGTTAATTCGTTTTCTCCACAATCTGGCTGTCAGCGTCTTTTTCCATTTGTCTCCTGATGGATTTATTGTCTCGTTGCTTCCATTTGTCCATTCCATTGTCTTCTCTTGCGCCTGACCCTAGTTGTTAATTGTAGTCTCAGTGCAATTTAGTTCCTGCCTTTCGTTTTCCCTTTCACCAGTTTGTTGACAAGCCTTTGTGTTCAAATCACTCTCTCGCAGCCCCCAGTGGTTATTCCCTCTTAGCCTCCCAGTATTTTTATCTGCCCTCATTCTTATCAGCCTCTTTCCCTCGTCAATTGTCTCCACTGTTTGTCGTCAATGCCTGACCTTATATCTTCTGCTCTCCCTAGTAACGATCTCAAGCTGGAACATTGACCCTGACTATCCCCTTCACCGGAACACTGAATGTCAATGCCTGACGTCTGCCTGACTACGGACCACTATCTGCCTGCCTAGTGTTAGCCAGTTTGCTCGAGATCTGACCTGGACTGTTAATATACTGTGAATAAAGCTCCCCGATTGTGCTTTAAATCCTGCTCTTGGCTCCTTTTGTTCATGTGTTCCTGACATTAAAAAATATATATATAATTGAAAATGGTAAGGGGAATAAATTCATGAATAAAAAATATATTTGAACATGCAGCAATTTAGGGGGTAAATTAATTCATGAATGAACAAAAATAAATTCAACTGGAAATAAAAACAGGAGTGCATGAATTGAAAAATACGTCTAATACATATGATTCAATTTCCACATTTATTTGTTTACATTTATTACATTATTTATTTCTGTATGTATTTTCACGTGTGGAATTAATGGGCAGGACAAGACACTTGACTGGCAGCTGTTCGAAGAAGACGAAAATATATATGGAAATGTTAAAATATATGCAAAGATAAAAAATAAAAATATATGGACATAAATTAATGTGAATATACCCTAAATATATAGGGGAAATAAATGGAAAAATTGATTTAAAGGAATACACACATTTAATTTTAATATTTAAGTATTTTTCCTCTTTATATTTCCATTATTTATTCTATTCATTTGTTACTTTTAAATTTCTGCTTAGTTTTTATGTATTCTTTAATGTATTCCTCTCTGTATTTCTACTTTATTTATTCATTTTCTTGAGACTTTGGATGTTCTATCAAAGCCTTTATGAATCAATACCCTGTTGTACGTCAAGAATCAGGGGCTAGGTCACGTCTGACACCTTTACGTCCGTTAGGGAGTGTCCCCGGATTGCTGCGTGAAGAAGCCTAGCCTATTTCTCATTGCAGGCTTGGACTGAGGAGAGTTCGTTATGGGGGTTATAGGTGTGAGGGGAGATTTTGAATGGGTTTATGATGACCAACCGCACACCTCAAGAAGAAAAGAAATACTAGGTAGGCAATGTCCAGACATTGATTTTACCCCCTCGTACTTGAGTTCCCTAGTTGGCTTTTCCAAACAAAATCCGTTCATCACAATAATATCGGAAAATTTGTACGTATTGTTTACATAATTGCTGCATATTTAATTATTGACACTTCGGTTACTCTCTGTTTATGATATTGTGCAATAACGTCATCAATAAGGGGTAAAAATAGTTTATTGTTCATAGACTGAAACAAGTCAAACTTTTTCAGATTCCGGAAGGAATTTTTGTATCGTTTCTATTGCAGCTTGGGTTAAAATTTGAACTGTTTAAAATTTTTTACAAATATATATACCTGTTTAATTTCGATGCCGGTACACCTGTCTCACGAGTGGATTATTCGTCAACGCACGTTGCTACCGTAGGCGGCCACCACCGTTTAGGACGAGTTCAGCCTCCCTACTTCCTCACCTTTGCGACATACGATATAACGTTAGACTCGGGCTAAAATGGTCTCTACTTTGCTTTTACGGCGGTGTCAATACGCTTTCCAGTACGAACCTAAATACTGCAGTTGAATGTAACTAATTATTGGTATGTTCTGTTGAGAGACGTAAAGCTGTGTAGGCTATAACATCGCTACACGAAAGATTATGATGAACTTATATGTGCGTGTGTAAGTGGGTGTTAATGATTAAACCACAATGATAAGGCTGTAAGGTGTGTTACGATTTCGAAACTTCACAAACAAGCACATTTCTGTAGTGTGATGCTCAAACCCGCTCGTCTTACACCGCCTGACGTTACTCTACCAGCGGATAAAAAAATATGTTCATAGTCTGATGACATCCCCAAAAACTGTGTCGATTTGGACAGTTGTCCCTTTCACTTTTGTGACTGTGCAGAGTTATTGATAAAAATCTTTCAAACAAATTGTACATTCAGTCGCTGGCTGCTTTAGTACACCTGTCGGCCTATTAAATTGAAAATCTGAAATTCTTCGCTATATGGATTCAGCAAGTGCTTTACACATGCTTGATAAATTTTGGTTCATGCTGATTTATCCAGTTCCAGCACGTTTGTGAGCCGCACATGACTGTTGTAGACTATTCCCCTCATCCTAAAGGTGCCGTACTCGACTAAGATTTGAGTATTGGCATGCCATTTGGTGGAACTGAAATCGATGCAATGCTTGCAGAACCGGATTGAGATGATGCGTTATTTGAGACTTGATCAATTATCCAACTAAAGGAACCAGTTCCAAAATTAAACCATGGCCATAAAAAGATGTTTGTGGTCTGCCAAAAGTTTCATGTTTTCACATTAAAGCGATACTCAGTTTGAACTGAGGGCTCAATTGTGCTTAGAAGACATTCCCTACACCATTACAACACCTGAACTGTCCACATTATTAATCCACATTATTAATATAAATTATGGATTATAATTATTCATTAATGGTAAATTCTTACTGCACTGTACATGGGTGGGTGAGAAAGGTATTTGCCTCCTCACTGATTTCCTCTATTTCCATATTTGTCTTGTTCAGTGATTTCAAGTCTTCATACAAATTGTAAAAGAAGACAAAGAAAAAGATGGAAATTTATATTTTTCGAAATGATCTTGTATTAGTTTTATTTTCAAACACTTGTATCTATCATATGAAAATGGTAAACGTTCCCCAAAATGTTACTAGTTGTGCTACCTGTAGCAGCAAAAGGTGCTCGTTGATGACCAGGGTTGTCTTCCACATTGTTATGCTGGAATTTTGGCCTGCTCCACTTTGCAGAATTACTTTAACCCTTTAATTCCTCATTAAGAAAAAAGCAATGTAGAAGCATTTGTTTGCTGACAGTTGAGCAGGAAGTTAATGGGCTACTGCAGCCAATATTGGAGGGTTTCTGGGTAAGAACGGCCAGTTTAATGGCATAATAATGGGATTCGACTCCAGTATACTTATTTTGATTCTTTTGGACCAGTCAGAGGCACACTCGCTTTAGTGCTCTGGATCATTATCATTCTACATAACGTAATCGAGCTTCAGGTTTTGAACACAACCTGAGAACATTCTTCTTTAGAATTTTGTTGTAGAGGGCAAATTCATAGTTAAGTCAATTATGACAAGTTCCCGGTCCCTAGAGCAGCAGAGTCACTACTACAACCATGCCTGACTCCAAGTATGGATTTACTTTTGGAATTTCATGTTAGCTGTAGGCTACATATAACCAGACCCATGATTCACTCAAAGTCTGACTCATTAGTCTACAGAATATTATGTGAGTAGCTCGCAACTAAGACCTTCATCTGGGAGCCCTGCGGTTGGTCATTTGAATCTCAGACGCGCCACTACTAACTTGGGCCAGAGGTCTGCATTACCATGGCAACAATTGGCCCAGCCTCTTCGGGCGTAATCGACTCCCCATGCCGATTGTTCCAGAACAGGCCGATAACATGCAAACGGGTTCACCATCTCGAACGGGAAAGTGCTGGTTACCATGGATTCACTTCCAGCGTCAACATGGCACGCAAGAAAAAACGTGAAAAAACTGAGTGATCCTCGAAATGTACAGACCCTTAAAAACACGTACCGTGACCATACATGTCTACAGACCGCATTTATTGTTGATGCAGACTTAATTCAGCTTGTATCCAACTCCTTTTTTGGAGATATCATGACTATTGGAGTGCAAATACCAATGTTACATGCATTTATATCGCTGTGATATAAGTTTATTTGTGTGAAAGAGAGAAAGCTTGACGTACTCTTTGCAAGTTTGCTCACTGTCCGCCATGTTGGATGTCGTTCGTTCTCGCTGCACCACCTACCGAAGTAGTGTGAGATTTCGGAATAGGAAAACGTTCACGAACATGCTCCCGGCTGTTCGACTCGTTCGAGTACATGTTCTCTGCAACAAAACAGGGAGTCGAATACTCCCTTCGGGGATACTAGAGGTTCAGCTGGTTAAAATGTGTTCGTCTCATAGCGTCATCGCGGCCCCTCCTGGGGAAATTGATCGCTGGAGATTTACTTATGTTTTACCACCATTTGGAGGAAGATCTCTGAAGTCCTCAAGCCTTTGAAATGGCTTTGGAACCTTTTCCAGTGTAATACATTTCCATAAATGATTTCCCATCTCTTCCTGGAATTGAAAATTGAAAAAAAAAAAATCTCTTGCTGGGGGATAAAGACAATTCCAATTTAATCCAAATGTCCAATCAGCAAAGTACATCGAAGCATGCTGGTACACAACCTGTGTTGGTAATTCAGGAGAGCATGAGATGGTACACCATTCTCCAAAACACATGCCTGTCAGCCACTGATTCTCTTCATTCTTGGTAACAAACCTGGCATGGTAAGAATGTGTTAAAGGAAGCTTAAATATCCGCTCACTCAGATTGCAACTGACAAGGCGACAAAAGCCAGTGGAAGATGTTTGAACCACAAACTATGCTAAACCGAACCGACTGTATGCCTTCCATGTCCAGCTTGTGGTTTGTCCATCCTTGGCCCGTTGTAGGTCGGCACTCACCACTGTCAATCCTTGCCGCAGTGGAAATGCTCCAACCCAGGAGTCTAGCCATAATAATTTGGTCATGCCGAAGTTGCTCAGGTCCCATTTCCCGGGATCCCACTTGTTCATGATGCGAACCAACAGTTTGCTTACCGACTATGATCTGCTCACAGACCTTTATATGTGTGAACGCATCAAGTCAAAATTGACATTTCATCATACTTTGTGATTTTGAGATGCGGCTGTTATAGTTGGGCACTTTTTATTTGATCTGCGATAGTGGTTAATGTCTTACATGATTCCATTGAAACTAATAGGCAAATCACTAATGAAATGTTTTATAGTTACATACACCAACTATAACAAAAGTTTTTAAAAAGTCCAAGTGCCGTGAAATGTCCGTTTTTACTTGATGCGTTCCCATGTCGTGGTGTTGTGAGATAATCAATGACATTCAATGTTTTGGCGCAAAAAAAATAATAGCGTCTCGGCGTGGTTAAATAATACGGCATGTAAATAATGTTGATCTTCTCGTTTTATCGTGGCATTGCTGTATCGGCTCTATTGTTTGGATTTTCTGCGGGGAGTATCGTATTTGCATTTTATGTTGAGCTAGTGAATGGAGTCTGAGGAAGCGCAGGCAAATGAGGGAAGGAGAGGACTGTGTTCTGTGGCAAGTTCTCAGGGGAATTTGAAACGGTGAGTTTTAATTATACAAGCTCGCTCTGTTGTGAGCCTGGAGCTTTGGAGCCTTGGAGAATATTGTTCCAGTCAATGGCGCAGGGAGGCAAAATGTGTGATCACAGGAACTACACACTATGGCAACAGATTCTAAACATATTTCTTTCGTTTAATTAGTCATAATTGGCTGATGTGCCTGATCAAGGATTGCATGCTGGATAGTTTTGAAATATTTTCAATGACGTCTATAATGCATGCATTATTTTGGAATACCTTGTATTTTCATTTTTTATTTTATCATTATAATCCTTCATATGCTGGGCTGGGTGTAATCAGAGGAGATCAGAGTGCACTTCAGAAGTTCTACTTCACGTTTTCTGTATCAGTTAGGCCTATACGGGAATTATACTTCCTAGCTGGAGTTCGGAGATCCTTGCGTATAAATCAGCATGAGTTTTTTCAGCTGTGTGTGAGGAGACTAAACTGTGGGAAGTTGAGTTCAGTGTGACAAACGATTGTGGAACCATTCTGTGGAAGACGGAGGGCGGAAGGGAAACTCAGACCACTGCTGGTCACGTTTTCAAAGGGTGCATGTGTCAAAAAGATTTACTCCAATGCTTTTGTGCAGGTGGGAGTATAAGTTTACTCGGTTGTGTAAACTGATACTGTTCAAATGGTGGGTTTGTCCCTCGACGTAACGCGGTCAGGAGGATAATAGCTGCACCAAGGCAGGCGCTACAGACAAAGGAAACATGCTTGCTTAGTAACAGGACACATACCCTCAGTGGTAAACATTCACGCACAAAGGATACCATGGCAGTCATGTTGCATAATTTTAAAATAAAATTTGAGCTTTTTCTCTTCCTCTATTGAGATAAAAAAAAAAACATGTTGACATGGAGACAAAACAGCTGCCAGATAATTATGAATATGGATTCATGCTAAAGTTTCGGTCACTTGGAACGAAATATAAATTGGTATTTGTTTCTTACCCATTGAATATTTATTTATTGGATCTCCATTAGCACCAGCACATTAGCATAGCTATTCTTCCTGGAGTCCAAACATTAAGTCAAAATCGTCCATTCTTCCGAGTCCACCAAGGGAAAAAAACAGCTAATACAGTCACAGCACATAGATACACTCATAGATGCAGACAAACCTATAACACAAGACATGATACAACACTTTTACAGTACAAATTAAGAATCCATAAATATATGCAGTGGGAAAACAATATAACAAAACATACAGATACCAAAATAGCATCTCACAGGGTAGGGATGAGAACAGGCACTACGTCATGTAGCATATCCCAACAACCTCATGTGTACCTGCACAATCTAACTACTGCAGCTGCAACATTAGAAAAAACTGTTCGAGCAGGAATTTATGCCTCTCTTTGGAATCTATTAACACAATATAAAGTGGCAACAAATCCCACTCCAGGATGGCTCTAAACAAAACCGATTTCTTCATCGCATTAGTGCTCGCCTAAGGCAAAGTCAACCTCCCCTCAGTAGCATGTCTTGTCAGATAATTTTGTTGACTCCACTGATGTGAGAACAAACACCACAAAATATTTGGAGACTTATTTACAATAATATTCCTAAGCAGGTTGAACAAAACATAAGAGCTTCTTTGAGTGACAGTTGGCCCACCCAGTCGCTCATGCATATGTGTCACACTGGTTTTGTAGGAACACTGTAAAACACAGCGTGCTGCTTTATTTTGAGCAACTTGTTATTTATTTAGATCCTTCTTTGAAGCACTAGACCAGATTGGAAAACAATAATCTAGCTGTGACAGAAATAATGCATTTGCAACTTGTTTGGCGAGATCTTGAGGTAAAATATTTTAATACCTTGACCCAATAACAAAAGATTTAGTTTTTCCCACATTCAAGACCAGTTTGTTTTTAGGTACCCGTTCTGCCACTAACTGTAAATCATACTGTAAATTGTTATTGATCCCTTCTGCAGAGGATTCAGCTGAATATATTGTACAATCATCTGCATACATGACAGTTTTAGATTTATCCAGCTGGAGTGGGAAATCATTTACAAAAATAGAAAATAATAATGGCCCAAGGCAACTCCCTTGAATACACAGCGTTGAGTCGTTTGAATCCAGAAATGGAGCACTACACTCGTGCAATTCCACATAAGAAAGCCGCAAACAGAAAATTTTGAAATTTCAAAAGCCATATTTCCCATATTGGCAATTGCATTGTACGTAAGGAACTGAAACGCATTTTGGAATACATTCTCTAGTTTTCTCGAAGATGAGATGATCTTAGTGTTTTTGGAGGCTTCGTTGAGGTGAATCTTTAAAAACTTAACCATTACCTTAATCCAAGCCTTATTCATCTTGAAATGTTCTTATTTTTACAGGTTTATAAATCTCTAATTTTATTTCATAGAGCATATTCTTTCATTGCATGCGGCATTTCCGGGACAGGATACCAAAATCAGCTATTTTACATTGTAATTCTGTTTCCAAAATCTTAAATAAGTCTTTCTTGTGAGCTTATTTCACAATTGTAAATTCTATTAAATTATCAACTTATATAACAGAACAATAGAAGACTTTTATAATATCTTTCTTTATTTCTCTGAAAACATGGTAACAGAATTACATGAAAAAGGAATAACAACAGTCGCGGATGTACAATTATCCACTTATTTGTTGTACAACCCCAATACTGAAATAGTTGGAACAAAGCGTAAATTGTGAATAAAATCAAAACGCAATGACTTTCAAATCACACCAGTCAGTATTTTATTCACAATAGAACAGAGATAACATAGCAAATGTTGAAACTGAGAAATTTTACAATTTTATCCTCAAAATGAGCTCATTTCAAATTTGATGGCTGCTACAGGTCTCAAAAAGTTGGGACAGGGGCCTGGTTACCATGGTGTAGCATCCCCTCTTCTTATTAACACAGAGTGGAGGCATTGGGCATTGAGGAGACAAGTTTCTTGACTTTAGCCTTTGGAATTTTATCCCACCCTTGTTTAATACTGACTGGAAGCTGCTGGAGAGATTTGGATCTCCTTTCACAGACTTTTTGTATAATTATGTTCCAAATATTCTCAATCGGTGAAAGATCAGGACTGCAGGCAGGCCAGTTCAGCACACAGACTCCTCTACTATGAAGGCATGCTGTTGTAATGAAATACACAAGGCCTTCTTTGAAATAGATGTCTGGGGGGGGAGCATATGTTGCTCTAAAACTTTAATATACCTTTCAGCATTCATGGTGTTTTTTAAAACATCCAAGTGTCCCACACCATATGCACTAATGCATCCCCATACCATCAGTGATGCTGGCTTTTGAACTAAACGCTGATAACAGGGTGGTCTTTCTCCTCTTTAGCCCAGAGGACACAACACCCATGATTTCCAACAGGAATGTCAAATTTGGACTCGTCTGACCACAGGACACTTTGCCAGTTTGCTACAGTCCATTTTAAATGAGCCTTGGCCCACAGAACACAGCGGCACTTCTGGATCATGCTCAACAATGGCTTCCTTTTTGCATGATAGAGTTTTAGGTGGCATCTATTGATGGCACGGTGGACTGCATTTACAGACAGTGGTTTCTTGAAGTATTCCTGGGCCCATTTAGTAATGTCAATGACAGAAACATGCCGTTGAGTGATGCAATGGCGTCTGAGGGCCCAAAGATCACGGGCATCCAGTAAAGGTCTTCGGCCTTGTCCCTTATGCACAGAGATTTTTCCAGTTTCTCTGAATCTTTTGATGATGTTATGCACTGTCGATGATGAGACCTTCAAAGTCTTTGCAATTTGATGTTGGGTAACATTGTTTTTAAAGTATTTCACAATTTTTTTTTCGCAAGCCTTCACAGGTTGGAGAGCCTCTGGCCATCATTACTTCTGAGAGACTCAGCCCCTCTAAGACATGTTACACACCTGATGCCAGTTAACTTAATTACTTGCTAAATGTTCTTTCAATTGATTCTTTTGTATACTAATTGCTTTTTCAGCCCTTTTTTTGCCTATTTTCCAACTTTTTTGAGACCTGTTGCAGCCAGAAAATTTGAAGTAAGCTCATTATGTCGATAAAAATGTAAAATATCTCAGTTTCAACATTTGAAATGTTATCCATGTTCTATTGTAAATAACATATTGACTCATGAGATCTGAAAGTCATTGCATTTTGATTTTATTCATAATTTACACATCGTCTCAACTGTTTCAGAGTTGGGGTTGTAAATCCGACATGTTTTTGATTTTATTACAGTCTATTATCAGGGCAGTGAAACCTGAAGCATAAAAACATCCATTGTAGGAAGTCTTAAATTGAAGAATTTTTATTTTTTTATGGCGTATTTCAGAAAATGTAACTCGTTACCATTTTGGCTATTCCGTTATCGGTATCTTTGGAAGAAAGGTAGAGTGTGGGGTAGTCTTGATATTATGACCCCCAACAATTATAGCCAACGTTTAGATAACTTCTTAGGCTACAAACCTGAGAGCCAAATTATGACCAAACTTTTATGGATTTCATAGTAATAATTTTGAATGTTAAGGAAAAAGTAGGACCCATTTAACAGACGTAATTCCATTACCAAAGTTGTTTTGATCCTGCACCCTTTCAATTTCAGGCCATTCCCAATTTGTGAATTTTTTGGATGGTGGGGGTATCATGGCACTACAATAAATTTATAATAATTGTTTAGGGCTTAAAATTGGTACACGACATGTAAAAACATAGCCAAAATTTCTATGATTGGTCATTCCATTACCTTGATTTTATAACATGCTGATTTTAGATGATGTGAGTAATGAGTACTCCTAGTCTAGAAAATTCTTGTTGGTGAGGTTAAGTTAAAGCATGTAGTGCTTGAAGTACATAAGTTGCATTTTCACACACCGTGAGGTAAGGATGGGAAAACATCTTCTGTAGATGCCTATGGCCACTGCCTCCATTTTTCCCTTAATGGACATTTTGTGAATTAAGCAATTTTAGCACTGGGGTCTTTAATTGGACAAAAGTAATCCAGGTTCACACTTGGGTACAGGTGCTTTATTCATGTTGTCTTGTTCCCCCTCAGCCCTGACTGAGGGGCAGAGGGGTATTGTCTTCACGCATGGCGTCCGTTCCTACGTCCGTCTGTCCGTCCACACTTATATTCTGCACATTAACTCACAAACGCCATCGTCAATCAACCCCATTTTTGGTGTGAGTGTCAGAGTCGGGTAGCTACAGAAGCCTATAGATTTTGGTGCCATTCCGGTATCCAATATGGCTGTCAGAGCCGTCATCTTGAATTTGCATCAACATCATCTTGTTGTCCCTGTTCACGAGAGAGTTACAAAGCTCCACAAAACAACTGAACATCAATGAACTGTCTATATAATGAAATTCCTGTCAAATGGTGGTAAGTATTAAATTCACAGTCACACATTGGTATACTGCTCAGTGTGGGGTGAGAGGTTCTGCTCACATCAGTGTAGCCATTTTTTTAATGTGTTTGCCAAGTGTTGTTGACTCTTTAATTATCATATGTTGTAATTAGCTGGGCTGACACAATTCATCTTGTGACAGGGAATGTCAGTGGGCACCAAAAGGGGCAATTTATTATAAGATGTGCAACTTCTTCATATTAATCTTGTAAAAAAAAAAATCTTAAATGGCCAAATAAAAAATATCACAAAGAAGGACTAATTAAATAATCTGTGGTAATTCCAATAGATTTTTTTTTTTGCCATTTCTTCAAAAAGTTCCATATTCAATTCATCAGTCTACTGAATATTATCCCAAAGGTGTTGAGGGTCATCAAGATGTTTTATGGCAAATTTGAGACAAGCCTTTGGTTTTTTTTTTTTTTGTTCTTTTTTCGCTAGCAGAGGTTTTTACCTTTCTGTTCCCATATGGAAGCAGTTTTTGTCTAGTCTGTTTCTTCAAGTGAAATCATGAACACTGGCCTTAACTGAGGCAAATGGGGCCTGCAGTTCTTTAGATCTTAGTCAGGATTCTTTCGTGACCTCCTGATTGAGTTGTTGATGTGCTCTTGGAGGGATTTTAGTGGGCAGACCAACCTTAGGAAGGTTTAACACTGTTCCAACGTTCCTCCATTTGTTGATAATGGCTCTCGCTGGAGTCCCACAGCCTTGGAAATGGCTTGGTATTCCATTCCAGACTGATTGATGTCAACAACTTTGCTTATAATCTGTTCTGGAATTTCTTTAGATCGCGGCATCATTTGCTGCTTTTTGCCTGCTTCACACTGCCACTCAGGTTCTTTTTAAGTGATGTTTAAATTCAGCCGGGCTGGCTGTAATCATGCCTGCATGTGTTTTGTGAAATTGAACTCAAATTTCATTTACATTTATTCAATTGGTTGATTTAGTAACTAAGGGGGCGGTTACATTTACACAGGTAGAGTTGGATAACTTTTTTTTTCCAATCACTGAAATCATCCTTTAAAAACTGCATTTTGTATCTACTCAAGTTGTCTTCGTTAAGTATTAAAATTAGTTTGATCTACAACATTTAAGTGTGACAAATATGCAAAAATAGAAAAAATCAGGAAGTGGTTGAATAATTTTTTACTGCACTGCATGTGTAATGAAAAGCGTTTTACGGTGTTCGGTTGGAGTGTTTCAATTTCTTATTTAAGGATATTTAATCAGCACTTGTGATTTGCCTGTTGTCTTTGAGATATTTATTGTCGCTGACTTGTCTCCATTTGTAAATTTGAACTAATTTACTGCAAGGATTTATTTTGTCTTAGAGTATTTGGGGATTCCTAGTGCAAAGTATGATCGTATCTGTTGCTTTAGTTGCTGGGCTGTGTTGCCCTCTGTTGTGTGTCAGTTGCTGTGGAATTTCCTGGGTGACAGATTTGAACACCGCCAGGCGATGACTGAATGCCAAAGCCAGTAAAGACGCTGAAAGGTGATATGGGTTTGTCGTGTTTTGAGGACTCAGGACACTTTGGATGTTTCACTGCTACATGTTTTCTCGAGGTTGTTTTCTTTGCCACTAGTCAGAAATGACAATCCGTCAATGTCAATGTCTTGCACTTCAGATTCTCTCAATTTATGTTGGATACTATGCTGTGAAAAATGTGTCGGTTACTTAAATTTATGAACATGCTAAAGCCGTGGTTCAACTGATTAACACTGAATAAATCATGTTGGAAAATATCTCGACACTTATCATGCACATATTGAAGTGTACTATTTTTAAAGTTTGACAATTTTTTGTCATCAGTCTAGATTTTTTTTTAAATCCCTGTCTAAATTTTTTTTGTTTGCCAAGAAAAGGCCTGATAATCATCAAAGGGTGTAATGTGAATCTGTGGCAAACAATTTGTTTCATACAATTGTAATATATGGTGACCGATGGCCAGCGGGAGCATTTCAGTGATGATTCGGTGTGTCGCTACAGTCTAATCTTTTTACCTTTTTGAACTTTGCTCAAACAGAGCTGTGCCTTTAACCACTGAATATACCAGCCTCAAGGTTTTTAATTTGATGGGAGCTGGTATAGATGGCTAGCGGCAGGCGATGAAGGGGAGTGGCTGGATGCACCTGGGAAGGCGCCAGTATTCTGCTGTAAAATGATGAATGAGATGAGTAATCCTCCCACTCCTACCTTAGCACTGCCTTTAAATGCTGAGAAAGCTTTTGATAGGATGGATTTGTCTCAGTTTTATTGGCATGGTCAGTGGTTATACTTTGGAGCCTGTGCCTCCTTGGTAACCAATGACAGGGCCTCGTTTAGAGGACGAGAGCATTCTAGATGAGCTGTTGATTTTGGATGGCATAGGCAGAGTGACCAGTGAGGGTTGACCTGGGAGTTTGTTCAGAAGGGAGATGACCAGAGGCATATAGGCAGATAGTGTTTCGGGTGGGCCAGAACAAATGTGGATGGGCCCATTTTTTTTTCTCCAGCAAATTTTGGCTCACAGATCACAATAGCGCCTACAATTAAAAATTTAAAATGCTATGATCTGGCGTTCAATGAAGACTTCTGACTGTTCTCAATAATTGTCCTTGAATAACTAGTTTTCATATTATTTGAATAATCCTTTGGCAGTTAAAAATAAATCTGTCTTGATGCAAAGTTAGGCTTATTAAATTGTAAATGCAACTCAAAACAAGGCAATCAGAGATAGCAGACCTGGCCCCAGCCACGGGCTGACAGACAGACTGACAGAAACACACACACACACACACACACACACGAACACACACAGACATGATCATTGCTTAACCTGGCCCCCTAGGGGAGGGGCCAGGTAAAAAGTTTCATTTAAGAAGTAGGCTTTACAACAAAGATAAATTACTCTGTTAACTTCCACGTTTACTTTTAGTGCATCCTGGCTGTCTAACCTGCAGTTCATGGTTGTCTTAACTATAGCAACTACAGCAACCACTGCAACGAAAATAATTTGCTACATGTAGCCTACCGATAGTTTTACTAACAACAATAAAAAGCGCTTTATTTCTGCCCATATCTTCACAAGGATAGTCTGCTATGAGTGATAGCGCTAAGTGTTCGGAGCTTACTTAGGTTAATCAAGAAAAATGACTGAAAACAGCTCAAGATGAAATATTACTTTAAACAGATGCTGTGTGCCGCCTATTTTTTGGCACTGCATCAGCCAAAGCTGGAACCAGCAGCATTCCACCTACTTCCTGCAACTTATTTTTAAAGTTCCAGTTATCCTAAGCACAAACTAAATTAGGAGACACATCCAAATACATTGAGTCCTCATTATATATAAAATTAATTAATTAAGAAATCAAACATCTCTAAATAAAAAAGTCTGATGGGTGGGTGGGCCAGTGCACAATGTGGGTGGACCAGGGCCACTTTGGTCCAATATTGCCTACACCACTGGACCAGAGCTATTGAGTAGATGGTGAAAATGGGGCTGATTTTCCTGATCACGTGCATGTTTGGGAGCGACCTATTAGATGCCTCAGTCGGAATGTTATTAAATCAATGCAAAATGTAAAGATTTTAGTTACACGTTTGAAATCCAGATGCTTCACTGTCTGATTCTGGACCAGTTTGAGGCCTGCAGAGACGACCTCTGCACAACAACTTTTTGGAGTGCTGTGTTTTATTTTTACCTCTGTCAAGGGGGTTGGGTTTTACCTTTGGTTTGTGGGCAAGTTTGTTTGTTTGTTTGTTTGTTAGCAACAGTATGGAAATAAGTTATGGATGGATTTTCATGAAATTTTTAGCGGATGTGTGTCTTAACCCAACTGAGTAGTGATTTTATTTTGGCAGCGATCCCGATCAAATTCTGGATCCAGGAATTTTTTATTTAGCCGTGTGGTGGTACATAATAAACGCTACTCGTATTTGTCCCGGACATGTGGGGGACTGTCTGGCCTCGGCAGAGGTATGCGCTCTCTGAGTGCCCTTGTATCTGTTGATTCTGCATCAGTTTCTCACAAAGGCCATCTCTCAGTGAAAAATAACATCGACATTCCTCATGCAGGTAAAGGCACGGTGCAGTCAAATGATCAAATGTAAATTCGATGAACAGGATGTACTGCAAGCCATAATCTACTTGTGGCTGTTTGTTCAAGGGCAAGGCTTTCTCTCGACTCCCTGTGTTCCAGAGTTTCTGAAGCAAATGACCTACAACTGGGCATTGAAAACCTGAGGCATTGACTCATGTGCCGTACATTGAGATGGCCAATACAAGTTGAACTGTCAATGTTGCTTTCATGTAAATTCAACCACAGCCTGTGTGATGAGAGTGAAAATGTAGTGCAGAGTCCTAGTATTTGAATACCAACCTAGACTAAGGCAGCATATGCTGAACAAATGCTTGTGGAGCACAGAGCTCTGTTCGAAATCTTTCAGTAAACTGCTCATTCGAGAAAACAATACTGGAAGAACTCAGGCACTGTCTGCCTGAGTCAAAAAAAAAAGTAGCATTTCAACTGAAGCTGTGAAATATTTTTCAGGGATCGTTTTCCTTCAGCATGAAGTTCATAACAATGAAAGCTTTTGCTGCATCACAAAGAACTAAACTTTTAGAATTTTGTATCTCCTAGCAGTTGCATATGTGGGTATGTACAATGTCGATCTAAATGAGTTCTGCATATAGACAGTATCAGTGCGTATGAATGGATTTTAAGTATTATTTATTTATTTATTTTTTCATTTGTTGTATTTCCTGTTCACCCCCAAATGCATTACCAGACGTGTTGGGTCATTCTGTGCCATGTGGTTAAAATTTCAGGAAGTTAAAAATCAATCCATTTCAAAAATTTTGGAAAAAAATATATGCTGTAGCATATTAAGAAAGAGGGAATTCACAAAAATTGCAATTCCTTTCAATAAAATTGGAGTACATATGACCAGTTGAAATTTCGGACTCTTGATCTTGAATCGGAATTCGGAATCTTGAGTGCGCTTCATTTTCCCTCAAAAGTCACTTGGAATATGGATAGAAAGCTGTAAATTTGCAGGCATGGATAAAAACTTGCGTAGATTCCAAATTTGGACTCAGTGTGGGACATTCGGGTTTGCTATCCGTCCAGTCATGTCTGAACATTGCTAGAATTCAAGGCCATTTTTTAGGATTTAGAAAAGTCATATAAGGAGAACAGTGGCTCATGGATTGTTATCTGGCATACTCAGAGATTACAAACGATACTTATGGTCAGGTCGGTCATCAGTTATTTTCTGAATTTCTGAGGATTTGCATATTCAAAGCCATCCCCCAACAAAACTGGCAAAAAAAAAAAAAAACTCAATTTCTTTGCCTATTTGACAATTCCAGTTGCCCAGATATCATCGAGTCTTAACCCTTTGAGTGCTGGATATATTTTCAAGGAATTAAAAATGTAGTTATCCTGAGCTGTTGAAAGTCTATCATGTGGCAACTTGTTTAAAAGAACTTCCCGGTGGGGGCTCTTTTAAACAAGTTGCCCAAGATTTCAACAGTGTCTGATTTTTATATCTTACATCATTGGGCAACTATAGTTGCCCGCGGCGCTGAAAGGGTTAAAGACTGGCACTGATAATTTTGATAATTCACTTCATTTTTCATATACTACAACATATAATTTTTTTTAAAAGTTTTGAAGCAGATCACTTTCCCTCCCTTCATCCACTTGGCATGGAATGACTCCTCTCTCTTGTTAGTGTCCCTAGAATTCAGACAATCTTGTGGATCTGTTTCTCCAGCAAAGTATCCAGAAATTAAGTCCTTGATGGGCCCAGACCCTCAGCTGAAATGGGTTGTATCTGGCATGGTGCTCACCCAGCTGCTGGCCTGCTACATGGTGCGCGACCTCTCCTGGACATGGGTCGTCTTCTGGGCCTATGCGTTTGGCGGCTGCATCAACCACTCCCTGACTCTGGCCATCCATGACATCTCACACAATGTAGCCTTTGGTAACAAGCAGGCTCGCTGGAACCGGTGGTTCGCCATGTTCGCCAACCTGCCCATCGGACTGCCGTACTCTGCCTCCTTCAAAAAGTACCACATCGATCACCACCGTTACCTGGGGGGCGATGGACTCGACGTGGACGTGCCCACCGACCTGGAGGGTTGGTTTTTCTGCACCCCATTCCGCAAACTGGTCTGGCTCTTTTTGCAGCCCTTTTTCTATGCGCTGCGCCCCCTGGTGGTCAATCCTAAGCCCGTGTCTCAACTGGAGGTGCTCAACGCGGCGGTGCAACTAATGACAGACGTTTTGATTTACTACCTGTGGGGACTGAAGCCCATAGTGTACCTGATCTCTGGCTCCATCCTCTGCATGGGAATTCACCCCATTTCTGGCCACTTCATTGCCGAGCACTACATGTTCCTGAAGGGCCATGAGACCTACTCCTACTACGGTCCGCTCAACTGCATCACTTTCAACGTCGGCTACCATATGGAGCACCACGACTTTCCAAGCATCCCAGGCAGCCGACTGGCGCTTGTAAGTTCTGCCCAAATGCATCGTTTGCAGTGATGATCTGCGGTAACCCTGTCCGAACTCATACCTCACTTCTATGAATGTAGCAGATTCTATTAGTTGCGGTGGTGGCCTGTAGAGCTCAACACACTGCGACTTCAGATAACGCATGCAAACGGACAAAACACTAGCAAATTAAGAAAACATATTTATCGAACATCTTCAACACGTGCAGCACTTAGAAAACACACTGCAAATTCATACTAAAGTACGCATTACAGAAACGTATTTCAAATAAGGACAACACGACACGAAGCTCATTTTCCAACTCTGCGGATGGATAGCGAACTTTAATAATCACAAACAGTGGGCCATAACAAGTGTTACCAGATGTGTTTGTGCCTTTTAAGTGTTCGCTGGTAACTCTTTCATTGTAATTTGGTGTAAGTGCAGTGTGTTTCTGTATTATATTGTGCTGTTTGTATTTGTGGTGCGTGTCTGTTGTGTGTCATACAGTCTTTATTTACAGCGAGTTTTCTATATGCTGAGCACGTGTTGTGCACATTTTTCTAATTTTGCACAGGAGAAAATACTTATTTGACAATGCTCAAGACTGATTTTCGGCAATTTTGGACGTCTAATATGGCTGCCGGCGGCCATTTTGTCCGAAATTTGGGGATCGGGGAGATACGTGACTCTGTCTCTGTGGCAACCAAGTTATCTAGCTGAACTATATGTTCACACATATATATATATATATATATATATATATATATATAAATATAAAAATATATTAAAAATAAAGAGCACGGAGTGAATTCACTCCTGATGTCCTGCTCGCGCTCCTGTTTTATTCATGGCTGCTGGATGCATTAATTGCTGTTGACCGTTTTTGAGTGGGTTACCTTCTCTCATTTAGCCGTGGTTTTAAATTTCAAATGTTCCCTTGGTGATGATTCATTGTCTTGGCGCCTTCTTTAGGAACAAAAGGTCAGTAGTGTCATGGAGGGCGTATGCAGGTCGGTGGAGTACGCTCGCCGCTTTTACCTTCCCTTTACAATATACCCACCCGTTTGGCGAAAAGCCATTTAAATACATAGCAGAGTCAAAGTACATCCAATTTCTCCTGAGTGATGTACCCATCTACCAGAGAGAGAATACACTCTCCAGGAGCACTACACCACTGCAGAAGGTGATGCATAGAGTGATTGGTGATTTATAAAGCCACCCGTTTTCAATTCTTCATTTAAATTAACTAAACTTAGCAACACTTGGGGCTGTCAGGTTTAGTCTGTCCTCCATATTAAGGTAAGACAGGAGCTTATCAGTCTTAATATGTTTTTAATCATTTTAGTTGATTTAAAAAGTTGCCCAATGATAAGAAGAATAAGCCATCGGCAGTTAAACGCACGGCTTCCTTCTTAATCCAGTGTTGCAGTTTGAAACATTTTTAATTTGAAAATGTTTTATTCAGTCTCCAATAATGATAAACTACTATGCTAACTTCTGTGTTTGCTTTTAGCACATCCTGCGTAATCTCATCTCAGCTTCATGATACAACCTCAATTCCGAAATAGTTGGGAATAAGGGTAAATTGTGAATAAAATCAAAACGCAATGACTTTCAAATCACACCAGCCAGTATTTTATTCACAATAGAACAGAGATAACATAGCAAATGTTGAAACTGAGAAATTTTACAATTTTATCCACAAAATGAGCTCATTTCAAATTTGATGGCTGCTACAGGTCTCAAAAAAGTTGGGACAGGGGCCTGTTTACCATGGTGTAGCATCCCCTCTTATTTTTAACACAAAGTGGAGGCATCTGGGCATTGAGGAGACACGTTTCTTGAGTTTAGCCATTTGAATTTGATCCCACTCTTGTTTAATACAGGCTTCCAGCTGCTGGATGAGTTTTGGGTCTCCATTGATGGACTTTTCCTTTAATTATGCACCAAATGTTCTCAATCGGTGAAAGATTAGGACTGCAGACAGGCCACTTCAGTACACGGACTCTATTTTTTTTTGGGAAATTTTCCTTAATTTGACAGTTATGGAATGTAGAGAGACAGGAAAGTTGGGGAGAAGAATGGGGAAGACATGCTGCAAATGACCTGAGCCGGAATCGAACCCAGGTCGCTGCGGGAAGGACACAGCCTTTATGGTGCACTCGCTTAGCCATGAAGCCATGCTGTTGTAATAGCTGCAGTACGTGGTTTTGCATCGTGCTGCTGAAGTATACAAGGCCTTCCCTGGAATACATGTCGTCTGGAGGGGAGCACATGTTGCTCTAAAACCTTTATATACAGCGCGGTATTTGGCCCCTTCCTTATTTCTTACTTTTTTGCTTATATTTATTTCTTACTTTTTTGCTTATTTTTATTTCTTACTTTTTTGCATGTTTCAGATCATCAAGCAAATTTTAAGATAAGACAAAGATAACCCGAGTAAATACAAAATGCAGTTTTTAAATGATGATTCCTTTTATTAAGGGGAAAAAGCTATCCAAACCAACCTGGCCCTATGTGAAAAAGTAATTGCCCCCCCTCTTAAATCATGAATTAACTGTGATTAACCACATTATTTGAGTCCAATTTCATGAGCCACACCCAGGCCTGATTACTGCTAGACCAGTTGAATCAAGAAATTGCTTCAATAGAACCTGTCTGACAAAGTGAAGTAGGCTGAAAGATCTCAAAAAGCAACACATCATGCCATGAACTAAAGAAATTCAAGAACAGATGAGAAACAAAGAAATTGACATCTTTCAGTCTGGAAAGGGTGGCAAAGCCATTTCTAAACCAGGGGCTCTGGTGAGAGCCATCATCCACAAATGGAGAAAACTTTGGTAAACCTTCCAGGAGTGGCTGGCCAACCAAAATTACTCCAAGAGACCATCGACAACTCATCAAGGACGTCACAAAAGAACCCAGAACATCTGAAGAACTGCAGGCCTCACTTGCCACAGTTCTTCATGGTTCAACATGAAGAAAGAGATTGGGCAAAAATGGCATCCATGGGTGAGTTCCAAGGCGATAAACCACGGCTGACCTAAAACAACACAAAGGCTCGTCTCCTATTTGCCAAAATACATCTAGATGATCCCCAAGACTTTTGGGAAAATATTCTGTGGACTGACGACTAACTTTTTGGAAGGTGCGGGTTCCGTTACATCAGGTGTAAAACTAACACAGCATTTCATAAAAAGAACATCATACCAAAAGTCAGACATGGTGGTGGTAGTGTGATGGTTTGGGGCTGCATTGCCGCTTCAGGACCTGGATGACTTGTCATAATTGATGGAACTATGAATTCTGCTCTCTACCGGAAAATCCTAAAAAAATATTATCCAACCATCAGTTCGTGATGTCAGGCTCAAGCACACTTGGGTTATGCAGCAGGACAATGATCCAAAACACACTAGTAAGTCCACCTCTGAATGGCTTTTTTTTTTTAAAAATGAAGATTTTGGAGTGGTCTAGTCAAAGCCCAGACTTAAATCCACTTGACATGCAGTGACATGACCTTAAATAGGTCATTCATGCAGAAAAACCCTCCAATGTGAATGAATTAAAACAATGCTGCGAAGAAGAGTGGGCTAGAATTCTTGCATAGTGAAATGAAAGACTCAATGCCAGTAATTGCAAACGTTTGATTGCAGTTGTTGTCGCAGAAGGTGGCCCAACCAGTCATTAGGATTTAGGGAGCAATTACTTTTTCACATTGGGCCAGGTAAGTTTGGATAGCTTTTTCCCCTTAATAAATGAAATTATCATTTAAAAACTGCATTTTGTATTTACTCGGGTTGTCTTTGTCTAATATTAAAATTTGTTTGATGATGTGAAACATTTAAGTGTGACAAATATGCAAAAAAAGAAATCAGGAAGGGGGCAAAGACTTTGTCACGGCACTGTACCTCTCTGCATTCATGGTGCTTTTTAAAACATGCAAGTGTCCCACACCATATGCACTAATGCATCCCCATACCATCAGAGATACTTTGAACTGAACGCTGATAACAGGAGGGGTGGTCTTTCTCCTCATTAGCCCGGAGGACACAACGCCCATGATTTCCAACAAGACTGTTAAATTTGGGCTCGTCTGACCACAGGACACTTTGCCACTTTGCTACAGTCCATTTTAAATGAGCCTTGGCCCACAGAACAAGGCGGCGCTTCTGGATCATGCTCAACAATGGCTTCCGTTTCGCATGATAGAGTTTTAGGTGGCATCTGTGGATGGCACAGCAGACTGTGTTTACAGACAGCGGTTTCTTGAAGTATTCCTGGGCCCATTTAGTAATGTCAATGACAGAATCATGCCAGTGAGTGATGCAGTGGTGTCTTAGGGCCCGAAGATCACAGGCATCCAGTAAAGGTCTTCAGTCTTGTCCCTTACGCACAGAGATTTTTCCTGATTCTCTGAATCTTTTGATGATGTTTTGCACTGTTGATGATGGGACCTTCAAAGCTTTTGCAATTTCTCAGTGAGGAACATTGTTTTTAAGGTATTCCACAATTTTTTTTTTTTCGCAAGCTTTCACAGGTTGGAGAGCCTCTGGCCATCTTTACTTCTGAGAGACTCGGCCTCTCTAAGACGTCCCTTTTATAGCCAATCATGTTACACAACTGATGCCAGTTAACTTAATTACTTGTGGAATGTTCTTTCAGCTGATTCTCTTCGATTAATTACTTTTTCAGCCCTTTTTTGCCCGTGTCCCAACTTTTTTTTAGATCTGTCACCGACCTGTAGCAGAAAATTTGAAATAAGTTCATTTTACGTATAAAAATGTAAAATGTCAGTTTCAACATTTGAAATGTTATCAATGTTCTATTGTAAATAACATATTGGCTGATGTGGCACCTACATTGCCGATGTAGGTGGATCGATATATTGTTGTCTGTTTCCAAGTTGAATGAATTTCTAAGATCAAAGTTATCAACTCAAGGTTTTCTGAAGATGAGGTCCCATTTTAGGAGCATGTTCTTTCAGTGATAAAGCTTGGATGGTGATCACTTGCTTTCAACGTCCTGATAATGTTCTATCACCATTCATTTTCAACAAACGGCAACAGATAAAAACAAGATGTAGAAATATGTTAAACTTTTACTATATTTTATTCGAGTACTGAATTAGACTTTTACATTTGAAAAATCAATATATGGAGACTAGACTTGTGATAACAGGTTCCTGAATACTTATATTTTCTAATTGGCATTTTCACTTCTACAGCTTGTTTTGTAGTAATTAATCGAGGTCAAGGTTGAATATTTTTGGCTAACATTTGGTGAGGAGTACCAAAGTTAGAATGTGTTCATTCATAAAGTTTGCTGTGGACCTGCAAAATAGTTTAAGGACATTATTTCTGTGCCCCGTTTTTGGTCGGTGTATTGAGCGCCAACGCAACAGTTTCTTAAGAAGCGCTATTTTATTTTTTTTTTGCAACAGGTGAAGAAAATCGCGGCGGAGTATTATGACCACCTGCCGCAGCATACGTCCTGGGTGCGTGTGCTGTGGGACTTCGTTTTTGACGACAGCATCGGGCCGTACTCCAGGATCAAACGTCACTACAAGTTGGTCAAACAGGAGTGAGACGGAACGCCAGGATTCACTGCTACTGAACAATGTTTGCGTCCGTGATTTTGAGCAGGTCAAATGATCAACCCCAACTGCGCGTTTATTGCAAATGTTCTGAAACCTGGGACAAGGAGGGACAGTAAAAGTTTTCATACTGACTGCGGCTATGAAATCTCCCAGTGGCACTTTCAGATGCAATACTAATCATTTTAGCTGTATCCTCAATGACTGAGCCAAAGGTGTGCCTGACTTGTCATGGATCTTGTCGATAAGACAGTTATGAAGTGTTGAGTTTATCATTTTATGAAGCACTGTCATTGATGCATATTTGCTGAGATTTGTTACTGATGTTCAGGATGACTTGATAAGAAAATTATTTGGCAAGTAAGATCAGATCTTGCCTGAGCTTCTGTTAGACCCATTTTCAATTTTTAAAAAAAGCGAAGGTCATTATCACAACTATGCTCATGTTTATGCAACCAACATGATGTATGTAAGAACTGAGGTACTGATGTTATGTAGATATTTCTGGAAGCTTCTTCACAATTCTGACAGAAAATATTTGTCAGGCGGTTTAAGACTGATTGACCATGCACTGGCGAGGCATGAAGAGTCATTCGGCTTGTGAAGTTATTTACTTTTGTACATGTCGACTGAAAAAAATATCAACAGTAATGAGCCAAACCTCTGATTGGTTAGAATCTATTGACGCTACCTATTTTCAGCTGCAGTAGCTTCAGACTGATGATGATGCAGTTTGGCTGGAATGGGAACCGCCACGCAGTGATCACCATAATTCATTAGGCTGCGCCTCATTTATATTTTGGTTCTGTACACCAGCACTCAGAATTGGAGAGGATATGATGAGTCTGAACTGCAGACTGTCAGCATTTAATTTCACAGCACATTTTGCACATAATTCCCGTTTTCACACAAAAACAGTATAATACAATAAAATAAATAAATTGCTCATTCCTTGCGAGGCCAACAGAACCAAATATTTTTTTTAAAAAGTGTCTCTGTCCAATGAATCATGGTGTTCCCTGTTCCTTCTAGATCTGTGTTTCTGCAGATTTCGTTTCATGATTGCACTAGATTCTAGAGGTGGCAACTGTTTGTTGGTTTTTTTGCAATAAATATTTATGAATGCCTTTGATATACAATTTATATGCAATTTGAAGCTTGACCTAAAAATTAACATTAAATATTGAACTCTGAAACTGGTGTAGATCTGAAATGACAGTTAGTTTTGTGCGGGCTGTATATGAGGCAGTGTGTCCTTCCGACTGGCTGATATACCTTGTCGTATTTAATATTTATTTTCACCTCTACTCCCAGGCTGAGGTCAACATATACCGGTGACCTACGATAGGCTGTATCAGGAAAGATTAACTCAAATGAGGAATTATCCTAACTTTGAGGAATGACCTGAATACCGTTGTACGAAACACGCTTCACTGTTGCTCCTAACTGGCAATCACAGGAATGTCGCCAGCCACACTACTGGGCTCACTGGTAATTGAAGACATACTCGAGTTCCCCTCACTCGACATTCACGCTACCAACAAAATGGGACTAATTTCACATAGAAATACAGAAATAATAAATAACAAAATTGTGAGCAACACAGTTACATAACCTGCTCTTCCAAGGAATTCTGGGAAAGCTACCCCAAGCAAAAACACCCAGGTCTCTACTAAGTTTTTTATTATTTATTTATGTATTTATTTTTATCTCAAATATTTTTCAGTAGCTGGCATATTAAGACAATTCAGACTTGGTATAATGTTTATAATACGGTCATTCCAATGTGGTTGGGAGAATTACCTAAAATTTTAGGCTAAAAATACATGACATCAAATAAAAACAAGAGCCATCTGGCAATGGCGTATCCCCCCGGCCCCCCACATTCATGGATTAACTGGTCAAGAAATTCCTAAATACCAAAAGGTACATCTACATATGACTCCTGACCTACACGTCAAATTTCGTGAAGAAATGCTGAACGGTTTTCAAGTTATGCTCCGGACAAAAGAATGTTTACAGACGGACAGTCGGACGGACAGAGCAATAGCTATATCCCCCTGCATTATATGCGGGGGGGATAAAAAATCTCAATGCCTCTATCCATTTTTAATTTAATGGGGGGAGGGAAAAAGGGCCCATTTTCACACAAATTGCTTACATTTTTATGATTCAATACACTGTACATATTGTGCAGGTCTGTCACATACAGAATCTGGTGATTCCTTGCTAAATTAAAAATTGTGAGAAGCATGGATGACTACAAAATTCCCACCCTCTCAACTGATCAAAAAATAATTAATTCTGCAGTACCTGCTTTAATCAGTCACACAATATGAATCATGTAAGCACAGTTTTCACAGCGGACCAACAATATTTTCTGTTCACTTAAAGAGTTCTATATGAACAAACTGATGCATGGATTGTAGAGTAAAAAGCTGATGGTGTACATCAACAGTGGCAATGAGCAGGTCATTCTCAACATTTCCATTTCTTACTTTGAGGATGTTACACCGTTACTAACGAGTGTCTTCATGATACTTCAGCAGGAGCGAAGGTGATGCTAAAACAAGTGTGTTAATTATCTACAGGCAAATAATAGTTTAGAACCTGAGCACTTTAACAGCTGTACTAAGTGCTGTACAATGGCCTGAATTGTTTGTCATGCATCTCCTTCAGATGATCGCGGTCTGTTGTTGCCGCGTTCTTTCACGTTGCACAATTTTTATCAACCAAAACCCTCGGATACTGTTTCCAGTTGGAGGCCACGATTTACTTACCCTGCTGCATTTGAGTAGGCCTACATATGTTGACTGCTTTTTTTATTATGTATTGATCGGTTTTTATTCGCTGCTTTCTCGCCTTTTGCAGTTGCCCCTCGGGGACAAATAAAGCGATTTGAATTGAATTGAAAACCTAGTGCTTATCCAGCTTTAGCACTTTCGGTCTGCCTAGAGACGGCCGGAGGAAGCCTTCCTCCTGTTTGCGTATGAATAAGAGCCAAAGCTTCGGGGCGTTGAAAACACGGAGCACACTGACGTCTAGTGTTAGTAGAAATTATGGCAGCCTTTAAAACTCGTGACTGCCGAGAAAGCACTGGTTCAACGCCCACATTTAATATTTTCAACTCGATATGCGCGCAATAAAAGCCTATTAGAAGGCTTTAAGAAGAGTCATGCATTGTGATTTGTGTTCATTCAAGAAAGTGCTGTAATAAACGTATACATCATTGTCAACATGCCTCAATGAGATACTGCTTGCACTGCGGTTCAATATTTAAAAAATGAGAGTTACTGATTTTACAAAACACACATCACATTTGTCACATTTTCCTTTCTATACAAATACTGTAATTTAATTTCCTGCATTTACAGAATAATATCCTGAATCAAAAAGTGTTAACATGGGATAAGATAAGGATGTCACAATAATATTGAACCCCAGTGTAAATGTGGTGGCCAACTATAGCCTATATGTTTAAATTATGTGCTGCTCTAACAGCGAACAGCATGAGGGCAGTAAAAGCCATAATTGAACACGGTTGACAACTGATTATCCAGGCCAATATGCATGCTACCTGTAGTGTGTCTGTTCTTAGGATAATGGCTCTCTTGTTTTTCTGAAAATATCATTCTAGCCCATATAGCAATATTGGCCTGGCCCAGGTCTGGCCCACATAATGCACTTTATACGAGCCAGTTCTGGCTTACATACAGCAAGAACATTGGCCCTTTAGTAGCCCAGATCTGGTTTGCTGGAGCTGCAGACACAATCGGCCCACATGAGGCATGCCACCACATAAACAGCGCCATCATTGCCAGACCTGGCCCACATCCAGTCAACATACCACTTGCCATGCCAGCAGTCGCCTAGCAGTGCCGGTTTGAAGCCGGATCTGGGCCAGACCTGACTGCAATTGGGGAGTCGTCTGCTAACGTTTCTATTTATATCTCTCGCGTTGGTATATAAACCACAGGCTGTGGAGATTTCATTTCCTCTTCTAGCAACGTTCAAAGCTTTGGACGTCAGGTGGTGACGGTAATTTGGTGCAAGCTCTAGCACAGCTCCAAATCTGTGCTTCCAAAAAAGTAGGCACCGATGCTTTGCCATCAATCGTCCCATTCCCAGGTTTGCCTAAATTTGCAAGGTTTTATTATTTTCAGTGTTATAATGAATTGGGTAAAAATGCGCATTTCCTCATTGCTACATAATCGATGTGAAATTTTTTCACCTCTCGTTGTATGGTCCACCCTTGGCTGACCATAATTTCAGGCATCTCTGGAAAGGCCAAATTCCTCAGTGCTATGATGTGGCCAAAATGAAATATTCATGAAATATTAGCATAGGGAGTAACAACCTAGCATTTTTGCTATGGCAAAATTTTATTTTGTCCTCAATTGTGACAATGCACTGCCGTGGTCATAGCGGCTGTCAGCCAGATGCCATCATTTCTGCCCTTGCATGTTATACTTCCTAAAAAGAAAAAAATTAAAGCATCTGCTGGGATGTTTTTAAAGGATGCCAATGAAATTCAGGGATCGGCATAAATTAATTCAAAATCACTGAAGTCCGACAAATGAGAGAAATCAACCAGAAAACATTATTTGCTGTTTTATTGCTTTTTTTTTTTTTTTAAACATACGTTTCTTTAATGTCACTTTTTTAAAACCAGGAAGCACTTCGTTTAAAAGGAATATAATAAAACATTTAATTCTTCATCATTTTGCAGGCAATAAACATTTCATCAACATCGTGATCACAAATACAGTGCTGTGAAAAAGTATTTGTCCCCATTAGCATTCCATTATTTTTGCTTATTTGTCATTATTAAATTTTCCAATAACTCATGTAATTTTAATATAAAACAAAAACAACATGATTGAACACATGCAGGTTTTAAATGATCATTTGAATAAATGAAGGTACAGCCTTATTCAAAACCGTTATCGCCCATGTGAAAAAAAAAAAAAATTGGCCCCCTTAACCTAATAACTGATTGTGCCTATAACCACAATCAAAAGTTTTCTTCATCACTGTTGAGAAAATTTGGCCCTCTCTTCTTCATCAAGGCTTTTTGCCAAATGTAAGATGAGCCTTTGTGTTCTTTTTGGTCAGCAGTGGTTTTTGCCTTCCAACTCTCCCACGGATGCCATTTTAGCCCAGCCTCTAACTTATTGTAGAATCACGAACACTGAGGCAAGTGAAGCCTGCAGATCTATAGATGTTACTCAGGGCTTTTTTTGGTGATCTCCAGGATGAGTCATCAGTGCTCTCTTGGAAGAATGCAGGCTGGCCGGCCATTCCTGGGAGGGTTCACCACTGTACCAACCTTTCTCCATTTGCAGATAAAGGTTTTCCGCTTTGGTTGCTGGAGTACCAGAGTCTCAGAAAGGGCTTTGTTACCCTTTCCAGACTGGTAGATATCAATATTTCTCATCGGTTCTTAGATTGTTTTAGATCGCAGCATCATGTGCTGCTTTTAGCCTAATTCACATTTTCAGACAGGTTGTTTAATTGGTTGATTTAGGTAATACAGGGGCAATTACTTTTCTTTCAAAGGGCCAAGTACAGTTGGATAGTTTTTTTCCTTTAGTAAATAAAATCATCATTTTAAAAACTGCATTATGTGTTTAGTCAGGTTATCTTTGCCAAATTTTTTAATTAGTTTGATTATCAGAAACCTTTAAGAGTGAGAAATATGCAGAAATAAAAGAACCTTGGAATGGAGCAAATACTTTTTACAGCACTAAATTGTTGTATCAAAGTTTTGCTCTGAAGTTTACAATATTCAAGACAAAACAATTTTTTATTACAATAATTTTAGTCTCAAAATTCTTAAGTAGAATAAGTCCTGTGGTTTAATACAATTGTGTTGGCATAAGACAAAAAACTTTCGTTCTGAGGTCGTTTCTATTAAAAAAAAAAACTGCCTTTTTTTTTTTGCTTAAATATTTGAAAAACAATGGGGGAAATGATTGAATCTAAACTATAAATGGCAGCGAAGAAATAGTCTGTGATGTTTCATTTGAAAATCCATACACATGTACAGTCAACTCAAGAATTATTGGCACTCTTCATGAAAATGAGCAAATTGAGCTTAAATTTGTATTTGTAAGCTGTATACGTAAAAAACTTTTTTTTAGTGACAGAATTTTATTTCCGACACAAATTCCTCCAAGAGTGCACAGACATCCCATTCTGGAAGCCATCAAAGAACCTCGACTAAAATCTAAAGAACTGCAGGCCAATCTCACCTCTGAAAAGGTCAGACTTCAGAATTCCTCCATTGGATAGAGAACGGGTAAAAATGGAAACCAAGAGACCAATGCAATTTTCCTGAAGGGTGCCAATAATTATTGAACCGTATGTAATCATATAATCAATAATCAGCAAATTGAAAAACTTGAAAATCCCAGAAAACAACTTCATCAACATTGCTTAAAGACTCTTAGCAGACAGTGGGGAAACTGCCAGTGGGCCTGTGGCCCTAAAGGAACAGATGAATGAATAAAAATCTCGACAAATCAGTGGAAGTGTCCTCGATTACCTTCTCTCCATCCGACTGAATCATATCATTCTCGCAACGCTCCTGCAATGGGACAGCAATGTCTTTGCCATAATTTTACGGCACTGTTGATGAAAGGTTAGGCGGGTGCTCTCCTGAGAACGTAGTCACGCTGTTCAGTGTTCATGTTGTGCTAATTCTAGTGAGCTCATGTCTAATGGCTGTTAAGAGAAACAAGGCAAGAGGCCTGTGTCACCAGTCTGTTTCGAAACAACTTAGCAATGATGACAATCTACTGTGTGAGTATTAAAAAAAGTCAATTTGCATGGCCTCATTTCAGTGTAATTTGCATACTGTATTAATGGATGAAAATGAATCAAGACTTCTGAAAGTGATTCAGAATTACAAAATGATAGGAATCCATTTAATATATATATTATAAGTTGTACAGCTCTTTCAAGGGGTATATGGCATGATGTACCCTGCCTCTGAATCTATGTTTTCCAAGGCGAAGCCGCGGGGAACATAGATTGAGAGGCAGGGTACATCACGCCATATACCCCCTTGAAAGAGCTGTACAACGTTTTTATCTTACCGTTTTTATCTTACGGTGGCAACCTATATATTGTTCTTAAATCCATGTAAAAGTGACTCAGCGTCTCAGCCAAGCGAACGCTGTCGAAGCATTCAAAGTCCACATCTTCTCCTTTTTCTGTTAGGTATTCACGCAACATAGACGAAGATAAGGTATTTGACTTTTTTGTATTTTGGGGGATCACTTTTGCGCGTTTCTCAAGAATGTCGTCGTCTGTGTGACTAGCGAAACGTTTCGATGCCATTTTGACTGCTGTCAAAAGCAGACGAAACGCGGTAAACAATTCAGATTTACGTTCCGTTACATCGGCAAACAAGCGGTTGAATCGAATTCAAGGAATTCAAAATCATACTCTCACGGGGTATATGATCATATACCCCCCGTGAGACTCCCGGGGTACATGGAAAAGAATTAAACGTCTGTCAGCCAATCAAAATAAAGGATTTTAACGTTAGGTAAGATAAATATATATATATAGCCTTACCATCTATGATCTCATCCTTCACTTTGTGCAATTCACGTACAACTTCATCTAGAATTTCCTGCCAGAAAACATGAAAATTCCAACATTTAAATTCTTTGCCAAAATCTCTTTAAAAAAATCATATAATTGCAATACTTTGGCCCAAATGATACAATACACATTGATTTTTTTTTTTCAATTTAAATGAATTTCCTACCATTATACTCTGCTGTAATCGTAAACTCCACGTGAGTTATTAAACTTTTTCACATTACAAATGTAAGGTCAGTATTTAAAATGCGAATTTGTAATAACGGACGTGTAATTCCGATAAAAGAGCCTAATATTCATATTTAGCTTTTAGAGCCTAATGTGCGTATTTTACTTTTTGGTGCAGATTCAATGAAAACACAATTTTGGCAATACCAATAAAAAATTTCTAAAATTCTATCATACTTCATGCAGTTTTCACAACAAACAATTAGATCATTTTCACCCGTCACAAACAGCAGATCAATTTCAAATAAAATTTTGTATTTATGTAATGCCCCTACTCCTCTGGCATTCCAATCCCAGGCAACCTGCCCTCAGCTAATTATTCAAATCATCCACCTGTTCCTTTCAGTTAATGATATCTCCTGTTACTCTTTAGTTAGTCACGATTCCCCTTATTATTTAAAGCCTCGTTTCACCCTTCACAGGCAGTTATTCTTAGTCTGTATCCCTCTTTTTGTGGTCTCTTTTCAGTTCTCCTTGAAGTTTTGTGGAAGACTACTACTACTACTTACTTTGTTATGTTCCCATTCTTTATTGAATAAAATCTATGTCCCTGTATTTGGGTCCTCATTTCCAGTCCTTGCCCTCGCCCCATTTACATCTTTGAGTGCCAGGGCGTGACAATATATATGACCCCAAAATTCAAATGTTTTGTGGCTGGCTTTGCGATTTAATCCTTTAAGTGCTCACTCCACCTTTTGGTACTGCACATTTTGAGTCAGTGTTTCAAAGTGAAAGATTTGTTGAACTTAAGTAATTAGATCTTTTCAGCACGATATGCCTCAACCACGAGTGCAGAGATGGCTACCTCGAGTTAAATGCATCTCTGAATGTGATACTGCGACTCAAAATGCACTCTACTAAAAGACTGAGGCAGTTAAAGGGTTTTAGAGACATTTTCTGAGGAGATCAGGTTAGTTGAATAACTAGAACAATGCCCATTCAAATCCTGCTAGTTCATAATGGGCTGATCACTTAACCTCCAGTATAACAGCTTGCACAGCATTCCTGTTCGCCATCTTCCTTGAGACTTCTCGAGTACCATTCAGCCATAGAACTTCATACTTGAAAGTACAGTTCATTGGGTCTTCGGTAGTACACCCACCAAGTTTAAAGGCAATTGGTTGGACAGGGTTGTTGAGAAAGCCAAAAGGCATGCAGACTAATAGACAGTATCCCTGTGTAGCACGACATGAAACCACACATTTTGAATTGAATTTTTTTTTTTTGAGAAGTTGTTTTTAAAGAAAAATAAGATGAACAATCTCCATAAGATCCGGGGGCTTTACATTATACACCTACCTGCTTCATTTTGTCGAATTCTAAGGCCTCTGTGTCACTACTGCTGCCAACTGGTCTCACCCTGAAAAAAATAACATGACATCAGTTCTCATCTTATAAATATATCCAACGCCAAACCAAGAAGTTGTAAAGAAAGTACGTAAAATTAAAATGGACAGCAGTGATTTGTAAATTATTTTTCATCCATATTATATTGAAAACAATACAACAGCACATTCAATCAATTAATCAATCAATCAATCAAAATCAAAAAGAAAAATCTGGACTACTCTATACTCTCTAACTTCAGGCCCATCTCCCAACTACCATTCCTGTCAAAAGTTCTTGAGTGAGTAGTGTACATCCAGCTACAATCTTTCCTAGCTAGTAATAATATCCATGAGAAATTCCAGTCTGGCTTCAAAACAAAACACAGCACCAAGACGGCCCTCCTGAGAGTCCAAAATGACCTGCTCCTAGCCGTTGATTCAGGTAGTCCTGTGATCCTGGTGCTTTTAGATCTCACAGCCGCCTTTGACATGGTTGACCACAGGATTCTGCTGTCTCGGCTCGAGCATCTAAGATATCGCTCTGAGCTGGTTCACATCCTACCTGGCCAACCAGAGTTTCTCTGTTCAGCTCGGAGATTTTGTCTCCACATCAGCCCCCCTCACCCCTGGGGTCCCCCAAGGTTCCATACTAGGTCCCATCCTCTTACTCATGTACCTGCTGCCCCTAAGGGAAATCCTCACCAAACACAATATTTCCTTCCACTGCTACGCTGACAATGTCCAGATATATCTCCCTCTAAAGGCTAATGGTCAGGTTGCACTACAACTACTGCTCGAGTGTCTAGCTGACATCAAAGCATGGATGAGTGCAAACTTCCTCAACCTCAATGAGAGCAAGACCGAGATTATTACATTTGGCAAAATCCCTCCGACCTTCCCCACTGATACCCTAGGCCCTCTCGCCCCCAACATACGGTCCTCTGTTTGGAATCTTGATGTTATTTTCAATCGTGCATTTAAGTTCGAGAAACAGATAAGCACAGTGGTCAGGAACGGCTTTTTTCACCTTTGAACCCAAGGCAAGACAAAGGTCTACCTGTCCCAGAGTGATTTTCAGAAAGCGATCCATGCCTTTGTCACATCAAAAGGCATTTTGGACTACTGCCACGCCCTATACACAGGCATTGATCAGTCTCAGCTCCACCGTCTACAGCTAGTTTAAAACACCGCTGCCTGACTACTCACCAGCATCAAAATACATGAGCACATCACCCCGGTTCTCGCCTCACTCCCCTGGCTCCCCATCCGCTACCGCATTGATTTTAAACTCCTGCTCATTACTTATAAATCCCTCCATGGACTGGCCCTCATGCATCTCACTGAACGCCTGCATCACCACATCCCATCCAGAGCATTACGGTCAGCCGACTAACTGCTCCAGGAGGTGTCCATGTCTAGGCTCAAGACCAGAGGCGACAGAGCCTTCGCTGTAGCAGCCCCCAGACTCTGGAACTGTCTCCCCCCCCCACATCAGAGCAGCCCAGACCCTGGGAGCTTTTAAGTCCCTTCTCAAAACTCATTTCTTCTCCCTTCCTTTTGATTACAGATCAGCCTGCACCTTTTTTTCACATTGGTCCACTTTTAATTTTTTAATCACTGTCACCTGTATTTGCACAATTCTTATGCCTTTTATGGTCTTATCTGTAAAGCACTTTGGTTCAGCCATAGCTGTTTGTAAATGTGCTACATAAATACATTTTGATTGATTGATTGATTGATTGAAGTTAGAATCGTGTTATTGCTACAGGATTTGAAGCATGTAACAAGAGCATTGGCCACACCCCCTTGGCAAATATTCCCCAGTAAAAATTCAATATTCATGTGTTAAAAATTGAGGACCCCAGTGCTAAAGGTACGTAGGCCGCAAAATGTCCATTTTGATAAAATCATCTAGGGAAACTATGAAAGACGTTGTCTCATCCTTTCCTCATGGAGTATAAAACTATGACTTAAGAGCTTCTAGCAATAAGGCTCTCCAATTCTGGAAGCTGAAACTTAGGGGGAGTGAAAATGAATTGCTAACCAAGTCTGTGAGCTGGCAGTGTGATTGAGTTGGATCAGTGTACATGTTCACGCTCACAGTCAGTTGTGTCTACTCCCAGTGTTTGTGTAGCAGCGCTGACAGCACTGAGGCCATAACGCTGCAGCATGAGACGACTGAAAAGATGCACAAGGAGTCCAAGACAGTCACCTGGATACCAGTGAAGACTTGTCTGCGGAATTAGCTCTGTCCCATGGTCTTTTCACAGGATCTGAGGGAAAGACACAGGATATTTCTACTCATCCGGCTGTTAGCCACCCATATCCACGCCAAACGCTGGTGCTGTCTCACCTTTGCCTTTGTACAACCTGTCATATGTGACAACACTGCCCCATACTGCGTGTGTCCACCACTGTACGCCGTGTACTTGTTGAACGTTTTTCTGTATCGTTAACCTCAGAGCATATTTGCCCAAGTCATTTTTTGGCTTACTGTTGCAATATAAAAAAAACACCAACAGGCTTGCTAAAAATTGAGTTTTCCCTTGTTTTCCGGAAACATTCAAATATGACTTAGGCAACTATGCTATTAGGCTAACGATATGTTAAATGTTTATACCGCTGACCTGTACAGTTTCAGTGAAAACAAATTTTCCTTCGGGGACAATAAACTCACTAACTAACTTAGAATTCATCCATCAGGGCAGGAATAGAGGGTCAGGGTGGTACCTGTGGCGCTGGACTGGCCTGACAGCCGGGTTACACTTGAGTTTGTGTCCTCCTGCGCAATCAGAAGTGCAAAATGAGACAACAACCGTGGGAAATTGTCCCAAGGTTCAGAGCAAACACTTTCCTGGAGGTGTACATTTCATTTGTGTCAAAAAATGAAAATGAAATTCTCTACCTCTAGATGTTTGATGACGCGATATTGAGCCAGAGTACTCTACAGGTAACGCAGAGATTTTTTTTGCCTTAAAGCTCTCACACGCAGTTATCTGTAGGTCACATTGATTACAGTCACGTAGACAACAGCAACAGGCCGGTAGTCTTGCAGAGGAGTGACATCAAACTCATAAAATTCCTTGATATCTCGCCTTCAACATTGAAATTTCATATTAACTCACAAAATTTGGAGTTAATTCTTGAAAAGAGAACAAATCACAATCATTTTTCTCATTGTGAAGCCAAAAAAACAAGAGAGTTTGTCACTATAGTGACTATATCCCCCGCCGTTAGGTCACCAAAACAGACTGGTGTCTGCGCATTCCCAATAGGAAGGTTGGTACCAAAAAGAATTGAAATAGGTTGACTCCTTCTTGAGATATCGCGCTGACAATGTTCGGGACGGACGGAGCCGAATACCATATCCCCCGCTTTGCGCTAAACGTGCGGCGGGGGAAAAAAAAATCACTTTTTAGAATGTATGTGGGTCAATGAGTGATATATATGTATCCAAATACAATATTTTCCATTAAGATCCATTTGTGAGAACAAATCCATTTGTCCTGGCTCATAATAAATTCGGGAGCTTTGACACTGAATTTAAATAAACAAATAAAACAACGCTATTCAGTTTTATCGGGATTATGATGATTTTTAAATCATTTGGATAGATGTTTACTCTGGTAGCTCAGCATTGACTGTGAGTGTAATGAGCTCAGGATTCAGGTCAGGCTGGGGTCAAACTCACGTTCTGCCCGTCATCCTCTTTCCCGTCCTCTGCTTTCTCCATCTCCGTCGCTGCTTTTCTTCTGCCAGAAGCCAAAGACGGTCAGATGAGTTTTAACACACAGGAATTGATTCTCGTTTAGTCATTTTATATTTTTAGAACTGTATAAGCCTTAAATATTTGTGCTTTAAGATTTAGGAGCTTTGAGCCTTGTACGACTGCTAACACAACTACCGCTGATAATAACAACAATAATAATAATAATAATAATATCTGTAAAGTTGTATGTGTGCGGTAAAGACCACCATCTAACCTTCGTGCCAGAAGGGCGTTCATCTCATCCATGAGACCCCCTCCCTTGCTGGCATCGCTCTTGGCACTACTGGCACTCGACCCCTCCTCAGACTGGGGACAGAGAACAGAGTAACCCTGAGTATGACTGTTCGAAGCAGGGGAGAGGGGTTAACTGAGATATATTACATATCAATAATAACAACCACTTTCCATGAAAGGAAAACTAAGTGAAACTGGTTTAAGACCAGACACAGAGAAAGTTTTGGAAACTGGCCGGAGTAGAAAAACTGTTCAGCACGGGGTGAAGACATATTCAGCGGTGTAGTGCAGGGTATATGGAGGTATATGGAGTATAAACACCACTTGTTCTATCGATTTATAGAATACCCACTAATCAGCCAAAAAGCCATTGAGATACATAGGAGCAATGACGAATTATGGCTTGTGCCAAGTGTGCACGTGCACAGGGGCCCTAAGCCAATGGGGGCCCTTGGATTCTCTATTTAAAATAATAATTATAATTTTTTTTACTTTTTTTTTTTTTGTAAAAATAAATAAATCATATTTGGAGTGTGAACATTGTTTTTAATGTTTTAATATGCATATTAACCGATTAAAATCAAATCAAGCGATCAATGCCAAATGACGTAGCCTATGACGTTGAGCATGATGAGCGTTGTAGACAGATGACTTTCAATTAAATGCGCCAAATGCCGTTGACGAGATGGAGAAACAGAGGGAGAAGAGTGGTTCCGCAAAACGCAAATTAAAAAAAGAAAGAGAAGCTAAAAATGCTGCTATGGTAAAGCAAATCCCATCCATTTCTTTGTTTTTCAATAAAAAGTGTGAGGATGTTGCCGGGCGGCCCGGGCCTTTGGACGACAGCGACTACGAGGTAACGTTAATGGAGGGGGCAGACGAACTCATAGACCCGAACCTTGTGGATAGTTCAGCTGGCCCAAGTTCACTTAAAGACGGCGACAGTGATGGAGGACCAGTTGCTGTCAGCGATTCAGGTCCAATTGACCTGGATGTATCGGCGGCAGCGGGCCCAAGTTCTTCACAGCCAGCAGAAAATCGGAGTCGGACTGCGGAAGGAATAAGCGAGAGCGGCTCGAGCGAGACCCTTGCCCAAGTTCAAGTTGCCCCCCCTCGCCCCTTTGATGAAGATGGTGTGTCATGGTGGGAAAATGTTAGGGATCCTGCGCTGTGGGAAAATGACCTAACCAAAACCAGTGACAAGGTTGGTTGGCTAGTCTAATCTGTATTCTTAAACTACTGACTGCTGTTAGCGACTGCATTTTTTCTGTAGAATTATGTTAAGGTCGATTTTATTTCACCGTATTTTATAGGTTAAAACGATTCTTGTTGACAGAGGGGCCAACATTTCAACATTTCCTAATGTATACATTGCATTGCGACTGTATCTGACGCTTCCTGTCAGCAATTGTGAGGGAGAACGGTCCTTTTCCCAATTGTCGCGAATTAAAAACGAATTAAGGACTAAACTGACACAGAGGCGCCTAAACAGCCTATCAGTCATGGCAATTGAGTCGGAACTTGTCCGGGAGTTGGAGTTTGATAATCTCGTCGATGACTTTGCATCAAAGAAAGCCAGAATAAAGTTGATGGGCTAATTTGTATATTTAAACATATTCAAAACGTAAGCAATTAGCCTATAGGCTATGTCCTTTCTGTTATGTAAAACAAACTGTTGAACGTACCGTCCGGCCCGGTATATGGGAAATAGGACCGCATCTTGTTTTTTGTTTTGTTTATAAGTGAGTGAGGGAGGTCTGGTGTAACGATATTTGCAGTTATGCTGTTTTATGCCATTTGGTTTTGTTTTTATTTTTTGTGCCTTTCATCATCTGAAAGTTATATTGTCTTGTCTGCACGCACACGGATTTAGGCTTAATGCCATGCCACCGCTAGACTGTTAAGGCAGCAGCGAGCAGCCTAGTAATTAAAAACAGCAACTGGAATTAATTTATGTCTGGGCCTGAGTTATTATATATAAGACATGCAACATATATAAGACATGTACATTTGAGTGACTTCTGGTGTGAAATTGACAGTAGGCTATAACTATTAAGCTGATGATGTGACGGGCGGTGCGCTTTGGTGCACAGGGTCTATTTTCACTTTAATCCGTCTATGCATAGGAGAGCACACCCACTTTCTCCTGAGTGATTTACACATGTAGCCAGTAGAGTGTAACCTCTACACCACCCCTCATACTGTGTTCAGGCAGTGACAGCGGAACAATTCATGCTAAAAAAAAGACTGTTCAGACTGATGAAGAGAAAATGTGATCAGAATGTGTACATTTTCCTCTTGTTGATTACCCTCGCTGTCCTGTATTCGACTGAGCAGCATATTCTGCAAGAATTGTGCTATTTGAATAGACTTTGCAGTCAGAGTTATCAGCTCCCGTAGAGAGAAAATATTCCGCCAAACGGAGAGAGACTGCACATCTCGCCGCATGCGAGATCATACTCACTCTGTGAACGCGCCTCAGTTTTGCTCCGGCCAGTGCGGCCGCCAGCCCCGAGGGAGACTCCTCCCCTTGACCCCCAGGCCCCTCACTGGCCGGCAGCGGAGGAGGGGGTGGTACGGGCCCTGTGGTAGCTGGCGGGGGGCCCGGAGGCGATGGCGGAGGTGGAGGCCCCCCCACGGACGCAGGGGCTGGTTCAGGGACGGGATGAGCCACTGATGCTATAGACGGATGCCCTGGAGGGACAGCAGGTCCTAGAAATGGGGCAGGATGATGCAAGGGGGTTAAAACAAATACAAGATTCACTGATAAATCCTGCCGCAATGTCGCTATACACAGCATACTTCAGGAGAGATGGATTAGAGGACGCTAAAGCATATGTAAGACTAGAGGTGTGCCTCCACCAAACCCGCTTCATTCGCTCGAGTTTGACCTCGGGATCATTTTTCTTTTCATGCATTAAAGATTTGCAAAGAAATTCCACTCGCTTCTATTTGAAACTTGGACTTGTGATTTTGCATTGCTGTTCAATGGCCAGAAAGTTAAGCTTTGTTTGCCACCTAAAGGGGTGGCTCTTCCTTGGAATCCTCAGAAAATCAGCAACAAGATGGTGGCGCTAATGTTGCTGAGTAAAAGGCACAAACATTTTTATTTGTTAGCATTGTGCCTGCTTGAGAATATGAATATTCCCAAAACTGATGACATTCATGTTGAATTGGATCATTAATTCTTCGTGAAACTGTGTTAGATTGGTTATTTGCCGCACCTAGCTTGTTAGATAGCTTTCCTATTATCTTGAGCAATGTAATAGCGGATTGAGCACCGTCGGTTGCGTAGCTCGCCAGTAGCTGCCAGTAGCAATGATGCTATTCAGAACACTACTAGGCCGCACAAATTTCTTGCGCAAGTTGAATATTTTCAACCTGTTGTGTCTCTCACGAGATATGTATCGCCCAGCATGATTTTGCATCTTTTTGCATTTGTACACGTTTTCACGTTGGACTCTGAGGGTAATTCACTTAGTATTTGGTGGAAACACACCATTAGAGCTAATGTAACTCATGTGGCAACATAAATGCAGCACACAGTAAAAGGGATGTGAAGCTCTGTGGCACAGAAGCCATGACGAAGGGGTTTAGCGCCTGGAAACTTGCGAAAGAACAGACAAACAAAATGGGAAAAGCGCTGGATCAGCTAGAAAAGCTATTTTAATTTTATTACTCCACAAAATTGACTCACAGTCGTCGATAATCACAAGCAAATACGCAAGCTGCACACTTATGCCATCTAAGCATCAGGGTTACATGAATGCTGTATCCATGGGGACATTCTGGCCAGCTGTGGTAATCCTATTGGCTGAGGCAGTGTCTGTGTGGCTGGAAGCCTATGATTGGTGCAGTGAGCAGCATTTTTCAACTGGTTTAGTGGGTGCGAGATGTCTGGGATTGGTTCAATGTGTGTGTGTGCTGTTACGTGTGATTGGAGCAGTGTGTGTGAAAAGAGGTCAGCAATTAATGCCGTAAGTATGAGGCAAAGTGTGTAATTGCCACTGTGAACGTGTGAATGGAAGTTTGTGATTGGTAGAAGGAAAAGTCTTGCGTTGATGCAAAATGTGTGAGTCGAAGACCGTGATTGGTGTTGCGTGTCAGCAGATGTCTCTGATTGGTACTGCCAGTGTGAAGCAGTACATGATTAGTATGATGTGTGTAAGAGAGGTCTGCGACTTATGCTGTGTGAGTCAGAAATGTGCAATGGGTACAGTGTAAAGTTAGTAGCCTGCTAGTGAGCGCAGGGGCTCATGCAGTCTGAGGGCCAGGCTGCCTCCGATCCGTATAACAGTCTCTGGTATACTTACTGGAGTCAGGTGTGACTGCGGGGGTCTTCTTGGGCGCGGACTGAGTGCGGTAAGAGGTCGGTGTGGAGTTGAAGGGAGGCGTGGCCTGGTGTAGCTGCTGTGCTTGGTGTGAATGGTAAGGGTTGAGGCCTTGGACGTTGGCCTTGGGGCCAGAGCCTGGCTCCTCCGGCGATTGGTGGGTCGGCTCGGGGGGCGGGGGACTAGGGGGGCCCACGGGCAGGAGGGGCACTGCCACAGTGGGGGGCGAGTTTGGGAGAGCGGAGAGGGAGCGGTGGGTGGACCAGGTGCCGTGTTTGGGGGGGAGCTTGGGGCCCTGCTGCCGTGGGGTCGACGGGGGAGAGATGGGGATCTGCCGCACGGTTCGGGTCTGGGCCCCGCCCGCGGCGGACTGTACCGGGGAGAAGGCCGAGGCTAAGGAGGCGGAGAGCTGGGAGGTCTGGGCTTGCTGGGGGGGGCAGACCAGCTCCGCCCCCTGGGATGATGACGAGGAGCAGGAGGAGGGGGAGGTGGTGGAGATTCTAGCGTAGGAGTGGGGGGGCAGAGTGTTCGCTCGGAAGTGTTTAAACTGCGGAGAGGGTGAGTTAGTCTGGCGAGGGGAGGGACACACATTTAACTGAAGGGTGGAAACTACCAACGGACAGGAAAGAGGGGGGGACACAGTCAACAGAGAAAAAAAAAGCAGCATGAGAATGGTAGAATCCAACGCAGGGGGGAAATAAACTGAGATAAAAAAGCAGGGGAAATGCAAAATGAACAGGGAGAGGGTAGCTGTGTCAACATCTTACAGCTGACACACACCACTGGTGCAGTGTTATCCCCTATTAGTAAATAACACTTATGCCAGACTATTTTTGACTGACTCATGACACAAATGTATCTTCCTTCCAACATATAACTCAGAGGCAGTACGTTATATGTCGCTGATATCGCCCGCGGATGTGTGTGGTTCAGTTCGGAAGCAGAGGGAACTGAGACTGGAAGGTCCAGCCCGTACCCGTGTGTCCAATGGGGTGAGGGGGTTTGCAGTAGAGTCCCTATAGAGAGGAAGCTGCGGCAACTCAACAACAGGGGCCATTTTGTTTCCATCACATGAAACCAAGCCGTTTTGCACAATGAAAATCATTGGATTTTTCTGTTCTTTTTTCGGGGGAGAGACGAATTTCAGGGAAAAAAATGATAAACCCACAAGCAAATGTATCGACAACCACAAGAGGAAAAACTCATTGGACATTACAGAAGAGAAAATGGGGGAGAAAAAAAAAAACTCAATCACTTTGTCAAGCTGATTGATAATGTAAAGGAAACATAATGTCTGCATCAGCAGGCTTTCTGAAACCCTCACGTCACAACGCTCTTCATCTAGGAATTCTAGTTGGCAGTCACCTGCCTTTAATTACTGCACTGCTCTTCATCTATAAAGTACCAGTGGCAGTTTGAGGGGACTGGAGGGTTGAGACACAGATCTGGGGTCAGTTGGCGCTGAGGTCCCTTCTCACCTGATGCTGACGTCCTTCGCTCTCGCTCTACCTGCATCTGCTGCAGCTCCATTGCCCTGCAGAGACACGGCCGTTAGCTCGATTCAGCTTCTCTTAGCCAGCCTTACAGCTATCAGAAGCACGCCTTCAGCCAGCTGCCCTTCATAATAACTAAACTACAACAATGTCTTGTGTTTTATTCGAGTTTGCAGCGGTTTTGCAGCTCCACTCAACTTGTGCGATGCGTTGTTATCAGCCCAAACACTCTCATCGTCCATTCAGTTAAGGAATAGCTGTGAAGAATTACTTGTCTTTATTAAGATGTTGATTCTAAACCTGGTGCAGTGACTTAAGGATTACTAGCATTGGGTAAACCTGAGCCTTACTGTAATCAGATAAATGTTAACCTCACTGTGATCAAATGAACCAAAGCTTTACTGTGATCAGATAGACCTAAGCTTCACTGTGTTCATAAACATCTCAGACTCACTTTGATCAGACAAACTTGAGCTGCGCTGCAATCAGACAATCTCCTGCCTAAGTGTGAGCAGATAAACTTCTGCTTCTCTCCGATCAGATCCTGTGAACACCCAGCCAAACTCCGTCCAAAGCTGACTGTCCTGTGAGTAAAATCAGGAGGAGGAGGCACGATGCCAAAATATTCACGCATCAGCTTGAATTAATTCGGGTGATTTTGCTGCCTGTTGGTTGGAAGGTATTTCATTAGGAAGAAGATTGAGAAGATGAAAGGTCAATTAAACCAGACACACGTGGAAGTCCCATCACAACTGGTTTCTGGAACTCTGTGAAATCCTTTAATGAAGTGACTTCCCTCAAAAATCTCGCACAGATGCCCATGGTAAATTTCACTGCCTGCGGAGAAAATCAATGCCATCCATTCTCCACTGAAACGCTTTCTCGAGAATAATAAACACAAAGTGGTTCCTTTGAGAAATGCTAGCAAACATTAATTCCTCTTCAAAGTAATCGAAACCTCCAATTATTAATAAAAACTCTGTGAGCGCTACATCCTCAAAATGAACACTACATGAACCAATCTAACAGAATCGCATTTCATACAAAACAGCTACTCAACCTCTCAGCTCAAATTGTATGAACCTAAATTTCATTCTGACAAGGAAAAGAAACCTTTAAACTTCACGTCAAGTGCTCTGTGTGTTTCCGTAGATACGCTGTTGTAATGGCGGCATATAGAATTATTGCGGGGGTCAATGTTCTGCAGAATGCTGTGTAGCAGCCTTAGCATGAAATGTTGCAGTGGACAATGTGCTGTGGAATCCGGCTTGTGTTATTATGGAACCCACCAACTTTCTTGCAAAGACACGCCCCTCCGCAGCATTTAAGTGCCAGGATTGGCCAGTCATCCAAGCGCCAGGATTAGCCAGCTGTTCAGCTATCAAATTGGAATCCAAGCCCTTGAACAGCAGGCCAATCCTAGCGCTTGAATGCTCCGGAGAGGCGTGTCTTTGCAAGAACATAAGTGGGTTCCATGAACACACGTCCCGCGCAGATGTCTACCTCCTCTGTCCCTCGGCATCATCTGCTGAGAGTCCATTCAGGACCTGCCTTTGGCCACCTGGACCTGCAAGTGGGGCAGACAGGAGGTGGCCAGTTTTATTCAACATTAGATTTTAAATTATTTTTAGTACCAAGCCTTCACTCAGATTTTTGGTGACACACAAATACACATGCTTCATGCATACAATCGTACACTGGAACATTTGCACAAGCGTATAGAGGGACACGTGCTGTCAGATCTAGAATCATAGCCAATATGTGTAAAAAAATTTAAAAAAATCAGAAAAACAAAAGTTTTGCATTGCTCTAATGTAATGATAATGTCCAAAGAACGTACAACTTAATTTGAAGTGTCGTCTGCTATGCCTCCATCAGCCATAGCTTCATCCGCCGTAAAATTGATACTCAACCGCAATGCTGCTGACCTTGACCTTTCACCCAGTCACCTGCAAGACCCAATGAGCTCAGCTACTTTCCGTGAGGAGTTGGGATGTTGGATCTGGTGACAATGGGACTGTCCTATATACACGATTGATCACACTGAGACACTTGTGAACTTGAAATGCGCTTTCATGCGCTTAGTAGAAGTCCGCAAGTATGTCCCATTTCTCCAACGACCAAATGTGCAGTACACTTGATTTGCACTTTATCCACACTGATAATCATAATGCATCAATTTTATATAGCGCTTTTCTGGGCACTCAAAGACGCTTCACAATGGATACATTATTCATTCATTCGCATTCTGATGGTGGTAAACTACGTTTTTGTAGCCACAGCTGCCCTGGGGCAGATTGACGGAAGCGTGGCTGCCAGTATGCGCCTACGGCCCCTCAGACCACCACCAAACATTCATACACAGCCATACAGGAGTGTTCCTATATTGCATGTTTTGTGGGTGGGGGAAACCGGAGTACCCGGAGGAAACCCCCACGAACACGCTCCACACAGAAAGGCCCCAGGCCGGATTCGAACCCACAACCTTCTTGCTGTGAGGCAGTTGGCGCGTGCAGTGAGAAAGTGAGCAGCGCGAATGAAGCTGCTTTCACATCGGACGCGAAACGAACTTTTCGCATGACAGATTACATTCAAAGTCAATGCAAAGACACAAATCTCCCACGTATTCGCGTCTTTGCATTGACTTGGAATGTAATCTGTCGCACGAAAAATTTGACTCGCATCTTGAAACGGGGCAATGGAGTCAGATTCAGAGGCACCGGTTACTGAAAACTGACCAACAGTAATTATATAATATTCGATTCTATATGTGGTATAAAATAAAATGCCCTCGTAACGTCTGACGAACTACCCTTAACGCAAGTAATTATAACATTTCAGCGCCTGTTTGTTTACAGTCAGATGCTTTGTGTTTCGGCAGAATTAATACATATTTTCTTGCAAAACTGCTATCATAACGTCTTACCTCACCAGAATTGTCCTGGTAACGTTAGTCATTAAATCAAGAGCAGTTGCAGCTGCTTTGTTTGCAGGCGAACTTCGTTGAGTAGCTACCCGTTTTGTCTCTACCGCTCTGCTACTCTGCCAGAGAGGCACGACTCTCAAGCGGTGACAGCGGTAGGCAACTGGACGGGGCACAGCAACGGATGACAGACAGGAAGCTCAGCAAATCATTTTATTCGGACCGAAGAAAATGATGGGTCAGACTTTTATCAGAAATATATGAGAATTGAATATCGATGAGTTTCAACACCTGGTGGATTTCTTTTACATTTTAGTGTGCCATACGCTTATAAGGAGCATTTTAAGATTACAAAAGAAAAGTGTAAAAATTCCAGAGAGGTAAGAATAACTTTAAATTAGAATTTTCTTTAAAAAAAATTAATGAAAAAATGTATGGACTCATACATAAATAATCCCTGTAAATCATCATTTACTCACTAGAAGTGTGTGGCGATGTCTGTATCTACAGAGATCCAGCCCTTTGCCTGTATTTTCTTATTTTAAAATAAGAGTAATTGTGTCAATGTCCATCATATATGTGTGGACTTGATTGCAAGCATCCTCTTAGATACTCTGCATCAGAGTAGCATAGAAACACCTGCTCCTGAGAAATAGTAGAACATGAGCCAACAGTGACATTAGACATCAGAATATTATACCTTCTTCACATACTTTCTTTTCCCTTCTCTCAACAAGCTAGCCTCTCTGCTACCACCAGAATCTCGCAAAACTCTCCTGAGCAAATTATCTGCTGTTTCCATAAGTAACTGGTTGTTTCACTACTTTGGCTTTTCGCTACTGCACTTTCGCTACTCCACATGGTACTTCCGCTGCTATGTCCACGTATGTTTGCTACAATAATTAAACAGTGTTTGTTGCCAATTTCACAGAAAGCTACCCAACTTCTAAAACGTACAACAGCAATATAAAAATAACAGCAATTGTCTTGAATATACAGTAGAAAATTGTGTAAAATGAATGGTCTGAAGCACGAGGCTTCACAAAATATACTGACTTGGCGAGTGGTCCCTCCCTCTGAATTATTCACATTAACTACACATCCAGCACTGGGAAAAGTTTCTACAACTCAGGAAGTAAGTCCATCGAGAGATGCCCGACTCCGCCTTCCTGTTGTGCCCTCTCTCCCTACCTGGACCTGCTTCCCAGTCTCTGCGTAACATCCTGACACCCTCACAGCGACACCCTGTAATGTCCAAAGGCCTGGCGGTCATAGCATCACATGCAGCGCTGTACCTACAGGCCATGCGGCAGTAGAAGAATCGGCTGAGGGTGCACACGCAGAAGCACTGGCAGACCCAGTCCTCCCCGCTGACCATACCGCAGCTGGGGCTCTCTCCTCTACTCCTCCTCGCTCCCTTCAGACGCCCAGCGCCCCGCCCGAGGCTCCGGTTTCCCCCTCATCGGTGCTCGAATTCCCCTCTCAGCTGTCTGTGTGCCCCAAGCCACAGCACCAGCAGGAGAGCACCGGCCCCTCAATATTTAATGAACGGCCAATTTCAGAAAGTAGGCCGAGTCTCTGCCCCACAGCTGACCTTACTTTACGTCTGACAAATGACTTTTGGTGGATCAGCCAGCCTTTGAGGACAAGGAGGGACTATTTAGACCATTTGACCGAACTTGGCGGAGATATTATGCTTTCAGAGAATATTGTGGCTATGCTGTGTGAAACACTGCTTTCTGGGGGATAAAACCCTCAGGACTATAAGACACCACAGGCCAGTTTCACAGACACGGATTAAGCTTAATGCTAGATTAACCTCAGTATTTAATGGTGATTCCCCAACGTAAAACTCAGTTTAGTCCAGAACTAAGATTAATCCATGTTTGTGAAACATGTCTTTTAACCCTTAGAGTGCTGAAATAAATTTAAATAAAAGTTTTAAAATATATTTACATTTAATTATCTTGTGCGGTTGAAAACATATCATGTGGCAACTTTTTTGAAAGAGCTCTCCTGACGGGGGCTATTCTAAACATTACATAAGATAACACAACATAAGATAAGGTAAGATAACATGACATGACATGACATGAGTGGCGAGAACAGGCTGTTCAGCCCAGCTAGGCTCGCCATTATCTTCTTACTATAGTCAATCTATCACATCAGATATTCAAAGACTCAATGGTATCTAGCGCTAAATCAAGCCTGCCTAAATCAAGCTGCCACATGATAGACTTTCATCAGTTTTGATTTTGATATCCAACATCGTTGAGTAATAATAGTTGCATTAAGTACCGCTCCGAGGGTTAATCACACTCTTTAAACATCTGGGCTCTGAGAACACCAGCTGGTCAAGTCTAGCGAGCAGAATTTTCCCCAGTCCTTCGCTGGATAGTACCAGCCCTTCTCAGCCGCTCATTCTGAACCATCATCACTGCGCAGCAGTGTTCTTCTGTCCAATCATGACCACACTCCGCAACTGGACCTCAGCTACTCACTATTGAGCCTGATGACTGCAGAGCAGACCCGTCTGAGCGCTCCGGCTGAGGTCTTCTGGCCTGCCGTGGCGAGAGGATTCCTCTCCATCTCCTGCGGTCTGAGCAGGTGAAAAGAGCCGGACGCCCAGAAAAAGACATGGGCTCATGCCCCAGAGCAGCGTTAGTGACGTCCATATGGCCTGTATTGCAGAAGACGCTCGGCAGCTCTTCTCCCCATATGAACACACAGCTCTGTGTATATTTCGGACAGTCCTTGGACCAATGAGGAGCCTCAGTGACACATTTGGCTGACACCGGACCCACGTAAACATCGTAAGTAACTTGGAGTGAAACCAGAGTGACCCAAGTGTCACTTAGTGGTGTCAGAGAGGAGCCAGACTGGCGATAAGAGGTCATACACACATAGCAACAGCTACTGGAATACTGCTGTGTACATCAACGCAGTCTGCAGTGGTGTTACACAAAGAGCTAAGTGACGATGTGAACCATCGCACTTAGTGCTAAGTGAAACTGCTAACCACCACTAATGACTGCTCTATAGCATACTGCTAATGGCACATTACCGCAATAACACAATGATAAGCGACCATAAGTAGAGATGATGAAGTATGAAGCCAACAACTGCTGAACCAAGTTCATTTCTGGTTGCTTCATCAACATGGTTCACTTGATCCATTCTCTAATGACTCTGCGGAAGTTTGTCTGTACATTCACTGCTTACAGGGCTGAGTTCTGTTGAAGGAGAGCCTGAGTGTCTCTTGCATGACCTAAGCTTTGCACCTCGATAATATACAAACTGATATCCCTGAAACATAAACTACCATGTACTATATTTGTTATAGTTATTTTTTATCAACCTTTAAGAAACCCATCATTATTTAAAATGTCATTGGCAATGTCTGCATGCCTGCATATGCGTTTATATAAAATTTTGACCTGAGCGAGTGTGAATGTCCACGTACAAACACGCGCGTGTCAGCGCGCAAATACAGAATGCCACCCTCACCAGCTAAATGAGTTAAAGGCAAGCCTGACACCCAAGACGCCCAATAGGAGGATCATGGCTCACTACAGACAGGAAAATACACACCGTCCTGCTGCCCGTGACACCTGAGCCGTCTGCATTCTTCACCTTCCATTAAAAGCCACCAGAAGGAGCATCTCCTTAATTCAGAAATGGCACACCCCTTGTATTAATATGAGATGAGACCAAAGCTTTTCAGATTTCATGCTGCGCTACGTCTGCAGTTGAAAGGAAAGAGGTTGTGAGGAGCCTCTCATCTCAAACTATTTTTCCTATCATACTAATGCACCTGCGCCTATTCCAGTCGCTTCTCGGAAGACACCATCTTCCTCTTGAATCGTCACCTTCGTACAACAGCCTGAACCAGGACCATCATCACAAGACATGGCAGCAGCTTTCTCCGTTACCATCATCACTACACATATGCTCGTTCTTCCACATCTGAAGCTAATAAGGCTTCAATTAAAAGGGGGTGTGGATGTTTCAATTATCTAATTTATATTTTATCAATTCCCCAGTCTCATATCCTTTTCTATCTTTGTATAGTTCAATCCCCAGATGGATAGAGGTACTAAAAATAAAACAAAGATGCAAGGAAGGGAGCAGTGAGATAAGAATTGGAAACAATTGAGCACCATATCCAACCGAAACTATTTACATGATTCGCTAGCAAAAACTAGTAGGTAAAAAGTAACTGTATGTACAGTACCAGTCATACATTTGGGCATACCCACAGTTTTCTTACCATAAATGTTAAATAAAGAAAGAATCACCCTTTATTTTGAAAAAAAAAGTTTGAATTAAATCCATCAAAACTAACCAGCGTTTGTTGTCATATTTGCGGAGCGCTCTCATCTTTTTTTCCCCTCACAAGGACGGTCATGTGACTATAACGAGTTTGCAGCCGCACAGCTGTCTAACTTCCCAAAGATTTGCGGTGCTTGTGATGAGCTTTCTGTGGGCCTTTTTGCCCAATAAGTCCCGAAACAGCTTGAGTTTAATTCGGCCACTGGAAAACGGAAGGAGCTTGTTTTTTTGTTTACTTGCAAAATATGGCCTCTGAGAATATTCCAAAATTTTGGACACTACTCAAACAAATAAATTATTCACTTCTAACTTCTGACTGTTTACCTCTCACAAGGTTCCATTTGAGATTATATAGAGAAGTTCAGCCATTTAAATTTCTCTATAAACAGAGTGCTGTGACATTAGCAAAGTGTGTCCAAACGTTTAACTGGTACTGTACAATCTGCATAAGAAATAGGCATTTGAGCTTCTTTCAGAAACTGCCCACATTTTACAAAACCTAGACAAAATTAGTCACATTCAAGAGAAACACAAATTTAAATTTAACCGAGGTTTACGGAGGTGCTGTCCAAGCTTAAGTAAACCGGACAGACTTCGGGATACCTCGGCAAAATTTTTTCCGAGGTGCACAAAGTTGGTCTCAAATCCACAGTAAACCTCGGTGTATTCTAAGTTCTTGTAGGAATTTCCCAGAAAAAGGTGCACTTTCTCACTTTTTAGGTGCTAGTAGTGTCAAGGGTAGAGTAAAAATATTCAGGATGATAAGAGCAGGGTTGACAACCCACTCCAGTACGCAAAGGTAGTACGGCTTTACCACTGACACCTTATACTGATACAGGAGGTCCACTAGAGGGAGACATGCATCAAATATTATGGACATAGCACAAGAGATTTTACATGGGAAAATCAGTGCAGATAATGTTTGAATGAGGTGGTCTTTGGTAGATACTAAAGTGGAGCGCTGAATCGCTAAAACTCATTGCTCGGGAGGTAAGATTAAGATATTTTTCCAGAATTTATTTTAGTCCTCCACCACAAAGAAGATTATATACAATTTTGAGCATTTTAAACATAAATAAATATAATTGTTAGGGCTCCATAAATCTGTTCTTCGCTCCATGTCTTGTTTTCTCGGTTTCCGTATTTTCTGCCCCACGTGTCTTTATTTCCCTCAGTGCATCTTTTTTCCTGCTTTCTTTATCGTTTCTAGTTATTCTATCTGCGACTCCCCCCGTTGTCTTGTTTCTCGCCCCGCCCTTGTTGTGTTTTCCGCGTCTCTTCACAGCAGTTTTGAGTTGGTTTGTCTTGTTTGCATGGGCTCGTGTTCCTTTGTTTCTCCTGGTCTTTATAGGTTTGTCACCGATTGTTATTCTCTGTGCCGTTTTTCTGCTGTTCGGCAGAGCTGCATTTATTCTGTCTGTTCCTGAGCCAGTCTGGGACTGAATCTGCTCCTGAGCATCCTGTCTGAACGAGCACACTTTATACTCTTATACATTCATTACAATGATCATATAACTGATGACAGTATGTATAATAATTTACACTACCGCTCAAAAGTTTGGATCACTTGGAAATTTTCTTGTATTCCATGGAAACACACATGAAATTAGTCTAAATGGGAAATATAGCAAATGAACAGAACAAGCTGACATTGGCTGAGTTAGAAATAATGATTTTAATGGAAAATGATGAATATGTACTTCAAACTTTGCCTGCATTAAAAAAAAAAAAAAAAAACACCTTCACTGTTGATACTGAAACTGGTGTTTGACGGGAACTATTTAGCGCAGCTGCTAGTTGACAACCTGTGAGGCGTCTTTGTCTTAAACTACACACTCTCAGATATTTGTCTTCTTGCATAGTTGTGCATCGGGGCCTCCCACTCCTTTTTTCTGTCCTTGTTAGTGCCAGTTTGTGCGGCTCTCTGAAGGGAGTAGTTGACAGCATGGTAAGAGATTTTAAGTTTTTAATTTCTCACATTGAATAGCCTTCTTTTCTAAGCACAATAGACTGACGGGTCTCTAAAGAAAGTTCTTTCTTTCCGGCCATTTTGAGCCTGTAAACAAACAAAGAACTGCTGATGCGGTACTAAACCAACCTCAAGAATGCCATACTCCCTTTTGCGCTCCCTTATTAGTTCAACGGTTTTCAGCTGTGCAGCACATTTGAAAGGGTTTTCTAATGATCAATTAGCCTTATAAAATGCTTAACTTGGATTAGCAGCCATACCAGGAGATTGATGCAGAGGACTGACAGTTGCTGATAATAGGCCTCAATGGAAAAATATGGATCATTCTTTGAAAATCATCTGATTAATTTTAATTATCTGTGAAATGGGAAAAAATGTTAGTGAAATGACTGAAAATTTATTTTTCTTTGGAAAACAGAGAAATTTGCAAGTGAACCCAAACTTTTGAGCGATAGTTTTACATCACTGGAATTCCACTGTTGGTTCAGAGTTGGTAGTGATAGCATATTTTCTCAATTTACAAAAACATCTTGTCAGACAAAGTTGTTCTGTGAAAAATGGCATCTATTCAACTTTTCAAAGAGGCAGTATAAAAGTCCTAATGAAAAAGAAATGAGTGATAATCTGTTTTATCGTGCAATTTGGGGAGTACTTTGACATGTGACTCCCATGGGACTAGGACCACAGGCAAAAAGTCTCTGAGGGTCATTCAAATGTCTAAATTACTGGCTAACTTAAGGCAAGCACTCTCAATTCAAATACAGCAATATTATACTAGCTGCTACCCGCTACCCGGAGTGAAATTGCCATTTTTTTTGCGTGCATGACCGTTTTTCAAAAATCGGGGGACGTCAAGTCCTTCCTGGTGTCCAAGTGGATATTCACGCCAAATTTGGTGATAATCGGTTGAGAAACGTTGGAGAAAAACGTGTACATACACACAGACAGACAGACATCGACCTCAAATATATTATAGATTCATTATAGCGATGAACCAAAGGGAAGTTGTATATTGTGACACTGTACTATATAGGGTTAAACAAGCTTTCCCAACTGCCGTCTGAATTATTTCACTCATTCCTGAACTTGAAAATGCATCGTCAGAGGAATGTGTTTGATTTCAGGCCTCGAACAGAAGCTTTCATGGCTATTCTCCAAACATGTACAAAAGAAAACTAGTTATTTTAACTTAAAGTTCGTGCCCACACTGCCCTAATATTTTATATTAACTGAAATTAAGATGACAAGTTGAGGTAATTATGTAACGAATCAAAATGACTGCAACTTTCCTTCTTAAATTCAGTTTAACTCCAGTTCAGGCAGCTGGACTGTGACTTTATTTACGTTAAAACAACTTTTTACCCCCCCACAGTGTGGGGTATACACCATGTGCTCAGAGCAGACTGGCAGCTCACCTCCATCCTGAGAGTTCAGCACGTTTAGAGCGAACAGCATGGCATTGGAGAAAGTGGTGGCCTCCTCCTTGCTGGCGAAGTTGAGACCGTAGACCTGCCTGGCATCGCGCCATTGGTGGAAGGTGGGCGTGGCTTGATTATATTTCAGGCCTTTTACTATGGAGTAGTTTATCACGACCTGGGGGCATGGAACCACAGTGCAGTAAGCACGCTGCGTCAGACTATAGAGGTGTTTCCTGAAAGGATTCATGTCATTATCAATAAGTAAAATGCAATAAAACTGTTTGAAGCTGACCATCATATTCATATTATTCCATCGAATTTTGTTCACCAACTATATGCCTTGATGTCAGATTTAACTGTGAGATAGAGCCCACCCACACATTACAAGGATAGCCTCTTCCATTTATAGTATGATCGCATTTACAACCTCAGTGTCAAAAAGTTGGAACAGTTTATATAATGTAAAAGTAAAGCATAAATCACTGATTTGCAAATTAGTTTTGGTGATAAACTATATACAAACAAGATGAGTCATGCTTTAACAAATAACCTTTAATGTTTTTTGTCAATATGCACTTATTCTATGTGTGATTCCTGCAACATGTCCCAACAAAATTGATAAGGATGTTTGTTTCTGCGATGCATCACCTTTCCCTTTTTCATCAGTATGTAAATTCACAATTTTCTTATGTACTCATGTATGCATACTTACACAAGATCAAATAAACAATTGGATGTCTCATCAAGTAAAGCACACACAAGGCCTGCCTTCATTGGAACGAGATTTCAAATTGGCTATACTCAGCACCATTAAAAACCCACAGGTGAGGTATGTACTGTATTTGCGGCAGATTGAAGAATTGATTGATTTTTATTGCTTTTCCACTAAGGCACGAAAGGAAATAAATAAAAGCGCGTGGTATTATAATCCTGACGCGCACCATGTTCACGCGCCAAGCACTTCAGTAATAACAAACATTGAACTGTTCCTGATGTGTACAGTGACACTTGACTTGTTCTTTTTTAGTGTGGTCAATAACCTACATAAAGCAAACAAAAAAAAAAAATGCTAATGCGCCAAGAAAATGGAACGGCTTGTGACACAGGAGAGAGAAAAAGAGCCTTTGGCATGTTACGGGCAGATCTCAGCCGCCGAGAGGTGGTGCATCACTTGCACTGTCACCGTTCAACTATCAGTCAGCTGTCTATCCGAGAATGGAACACAGGTACTGTCACTGACCGACCCCGCTTAGGGCAGCCACGAGTGACGATGGCAGCTCAAGAGCGCCACCTCTGGTTACAGCCTGTATGTGACAGATTCCAGACAGCAACCAAAACTGATCATGAAATGAGGGGTCCGAGACGATTGAGGGTGAGCTCAAGTACCGTTTGACGCTGTCTACGTGAGCAACACATGCTGCACACGGGCCCCAGCAGAAACACGCCCATTTACGCATGGCTGCCCTTATCGTGGTCAGTCAGCGACAGTCCCCTGTTTTTCATACTCAGACAGAAACAGGAAACAAAAGTTCCAAAAAATTACAGAGGCAGGTGCCCACAGTCAGAAGTGAAGAGTTCCTACTCCTGCTGATGGGCAAAAAATGGGTTTTCTGCAGGGGCCGTGCACATGCATGGTTTGCTCACATAGACGGCGTCAAACAGTACTTGCGCTCACCCTAAATCGTCTCGGACCCCTCATCTCATGATCAGTTTTGGCTGCTGTTCGGTATCTGTCACGTACAGGCTGTAACCAGATGTGGCGCTCTTCAGCTGTCATCGTCACTCGTGGCTGCCCTAAGCAGGGTCTTAAACCACTTTGACAAAAAATGGCTATGCATTCCATGATGTTTAAAAGCCCAGCATTTATATTGTGCTTATTTTGTGACATTCCTTGAGAGGAAGCCAAGCCAAGGTGGCGATTGGTTTTAAATGATCAAAACTGAGACTGTGGTGAATCAATAAGCTGCTAATTAGGCTTCTGATCAAGGTTGTTCAAGATCTTTCCAAATGGTTTTCCTAAAAACCACCGCAAAAAATAGCACCAAACAGGTTTGACTCATCATAATTTGCTTTGACTTTTACATCTTAATTACCTAATAAGTGGTTAGTTTTGGTGACCACATGAAAATATTTATAAGTCAAATTATGCTACAATTTCAAGAGTTACAATTTTCCTTTTTATACAATAAAGTAATTTGTAACATAGTACAAAATTAATATGCAGCTCCCCAGTTCTTCATTAAGAGCCAAAAATAGCTATTGCTGACACAGAATAGCTTAAAAGTGTAAATAATCCATATTAGTAGCAGGGGTAGTGCAGCTAAGAAAAAATAGCAACTCATTAAAATTCTGGGATTGCAATTGTGGCTGGAACAAACACCAGCGGACTCGGTGGGTCCCCAGGACTGAGTTTGGGAACCCCTGTGTTAGATCCATACCTCTCACACAAAACATTTAATGGTCTTAAAAGCCTTTCAAACATTTCTTGCTTCCATTTTCATATATACAGTACGCCATACACAAGGTAAAGTTACTAGCGTTTGCCTTACCCAGTGTGAAACACTTGGTGCGTTAAGGCCATTTTATTCTTGTAAGACTCCTGTCTTTCATTGATATGTAGGGTACCTATCCCACAGGCACCAACACACTTCCATACTACAACAAATTCATCAGACCTCAGCACAGTCTAACATTTTGTGTCAGACCGATCTCAGAAGTGCTCAAGCCCACAGAAGTTGGTGACGTTTCTGGATGTAGTTGACATGTGACTGCAGTTTTGTGCAGAACAGCCCCACTTAGTGTTGGATTTGAATCATCAGTTCTGCCAGTGAGCTGTCAGCCTCTCAGCTCTTTGGTCATATCTGACTGAGGCACAGATCTCCTCCCCGATATAAACACGCCCATTTTTGAGAAGGACATCCCTGCCCTCCATACCTGCTGATCTTGCATTTTGATGCCCACCACTCGAAAGGCGTTGCTGGAAGCGTTGTGGTAGATGTTGATACGACTGAAGCCCTGCTGTCCAGACTTTACTGGCACCCATTTCTTGCTGGTGTCATCGTAGACCATCACCGAGGCCCGAGCCTGGCAGATACTCTGCTCACTAGAAGGGAATGAGAGGTGAAAGGTCACACAAAAAGGTCAGGTGAAGGAACAGAATGCTGAAGTCGCAGAACTCGTCCCATGAATAACAAAAGGTCGCAAGTGACATTCCTGATGAAACCTGTTTTTCAGCACTACTGGTGCACAAAAACAGGTTTCATCAGGAATGTCACTTGCGACTTTTTATTATTCATGGGACGAACTGCTGTTTGTTCTCTCTGTGGCAATTTACAATGAATCACATTCTGGTGCGGATTTGAAAAATGATGTAAAAATTTCTGTTTTAGAGATCAGTGGGGGTTTGATCAACATGATTAAACTAATGAGCTGTGGTCTACATAATAGAATTCCCGCATAATAATGAGGCACATAATGTGTGTGAGCACTTAAGAATAACTTTCGGTGCTGAAAAACTTCTGTGAATCTGAGAACAACTTATCACAGAACTGTACAGTTCATGGACCCACAGCAGAAAGTGTCTGTTTTTCACAATTTCTTACAATTTGAGTCAGAATCATTTCTGACGCAGTTGGTGGGCAAATTTGCCCACTGTGTGTGTCAATTATTCCGTGCAAATTAAATTTAGTCCAGTTTACAAGTTCATATTCTTTGAACCCATTAAGTACAATAATATGACATGGAACTCTTCTCATTACACTGAAAATTGCTCTGGTAACACAATAAAGCTTCTGTTTTCAGCGAGCTGGGACAGATCACATGTAGATTTGTAGTTCTTTGTATCTAATTAGTCCGGATAACTGAAGCTATCCACTGTTCACAATTCTGTCAGTATAGACTGGGGATTAAGCAGCTATGCCTGACTGATAATATTTTGGGTCGCTCACTAGTTGCAAAAAATTAATAAATGAATAATTCAGATATTGTTACCTTTTTCTGCAAAAGGGAATTACCTTAGACATCCTTAACCCTTAGACTGCCTGCTCAGCATTTTAGTAGAGCACATTTTGAGTCAATGTACTGAAATGAAAGATGTGCTGAACTTAACTGAGTCATGCATAACTCAACTGAGTATTAAAGATGGGTCAATCTGGTGCAGTTCAATACATCTTTCAAATAAATACAGGGACTCAAAATATGTTTCTTCTGAAAAGTTGACGCAGTTATAGGGTAAACAAAGTGTGCAGTTGCTAGTTGAGAAATTAAATTTTTTAAATAGTTTATTGCATATACTGGAAATGTCCAGACAGTGCAAACAAAAAATCTGTAAATAAGTATGTAAATTTAAAAAAATGTATGTTTCTTGAAAGTACCAGATTTTTAGTTGCTTCTGGTCTAACCTTTTCTGAAGTACTTGCATCTTCATCATGCACGGTGATAACTCCCTTCCCACTTTTCAGAATACAGTTCAGATTCAAAAACATTTAAAACTCAAACAGTTGCACTATCCTCGAGATGCAAGACCAATGGGCGAGATTCCTCAAGTTCCTCTGACGCACACTGACAAATAACTGAGACATTTAACAGCAGGAGCATAGCAAAATATGACAGGTTTCCTCACTGAGGAATCAGGCAGCCACTCCAAATGCAGTCATGAAAGACGCAAGGGTTGTGTTGGAGCTCCTGCACCGGTAAAAGCAAAATGATTAGATTACAGAGGACAGCTGTAGGCCTAATTATGGGAGACTATGCGCTATTTCTTTTGCTTGATGGTGGGCCGTGTCCAGGGAGGATGATGTGAGGCAGAAATGGAAAACAGGATTTCATATGGGATGTAACCTTCGCTTAAGACTGCAGTGGGAGGGTGTTAACACACACCAGTAAGTACTTCTAAATCTGTCCCTCTGGCTTTTATTGTCAGGGTACTCAGTAGTCATTCATGAATGATTAATTGCATGATGAAGCCGAATGGTGTTCGTCACATGGAGGGCTCCTCATAGTTCTAATCTTGCATATCCACAATCATTTTTTTTTTAAATCCATTTATAGTTCAAGCTTTGGAAAGAAATGTCCATAACATGTTAGAATACTGAGGTTTCTTCAGTTCACTGCGACTGTTGTTGACAGCTCCCGTAACAGAGCTGTGCACTTCCCTTCGAATCCAGCAATGTCTGACAGCTAACTGGCAACCAGCTGAACCTAACCAAACAGAGATGGATGCGGTATCAATGTCATAATTCTACTGCTGAAAAGTACTGTAAGAACCAGGAGCATCGACTTCAACAACTACCTTAAAGGGATAGTTCACTTTTTTGAAGTTGGGTTGTATGAGCTAGCCCATGATTTAATCGCCGTTACATCGCATATGGAGAGAAACCGTATTTTCAGTTGCCAATTACGATAATTGGAAAACGCGTCAATAAAGAAAAATGATTGAGAACTAGCTAGGACTAATTGCTGTCATAAAGGGACGTCTTTTGGGACACCCACTGGCTACACCACTGGTCTGCCGCAAACCGATCGGAGTATGACCCAAACAGCTGATTGCTACTGCACGCAGTGAACTACGATGCGTCTAGCGGAGGAATACGTCAGTTGGTTAGTTCAAAAGCAACTGTGCTTTTTTCCGAGCAGCTAAAGTGCTGTAATTTTTTCAAATTTAGCGTACAATTGAAATGGCGTATTATTTTCCAGGTAGGACCTCTTTTAGGCCGCAAAAATACACTGTTTCTCTTCACAACAGTGTATCACCTAAATTTCTACCCTGCACTATGCGCTGGTGCAGCTACCTGGAGGAGATCGGAGAGCTTTCTACTGCATCTAATGCAAGTGGTGGCAATTTGTAGCTCATACAATCCCACTTCAAAAAAGTGAACTATCGCTTTAAGGAAATCATTACACTTGATTTTGTTCCCAAAAAAGTGTACTTCAGAATAAGTGATCCCTTTCGATCTGCAATACATTCTCACTCCGACTCTACCAAGACCAAGCATCGATATATACGACGCAAAAGGAGGTTTTTAGCGTCCCTATTTGACACTAACAGTTAGGGTTCGGGTTAAGGGTTAGGGGGGAGGGTTTGTTTTAAACTGGCATCAAATAAAGACACAAAAGCCTCCTTTTGCATTGTATATCGATGTTTAGTCAGGTAGTGTCACTATATGATGCCTCGGGATGAGACTGGGCTCCAACTTGAAGCTACTAGGAAGAACTAGGGATGTTTTTTTTTTTAATTCTGTCTTTATAAAAGCATTACATGTGACCTTTAAAGACAGGAGAAAAACCATGATTTTCTCTATGTGATCAAGAGGGTGATGAGTGCTGAAAAACAACTATCTGCTCGCAATAGGAATCCACAGATGCTCAAATAACTTAGGAGGCAGCGGTAAATAATCTATTGAATGAGGGCTGTCGCCACCTACGGGTAAAAAAAAAAAAGAAGAAGAGATTTTATTAAATGTGGAGCAGTGATTTACAACTGAATAAATCATTTCATTGTTAAGGCTGGTGTGGCCTGGAATACATAAATAACTTTTTTATGTGACAGCAAATCAAATAAAGTATCTAATTACTCCTTCATAAAACTACTCCTGCCGTTAGTTTGAGTTTTTCTATTATGTTCTTACATTTCTGTTATATCAAGTTTGATAGCTATTCTGTCCTTTATAAACCAAAGGTTTTGCACATTTTTTCATGATCTGCATACGGCCACCAGTATATTTACGCACTCTTGATAAGACTGCCAGCAGCCTGCAAAAGTCCTTAAAAAGAGTCAACATCAAATTATATTGGAACCTTCAAAGTCTCTCAAAGCCATGGAAATTTAGAGGAAAGGAGAGGGGAAGAGCCGTGTGCTATAAACGGACTCATTTCACAGCAGGCATTTAAGTGCTGCATGAACACTGCAATTGTCCACTGACATTTCACTGCCTTTGCAGACACGCGCAGTTCAAAACGCACCCAGCAACTCATGTTATTCTGTGAATCTTGAGAGTGGTGTAAATGTTTAAAGAGAGTTCTTGAAGACAAGCACTCTCAGACAGAACATCAATAAATCAGCTGCAAAAATTATGCGAGAGTCTGTCAAACTAGCGAACCATACGGCAGTGAATTGCTGAGGCACTTAAATAACAGGGTTATTCAGACAGGGATGAATCCCCTCCAACTAGCACAAAAGAAAGGACAACGCACAAAGATTTTTTACTTTTGATTACTCACCAAATCAATAACCATAGTTAATAACCATAATCATAATCAGTAACCATATTATGAAAGCAGCAGTAACACACACACACACACACACACACACACACACACACACACACAAGCAGATCACACACGCATTAGCAGTGCACACACACATAAGCAATTGACTTCTGTAGCTTTGACTGACATCTGTCCAGTTGATTCAGGCAATATCTGTTCAGTCATCAGTATTATTCACCGTCATTCATAGCACAGCTATATGTTTTACATGAATTAGAAATATGTATAACCAATGTTACACTGGAAGAGTGTTGTTATCTTTTGGTTGCAGTTTTCAAGGCAAGTTGGCAGTGTTTTGGTTTGCCTGTCTCTGGGACGACCTGCGACCCAACTAAACGTCCTCTTAAATCATGAAGTAGCCTTGAAGTAGTTATGAGAAAAGAGAAAAACAAGTAACATGCAGACATCACATAACTGTGCCACTGAAAAACAAGTAAGAGGCAGACATTACGTTATTGAATCATTTTAGCGTTAGAAGGCAGAAAAACCATATTTAAAAGATATTTCCTGTGACGAAAGTATAAAAACTGGTTGTGAAAGGAAAGATGTCAGTTCTTCTTGCGCAAAAAGAACTCGGCTTCATATTCATCAATATGCCTCAATAAAGCCTAATTTTCTGAAGAATCTGTCTCTCTCCAATCGTTTGAGGATGGGGGAACCTCATAATATGAAAACATTTTGGATTGAAAACCACAACAGTTTCAAGACTGTTTTTTAATGATGACGGGTGGAGGATGGGGTCAGCACTACACATATAACTGAGTTCTTTTATTATTCTTCCTGTCTGGTTGAGTTGGTTTCCTGTCTGGCTGACCTCTGTTCCTGTCTGGCTTCATTGTGTAATAGACTTTTGTCCATTCACAAGATGCAGAGAACTGAATTCATTCACCATTTTCCTTCAAATATGCAACCTTTTTTGTTTTTAAACTCAGTTTGGTTTTAGTGAAGACCAAATTTCATAAACGTTTTGAGGTAAATCTGCGCATATACTGTACATGTAACTGAAAGCATGGACTGCAGGCTACGGAATCTGTCTCTACACACCATCCCTGAGCATCTCAGGCCCTATAGGGACATTTCCTCACTGCTTTTTCCAGTCAAATCATTTACAGAAGCTCGGAACTTTTTACTTTTAAACCTTAAAGTGCAGAGGCACAGAGCCATTTCCATAAAAATTAGAGGACAATAACACAGATCCCTCGCCATTTTAATTCTCCGGACAGTGACATTGAAGCCTTTCCTCCTTAACCCACAGAACAATAACACAGAACCCTTTTCATATAAACATATAAACTATGAGGACAATAACACAGGACCTCTCTGTATATAATTCTCTGGTCAACCCAGAGAATAATTACAGAATCATTTCCATGCAAACCCAGTGAGCAATTATCCAGAGCCTTTCCCATGCAGCTCAGAGGACAAAAACACTGATTCCTTACTATATTAACCCAGAGAGCAATTCCACAGAACCCTTTCCATATACACCCATGGAACAATGACATGGAATAATTTCCATAAAAATTCAGAGAGCAATAAAAAGAACTGTTTCCATATGACCTCAGAAGGCAATCGCACATGACTCCTCCCATATTAAACCAGGGGTCAGTGATGCACGGCCATTTCCACATATATTGTAAGTCCGGTGTACGATAGCACATACAGTGCTGTGAAAAAGTATTTGCCCCCTTCCCAATTTCTTTAGTTTTTGCATATTTGTCACATTTAAATATTTAAGATCATCCATGAATTTTGATATTAGACAAAGATAACCCACATAAACACGAAAACTGGAATTTAAATGATGATTTCATTTATTGAAAGCAAAAATCAATCCAACCCCACCTTGCCCGATGTGAAAAAGTAATTACCCCGAATTTTTTTAATTGCTTGATTTAATAAATGTAATTGAGAACTGGGTTCCATTTCACAAGACGCACCCATGCGTGATTATTACCAGCCTTGCTGAATTTGAACATCCTTTAAATAAAACTTGTCTGGTGATTTGAAGTGGGCAAAAAGTGGCACATGATGCCACAATATAAAGAAATCTCACCTACAAAGCATTTCTTTAAAAATAGGCGTGTATCCCAGCATGCATTAGGTTTGGGCGGAAATAGTTTTTTCACACGGTTGATGTAGGTTTTGGATACATTTTTATTTTCAATAAATGAAATGATGATTATTTAAAAGTTGCACTTTCTGTTTATTCACATTGTCTTTGTCTTGCAGTAGAATTAACTGGATGATCTGGAACATTCATACATGACGAATAAGCGAAAAACTGAGGAATTCAGAACGGGGCAAATGCTTTTTCACAGCACTGTGTCCCCTTCCATACAAATCCTGAATAGGCTGGCAACTTTAAAATGAAAACAATAACAAGAGGACTGACCAACTCCAGACTCTCTCTGGTCTAGTGCCCAACCATGGGCTGCAGTACAGTGCTCTTTACTCTGAGAAAGACTGACTGGTCGGCAGACAGAAGACAGCACGGTACAGATTTAAAGAGTATATAGATATAGCATATAGATTCAGAAGCAGTTCACATCCAGTGCTTTAGTCATCCTGTTGCTAGTTTTTAAAAGCTCAGTGCCTCCATCCCAGAGATTACAGCAGCAGGAGGAGGCAATCAGACCCTCTCTTCCTGCAGCTCAACATCTCCATTAATTCCCTGAGAAAGCCTTAATGCAGCAGCTTACCAGCGCAGGGTGCAGTGTGGGGGCAGTGGAACATGGCAGCAGGTGCACTGGGGGCTAAACCATCGCCGACGCTACAGGCAGATTCACTTTCTCATCCCGACTCGTCATTATAGTGACGCTACCTTACCAGTTGTGAATATATAATGCAAAAGTAAGTTTTTGGCCTCATTATTTGATGCGCAGGTTTAGGGTTCAGGTTAAGGGTTAGGGGTTAGGGGGTAGGGTTCCTTTTAAACTGGCGTCAAACGTGGAGGCCGCGTCGTGTATCAACGGTTGGTCACGTAGTGTCACTATATGACGCATCGGAATGAGACTGGGCTCAGGGAAACAAGGACACTGACTACAGAGAGGCTGGATTTGACAGAGAAACAAATCAACATGACAACGGTGGGGAGAGGGGGCGGGCGTGATGTGAACATGTCAGACAGAGAGAAGGAGGGATTCTGGCACGAGGATTGGGGTTCTGCCGTGGTGCTTTAGTCATCCTCCTCCCTTTCACTGACGATCCGTCATGACTTCATCATGAGAGGTTCAACCGTCAGGCGCCTCCATTAGCTGAGTGCTTTCCATGATACCTGCCCTGATCTAACCTTGGCCTTCAGTAATCACATTCACCGCACCAGCATGTGTGTATGTCCGTGTGCTCCTGTTTGTATATGTGATTTTGTGCATGTGTGTGTATTTGCATGTGTACGTACATGCGTGTCCATATATTTATGCGCGAGTGCATGTGGTTGTTTGTGATCGTGCATGCGTGTGTGTGTGTATATGTGTCGGTGTGTGTGTGTGTGTGTGTGCGCGTGCCCATGCATGTGTGTAGGGCGGTGTTAAATAAATTGGCAGATAGTGTTCTGCACCTGACCGTTATCACAGCCAGTGAAAAGAAGATGTATTTTGTTGCGCGTTAAGTTTGACAACCCAGATTCCTATTATTCGAAAGATTCGCCACATTGGGCTGAGGAAACATTTCTATTAATTAATTGGGAAGATGAAAATCTGAGCTCCTGATCAGATGTTGTGATGTTTCGTCTCTCACAGGCCTGTCATACAGCTGGTCCCAGAGTAAATATGACAAAGCGAAGAGAAAGTAAATTTGCAAAGCGACTCAGAGGAGGAGGACAGCCGAGCAAACAGACAGAAAATGCTTTTCTTTCATAGGTTGCAAACACAAAAAATATCCTCAGAAAGCCTGGCTGGAAAATGGTCGTCCTGTAAAGATGTTCTCCTGCCTTACAGCAGAGGTCTCTTTAAATTCCACAAATAAATTTTATAGCTCACTGGTCTCAAAACTGATCTAGATATTATATAGAGAAGGTAACTCAGCTATAGGTATCTTGAAGGTTAAAAGATCTTGCAGGAGTTGTGTCACAATTACTGCACACGTTCCTGTTTGACAAATGCATATGAGTAAACAAGGCCATGAGCACACCTGAAAACTACCAGTCCATATTGGTCGTAGTTTAATAGTAAACTTTACTCAAGATTTATGTTGGGAAACTGCTGAAATGAGCACTTTAGCAGACCAAGACACCTCTTTAGCGGTAAGTGCCCAAGTTTTGTTTAGGCCACAGTGTTTTTATCGCCTTTGTAAGTCGGATTTCTTCCATATTTTGACTTCAGATGCAAGAGCTACGTCTTTGGGTGACATGAGATTATTTGCTTCCAGTTCGCAAAGGATAATGCCCCAAACTCTTGCCAGTGTACAAGCATTTGTTGCTCCAAAGCTGGAAAAAACCAGCTAGATGCCATTGCAAAACAGCCAGTCGTCTCCGAAGAGAGGCTTGTTTGGCTAACTTTAATCCTCAAATTTCCACGGCAAACTCTTTAATATAAAAAGCATAATATGTCAGTAACTAAACTATACAAATATAATGCAGGACACTGACAGATTACCAAAGGTGGATTTTAATTTGCAGTCCAGCAGGTTCAATTCGTTTGATTTCTTGTAAAACTGAACAGTTTTATGCTCAGTAATCTTGACACTGCTCCTTTAATTCCAGTATCACAATAACATGAACATCTCATTACAATCTAGGTCCACCTGAAAATGTCCAACCACATTTACCAAATTTATCAGAGCTCAAATGATTTGGCTATGTCAAGGGTTAAGAGCAGATCATGCGACTTTTCACCTAGAAGTACAATAATTTTAAAACTGAGATAAGTCCACTTGAGTCCATTTTAGGACTGATTTTCATTTTAATGTATTTTGGCATCACTATTTTCATCAATATGCTGATAGTCATGTGTTAACTCAGTATCACCGGCCACTAAGCTGAATCTTTCAGGGATTTAGTTGAACTCAAGCGTTCCTGAAAATTTCAGCATTTTACACCCTTGAGCAAATTAATTGAAACAAGCTGCATTTTTGCAATCTTTGCAATCCTAATTCAAGTTCTCAAGCAAAAACCTGCTTTTCTATCTTTATTTTGCTTTTTTCCAACAGGACAGAATAAAGTCATACAGGTGCAGGATTCCTGAAAGCGCAGGTGCTAACTTACATGGTTGGAACCACTGACTGGGAGAGAAGTTAGCAACTACGCTTTTGGGTAATTTACCCCAGTATAAGAACTTTTATTATATTTGTGGGGTGGATGATGCAATAATTGCTGAAGCACTGCCAATAACATCAAGGTTCTTGCTTATATGTGGTCTTTTACATCCCTGCCCAGTTAGTTGTGAATCAGACAATGGATACGACATCGAGAAAGTGCAAGAGGATTGTGACCTTTCAGAAACACACCAGCCAATTATCCAGAGCTGCAGCAAGAACGGAAGGTGCCAGTCTTTCAGTCTAAAAAACCGAGGAGGACATATTGTGTGTTAATATGAGTAAATCAAAATGATTTGTGATAAAAGTCCTGTAAAAATGACAAAGATAAAATCCATTATTTACCCTTTTCATAGCTTGTTTCAGTTAATTCGCATGAGGGTGTGCTTTGAGCATCGCAGAGCCCATCTCTTTCCTGTATTTCATTTGCCTCCAGTGTGACCCAGCATCCTGCATGTCACTGCCCCTCCCCCACAGCCCCGTCTGATAAACGGGCAGTTAGCTCGGGAGGGAAAGCGAGCCTGTTGGCCCTAATGCTCTTTTCTTGCATTGGAATTAATGTTCTTATGTTCTTAGCTGCAGGAAACTGCCTTCACAGGGAGACGGGACTCCTCAGGGCCATCCATGCTTTTATCGACTCACTGCATTCATATTCCTCACACATCAGCGTTTAAGCTGTGGCCAGACCGTCGGATTATTCCTCATAACCAAGTTAGGGAATTATTCCAGTTACGTACAATTTGATTGGCTAACAAATCCAGTCAGGCACAACCTGATTGGCTGAAGTGTGCCTCAGAGCAGAAGCGGTACCGCAATTATGTTAGGAAAAGTAAGCACACGATCGGGCCGGGGCTCCCCTTACTCTCACTTCAAAACCGCAGCATTTTCAAACAAGTAATTGCCCTATGCTCACAATTAATTTTACAGTTAGTGCTTTTTAATGGCTTTTTGTGCCGATTTGGATTCATCCCTTTTTGAGCTCTTAGTTTCTAAGAGTACCTCCAGGAAACAGGAGGACATAGGTCATGGTGAGTGTTCTAAATCACTGTGGTGAACTTGAAAAAGGAATATATGAATGGTTATATACACTGAGCAGCCACAACACTAAAACCAACCGCCCGATATTGTGTGAGTCCCCCTCATGCCACAAAAATGGCTCCATCAAATTTACATCCCCTTTAATTCCCAGACTCAGGATGCCCATGCAGAACATTTCCCTGAGCATCACACTCCCTTCACCAGCTGGTCTTCTTCCCAAAGTTAATCCTAGTGCCATCTCTTCTCAAAGTAAATGGTGCACATGTGCCGATGTACATTATTGACAAGAAAATGGGATTCCAATGGTTATAAGATAATCAACTTCAAAACCACTCAAAGATGAAGCAAAAAATATTTAGGCTATCAGTGTAGTTCAGTTAGATTTTTCCTGCAAGATTTTCAGGGGTGCCAATGATTATGACATACGTCTCTGGGAAAAATACTACTTTTTGGTAAGAATATTTTTTCCTTCAATCAAGGTTAGGTTCCTGTTAATATTTTGAATAAAAAATGAGGATGATTAACAGCAACTCATTGACTCACTGAGAAGGTCCTACTTGGCCAGTGAAATTAATCCTGATGCCTGACAGGCGCTGTCATTGACAATAATACAGGAATCACCCGAGTCATCCTTCTATAACTGTAGGCCAACCTTTCCAGGCGTATCTGATCTCCAGGAGACAGCTGCGCCACACGCTAGCCAAATCACACCACACAAACACACACACCACACATACACAAACACACACACTCACGCGCATGAGACAGGAATAATATCTGGCCATATACTGTATATCCTGGCAATAATATCATAGCATTAACTGGCATACAAAAATATATGCTGAAATGAAGGAAAGGTTTAAATATACAGGTTTACATAAATCTATCATTTCAGAATCAATTTGCCTTCAGATATTCCTGCATAGAAATGAAGAGCTTGTTTCCAAGACTCAATATATCCATTTTACTCATTTTGAGTAAATCAACTTTTTTTATGCTGGTGCCTATTGTATTTTATAGAAAAACACAAACTTTAACCATGAAAAAATACACTTTATAGCATGAATTTCTAAAAACAGATTTCTGCACCATGTGTAAGAAGCACAGGACCATCGCTCAATGGCATTATCTCAATTTTTGTAATTTTGGCACTTATTGCGTTTTGGAAACAAACTCTTCAAATATTCCTGAAACATATAGTGGCAAATAAACAATGACATGAGCTAATGCAGGCGACAGCCATGATGGAAAATGCTGCAGATTTAACTCGCCTGACCCTGGCTGAGTCAGTAACTGAAGCGACATCAGTTTAGGGCTTCAGAGGCCTGAGGGTTTGATTGTGTCATCAAGTGTAAACATTGGGCATATTAGACTCGTCTAAGGACACCTAATTAATTGAGGTCTGAATGGCACCTGGGCATCCGCTAGCCTGATAAGCAGTTTGTTAAGAGGGCGTGATTGAGCATCGCAGGGGAGTCATTTGCTTCCTGGGCTTTTTTTAATACTGTATTCTGCTCCATTCAGCAAGTGGGCAAAATCACAGATTCCCTGCACTTGCACAACCAGACGGAGAGTGGATGATCAAGGTTCATTTTCATCAAACTGACATGTCAACACATTCTCACTCCGACTCGTCATATAGTGACGCTACTTGACCAAGCGTTGATATACGACACAAAAAGATGCTTTTGTGTCCTTATTTGACGCCAAGGATGAGGGTTTGGGTTAAAGGTTAGGGGTTAGGGGGGAAGGTTAGTTTTAAACTGGCATCAAATAACGATGCCAAAAGCCTCCTTTTGCATCATGTATCGACGCTTGGTCAGGTAGCGTTACTGTATGACACGTCGGGATGAGACAGGGCTCAAAAAGCAAGAGACAATGTAAGAGAGCTGCAAAATAATACAACAAAGACATCACATGATGTGTACCAACACAAACAGTACCATTCCTGTGACCTGCTCCTATATCTCTGAATTTCTGCACAGACATGGCTGGACCTTAGTCTCCCAACCGGCCCGTTCTCTACCTGAGAGCGCGCTGGAGATGCATCTGTCTGATGAGATCACTCACCTGTGTTTATAGTCATTCAGGTGAGAACCAGAATCACAGTAAATCTGAGGAAAGTAGAAGCGATGCGCTTGGAGATTAATATCCATTTTCACCGCGTTTGTTATGTGTAGCTGCTTCCGGAAGGAAAGCTTTCAATCTCAGGACAGTTCCTGCTGTGTTCCTGGGACAGGTACCAAGAAGGGGGCCTCAGCGTCCGGTCCGAGTCTTCAAACAGGGCAGCGCACCAAGACAGCATTCCTCAGCGTCCCATCCATCCAGCACATCACCCTTGACGAATAACCGACTCCACTAAACTCTTCGTGCAATTAGCACAAAAATTATGATGGAAAGCAGGGCCTGCAGTGTAAAAAAAAAATAACTGAGGAAGGAAGATTTCCAGATTATATTCCTTTTCTTATGGATGCATCCGCTGCTTCTGTAGAAGACGGGGCCCAGGCTGAGAGGTAGATGCCGAGATGTAGATGGAGAGTAAGGCAGTGAGATGAATGGAGATGAATAGGAGGTCCTCAGTCAGCGAAAGATGAATCCTGATTCGCCGAGGCTGTGTTTTCAGGCTGCCGCCGCTCTCTCGCTCTCCGCTCCAGGCAGATTACGAGGCCCCGCCCCCTCGTCCTTGACACCGCTCCCCCCACTTCCCTCCCAGCTGTGATAGCGCCCCCCCCGTCATGCCCCCTCCGCTCAGACCGCCCCTCCCCCACGCGCTCTAATGGATCTCCCCGCGTAAATCTAGAAGCCCTGGCTGCAGCATGCAGTGCATGTCCACATCGATCTCTCTCTCCCTCTCGCTCGCACTCCCTCCTCCCACGGACGGGCAGAGAGCACGTGCACCGGTGAGGTCACTCAGTAATCAGACCACCTGCTCTGCTCCTCTCTGTCAGCTCAAAGACAGAATGATAAAACGCTCTCAGTCGCACAAACACACGCAGATATGCTCACCTCCTGCACATATGTATGCAAAAAACATGCATACATACACACATGCGTACACATACACTCAGATGTTTGCTTAATACTAAATGAACACAAAAAATTCATGCATATACGTACACACAAATACTCTCAAATATGTTTACCTCATGCACTAAAAACACACGTGTACACGAACACACACACACTCGCAAACACACTTGGATATGATCACCTGCTGTGCACGTGCACAAAAATGTGTACACACACATATACATTAACACACTCGAATACATCCACCTCATGCACACGCAAGCAAAAAACTCGTGTACACACACACACACACACAAAACACATTTAGATTTGCTCACTTCATCCACACATGTACACAACACATGCGTATACACACACACACATGCACAAACACACCAGTATGTTTATCTCGTGCACACACATACACAGAAAACACAAGCACACATGCACATACACACACACACACTCAGCCATGTTCCCCTTACACACACACACACACACGTACAGAAAAACACAAGCACACTCACACACAGGTATCTTATCATTCAAATGTTTACCAATAGGGGCTGTGATTAGATTATAAATAAACATGCCAAGGTTGAGGGGGTGAGGTATTTGCTCCATGGAGAGTTAATAGTGCATCAGCTTATTCTCTCTCCTGCTCCAATAGCCAGCGGTGGACTCCAGGCATTCACAAACCTGATTTGACTGTACCCACTGGGTGTGTCACTTACGATTATCATTAGACAGGAGCCCCAGCAGACAGATCTGCTGTGATGCTCACTGCGGAAGGGGATGGTAGGGCAGGCGAGGAAATGGGGGGATTCGCTGAGGACTGTGTGAGGAGGAGGAGTATTTAGCTGACAGCATCAGAGGAGGCAGAGTATGAGGGCTACGGTGGAGGAGGGGAATTTTCTGCAGTTCGCCAGACAGACTGGTTTGCTGGAAGGCTCTTGGTTGTATCTGTATAACTAAAGAGACAATCTGCTTTGGGACACAATGTGTATGAGGCAGAACTACGGTCACATGACGCTAGCACAGGGCATCAGTACTCATACTGCGGCTAACGCAGAGTATGATACACTCATACTGCTAAAGCAGAGATTGACATTCCCTCCTCGTAGCAGTGAAAATAACAGTTGGCCCAGCTTTATTTGCCACTGGCTCATTCTAGAGTTCCCTTGCACCCTGACGGAAACTCAGTTTATAAGCCACTCTATTTTAGAAACTAGAAAATGTGCTCAGTGGAGAACGGGCCTCCTCCCAGGATGCAGATGAGGTATTAAAAATAATCATCTTTTGGCCAACTGGCTTGAAAATTTAATCAACTCTTCCTTGGCTCAGGACCAACCTCTCAATCACTGCGCTAAGACAAAGATATGGGCTAATGCACCTTTCATTCAAGCCATGGTATAACTGTGAGTGTCCTTGCTAAGTAAACTACAGCTGAGAAGCATTTATTGCCCAGCGACTGTGCACATGTGAATTGAATGGATTAATTGACCTATTGTTTTGCTCAAGAATGCCCTAGGATTACAACCATCTCCTGCTGTGTATTAAGAAACTCTGTGCAGACAATTATCCAGTGGTATAAAAAGACTTTCCTTGGGAGCCATCCACATACTGCAATAATATGACCCGAAAACTCAATCCAGAAGTTTCTAAGAAAGTTGGCATGGAAAATGAAACAAAAATCAAAAAGGACGGTTCTGAAAGGTTCATTCACCATGTAACTATACTGAAAACAATACAATAACGCATAATTTGATTTTCTACTGTAACTGATTTAAAAAAAATATACAACATCATGACAACAACAAGTTAAAAAAAGGCACAGTCTTCTATTTATCTCTGGATAATATCACCATGTCTTTCAAACACATTTATTAAGTAGCTGGACACTGAAGATGCCAGTTGGTTAAGTCTAGCACGTGGAATTTAGCCCCATTACTCCACTATACGGGTCTTAAGCTGAGCTGGCCAATCTGGCACCCGCACTCTGCTGATGCAGCCATACACATGTAACTTGTTCATATTACGGTTTGGCTTTGTCCTGCTCGAAAATGCAGGGTTGGCCTTGGAAAGGACAATATATATATGGCAGCATATGTTGGCCTAAAATTCTTAGGTTTTTTATATTAGTGTTTATTTTTTATATTTTATTATAATAAAATTATATTTATTTATTTATTATAATATAACGGGCACTTCCATGAATTCCGTGTCAAGTTACCTGAATAAACAAGGTTTTGACCATTTTGACACACATCTCAGATGTGGCTGAAACTCTATCAGACGATGTGCAATTACGACAGGGGGAGTTCTCTAAACAGGTATTCTAAAAATGTTTATTGGTTTCATAATCTCCAACTTTATCTATTATATATTACAACCTCAATGCCGAAATAGTTGGGACAAAGTGTAAACTGTGAATAAAATTAAAATGCAATGACTTTCAGATCACATGAGCCAATATGTTACTTACAATAGAACATAGATAACACTTCAAATGTTGAAACTGTGACATTATACAGAACTGCCGGCAGTTCTGATCTTTCACCGATTGAGAACATTTGGCACATAATTAAACAAGAAGCCCGTCAAAGGAGACACAAAATTCTCCAGCAGCTGGAAGCCTGTATTAAACAAGAGTGGGATTAAACTCTAATGGCTAAACTCAAGAAACTGTCTCCCCAATGCCCAGACACCTCCAGTCTGTGTTAAAAAGAAGAGGGCACAGTTGGCATAATTTTTCAGAATGAAAATGAGGCGCTGCAAGAAAGTGGAGTATTACCACACATGTCAGTGGTATATGAAACAGGAAGGAGAGTAGAACACACAGAAGAAAATGCTGATTTAGTGCTTTCAGGAGCAGATGAAGGGTCATGTAAAACTATATTATCAACTCTTATTTGATTAATAGTATGTTTTTCTTTGTTATTCGTAATAGATTTAATTTTTTGCCAAAATGGTTTTGGATTTTTGACATTTTTGAGGCTTACAGTTGGAGTTCAGGTTAAGGTTAGGGGGTATGGTTCTTTTTAAACTGGCGTCAAATAAGGATGCACAAAGCCTCCTCTTGCATCGTATATTGACGATTGGTCAGGTAGCGTCACCATATAATACATCGGGATGAGACTGTGCTCTTATTTTGCACATGAAGTGTTTGTCACAACACAGAACACCTGTAAAACTTTGTGAGTTGAAAGTTCTCCAAGGATAGATTTAGTTATACTACATCTGGTTATAAATAAAGATGGCAGTGGGAGATATAAATTTGCATACATCCATGCGTGATGCATCTGAGGACGTTCATTTGAAAATTTGCATTTATTATTCAGAAGCCTGTTCAATAAAGCATTAAGAATTTGACCCATATTCAAACTCTCTGAAGCTCAGGCAGAAAAATTAATCACTCAGCAGATTCAGGCCCTCATTTAATTACTAGATGAGGAATCACTGATAAAACTGCTGAAAAAGATTGAACGTACGTAAACAGCACAGAGCCATGTTTCACTGGGATATCAAGCAAGCAGTGCAATCACTGTGAGAAGTAAAATCCAATATATCATGTACATCACAGTATAAAAAATAGAGTGGTAAATAACTCCTAAAAAGAATGACGAAATCAATGTGGCTCATTTTGTTTCAGACTGAAAGGCCAAGTTTCAGAGGAGCTGACACTAAATTTAACCCTCCCCACCGCCCCGTGTGAGATAAAGTTCCACATCAGCATTAGCATCAGGAAACGGCTTCAGGGGTTAAAACACACAAATCTCTTTCAGTGATTCAACACTGTCACTCAACCTGCATAATCTCTCGTTAGCTGCGTTTCCATCCAACTGCATCTCAAATCTTAAGCAAGTTTTAGTAAATACAGCGAAAGGAGACTCGCTGTTGATGTACGTTTCCATTCACTACAGTTATGCACTTTTGTTTCACAGAAAAGCTGTGGGTGCCGTCAGGTGGCACTAACTCTCCAGTCAGTTCCTCTTGCCTCAGCAGAAGACGACGCACGTAATAACTAAACGTTATCATTTATTCGCATAACTTGTTCGCTGACATGTTTCCACTGCACTAAAGCGTATTTAACTTTATGCATTTGTCAAATATTCCCCCTCCTCCCTGCGCAAAAAAAAACTGATGTGATATTTTGAGTTTATGTGCATTTTGGGCATTTCCACGCAGGTTTTTTAAAGTGCAAATTCAAAATGTGCTTTAAAATGGGTGGATGGAAACACGACTTTTGAAACATTCACAGACATTCCATTATTCCAAAGTGATGCATCTCGAGAGCGAACCGCTGCGGGTTCAATTCTTGCCAGGTACTTCTCTCTCTCTCAACTGATGCGGTCAAATAATAATGCAACCTTCGGCATTCAAAACTGAGGAGAAAGGTGTCCTTTCCTGTATCTATACCGACGCCCGGTGTAAGAGCCCCGAGCACACCCCCAACCCAGAGTACACCTGGGGTTATTGTGGGCTAGCCTGTTTTATACTCCCCAGGCCAGATTAGCCCCCTCCCCCCCCCCCCCCTAATAAATATTGAAGGATTCAGTGTAAATATGTGATGGGGGTATAGTCTGGCCCTGGGGTATAAACCAGGCTAGAACATTTTTTACCGCGGGGTATATTTTGGCCATACACTGGTATAGTCCAGCAGGGGGTAAATCTGAGCTGCTACACCTGAACATCTGCTCAGGCGTCGCTATATGAGGTCTAGGGCATGAGAAATTATGACTGATTTCCATTGACTGATTGTGGATGACGTTGTGATGGTCCTCGCGTGTAGCCTATTGTATATGACAGGAAAAATCAGACCCCAAATGTCTCATCTTTCCAATTAAACACTGACTAAGGATGTTTTTCTAATCACTGTTTTCCTTTTCTTTTTTTAATTTGCATTTTCCATATCATCCCAACTTCAACGAAAACTACGGTGCTACAATATTGCCCCTTTCCCTTAAAAATCCCTAGATCAGCGGTTTATATTCTAATATTTGCAGTGTTTATATGAACGTAAACTGTAATAGTGATATCAGCAGTATATCACCATCTGCCCAGTAAAACTAATATTAGGAGTAATATTAATACCAGTAGCACACAGGAGGCAGGCAAGCTGTCCTTAGCTTTCCCTCACTATTCGGCAGTAAAAGCCGCATGAGTCACAGTCAACCCAAATAACGCACATCATGTGCTTCCTGAAACACTAGCCTGCCTGAGCCTGAAGGGACATGTTTCTCTGTCTCTTAACAGCGAATCCATTGCACAGGAAGTCCAGAGAACCAGTCAAGAGTGAAATAAGCCTCATCTTCCAAGCAAGGGAGAAGGCTCACTACCCAAGACTTTTGATCAATTCTGCCAAACTTGTTCGTGCTGAATGCCCAGATCATCTTCTGTAATCAGCTGGCCATTGGGATGTAAATGTGAAAGAACCAGCTGTAGGAAGTGACGCACAGAGGATGGTCGGCCATGGCACACAAAAGGTTATATTGCTCATAACTGTCTGTCTGAAAGCCCTCTTTCCATTACTACAAAGAAGCATTGCACAGGAGAATGTGGCGAATTAGCTATGGTCTGAGTAAGGTACAACTCTGTACCCGGTTAAACTTGCCTAATTGACACATAAGTGAGTCAATCCAATATTGCCTGTGATATCAAATTGGTAATAATTTTATTAATGCGCTAGCTAGGTTGGTTAACAAGCTAACTGACAGAAGCAATGTGCAGTCCGAGTGGAGTGTACAGGAACATGCAATAGGATCTATTCTTGCATATTAATTTAGTACAATGCAACTTCACAGATTCTGTGAAGAAAACTGAATTTTAATCAGCTTATCTGTTACATTATATCCGTTAATGTGCAAAGTTAAAAAGTAATGGCCAGAGCCATTCTTGAGATATTCAGTATGAAAGGATTGTGACTCACTTCCATTACGGCCATATTAGCCCGCTATTGCAGGAAATAAAGTACGCAAACACTATAGAGACATGGAGCTGAAAACAAGGAGCAGTCAGGATACAAAAACACATCCCGAGTCCCGATTTAATAGCAGCCCTGGGGCCCTAATAAAAGCCACAGCCACACATCAGCCTCTTCACCATATGAGCCAAACCTCACAGCTCCTACACACATCACAATGCTGAAAGGCTTCAACCTCCTCACCATATGAGCCAAACCTCACAGCTCCTACACACATCACAATGCTGAAAGGCTTCAACCTCCTCACCATATGAGCCAAACCTCACAGCTCCTACACACATCACAATGCTGAAAGGCTTCAACCTCCTCACCATATGAGCCACTCCTCACAGCTCCTACACACATCACAATGCTGAAAGGCTTCAACCTCCTCACCATATGAGCCATACCTCACAGCTCCTACACACATCACAATGCTGAAAGGCTTCAACCTCCTCACCATATGAGCCATACCTCACAGCTCCTACACACATCACAATGCTGAAAGGCTTCAACCTCCTCACCATATGAGCCATACCTCACAGCTCCTACACACATCACAATGCTGAAAGGCTTCAACCTCCTCACCATATGAGCCAAACCTCACAGCTCCTACACACATCACAATGCTGAAAGGCTTCAACCTCCTCACCATATGAGCCAAACCTCACAGCTCCTACACACATCACAATGCTGAAAGGCTTCAACCTCCTCACCATATGAGCCACTCCTCACAGCTCCTACACACATCACAATGCTGAAAGGCAGGGACTTCAACATCATGGAACCCATTAAATTTCCTCCTATACTGTACAATCACATGTACACATACATCACACAAAAATTACAAGTACAACACAACATAAAAATGACAGTCTTTGCAAAAAAAAGTAAATTCCATGAGGAGCACTTCTTCAAAGTATATAAAAACCCTCATACTCGAAAAAAAAAATCAGTCCTTAAAACTGACTTTCTTCCACTTACTACCATTAGGCCTTGATACAATTTTTGGGTGATTTTGGGCCCAATTTTATATTTCGGTCAACAAACCTAAAAACTTGCTTGGCTAATGCTAAATGGTGTTTCCCATAGCGGTCGATTGAGTTTTTGAGAATTCATTTTCTTGTACACGCATGGTCGAGCCGCTCGAAAAATTATAGTTTTTTGGTCTCAAGCCAATGTATTTTGAGAAAAAAAAATTGCTAATTTTTTGGGCTCAGTTTCCCCTTAAAGAGGCCATATTTTGTTTCCTTTAATGTGTTACATAGCAGTTTATGCATGTATGCAAAGTTACAAAGTCCTAAATTCACATCAAAGGGAGTTAATCTCCCTGACAAAAACATAGCTCCTGAACTGCCTGAAACATCTTGTTAATAGTCCAGCCTTTTCTTCCGCAACTTGTCTATGTCATGATGTAACACATTTGCCACATAGCGGCTAGTCTGGCACACTTTCAAACAAAGCAATGTAGAGCATAGGCCGAGAGGAGTTTGGTCAGTGTATTTCGTCATATCGAGAGGACTCAGTTTTCTTTGGTGCAAAGGCTAATTCCCTTTGTGTGGAATAAGTCTTCCCATTCTCATGTTTGTCTGAACAACAAATAATCCTTTTGAACTTGTCCACATGCCTTCATGCATTAACTTGCAACCACATGATTGGCTGATATTAACAATAATGAGGAGAACAAGTGTACCAAATAAAATGGCCTCTGAAAGTAGTTTCTCCTGGGTGGGAGATCTCGCCCAACAATGCCTGTTGTAGACAAGAATGTAGCCAAGCTTTCCAGTGACCAATCACATGGCCAACAGTCACTCATACTCATAGAGGGAAATTCTGTTTTCAAAAAGAAAAGCATTTGGATGAAATTCAATGGCTATAAATGTATGAAATTTAAGTCACTTTTGTGGACAGAGCTCTGCACTACGGTGACTCGCTAAACTGCATTTTACGCACACGGTTCAGATGAGGACAGAAAGCCACAACATGTTTACTGAACTGTATCATATTTCTGGTGTACTTCCAGACCCTGAGGTCATGTTTGTCTAGGATGAGGCAGATAGCAAGTAGGCCAAGATGCTTTGATTTCCTGTGAGCTCAGCTGAGTGCCGTAGACAAATGTAATGCACAATGGACAATCACACATACCTGTCCTAATTTTAGTCATAGGCATGGTGCAATTTATACAATTAGCCACTTCGCTGTCAAAAGAGCATATAAATCTGCATACAAATGGATGGGTTACTCTTAAGCCAATGCGTAAGTGTATTTCTATTTCCATGCAGTTGAACATGTTTGCGTTTGAATCAACCCTACCCAGGTTATAAGTCATATTCCACCATTTTACCATTCGAGTCCTGGGAAGCATTGAAGCATCTCAAGGAATTACTTCCAGGTCATTTCCAAGAAGTAAGGAACTTTCCTAAGCATGAAAAGACCATCCGAATGCAGTCAGGGTGTCTCTGCATGCAAGTTCTTTTCTCTACCATGTGACTTTCGATATTTTGCACACAACTCTGTCTGGCGATATGTATAGCAGTGGTACCCAGCCCAGCTCCGTACGTACCCCTGCCCTGCTCATTTTAAATGTTACCCTGATCTGACACACCCAGTTCAGGACATCAAGTACTCAACTACTGAAGTGATCTGCTGATGCAGAGGAGTTAAATCAGAGCGACACCTATAATGTATAGGGCAGGAAAACACTGGGGTACCATTAAGCTGTTTGTTTCAATTAATGAGGCACGTTTGATATTTAGAGGGATTATTTACTGTGGCTCCTAGTTTAATATTGTGCTTACAGCAGTATCAGCAAACAATTTCATAAAAAGGGCGCAAACTGGCCACTTAAACTACTTGGGCTGTGCCAAATAGTCTTTTTTGCTTAGGGAAGTTCCTAACTCCTAAAAAATGATCCAGAAATGATTACGTGGCAGGCATGATGTGGATTCAAATGTTACGGAAAGGTGTCTCAGTGCTTCCTCATTTACTACCTTTAGCAAAGTGTAAACAGAACCATCCTTTTCGTAAAGAACGGAGATACAGCTATCCCACAATTCTGCGCAGCAGCAATATTTAAAGCGGGGACCAGGACCAGGACCACTCATCCGGCCAATCGCGTAAAGAAACATATATGATGGGCAGGGCACTCATGATCACGCATCCGGATTCTCTAATTAGCGCGGTTGTCTTCCGAAATCGTTAGGAATTCCCTTAAACACCTTTCCTTTCCCTTATGATATTTTCCACAAAGGTTAAAGAAAAGTGGTTCGGTATTAGTCGATAGGCCGTAATTTTTTGACTATTCAGACGCAGGCTTAGAGCCGTTTCACGATGACTGCGCATGTTCAGAACGCACACACAAAGAAAGTGAATCTGCTGGGCTGCAGGCTATAATCTGATTCCATCCTTGCCAATCAGCCTTCGTTTTGCATTGAATTTATAGATTTTAGTTACTCCAACATTATGCTTTTTATTTAAGAAGCTTTCAATGGAAATTCGAGTATTCAAAGCACCATTTTAATCTCTCGCCATGGGACATAAACAATGTAAACTGGTTCCATGGTCAATAATCATAGAAGATAAATACCTAATCTAGGGTTAATTCGAGCGCCTGCAAGTATGCCGGCTGCGCGAGATTCCGGAAACATTACGTGAGAATCTTGCAGAAGTTGGGCGATAAGCCCTCCAAACCCCAGCTTTCGCGGGGTTGGTTTGGAGGGCTTATCGCGCAACTTCGGCAAGATTCTCGCGTAATTTTTTGGGAATCTCGCGCAGCCGGCCAGCCTGGTGCCCGCGCCTCGTTGCGCTCCAAGTCAGGCCCTGGTAACAATGGCTCATTGGCTGCCTCCAGAAACCCCAAACCAGTGGAGTTGGCACATTATGTAAATCGTAGATAAAAGCAGAATACAATGATTTGCAAATCCTTTTCAACTTATATTCAATTGAATACACTGCAAAGACAAGATGTTTAATGTTCAAACTGAGAAACTTTATTTTTTTTTGCAAATAATCATTAACTTAGAATTTAAAGGCAGCTACACCTTGCAAAAATGTTGGCACAGGGGCCTTTTTACCACTGTGTTACATCGCCTTTCCTTTAAATGACAGTCAGTAAACGTTTGGGAACTGAGGAGACCCATTTTTGAAGCTTTTCAGGAGGAACTCTTTCCCATTCTTGCTTGATGTCCAGCTTAAGTTGCTCAACAGTCCGGGGTCTCCGCTGTCGTATTTTACGCTTCATAATGCGCCACACATTTTCAATGGGAGACAGATCTGGACGACAGGCAGGCCAGTCTAGTACCCGCACTCTTTTACTACGGAGCCATGCTGTTGTAACACGTGCAGAAAGTGGCTTGGCATTGTCTTGCTGAAATAAGCAGGGGCGTCCATGAAAGAGACGTTGCTTGGATGGCAACATATGTTGCTCCAAAACCTGTATGTACCTTTCAGCATTAATGGTGCCTTCACATATATGTAAGTTGCCCATGCCTAGGGCACTAATACACCCCCATACCATCACAGATGCTGGCTTTTGAACTTAGCACCTATAACAGTCCGGATGGTTCTTTTCCTCTTCGGTCCGGAGGACACGACATACACAGTTTCCAAAAACAATTTGAAATGTGGACTCGTCAGACCACAGAACACTTTTCCACTTTGCATCAGTCCATCTTAGATGAGTTTGGGCCCAGCGAAGCCGGCGGCGTTTTTGGGTGCTGTTGATAAATGGCTTTCGCTTTGCATTGTAGAGTTTTAACTTGCACTTGCAGATGTAGCGACGAACTGTAGTTACTGACAGTGGTTTTCTGAAGTGTTCCTGAGCCCATGTGGTGATGTCCTTTACACACTGATGTCGGTTTTTGATGCAGTACCACCTGAGGGATCGAAGGTCACGGGCATTCAATATTGGTTTTCGGCCTTGTCGCTTACGTGCAGTGATTTCTCCAGATTCTCTGAACCTTTTGACAATATTACAGACTGCAGATGATGAAATCCCTAAATTTCTTGCAATAGCTCGTTGAGGAATGTTGTTTTTAAACTGTTCGACGATCAGCTCACGCATTTGTTCACTAAGTGGTGACCCTCGCCCCATCCTTGTTTGTGAATGACTGAGCATTTCAGGGAAGCTGCTTTTATTCCCAATCATGGCACACACCTGTTCACAATTGGCCCGTTCACCTGTGGGATGTTCCAAATAAGTGTTTGATGAGCATTCCTCAACTCTCTGTCTTTTTTGCCACTTGTGCCAGCTTTTTTGAAACATGTTGCAGGCATCAAATTCCAAATGAGCTAATATTTGCAAAAAATTACAAAGTTTACCATTTCGAACATTAAGTAACTTGTCTTTGCAGTGTATTCAATTGAATATAGGTTGAAAAGGATTTGCAAATCATTGTATTCTGTTTTTATTTACGATTTACACAACGTGCCAACTTCACTGGTTTTGGGTGTAAATCCAAGATGGCAGACCAGGTAGGTTTATCATTGAAATGTCTTTGCTTTTGATTTTTCTAAGAGGTGTCACGAAACATCATTGTGGTCGTAAATACATTTCGATATACCATGTTGTTTACGGATCTCTATACATTTTTAGAACAAAGGGATAGTTTTATTTTGGCATGTGTACTTTCCGACAGTGGCGTAGCCAGCGGGGGTGCTGAGACACGTCCCTTTTTGACTGCAATTAGTAGTTCTCGATCATTTTCATTTATTGACGCGTTTTCCAATTATCGTCATTGGCAACCGAAGACACAGTTTCTCTCCATATGCTATCTAACAGCGATTAAATCATGGACTAAATTCAGTCCAGTTGCGGAACACGAACAGAGAATTGGGTTGCATTAAACTTCCGTTTAGAACAATTATTAGTCCTGACCTCGGTCGAAGTTGAGAGCCCACGCAGTGATCATATCACAGCTCCTTTCACGGGCAGGCCTAACTATAGGCCTTCTTAATTGCTGAATATGCGACAATTTGTCCGTCAATCTTTAAACCCAATATCATGTGTGTTGTCAGTGAATTCCGCCGGCCTACTTTGTGATTCTGAGCTTGCTGATTGTCCCCAATCTTTAATGTAATCAGTTATAAACAACGTAGCTCCTTTTCCTACATTTACATGCATATTAAAATGTACTGCTTGAAATTATATCCGATAAATATGCAGGCTATGTACCCACTGAAGATACATTTTTCATGGCGTGCAGAGCTATTTCTGACAGAATGTGATTTAAGAGTTTAAACAGTCCCATAGCAAACTCTTAGTTTAAAAAAATTGACGTCTTCAAATTCTGGGATTGCCAATGTAGCTGGAACACAAACCATCATACACAGGGCTCCCCCGGGACCGAGTTTGAGAACCACTGCAAATCAGCACTTTTTGCTTTTACACAGAAAAAAAACAATGGCATGTTTATTTCAAAGAATTACTGCCCTAGCTTGAGAAATACAGCAACATTCACTCAGCTATCCTTTGCTCTTTCCTCAGCGGTCAGGAATCACCTGGTAAATTGGGCTAATTAAATTCTTGCTGCATACATCGCCTTTGATCAGATAGACATTAAGCAGCCGAAAATCCAATTGTGATTGAATGGCCATGCACCGCAAAGAAATCTTGTATCTCACACTGACCGAGAGTACTCACACGCATGCGTCTGTGTTGCTCACCTCATTTTCCCAGAAATGGTGAGGAAACTTATTATCCTCTCCACTCAAGATTTTCAGTGCTTGTATTGGGCGCAGTATTACATCGCAAGTTGAATAAATGGACAGTTGCCATTAGGCTACTACTAAACTTATTCAATATTATTGTGACCATTGCGCGATTTAAAACAAAAACTACGTTTTCCCATTGAAGTGTTGCCGGTTTGGACACACACAATTTGTTCGTCTTCTCAAGCCCATGCCCGAGCGATCTTGGTGGCTGTCTATTTAAAGTGACGGGGAATTGTGAGTGTATACATGTCTATGGTGAGTGACAGCTGCTCCGGAGTTGACATAATTTCTTTTTTCCTCTGAGAGAAGTGCGATTCAACAGAATACCACTGTCGCTCTGCTGCCCACTAGTGACGAACAATTTACCACAACGCCGGTAGGTAATGTAACGCTCATAAAATATTAACCAAACGAAATGTTGAATGTGCCAAAACGGGTTTCCATACTGTAGTGCAACATAGCGCACTGAATTGTCCGGTCTCCGTTCTTTGCTGAACATTTAGGTAGAGTCGGGTATGACGCCCCTGAGGGTAAGATGCCCTTTGCTTATAATTCAATTTCAGCTGAGCCCAGAATGTGGCTCTTGACTTAGAAAAATTCTCTTCCACCTGGAGGGAAATCCTGAACAACAGATGAGTCAACAGAACAAGTGACACGTGAGTACTCAAAGTATTTGTGTTTTAACTGTCTTTATTATAAAAAAAAAATGACCAAATGACAAATTTTGCCACAAGTATTTGAATGCTTCAGGAGTCTGCAGGACATGTCAGTGTAACTCTCTGATGCCTTATCTATGCATAAAAGGGCGTCCTGTGTGGTGATAATAGGAGAAATTGGGGTTATTAAGCCAAAAGCAGTATGGTAGTGCTGGGGGTAAAGATGCCCGTAAGGAGGGAAGGCATCTCACCCCATTTTGAGTCGTACTCATTCTGCTTCACTACTTTTTTTCAAAAATTATGTTCTATTTATAGGAAATATATATCAGATATGATGATTTTTATAAACTACTGGAAAGTTAAGGGTATCCAGCATGTTAAAAGTAGGGCCATATGGAGTGACACAATAATGAATCATATATGCCACAATACCCATAAAGGCCTAAAAAGAAATATATTGGGTGAAATGCTTTATAGTCACTCTTAATTTTAAAGACTTTTCATACTCATACTCATATACGTTCCATACCGCTATGTGTTTATCTAATGTGGTGCCTCATATTTTTTAGTTGTCCACAAGATCACAAGATATAATCATCTATTCCTTGATGCATTTCATGCCAACAGTACCCTGCCATCACTTGTACCTTAGTGTTTAGTCAGTTAATAAAAAGTTAAGGTTAGGAGAATGTACCTCTTTCTTTCCCCATTTCTTTAGCAAGGAAATTTATAAAAAGATGTTGATCTTTTGTATTATGTGTACCTGCCTGACATGACAGCTATAATATGATAATTACTCATGTGACATGCAGTAAAACCACTATGTATTAGGCAATAAGAGTTATTCTAGATAACATAAAACAGATGCCCATGGGGGGGATCTTACCCCAGGGGTGGGGTAAGATGAAAAAAAAAGTAATTAAACATTTAAAAATATTTCTATAGTGACCATGTCATACATCTTTCCAGATGTGATAGCCAACTTTACACGCCATAGATTCAAGCAAAAAAATTATTAATTCATCTTGTTTATCTTCCGTTATGAAAATTCTTGCTTAAGGGGGGCATATTACCCCGCTCTACCCTATTTTCCTCCTAAAAAATACTGATCACAACCATGAGCACAAAGTGCGGTAATGTTTGTACGCCAATGGCAATATTTTAAGCGCACAGTAAACAGTCTCATGATGACTGCATGGTGCAAATGAATCGGAGTTTAACTCCGATGTGCAATAAAAAGTTAGAGATGAGACATCGCAACCTCACTAGAGACAGGCAGCCCTCCCATTTCTCACAATGCTTTGCTGCCTTTGAAAAATGCTCTGCCCTCAGGGCTTGATACCGCGCATAACCCAGAATTTTATCTTTTCAATTGAACAGCTACAATGAACTTGCAAAATTAATACCCAAGGTTTATGGCCCCCACCCTCTCATGGACAACTTCCTTTTGTAATTGACATGAAACAACACATACTAAGGTAAGCATTGGCCTTGAGAGTAGTGCACCTCCCAGTCTGGACACGCATCAAAATTATGATAAATACGATAAATAAATAATATCATAGAGATGAACTGAAAAAATATTGTAGTTTCATAAAGAGGTCATATTTTATGCACTTTTGGTTCCTCCTTTTCGTTTAGAGCAGGAAACCCATCCGTAAAAGGGCTGAGAGGCTGCAGGTCTCCATTCCGACCGAGCAGCAGCGCCTGCGCTTGTCTGTGTGTCACTCTCTGAGTGTTATTTACATCGGCCGACACGGTCGCTAGATTCATCAACATCTTTCTACAACACAGTTACACACAGCTGGAATGATATTAATCCATATTTATTTCCAAACAAAAATGAGCTTTGATTAGATTCATAATGGAAAACATCTAATCGCGTAATTATTCTACATTCAATCCCCATTGTAGACAGAACATTACCATCTTTTTTCCACTTTCCCCCATTTTTCTTTCCATTTTATGACAGATAACACTTTTTCAGGATTCATAAGTCACAAATTACTCTTCAAAGCACGTGATCCTTCAGTCCACATAGCTAAGACCACGCCAGAAGTCTTGCATTTCCAATAACCATACTGTAATTTAGATAGCGACGTTTCCAAGTTAATATGCTGTCACTATGTTTAAGTATGCAAAATGTGGTCATGACTAAAGTGCTCTTTTTAGATTCTTCTCAGAAATCCTTTTTTAGCATGGTACAGAACACACTGCAATTTCCTTGACAGAGAAAGTAGTGAAAAATAGGATGTTTGAAATGTGCAACACCAGAGCCGATGAGAAAGTTGAATATAAGTGATGTGACCAGTTATATTACGGTAGCCGTTCTGTGGGTTAGTGCAGTAGAGGGAGTGTACAGTGCATGCTCTGTGTTCGTAACACGTAACAGCTATCATGGTTTTAAATGATGACAATGCAAGGAAGACATTAAAATGTACGGATTCATAATAGTACTTCTCACTAGTATGTCATAATTCAGTTAGGCAGATCAGAACTTCCTATTTAGATATGAGTTTTTCACATACATTTTTTAAAGATAATGGAACACCAAATTAATGTCCAATGATCGGAGAATGTTAAAAGCGGCGGTTCCACCAAAAAAAAATAAAATTCAGGCCTCTTAGACAACAATTCTGAGTCTCAAAGTCTGAGGTACCACCACACATTTGTAAGGTCAGCAAGATCATGCATTCACTAGGACTGCAAATTGCAGGAAACTGGTGTCCATGTTGCTACGAACCAGTGTCCTCGAACCCCTGTACCGCACAGTTTACTCTTCTTCTGTGAGTTCACTCCGCTTTTGGTGTCAGTATTTCCCACTCCTGGTCGCCACATTTATTGGTTGTGAAGAAGCATTTTTTTTGTGAGCGCAAGAGAGTAAAAAGGCAGTCTTACGCAAAAGTCGAAAAAGCTTTAGCTCCAAATCCTGATCTTATTTCTATTCCTGAGAACAAGCGCAACCAACGAGAGCTCTGCGCTTGATCTTTGGGAATTATGACACACCGTTTGGCATTTTGAATGCGGAATGATGTCAGTTGGATAGTACTGCTGATATAGTAGAGTGGAAAAGAGGGAATTTCAATTGCAAGCGCTGGTTTCCTGAGCTGTGAAATGTAAGTAATATGCAGCAATAACAGATTAACCAGGGACTGCCTGGGGATTCCAGCACATGAACAAGCTGATGTCAGGCTTCTTTCAGCTTCATGTGCCTAATATTCTGGCTTTCCCGGCCAATCCTCCCATGTTCCTCTCCAGAGGACTATTCCCTCGATCTCGTCCCATGGTGACGGTGCTATGCAACCCGCCACTGCATGATGCTGGTGTCTTTCCCGCCAGTGGAGATCAGGAAACTGTCATCAAACAGGAAGTTCACATTGGTCACATGACTGCTGTGTCCACTATATACGTGACTTGGCGCCTAAAGGGACAAAGAGCGAGAGAGATTCAGTTACTATTTTTGGCTGTCTCCCCGCACCCCACCCCCAATCCGGAGTCCCAAGATAGAGTTGCGACAACTCAAGAATAGGAGCCATTTTGTTTCCATAGTATGATGCCGAGCCATTGCTTCAATGGAAATCATTGGACTGTTTGTCATTCTTTTCTCAGGAGGGAAACGTATTGATTTCAGGAGAAACAATAAACTAGCAAGCACTAGTTCTCACAAGCTTAAGAGGGGAAAATGTTCAGCCATTAGAAAAAAGAAAATGGAAAAAAATCTAATTACCTTCGAGACAGTGTCCGATAACGTGACGGAAACAAAATGGCTCCTTGACCAGATTTTCTAGAATCCTCATGTCGCAACTCCCCCTATCTGGAACCCAAACCCCCGCCTACCCCTTGCCCTGTCCAAGGTATGGGTACTAACCCGAAACTGAGAGCAAGGGTACGCAAACAGATGAACTTTCCCAAAGTCGTCACCAGTGACGAGAAGCCGCTTCTCGCTGGATCTGCAGACGGCGTTGATGTCGGTTCCGTCGGAGCCCTCTGGCCACAGACCTGAGGGAGAGAGGAGCGCACACATCACGGCGCTGGCCTGCAGGGTGGGGCGGTGTGCATTGGGTATGTCCGTATCGGGCATACTCACCGAACACATGGAAGCCCAATGTGCAGGTGCAGGTCTCCCACACGATGTCCCGGGTCGTCTCCACGCTCACCACCTGTTTACACACCGACGGAATCCCTGTGGGGGGAGGGGCTCACTCTGTGTAACCACAGCATTCGTTTTACAATATCAGCAACGCAACACTCTGCATTAGCTTCAAATATATCCTCATCAGGACAAGATACTGCAATTCCAGAAACTATTATTTGACATTATAACAAGCATCTCGTCAAATAACTGATTGAAATTTGATTGAATGTCCAGTCAACTGAACCTTCCATCTTGAGACGGTAAGCCCCTCCCCCCTGGTTGCCAAGTCCGACAACCTTGCTGCTGGCTTCCAATATGGCGACCATATAGCACAGAATTGAGTACCAGTCTCAAACCAGTCTTGAGAAAATAACGTGATCTGATTGGTTGTTCTTCTACGCTTGATAGACAGGTCTGAAAGCTGCATGACGAGGTCACCGTCCCATTTCACTTTGGAGAAACAACATTTTACTGTATCTCTCTCAATCACAAGTTGTCTTATTTTGTTAATTAAGATTAACAGTAATTTAATTACCACTGCAAATTAAAATTAACACGATAAGACAACGTGATTAAGGAAGGTAAAAATGTTAATTCTCTCGAAATCAGTTTTGGAAAATGTCTCATTTTGCCCTGAAACCCTCCATATAATCGCTCATACTCACAATAGAGGATCTCATAATCTCCTGAGTTTGACATGAGATATTGCGAGTCCACAGACCAGTCCATGTGGGTAATAAAGCTGGAATGACCCTGGAGATGACAGAGACCTTAGTGACACAACTTATAAAATAATATATTTCTGCACAGAAAAAAAGACTCAACTGTTGGTGACATTCAGTGTGTGAGCAGACAGTGATGGTACACTAATATATGTCCAATTGAGAGTTGTATAACTGAGGTCTTAATTTTTGAGACAAAGACACAACTCTAAACGTATGTTAATACATTTTATTTTCACCACCATGGAATAATTCTCAGAAAATGCAAGATGAAAGACGCTTGAGTGGTGTTGACATCTTTGCTAATCCTACTACGGGTAATATTATTCAAACCAATCAGTTATCCAAATCAGTTCAGTCTTTTATAGATATTTCCCATAAGTGTTGATTGCTGAAAACGTATTACAGATAATTAGTCCAGTCATGCAATTCAATGATGTGATATCAATGAAACATCACTTCTGATTATTGCCTAATTATAATTCTGCTGTGAAACACCTTTGGGTGTTTAAATCAATACTCAGCAAGAGCACTCAGAGAGCACAGCACCTCCGCCACGCCAAGGCAACTGCGTGCGTTAGTTATTTTCATTGCCTGATGTAGGGTGTTGTTGCATTCCACCGCCAGATGGCAGCAAAACCCAAAAGCATGCCAATTGGAAATCCAGCCCATTGGAAAGACTTCAAATCTCTGCCAGCATAGCTGGATTTGAACTTTGGCCTATCTCTCAGCTTTACTTTGGCCTAAATGTGCCAAAATTTAATCATTTGTTCCTCTTGTGCTATTCAAACATCCTGCAAAGTTTGGTTAAAATCTATGCAGTCTTTTTTGAGATATCCTGCAAGCAGGCAAACAGACAGACAAACAGATAAATGCCGGAAAAAACATGCATCTCCTTGGCAGAGGTGAATAACCATACAGTAGCTACGCAGAAACTGTTACAGTAATATTGCTTTTAAAAGAGGGGGACTCACTGAGCACTTTCCCACTCGACTGTACTTCTTGCCGTTTTCTCCCACTGCATAGATGTAGATGTAGTTGTCGTGGGATCCAATTGCAAGGAATGTGCCATCTGAAAGCAGCCAAATCAAGAACTCAAAAACAGGCTACCATTTTACAAAACAGTTAAATACGACTTACAATTTCAACAGGAGAATTCAAGAAAGCCCTTCCCATTGTTGAAACGGTTGTAATCTAACTAACTTTCTGAAAACTGGGTTCAATTTCACTAGACACACCCAGGTATGATTACTGCGGGCCCTGCTGTATCTAAACATCACTTAAGTAGAACCTGTCTGGGAATGTGGAGCAGTAAAAAAGCAGCACACGATGCCACAATATAAAGAAATTCAGGGAAATAGAGAAACAAGCTCATTGTCAACTAGCAGTCTGGAAAGGGCTACAAAACCATTTCTTAGGATGTAGGACTCCAGCTAATCACGATAAGAGCCATTATTTTCAGATGTTGAAAACTAGAAACAATGGCGAACCTTCCCGGGAGTGGCCAGCCTATCAAAATTCTTCTAAGAGAACATCAAGAACTCATCCAGGAGGTCACAAAAGAATCCAAACTAATATCTGAAGAACTGCAGGCCTCACTTGTCTCAGTTGTAGTCAGTGTTCATGATTCAACAATAAGAAAGAGACTGGGTGAAAATGGCACCCATTCGAGAGCTACAAGGCAAAACCACCGCTGACCATAAAGAACACGAAGGCTTGTCTGACGTTTGCCAAAAAACATCCCGATGACCCCCAGGATGTTTGGGATAATATTCCTCGGACTGATGGGTTAAAGGTGAAAATTTTTTGAAGACATGGTTCCTGCTCCAATTTGTGTAACGTTAACACAACATTCCACAATAAGGACATCATACCAACATTCAAACACAGTGGTCGTATTATGATCAGTGTTAAAACAGATTTAAAGGAGATTCAAATTCAGCAGTCAAATATCAGCTATTCCTGTGATGCGCATCTGACTGATGAAAGCAAATGCAAGTATTTGCATTCGCATTTGCATTCTGGTTTTTTTTTTTCAAAAAGCTTTCAGACCAATCAGAGGAAATAAAAAATTTGGCTTGGAAAAACCATCCAAAAAAGCGGAAAAAGAGATTATGTATCTCAGTTATGCCTTTGTCTGTATGAATGAGTTGGCCATTTTGAATATAAACCAAGTAACTTTTTTTGTGTAACCAAAAGAGACCAATTACTTCCATTATGAAACTAATAAACATAACTGACTCTATTTTCATGCGTTCACAAGCCTTGAAATGCAAGGGGCAGTAACGTTATTTGCAATTTCATCCGTTGTAAACAGCATATTTATTGTCTTTGCCCAGTTTGGAAGTTTCATGCTCTGAAATAAAGGCATACTAACACTGGGCTGACCAACACATAAGTGGGTGAGTCAATGTATAAAGCTGACGCAATACAAGTTTGGTGCCACAAATGTCATTGGCGTTTTGACTCAACCAGACCACATTTTAACTTGAACGTTGTCGCTCTCTGGTACTTTTATAGGACAGAATCCTAGCCAGCGGAGCTGTTTGCAAATAAATGCATATCTTCCATATCGCTTCCCTCCCCTTTCTAAATTTCAGTTTTGTTCTGCACCCCATGGCGGGGTCTAATGGGAAAAGGGGGTATTTTTATACGTGAATGTTTTATTTGTGTGGAGGGAAATACAAATAATTAGCTTCAGTCTCACCCTTGTTTTAATACCCTAAGTGCGATTTTGTATACGGCACACATTGCCAAGTGAATAAAACTTTATCCCCCCGAACACCTGCAGGCTTTGTGCGGGGAAGGTAGAGGCAGCTGTGACCTCTGCTGGTGTGAGGGGGTCCGGTGGATCTGCTCTCCTGTCTGTAAGACTCTACTTCTCACGTTCCTCTTCACACACTGAACTGCTTGAAACACTACAGCATGCTTCTCTGAGGACTGATGGAGGTGGCAATAATGCGGGCAAGATTCTTTCACTTCACTTGGAAAAACTGCCAGTTCGCTATGGCATTATCACACTGGTTTTAATGGGAATGACAGCAGCTGATCTGATATGGCCAAATGGAACCAAACTCCCACCGAACCAACAGTTAATTAATTTGTCTCAGAATAACCTTTTTGACATCAGCTCCACAGTTGTGCTATCACCTCTTGTCACAAAATTATCGAAGTGGAGTAAGACTTGCCCAGCAATTTCTTTAGCATTTGTGTTTCCTGACTTTGTTTAAAAAAAAAAGCTGTGGGTCTGCACCTAAGATGACGACGCTGCTTAGCGCATGGGCAGCATCCCTTGGCGAGAAACTCTGTTGATCGACATCACAGCAAAGCTGAGATGGTCGCAGAGAGGCTCGTTGCGTACTGTCGGAACTGAAGCCAGATTGACTGTCAGGACCACCATTGCCGAGACTGAAGCCGGGTTGACTATCAGGATCGCCTTGCATGATGGGCGTTGCCTCACAAGGAGCTCATCCGCCCTTTCGCCCAATAATTCCTATAACATTAATTATATGGATAAAATGGAAAACTACAAGCTAACTTCTATGGATGCTACAGAGTTAATCATTTTACAAGTAGTGTCTGGCCTTTTGATTACAGGTAATACTGTTGGGTTTGGAATATTACATCTCAACAACTCGAAAGCATAATGTATCATACCATGGAAATGGTGAGCATTTAGTACCGACTTTATACATCAATTGAAGACAATGATTGTGTGTTGAACCAGTGTAGTTTTGGAGAGACCACAGACACACCTGGGGAGTAGCGAATGACGGACAGCTGCTCGTTGCCATCGGTGTGGACCGTGACCAAGTCCTTGGAATCAGAGTCTAGAACCAGCCATCTGTGTGAGCAAACAGGCCATGATAGTTATTGGAAATACAAACTTCATTTAATCAATTCAGACAAGTCAAGTGACAAAGCGTGCAAGTAAAAGTATTTGGACAAAAATGAAACAAGGAAATTTTCTGGGGGGTTTGTCTGCACCAGTTTCCTGTGTTGCACCCGGTAGTTGACGGATTGCAGTTTTGTACAATAAATGTCTAATCAATGAATTCTGGAATAGACAGGATGATGTAAGGGGCTCACGTTGAGCAGTAGATTTGCGTAGATATGAGGTGGGTGTGGCTGTAGCAACAGCCACAGTAATAAGTTTTCATTTTAAAATGCCATTTCCAAACAAAAATGAGCTCTGTCTGCAGTAAAATGCAATCCTAGAGTTTTTAAATTAAAATAGAGTCAGAGGTGTTCTCAAAAATCTCTGTTCTCGGGGTTCAAAAATATAGTGTGGAAGATAGGCGAAAATGTATCAAAAGTTACGCGTTTTAAAATGAAAACGTATTTCTGTGGATGTGGCCTGAGACATCGAGAGCTCGGACAGTAACAGCGACAGCTGCTCTGACCTGCCGGTCTGTGTTCCGATGGCAGCCACGGCTCCTGAGGGGTGAAATCCCGCAGACTGGGCAGCGTCCTGGAGATCAAACACGAACTGAGTGTAAGAACACAAGTTCTGAAGGGAACTCGAAGAGCTCTTACAGAGGATGAGAACCATTCAAACAAGTTAAGATGATTTACTAAATGGATTTCCAGTCAAATCAACAGTTATATAACAAACATCAAAAATGTAGGAATATAAAAGAAAAAAGAAGCAATATCTTTCTTGGCAAGGTGCCGCCACCTAGCATTATTATAATTTGTACCGTTGAGGACGTTAGTTGGCTCAAAAAAAAAAAAGATCCAAAAATTACACATATTGTACATTGTTTATGCCACTTGTTTTCTTCATGACTGCATGGAGAAAAAGTGCTGGGCTGGAGCCTATTTTAGCATCCCAGAGGCAGGAACACTTAATGTGCGATTCGACATTCCATCACAGGGATCACACTTTATACACCACTCACTCATACACGCACATTTATAGGCAATTCAGAGTGTCTAATTAACTGAAAATGCATGTTTTTAGACTGTGGAAGAAAGCCAGGGCACCCGGGAGAATGCAAACTCCACACTGAGGCCCAGACTAGGGTTCGATGAGCTATTGGTCCCCATGAGCCATTTACCATTTTGCCTCTTTTAAACACCTGTGAGATCTGCTCATTACAAACATGCAATATGGCTCATTGATCCCTATGGTTCATTGGACCCCAGTTTCCCCTATTGCCCATAACCAGCACCACCCCATTAAGAATAGAAAGATCACTCTCCATCAGAACAGATCACCCCAATAATCTACATCAACTCTAGTTAAACAGATACCCTACACCCCTGTACCTCCATGGTTTTGGTCCAGATGGGCTGGTGTGTGCAGGCGTCCCACAAGCTAACATGCTTGTCGTGGCCACAGGTGAGAAACAGGGGTCTCAAGGGGTGCACCGCCAGCCCCCACAGCTCATCCGTGTGCCCCTGAGAGGAAATTCGGGGCGACGTTACTGCGTTCATATTTCAGCATCCACATACTGCGTCCGTTTTATCAGGACACTGACCCGCCGCATTTCCATACGCTCAATCAGAAGCCTGACTGCCTGTTTAACATTAGCAGACGTCCTCATGCAATGAGTCCCTAATTATAGTCACATGATATGTAACACTTATGCTACTTACGTACAGCACATGATAATACAAATAATTGGTCAGCATTTGTTAATGGTTCCCCATTCATATTTTGCTGAAACTAGAATCGCGACAACTCAGGAATAGGAACCATTATGCATCCATTGTGCTTTACCAAGCCGTTTCGAACAAAAGAAATTGTTGGGATTTTTTTCATTCTTTTCTCAGAAGGGAATCGTATTCATCTTGGGGGCAAATAATAAACTTCCTAGTAATGGTGTCAACATGCATAAGGGGAAAAATGTTTGGACACGAGGAGAGAAAACGATTTTAGACGGCGCCTGATAACGTGATGGAAACAAAATGGCTCCCTGACCAGAATTTTTGGACACTTCATGTTGCAACTCTATCTATCTAATGTCAAGTATATGATGTGTAAGAAATCTTGGAAAAGACGTTTGCGCTCTTAGAAATCCGGCCTGTGAAGTGAGCCACATGTGCGTACAACCGAAAATACAAACTAAATAAAATACCCAAAAAAATGGCCCATACACTGCACACAAAAAAGAGAGACTAATAGGATGTAAAAAAATCTTTTTAAATTTCCGTATTACATCAAACAGTTGAAGAGTAATAAAAAGTGGACGTTTCGGTCACTAAGACCATCATCAGCATAAACAGTAAAGTATATGATGAGTAAAATTTCTGGTAATTCCAGCCCACAATAACAAAAGCAAGTGGCCTCATTTATTAGTGCTTCCCCGTTCATATTTAGTTGAAACAGAAAATGAGCTTCAGTTGCATTACAGTCTGAGGGACACACACGTCCACTTGTCCCCATTTCCCTCACCTGCGTTATAGGGGAGAAGTCGCCCGCTGAAGTGCCCTGTAGAATGTAATTGCGGGTGGTGCCAATAAGCACAGTGTTACCCCTCCCCTCAGCGACTGTGCGGACCGGGCCAAAGAGTTCTGGTATCTGAGAAGGACAGGAGGGCACATGGGTATTATCTGCCTTTCCAAGATTGCCAAATATATCACTCAGTATACTGAACTCTCTTTGCATTTACAGAGCTGCGGAGAAGTGCTTCCCTCTGATTTCTTATACGTTCGCATGTTTGTCACACTTAAATAATTCAGATCATCAAACTAATTTTAACAGGAAACAAAGGTTACCAAGGTAAAGACAAAACATTGTGCCCAATTTACTAAGACCTTTAGCATATGCAAAATCTTTTTGCCCTTGCAAAACCAATAACATTGTCCATGATTGGCCAGGGTACCTGCCTTGCACCAGTGGCAAGGTTTCTGGTTTTGCACGGGCAAAAAGATTTTGCATGTGCTGAAGGTCTTAGTAAATCAGACCCATAGTGTTTAAATTATGATTTCATTTTTTGAAGGAAAAAAGCAATCCAACCCTACCTAGCCCAATGTGAAAAACTAATTGCCCCCTTAGTCCTTAAATCAACCAATTAAATTTAATTGATAATTGGGTTCAATTTCATAAGACGCACCCAGGCCATAACTGCCAGCCATATTTAATCTAAACAGCACTTAAATAGAACCAGTTTAACAATGTAAAAAGGCAAAAAGCAGTGCATGATGCCGCAATCTAAAGACATTCAAGAATTCATTGGTTGAGTTCTGAATCTTGTGTTTCTTACAGATTGAATACTGCACCAATATATATTTCATACTATGTGCTACTTTGCATTGAAGTATACAGTGTAGAAGCCAATATGTTATAGTTATGCTGTGCACTGTGCTGCCACATGACCACCTGAAAATTAAGATCAACTGGGGCCTATTCATGAAGGGACAATATCATTGTAGACGGGCTATTCAAGTCTTATTGCCTGTTAACTCCGAGAAAGGCAAACCCTTAGAAAGTCTTTACACCTATCACAACTGAGTATTCAACAGAACTCTCCCACTGATGGATCATGAAGGATGTTGTGATTGTTTTTTCCGCAAATCAAATATGATGGGGAAAATCAGGCTTAATATGTCTGTTTGGTAGTGATAAAATGGTGGTGATCAATGCTCCTTCAGTTGTGTGGCATTTAATAACAGCAACAACCTGATTCTTGCTTCTGAGAATCAAAACAATTTTTGACAAATAAAAAATAGGTTTACATTGCGTCAAAACTGATAACCACAAGGCTGAACCACAGAAATATTGTTCTCATTCTTCAGCCTAAAGCTTAGTAAAAATTTCATGGGCCTCCACACAACCACATACTGAATATATTCCTTTTGATGTGCATGTAATTACAGATAATGCCCTACTTCCACTACTTGGAGCTTCTGGAAGTTTCCGTCCCAGGAAATGAGCCTGCGGTCCTTCCCGCCTCCAGACACCAGTGTGCCGCAGCGGAGCATGCAGAGGGCAAAGATCCCCCCCTCATGTGCTCCCGGGATGGCGTGGCCGATGCGATTGGTGCCTGTGTTGAGTGACAGTACAGAGTTAGGCCATTATTTAAGTCAATGGAGTTATGAGAAAGTTCTGGACTGGCAGGAACAATTTGAAAATTGCATTTGTGCCAGGATTCCAAGATCTGTACAAAGATGTGCTGGAACTGGCTGAGTAATGGTTGTTTGTCAGTTTGTGTGCCATGTTGGTTTGGAGTGTGCATCCGATTTTGTGTGCTGCTTTTAACATTTGCTGTGGTAGAATTACTAAACAATCCAGGTTTTGCGGCTGCCTCGGGCACTCGGACCACGTTCCAGGGTTTTCTGCACTTTTGGTCCTTCTAAAATGCACTTTGAGTTGCTCTGGGTAATACAAGCATCTACTGCCTGTAATGTGATGTAATGAATCAGACTGTTGCCCATTTTGTCAGAGGGACAAACAGCCACAGCACAGTTGGGGCGATGTATTTTTGATTTTGTTTTCCATGAACTGAAAATGACCTCAACTTTAAAAGTTCCTCAAAACAGCCACATAGCCGTGTTCATACATTACAGAGTTATGATACTGCTGTTTATTTCTTTACCTTTGCCCCATACCAGAATATTTCCACTTGAATCTCCAGTAATGGTGTCTCCATTTTCTGAGAAAGTCACACACAAGACAAACTTCGGCTTCTCTTGTTTCTGCAAGAGACAGACATGTTGTTTGGTTTATTTTAGCAGGTTTTATTCAGCATGAAAAGACTGAATGGCGAGAAGACTCGTCTGGCGGACTGCTGAAGATAGTGAGGTACGCTAAGCTCTTCAGCATATTGTTCAGTCATATTCTCCTGATGATCCTTCTCAGACAAGCGAAGATTTCACATATAGTTATAGTCTTTCGTGCTAAAAATAGAGAGATTTCCACACCAGAGAATAGCATCACTAACAACCACTGTCATGATTATGACACTGTAAAAAGTGGTGGTCCATCGGCAGTAACGAAGGCCTTCAGAAACCTCGCCCTTCAACGCTCATTAACCCAAACCTCTCGAAGTTTAACACAATTTATTAATTTATTTTTGATAGCATTGTTATACATTGCATGAGAACATTATGAGGCTTTTTCTACCTTACAAGAATGACGACGTAAAATCTGATTATGTCTTTATAATTTCTGCGCTCTTTTAGCTTGTGAAACAGCGCAGATTTGCCTAGTTTGCGAGGCTCATAAAGCAATTAGCCACAAGAATCCGTTTTATATTCTGAATGTGGTCACACTAAAGGGCGTTGTTAGGCACGCTGCACAGCTGAGTGATGGCAAAAATAAATGCTGCATTTTTTGCATTTATGTTGCCATTGCCGTCCTTCCAATGCCATATAAATTACATAAATGTAGGCAATAGGCATTCAGTTTTTTCTTTATCATTTATGATAGCCCATGCATTGTTCTTGGTTGTTCAATCGATAAATTGTTTGATTGTTTATAAAGCGAACTTGAACGAGAAAAGCTTGAGCACAATCGAGCGTTAAAGGGTGAGGTTACTGAAGGTCTTCTGAACATCTGACAGCACATCACAGCAGTAACATCAGTAATGTAATGCCACCATTACCATGGGGAAACATCTGTAATGTAAGGTCATTATCACAGAGGCGCTATTTCTATAGATTAACATCAATATCATACTATAACTGCTACCATATGATACAACCATGACATAAGATCATTCCCGAGAGCCAAAGCGTTGCCATATGGTGCTGCACTGCAGGGATCCTGTGATAATTGCATTGATTTGCCATTTTGGCACAATACCTCGAAAAGGCCTTGCTTCTTAATGAGGGAGCTACCGTCCAGTGTCCAGAAATACAGGTGGGACTTTCCACAGGTGACAATAATGTTGGCTTCAGTTGGGTGGAAGTCTGCTGCAAACACAGCTTCATTTGAGCACTACAGAGAGAAAAAAAAAAAAACAAAGACACCTTTGTTTTACCGACTGTATAAGCTACAAACAAGGCGGCAGTGTTACAGACAATCTGCAAATACGGGAACTATCCTTTTAAGCCACCCTGCACAAACACTAAACAGGAACATTTATAAAGACAGGAGCTGCTGGTTGCAAACCCTGTCACCGGGAATGGGAGCTGCCTTCCGTATTTACACCAGCCAGTTAAAACATTCCTGAAAAATGTCACATGTGAACTGGAAATTTTCATGCACTGTAAAACATGAGAGCCCCCTTAAGTTATGCGAACTCATTTGTTCTCTTTAACTCCACTTGTCATGACAAGTTTTAGATATTGACCCCATGTTCGAAAATTTTCAACAGTTAAACTTAAAGTGAGTTGAAACAAAGCACATCTTCAAGTAGAGTTAACTTGCATTTTATTGAGTTAACCCACATTGTGAGCTTCCATTTCTAAGTTTAACCAGCTTAAAATGTATTACTGTGAGCAAAAACCAAACAAAGTACTATTTGTCTGGTTACACCAGTAGTTCTGGTTGATAACCACAGAATGAGATCCTTATTCATTTCACACTTCTGACAATCTAAGGAGCAGCAGTGACACCGAGGGATTCATCTTTTTGAAAAAGCCTCATGCAGAAAGAACTGTGTATTGAGTGCAGGAGAATTCAGACACAGTCCAACCTTCACGTCGGCCAGCCTGTCCTCTCTCTGCCAGTCCCACACCGACAGCACGTGATCATTGGAGTCGTCTACCACACACAGCGTGCTCCCTCCGTTCTGGAATCAAAAGGCACATGAGCAGAATCAGCAGTTGATTTTTTTTTTTATCCATGACTTTGCAGCACACTATTTAGCCCCTCGTTAAGTTTTATTTTCCCATCAACGAAGGTAGTCTAATTCTGTTCATATGATGTACGCTACAGAACATGGCGATAATACGAGGATGCAGTGTGGTCATAGGCCGTTTTACGAGGTTAAGGCTCTGCCTCCGAGTTCCGTTCTTAGTTAGAATACAGCAGCTGCATTTGCCAGGCCGATATATGGGTCCTCAGGCTTTATGGCGTTAATCTCTTCATCTCTGCAATATGTGGGTTTTGTCAAATGCAGCTGTTTTATTTAAACCTTTGGAACTTCAGACCTATTTCAAGTTCTACTGCAGATTCCAAGGTTTCCAATGATCCCAAATGCGTCCTGCTGAATTACAGGGTTATGTGTCTAAAATGATGCACAAGACCTAAATATTATCTATCAGATATAGTGCTGCGGCCATAAAAACATGGCATCATGGGTTTGAATATTTCTCTTGATGTAATGTAAAGTAGCTTTAGTGACGCACTGCAACCAGCAGATACAGAATATCCATCCATCCATCATCCATACACACTTCCTCCTCTCTAGGGTTGTGGGCGGAGCTGGAGCCTATCCCAGCTGACTATGGGCAAAAGGCAAGAGATACCGAATATGCATATGATATTGTTCAATACTATGGAGGAAGAATGCTTTTTCTAACTTTGAACTTACTTACGGGACAATTGAAGTGAAAGACAGAGCGTTAGCAGTTAAATAATGAATATGATCTCAGAAGACTTTCTACTTTAATTTGATGTTATTCAAATCCAAATCGAGTGAACACTGTTGGAACTATAGCTCTCTTTCTACAGTTGATCACCCCAATGGAGCGAAGTAAAATCCAATTTCAGGAGAAACTGAGACGTTAGGGAAAATGCAAATAAAAAAGGATAATTGACTTTGTGATTTCAGGAGAATAAAATGAGAGGCAGCGATGAGTCCAAGCGTATTTCACCAGACCAAGCTCAGGCAGGAGAATTAGGCCTGATGTACGCTGCTTTCACACCGATGTGGAAGGAATTTTTCGCACGACAGATTACATTCAAAAGTCAATGCAAAGACGTGATTCCTTCCGCGTCCGGTGTGAAAGCAGCTGTATTCAGCCGTGACAGTACATCTGGGATGCGTATTTAATGTTTTCTACAAGTTAGGTATCGAGTGAACTGACACTCTTTCATGGAACTAATACAGCACCATGAAAAATCCATACTCCTTGCTTCTATCAAAGCTTCCCAAATTAATTTTTATTCTCTTGTAAGCCTGATTGCTTTCTGGCGTCGCGGTAGTTTTTAAGGCACGTGTTTTCCGTATCAGCATAGAAATGAAAAGTCACTCACCAATTTTGAGAAGGCAAGACAGGACAGGGCGCGGTCAAAGAAGCCAGTGCCCAGGACATGGAGGGTGTTGAGGCTCACTGAATCCCAGACTCGCACGTGCGGGGGCAGCTGCTGTTAGGACAAAAGGAGTGTTAGAGCTAGGCTAACATGCTAACAGTGTGGGTGTGGAGGTGCATCTCAATTCCTCGACAGTTACAAGCACACTCCAATATGATGGCATGCTAAGATGTGTGGCACAATTCATAGAGTGACTGATTCCTAAGGTAGATAAATTCCCAGACCTGCAAAAATTGCACAATGGGAGAAGCTATAGCCCCAACCGTTGGGAGAATAAGGTGCACAAGAACTGTAATTGCCCCAACCATTTGTGATACTGAGAAGATATGAAACCAATCCTTATTTTGGCATTCTCCATGGTTCTGTAATTACTTTTCACATACAGGACATTGTTCTTTTCACTATAGTGTGAAAGCGCCACTTGAACGTCCAAAAAGTAGTCAAATTCCGCGTCCTTTCGAAGCGCCAGCAGATTCCCGTGCTGTCACTGATCAGAGCAGGAAAAAATGGCTGAGTATGGTAGCTTCGTCAAAAGAGGTCACTTGAAAAATACTGCACATAATTTATAGAGAGAAGGTGGGAGAGTAGCACAGGTGACACTTGTCATTTACTCCACGGTTGAGGGAATAGCCACTCCGTTACCAAAGGAGTAGCTTCGATGTCAGCTCTGAGAACCAAGCACATACAGCAGGCCCTAGTGAACCAGGTGACGCATATACAGTATATTCTATTGTATTGTTCGCAATTTGCCCCCCGGGTGCATTTCATCCCTGTTTCATCCTTATGCAAAGCAGGAGAACCACATGCAGCTAATAATTCAACTGCATTAACCAACTGAAAGTATGAGCTCCCCAGCAGAAAGTATTATAATTGTGGAAATCCAATTAACACATAATTACCATTCCAATTTGAAAAATCTTAAAACCTGTCTCATCACCCAGCTCCTGCTGTCACTGTATTAGTGAAGAGTGCAGTGGAGGTTTCATTTGTGTGCTTGTACCTGTGATTTGTTTTGGGTGAAGTGCTACAGACTTGTGCTACTGGCTGGGCGTGACAGCATGTTTTTGAAATGGCGAGTGCAAGCTTGTGTTAACAGGTGGCGCTCAAATGAGTTTTTGCTGTGTTGGGTTGGGTTTGTGGGCGGGATTAAGAAGGGTACTTCTCTTACTTTGCCATCGGCAGAGGTGCCAGCTACCTGTCCCGTTGCCATGGTGATTTTGTCAGGGTGTACAGCCAGACTAAAAAGAAACAGGCATCGAGAACTGAGTACAGAGAACTGAGTACAAAGGGAGCGAGTACACACCTCTCCTGCCCGAAGACGTACAACTAAACATTCAGATATCATAAGGGGCTCCCATTCAGAAAACAATAGGGCATGCCGGCATGTGCATTAGCAATAAACTGTACTTCCTTACTTACTTGATAAGTAATGAGATTATGTAAAAAGCCAACACTTTCTTCCATAGTTCTCAATAAGGTGCTGATAAATTCAGTGCTATTGTTCTCCAAAGCTCCAAAGGAGGAGAGCATAAATAAGCCAAATATTGGGTCGAGATAAACAGTATCCGATTCTTCTGTTTAAATATGCACTTTTTTATTATGTTTTTTTTCCACGTAAGAGTTGCTGAAGATAAAAAACATATTTGAAATACTCAACGATTATTTAAAAACAATCTAATAGAACTACAGAACAACACAGTGTTCCTCATTTTCAGACAAAGGATAGTCACACTTAATATTGATTTTAGTTCTTAACAGTTCATGGATCTTCATGATTGTACATTTTCCACATTTAGAAACCTTTCAAATTTATGATTTTCAGAGGTGTCTTCACCTTGTAGAATACTTTTAAGTGTGCCAAGACTATTGTGCTGTACCGTAGGAAACTCTGTATCTTCAAATATCTAAGTAGATGTGATTCTGAATCCAAACACGAGTGTCTCTTGGCTCTGAGAGTAAACGGTTTTATAATGAATGTTTGAAGAAAATCAGGAAGCAGATTAGAGAAACATGGTGTTTCAAGTCTTGAATTGATTTTTGATTCGCATTTTTTGTTGTTATCGCAAAACACCAGATAATTATTTCATTCATTTCCCCAAATGTGACATAATCCTCCTCCAACTGAATTAGAAACATATGGTGTCCCATATGGATATATTCCTCTATGTTTATACATGACACACATGAAAATTTTTTATTGATGGCAGCACAGTTACCATCTAATTGTTTCAGTTTTGATACCCAGAGAACTGAACAGTAGGCATTGATAGGCCCCCTGGTGTTTTTGCATGAAATATAGTGAACAAAAAAATCTACATCATATCTAAACTAGGGATGGGCACAATTAATCGATTATCGATAATTGATCATCAAGAATTTTGTCGATCGTGTAATTGTTTTATCGATTAAACGGTGTTATAAAACAGAGTTCATGTTGTGCGTGTGTGTCTTTAAGCAATGTAATGAATTTCACTATGAGGGGGTAATAAAATATCCTACCAGCAGAGGGCGATATAGCTAGAAAGACAGCAGAGAAAACCTACCTGCCTGCGAGCTGCCGTATTCTAAACGAGGGTAAACATGAAGAGAGCAAGGCGAAGTCTGGTGTGGGATCATTTTGAGTTAAAAAATGACTCCGTTCATTGTCGACACTGTGATACGGTTTATAAGTACAACACAACAACAACCCCAATGATGTACCACTTGAACAACGTTCACCCGACCATGGTTAAAGGTGATGAATCCTGCTCTCAACCCACCATCACCGCAACTTTAGCTCGGAGGAGCTGCGACGCGCACCGGGCAGAGAAAATCACAGAAGGCATCTGCCGAATGATTCAAACGGATATGCTGCCCATAAGTGTCGTTGATGGGAAAGGTTTTCGAGGCGTGATTAATTTACTCGAACCAGCTTATCATATTCCGTCGCGACGTACCATCACCAGGCTCATTGAAACTCAATATGAGGAGCTAAAGCAAAAGCTGCTAAACGAGTTAGCCACAGCAGACCGCGTTGCTGTAACCACAGACTGTTGGACTGCTTTAACGGCTGAGAGCTACCTCACCATCACATGCCACTATATTTGCAACAACTGGCAAATGAATTCAGTGGTCCTGCTCACTGAAAGCCTTCCAGGCAGGCACACAGCCGACCTTCTCGCTGAGAAGATGAATGAAACTGTGGAGCAGTGGGGATTGGAAGGCCGAGTTATCGCCTGCGTCCACGACAACGCGGCCAACATCACGGCCGCCAACAGTCCCACCAGAGTCAGCTGGGTTTCCGTTGCCTGCTTTGCACACACACTTCAGTTGGCCATCAACGACGGATTTTCTCTATACATGCATCGGGTAATCTCCGCCGCTGGCAAACTCGTTAGCCACTTTAACCATAGCACTGTGGCAAGCAATGCGCTTAAGAAAAAACAGGAGCAAATGGGTCTCGCAACCCACTGCCTCATCCAATCGTGTAAAACACGGTGGAACTCGGTCTGTGAGATGTTCGATCGACTGGTGGAGCAGCGGTGGCCTGTTGTTGCTGTCCTCTCGGACAGAGCCGTGACCAAGCTTCAAGATGCTAGGGTCCTGGAGCTGAAGGACGAACACTGGCAGCTGATGGAGGACACACAGCCTGTGTTAGGCGCACTTAAGTGTGTCACAACGGCCATGTCTGCCGAGAAGGACGTCTCCATCTCAAACATTTATCCCGTGACATTCAGCCTCATCAACACCCATCTCATTCGGAGAGAAGGAGACAGTACCAGAGTCACTGAATTCAAGACCAAAGTGAAGTCCTCCCTCTGCGACAGAATGAAGGTAAAATTAACTAGTTGACATAAACCTATAGGCTAATAAATAGCCGCTGATGGCGAAGCTGGAATAGGCATAGCTAGATGTCGCGTATGTGCTCATTTAGATATGACATTTTTGTAACAGTTTATTTTTCTGCATAATTTATTTACAGGTTCAGTCTGACGAGTTTGTATCATCCGCCCCCATGATTGCCTCAATGCTGGACCCTCGTCACAAGCATTTGGGCTTTCTTTCACCAGCACAGAGAGTGGCTGCCAATGCTAAACTGGTTGAACTGGGAGAGGGAGCTGACGCGGTTCAGGCGGCTATCCCACCGGCTGGGAGAGACGAGGCCGCACTGTCCGACACATGCCAGAAGAGCGCCGCTGCCGCCACGCATGCTTCTGCCATGGCACTTCTCCTCGGGGAGCAATACTCACCATCCATCCAGTGCGACACTGGTATTGAGACAGAACTTCATAACTTTCTGCGAGAAACACCTCCACCGCTGCATTGCAGCCCTATAGACTGGTGGAAAGTAAACGATGGAAAGTTCCCCAGGCTGGCCAGGTTAGCGAAACAATATCTCTGCATCCCCGCAACCTCGGTCCCGTCAGAGCGGGTGTTTTCAGCTGCTGGACTGACGGTCACTAGGCTGCGTTCACGCCTCACCCCCGAGCATGTAAACATGCTTATTTTTCTGAACAAAAATCAGTAGGTTGAGTTAACAGTCACCACTGTACAGTCACCACCTGTATGTGCAATTGTTTTGTGAGGTTCTAGTTCATAATTGTGCATAAGAAAAACCATCTCCCTCCCGCCTTCTTTCTTTGCCGGCTGCCTTTTGTTAGTTACATTCTGGGAAAAAAAATAGTCAGCCACGATGAGTAGCCTAATATTTTGTTTTCTGATTAAATTATTATGATGTTGTTATTGTGCCTTCGTGACTGTGCAGACAGTAACAGTTAAATCTCCCGATCGTCTTCTCTCTCCGCCGGGTGCCTTTGGTTTGAAGTTACATTTTGGCAACAAAAAACAAAAAAAGTCAGCCACGAGTAATACGCTATTTTATTTTATTATTTTAAGTTAAAATGATGGGTTTTTTTGGTTTATATTAATGATATTTATTGTTTAAGAACGCACTGCTGACTGCTTTTATTTTCTGCCGATGCCTCCGCGTATTTATTTTGTTTAACAGTCGCTACATTTAAACTGTAGCCTATGTCGTGCAAGAGGATGATTTGATTATGTTTAATTATTATTAGTTAACATAATATGTTCATTATGTCTAAAAGAGGCGTAATTGTATTTATTTATTGTTAGAACATTGGCTCTTATTTTGTTTCAGCCTGATGCCTCCGCAAGTCCGCATATTTCCTACACATTTAAACTGCGGCCTATTTTGTCCAAGAGGATTGTTGGATTAAAGGTTCTTCTTGAAATAAATATTTCATTGAGAAAAAGCAGGCTGCCTGTGGTATTTTCAGTCATAGACATTTTTTAATAAGAATATCAATGATAAATCGATAATTGATCGTTAATTTACGTGATGATCGATCGAAAAGATTTCTTAAAATGCCCATCCCTAATCTAAACTGCATCTTTTTCCATGAACATAAACTCGTCCTCCCATGAGGACATAATTATTTCCCCCCAAAAACTACTTCCAGATCACTTTTCCAAGTTGCTGTCTTCATCAAGTGCTGATGAATACAAAAGACATAAGGAAATCAAAAATGCATGGAAAAAATTTCGGTACCCATTTGCTGAGCTTCTATTTTCATCAAATGGCATTAGATACAAAGGGAAGTTAAAAATGTATGGAAAAAATCTAGGTTCCCATTGAGGCTACTGAGATTATCATTCGCTAATCCCTGCTTTACTTTCGTTCTTTTGTCCAGTAGCTGGGTTGTTGACTCCTTACATTTATACTGCAGTTAGCTCCAGTAGCCTGTCACACCACACACAGATACAGACGAGTTGCTGGCACATTCTGAATAGAGGAAATCACTGTTTCTGGGCACTCAGCACTGCTGCCCAATCTGAGCCGTCCACTTACCACTTGACATCATCTGTGTGGCCAGTATAGTGTCGCTGTAGCTGCTCCTCCACATTATAAAGCACCACCACCGATGCGATGAAGTACACCGTTTCTCCAGTGGGTAACAGGTACAGGTTGGATCGACAGTCCCGTCCCCGATACCCGTATCTGATACTGGTTAAGAAGCAGAACCAGAGGAGATCTGTGCATGGAACTCTAAAACATAAGCAATATACAACAGCATGCTAATCATTACAGGAAAATTACAGCACACCTCTGTGGTGCAATACGGCTGGACACAACAGAGGGCCATAAAACCACTTAGAAGCGCGGAAATTTTTATTTGATGATCAGAATGGACTTGTACATTGCGCTTATACTAAGATTAGAACATACATATTTATCTAAAGAAATCTTTTTTGTGCTTTTGGTGTTAATAGTAATATTAGAGAACTCGAACACGTTGTGAAAAATAACTGCGTTATTTTGAATATATGCAGCTTTGAATATATGGTTGCATTTTAGTATGTTCTGTACATCAGTTGGCAGAGGTCAACCCAAGTGCGCTAGTACAAAATCACACCCATATTTAATGCTTCAACTTTAATTCAATTGTTAATTAAAAATGTACGTATTTCACATCTGATGACTGCAACAGACACCAAAAAATTTAGTGCAGGGGCATAATGATGTGGCAAATTGCAATCACCTGATATTAAACAGGTGAGCTAATCATGTTATCAGATAAAAGGGACTACCAAAAGAGACATTAATTTAAGGTTGTTTTTCTATCCAAATGTGATGAATTGTGAAGGACATTCAGCACTTTTTGTCAGTATTTTCCATTTTTTAAGGAACCAGAAGGAAACAGAGAGGGTCTGGTGTGCGTTTTATTAGTGTGCGTTACAAGCAAGTAAGCAAATTTTTTACCTGTAATAAACCAGGGAGATTTCATTAAGATTAACATGTTTTCCTTTTTCAAGGATGTCCAGGGAGAATTTTTATACAGAACAGTAGCCAGTGTGGAGGGACAGAGATTAAAAAAAAAAAAATTATTTAACCAGGGAAGTCCTGTTGAGATTGAAATCTCTTTTTCAAGGAAGCCCTGGGGGTTGAGGTGGGGAGGGAGAGGGCAATTTGCACAGCCAGTTAGATCAGGGGATGATTAGGTGGCAGGTTGAAAGAGCCAGGTTGGGACTTTAGCCATGACACCGGGGAACCCCCTACTCTTATCGATGAGTGTCATAGGATCTTTAATGACCACAGAGAGTCAGGACCTCAGTTTAACGTCTCATCCGAAAGATGGCGTCTCCTACAGTACAGTGTCCCCATCTCTGCACTGGGGCATTGGGGATTATTCCACCAGATGGAAGATCGCCACTTACTGGCCACCAACACCTCTTCCAGCAGCAACTTGGTTTTCCCAGGTGGTCTCAGCCCACAACTGCTTGGCTTTACGCGGCTGGTGCAGATTGAATAGCCATATGGCTGCTGGCAGAGAGAAACAGGGGTAGAGCCCCTGGAGCTAATATCGGGGCAAAGGTCTTACTCAAGGGAAAAACGCAGTTATTCCAAACTTCATCTCTCTAGATCAATTCAGTATCCCCAACCTTACCAGGGACATGAACCAGGAACTCTTCAGTTAAGCAACCTACCTCTGGGCTACCCTGCTGCCCCAATGAAGTCCAGAGTTGACTTTCCATATGCATTTGGAAACTACAGCTGTTTAGCCGCCATTCGGCTGAAAATTCTGAGCAAACCAAGGCAAGAGAAAGCAAAAACAACAGAGGCCTGTTTATCCCACTTGTACAAGGTCTGATGATACATGCGGAGACTAATTATTACTTTCTAATTCAATCCTCCCCACGCTGCACAGTCAAATTTGAAATTTCCAGCAGTCAGCACACTGGGCACCTGGGTGAGGAGTTGGTTCTCGAGGGTGTAGTTTTATTTTGGTGGGGCAACAGTGAAAATGTCCTTTAAATGATGTTGTGCAAGGCAAAATTTTATATTTTTCGGAAACATGAGGTCATCTGAGTGCGACTTGAGAGAATCATGTCTAAGCTGAAGTGCAATATATTTTCAATTCCACCAGTAGGCGCTAATACGCACCTGCATAAAAACAGACAGCAGAAATCCCGACAGCAGGAAATTGAGTAATGTGTCGTGCAATTAAATCTAAATAACAAATAAATATATATTCGTAATAGCGTGCATCATTGTATCATCTTATCATCTTGTATATCCATAAGTTTATGATGTGAATATTTGGTGGGCATAATATTTACATTGTGTCGCTTACAGTATGGAATACGTAATTTCCAGGGGGCAGAGTCGTAATTATTATAAAAGAGTCTACCTTCAGAATTATTCATTTCTAAACTGTCATGGAGCCATCACAGGAGTAGCCACTATCTTAAAATCAATCCAGGTACAATACATTGTTGTTACAGCCAACACAAATGCATTTGCAACCACGCCTCGACAGTCCCCAGCTTGCAGTCCTCTTTCACAGTCATTTTCATAAATCTTGGCATTCCTATTCTGCGTGATCAAGTGCTGTCAGAAAACACACAAGTATTCATCTTTAGTGCTGAACAGAACTGAAGCCTCATACAAGACGAGTTCTGATCTCACTGCTTTCTTCAGGTCCACACAAACAAAAGCCTGATTTCAAATAATAGACAACGCCAGGAACACACCTTCAGTGCTTTGCATGAGACTTCCTCAAATAAGCCATTAATATCTAGTTTTGTGTAATTGCGGGATTTTAGTAATCTAAATCCATGTGGAGCTGGTGAGACTGAGCGAGCACTAGTAGAGCCGGGTACAGCCTTACTTTCTGGAAAAATCCTTGTACAAATCTGGTACTAGCCAGTTGTATGAGGAAAATTCTACAGGAATTGATGGAAATGGTGCCAGTAGGGCTGATGACAGCCTTAGACACCAGGGAGGTCCATTTGTCACATGACACCCGTGGCCAGTGATCAGTGAATCCATGTAGAATCAGTGGCATGTAGCAGGTGTGAATGGTGTCAGGGCAGTTACTTACGAGCTTCTTTCCGAAAAATAGTCTTTTCGAATCTGATTTCTCTTCGTCCCAGGTTTTTCGAGTTTGGATTGTCCTTGGTTTCTGTTTGCCTTCTGGATTTAGGATCCTCTACCTATTTTGTGATCTTGCCTCTGCATAGTGCTTTTCAAAACTGGCTATGACCCAGATTTTTGGAAATAACTTCCGTTTTTGCCATTTCTCTGTTGTCTCTGCCTGGGTTCGTATACTGTTCTCTCTCAATATTGGAGTAAGATCTTGAGAAATGGCTTATTCAAGGGATATACTAAATAATTTTTCTAGAAAATCTGTAAATAGTAATTAGCAAATGAAGCTCAATGTCATATTACCAAAAGCTGAATGAGTTTTTAAAGTGCATGATTAGACCTCATATTGTTATGAAGCTTGTTGTACTTGAGTGAGGAAACAAATATCATGCTGTTCAGAAAGCACTGAGCTGGAGTTTGGCATAGGAGAGTTTTGGCTGAGAGCGTTTGCTAAATTCAGGCTTATTGACTGGCTCTCAGCATGTTTGGGAAGCGAGGACTCACAGCTGATTGGTGGTGCCAACATAAAACAGATAACATAGGAATACATAAAAAAGTGCAGTTTATTGTCACCCCTGCTCTTAAATCAGGACTAACTTATTAAGACGCCAGGACCTTCAGCTCACCGATTCCCAAATTTTACCCTTTTTTTTCAACAAAAAGCCCATTCCCAGGACAAACCCTTATGAAAATATCCAATAGTTATTTCTTTGTAATACTATAGTATTTATCGCATTACTATAGTATTACTATAGTTTGGTTAGTATACGTAGAGTAGTTCTTTAGGCATCATATTTTAACTAAAGTATTACCACAGTCAACAGTACCATGATATTACTATTACTATATTACTAGTCCACGCAACTGTATCGCTGTAGTTTGAATAACTAGAGTATCACTATAGTAATACTACACTATGGTGGAGAAAATACTGTCCATTTAATAAAGGAAAATTATAGTTTAGAACTAGTAATTTTTCAGAAGGAGCATCCCACATTAAATGAGAAGATAAAATTCTGGGTCCTCCAGTTATCTAGACAGTTCAAATACGAAAAGTGATAATAATAAATGACACAACTGAAGCAAAATTGATCATTACTTGATTGCAGGCCTGTTTATCACATTACATGAGCGTTGCTTTGCACGAGGAGAACACTCTGGATGTGTTTCAGAATTCAAACGTGTACACAAAAACCATACCCCAGGGACCGTTGGAGTAAGCAGACCGCAGCAGTAAAAAGGATACACCCAGTCCAGCTTCAGCTTTCTGGACGGCAGTTCTGATTTGGCCTCCAGGGAGTACGAGTCCACCTGGTCTTTGGGCATGTACATGGTGACGGGCCGTCCCTTCAGATACATTTTCACATAGCCCTCCTCTAAAACAGGAACAGGAAGTCCTAAATTACATCTCTGCTCACATACCCCAGAAATGAATTCTAGCAGGGCAGCCATGAATCGTGAAAAGTAGATATTTGCAAGTTATTTGCAAGATATGTTACATTGAGGTATTAGCAACAATCAACCGTAAGAAGCAACAACAGAAGAAGTAGAAACAGAACGGCAAACGATCGAGAAATTAAAGTTTATTAAACAAACGGAGCAGGTGGAGCCTTTTGAGAAATTTTATTAGATGTTTAAAATACAGCCGGGCAACAACATGCAATATTGCCGGAGCAGTGAGAATCAAAAGCAGTTTGTTAAAATGTGAATGACAGTGTTTTTCTGCTATCCAATCCCCCCCCCAAAAAATGCAGGTTATGACATGCTTATACGACTATAAGATAAAAGCAAAACCAAAGAAAGGCATGCAAGGAGAAATGATGAAGATTGAAAATGATCACACTGAAAGTTATTCAAAAGCACAGCATGCAAATACACAATCCAAACATTTTTACATAGTTTTTCAAAGAGATTGAACTGATGTGTCCACGTTCTGTTGCTGAGAACTGAGACACACTAGTAACATATCTGGAAGTACTGGCTGGGGGAGCTGGTGAGGCTTTTATAGCTGGGCTTATTCTGGGTCAGGTGCGAGGTCTGGCCGGGGCTGTTTTGGAGGAGTAAGCTGAATTCTGCCACCTTGTCTCCTCCCGTCTTGGATGTGGCTGTGTCTGATGCATTCTGGGATTTAGGGCTGGTGCTGGCAAGACAGGAAGCTGCCAGCGGTTCTGTGTGGGCCTTTGACACATCAGAAGATCCAGTCCTTTTTGGTGGGTGGCTCAGATAAATCTGCACGGTCACTAGGTGAAGTGGATTTGGAGAGGGCCAGTAGGGGCAGGATGGGGAGTCGTAACAGGGAACGGTGGGGATTGGGGGGGCACAGTGAATATTGCAAGTCATCGTCATTAACTGCTAAACCTCCTCTCCGATTGGACCACACAAGAAGGGGGGGGGCAGCACAGACATATCTGGTGGACATTTTCAAAAGCCATGTGACTGTGCTAGAGATCCAGGTTAACACATCTCTGGGACCTATCCATTTCAAGATTCTGGGCGATATTCTGCCAAATGAATTCTAATTAAGCCATTAATTAATTGGTTTCTTTTGGAAGGCGTTAAAACTTCTCCCTCAGGCAAGTGTGAAGGGCTGGGAAGAAGAGTGGTTTTTGTTCATACTAAGAAGCTAGATGAAGGCTAATGCTTCACTTCTTCTAATTCTATCATAATATCACCATAATTGACCCTATGAATCTTAAAGAATAGACTTTCGTCTATTTTTTTTCCCCAGAATTTCAAGTCACAGTTCCCAAACTCGGTTCCATTTCTGTTCCCGATTAAACTTATCATAAATAGGTGATAGACCGTAATATTAGAAAGGGCTCTTTTTATTAATTTACTGCGACTGAAGCAGAGACAGATCGCTGCGTCTATTCCAATTTTCCTCCAGTAGGGAGGACTTACTGGTAATTTACAGCCAGAGTTAAATATCAAAGGCATATTTAAATTTCAGGGGCTGGTTTCCTTGTAAATTAGATGGAGCACTGAGAGTGCCATTTAAATGAGGTTGCACAAGGCAATTTTTGATATTTTCCTAAAACATAAGGCTGTCCATGTATGACATGCGAGAACCATAAGAACATCTCTTATCTCATATTGACAATCTTACCCCTTATAACGTTAATCCAAGCCCCTGATTGAGACAGTTTGACCCAGGTGGTGCAAACAAATCCATAAATAAACATTTGACCACTGACATTGTCCATGGACCTCAAAAAAATCTGTAGATTTAATGTGCTTCAACAGGCTTCTGTGTTTCAGTGCAAGTTTCTTTGGTATAGCATAAGTTTGACGTGCTCAGAGCTTCAGCAGTTCCAATGCAGCATAAAGCCAGTTTGCGACATTTGTGGCATTCATTGAGGTTCCAAAAATGTGCATTAAAAGTGTGGTCTGCGGTGAGCAAGCAGTGACAACAGTCCACAAAGGCAAAGAGGGATCAACCAAAGGGCAAAAACTACAATCAATCCCAAGCTAACATCACTCTCAGGTCATATCGGTGAAGGTGTTCTTTAGTCTATGAGGGACAGTGCTGAGGTGGGGGCACAGGGGTGAGTTATATTCACACACAAACCTGTCCCTCCTGTCTCCCCCTGAATTACCCTGCCAGCTTTTTGTGCATTGAATATGTGCCCGATTGGCGTCAGAGCTGGAAGGCGCACAGTCGGTGTCTGACCCCAGGAAGAGGCGAGGAAATTTTGTCGCATAAGCTGGGGCAGATGGATATTGGAATTGAATCCTTGAGCTTCCAAAGGGCCCAACTCCAAGGAACACTCTTTTTCAAGAAAGGGAAAAACTCATTTATTTTTTTGCCCATATATTATGACCCATACATTTTTAGTTCCTTTCTTTACCAGAGCCTGTCATTGGGATACTGTTGGCTAAAATTATAAGAAAGTTCCCCTCTTTGTTATAAGATACGCAGACCACTAATTCATTGGAGTTGGGCCCTTTGGAAACTCAATGATTCAATTGAGGCACAAGTATTTCCAAAACTAAGGTGTTGGAGCCAGATCAGGCTGCCACTCATGAGGTGAGGTTTTGGCTAGCGTAGCATTAGCTGTGCACAATGCCCAAAAAGCTTGGCTTGGGGCATCAGGAGGGAGAGGAAGGATGGAGGCCTACCTTTGCAGTGTGTCACCCGTCTCATCCCTTGTGTAGTTACAGAGACAGAGACAGAATGGCTGGGTGAGGGTGTGACACAAATCCCAGTTACCAAGCCAAACTCATCCACACAAAAACCATGGGGCGAGTTCCCCTTTAGAATTAGCTGCTGCGCTTTTCAGTAAAACCAGCTTCTACCCTCCAGTCTCAGGAGACTGATATATATTTACTGCCAAAATACCTGTATTTACTTGAAAAAAAGGATCTCCAACCAATACAATGAGTGCTTTGAAAAAGTATCTGATTTTCTGATTTCCATTTGTCCTTGTCATATTTAAATGTTTCAGATCATCCAACTAATTTCAATATAAGACCAAGGAAACCTATGAAAGCACAAAATGCTACTCTTACATGGTCGTATGGTCATTTAATTTATTGCAGATAAAGAGTTATACATAACCTACTGTATATCACCCCTCCCCAAAACTTACTGACTAGTTGTCCCACACTTCGCAGCAACAACTGCTGTGAAATGTTTGTGGTAACCAGAAATGAGTCTTTAATACAGCTGTGGAGGAATTTTGGCCATATCCTTCCTGAAGAATTGTTTGAAGTCAGCTACTTTGGTGGGTTTTCGAGCATGAACTTCCTGTTTAAGCTGCAGCCATAGCATCTTAATGAAACTTGAGTAAGAGCTTTGACCACACCACTACAAAACCTTTTTTGAGCTACTTAGAGGTGAACTTGCTTGTGAGCTTTGGGACATTGTCTCACTACATAACCCAACTGCGCTTGAGCCTTATGTCATGAACTGATGACAAGACATTCTCCAACGGGATTTTTTTTTTTTGGAGAGCAGAATTCGTGCTTCCATAAATTATGGCAAGTCGCCCTGGCCCTACAGCCGCAAACCCATCTCAGACCATCAGTTGCTCTCATTGTGGAATGCTGTGTTAGGTTTATACCAGAGGTAAAGGGACTCGTGTCCTCCATGAAGGTCCACATCTGACTCATCAGTCCAGGGAATATTATATTCAGTGACAAAAATGAGACAAGCCTTTGTGCTCATTTTGATCAGCAGTAGTTTACCCCTTGCACCCGTCCCACAGATGCCGTTTTAGCCAAATCCTGAACAATGACCTTAACTAAAGCGAGTGAAGCCTGCAGATCTTCAGATGTTAGCCTAGGTTCTCTTCCAACCTCCGGGACGAGTCGCCGATGTGCTCTAGGAGGAATTTTGGTTGGTTGGCCACTCCAGGGCAGGTTAACCTCTGTTCCAAGTTTTCTCCATAATGGTTGTCACCGTGGTTTGCCGTAGACCCACAGCCTTAAAAATGGCTCTGCCGTCGATTATGTTTCTCATCTGTTTTTGAATGACTTTAAATCACAGGATCAAGCAGCTTTCTGCCTTCCTCACACTGTCAGACAGGTTCTATTTAAGAAACGTTTATGTTCAACAGGCCAGGCAGTAATCAGGCCCAGGTGTGTCGAGTGAAACTAAACCCAATTATCAATTAAATTACTTTTTCACATGGGGCCAGGTAGGGTTGGATAGTTTTTTCCTTCAATGCGATAAATCATCATTTAAAACTAAATTTTACCTTAACTGAGGTCTTCTTTGTCTAATATTAAAATTAATTAGATGACGTGAAACATTTCAACACGACAAATAAAATAGATCAGGAAGGGTACAAATTTTTCAGCGCGCAGTACATGTCATTCAGTTGTTTTAGTTAACAAGCCGGTGAGAGAATGCAAAAGTCTTCCACCAAAGGACACGCATGAACGAACGAACGGACCACTGAACCTATGGATGGATGGACAGCCACGGCCTAAATGACCATCCCCTTGGGTGGCGGTGGACTAAAAAGCTATGTTGAAAGACCACTGCAGATAGTTTTGGGAAATATTCTGAAGAAATGGAACTGTGGTCAAGAGTAAAAGTCAAAGGTCACAGAAAATTCCTGTAGAGGTCATAGGTCAATTTTAAGACTTGCATTTGTTTGACCTCAACTTAGGAGAGGTTTTGATATGCTACATTAAAAGATCGAATCACTGTATTTTTTAGATTGTTGAAAATTACAGAAAAAGGTGATGGTCATTCAGAAAAAGGTTCACCAAAAGATTCAACAGGCACAACTAGAGGATATGGCCAACCTACACAAGTAATTTAAAATGGCCACCATCAAGTGTCAGAGATATGCTCCAGAAACAAAAAACAGTGATGAAAGTCATCGCTCAAAAGTCAGAGGTCACAAAAAAAGTAACAGACATAAACTTTCGGTAAAAGTCATAATGTCAGTGTAAAATGGTAAGGCTGTTGCATATAGTTTGAGAGTGTTGAATCAAGACAGACGAACACGCTTATTTAAGTTCTTATTTATCTAATGCCGACTATACGAACAGCCATGTTGACACTCTGCTGTTCAATCACAAGGGTGTTATTAGGTGCTGGAACCAACACTGCACCAGTAATGGGCACATTACCAATTACCGAAGGAAATAAAAGTGTCAAGATGGTTATCTGAAGTTTATTGAACCACTGCGGGGGGGCACACCATAATAGCACCATAGATATAGTCTGGCCTAAAAAAATGTATCTATTTGATGGCATTTCCTGCCGAAAAACAAACAACAGCGCACATTGGGAACAGGGATATCATCTTGTCTAAAGTATCCATCCATAAATGAACAGCCTAGTGCTAAAATTTCTTACGTCACATTATCATATGCAGTGACATAAGGATGGGAATCCATGTCGATTTTCTGAATTTTCTCAAAATTTTCATTTTGTAACTTAAGAACTTTTAGCATCAGGGTTTTTAATTTCAATATTTTCAATGAATGGTTGTACTTGAAGTTTCTAGATTCCAAATACCAGAATTCCTCTCCAAACAAGCATTTATTAAATTAGCTCACTCAATGTTTTATTTTTCCGCATGGTAACTCATTTGGTGAAAGGAGACCACTAATAATGAAGTACTATTAATGTGCATCTTTTCCAAATATGATGTGATATCTTGGTCGTACTGACCAACATATCAAACGAAATGTAACCTTTTCAACATGGGTATTATGAGATTTTCAGTGATGAGCCATCGGGGGTATGAAAGCCCTTCATTAGTACACCTTATAACACATGATTACTCTAAATCAGTTTCTATTTACTTCTCCAAATTAGCAACCAAGATAGGAGAGAGAATGTTGTTGATCCGGCGATCTTAAACGGGAACAGGTTTTGTGCAATCATGCGTTAAAAGGAGTGGTTACTGAAGGGCTTGTCAGCATGCCACTGAAAATCCCGTAACACCGGCATTACCCCAAGGAGAAGCTGGGGTCGAAAAGGTGAAAACCAGAGTGGACCAATGAGAAGAATGTACTGCGAAAAGACATAATATAGTTACACTATGACATTCATGTAGATAATAATATGTCAGTGTTACAGTCTTGATAAAATTAAGGAGTGTCCCACATATTTAGTACTCTTAAACTGGTGCATAAAGGTTCTGTTGCCCATAAAATGAGTAATTTTTGTAAGATTTTTGTAAGACTGCACTTACCATTCAAACAAAACATTTTGAATGTTGTCTCTTTTTGAGCAGAGCCCCTGTCTTACATGGGTCTGACAAAATGGAGGATACAACGAAATATCGGCACTGTTTTAAGCTGCAGGCCAAAACACAGTCACTTGGTTCTATCTGATGAAGACAGCTGTGCGTATTCCTTTTACCGTGCTGTGTCATGCCTGTGGCGTGCGTACATGGTCAGATCTGCATTTTAAAACATACTAGCATATTAGCACCAGTGAGCTTGTTGAAATCTTGTGATCATTGGCCATCTGGCGTTTTTTAACCAGGTGCGTTCTTAGTCAGCCTTTTTAAAGAAATCAATCACTATTCAACAATTGTTTACCATTTTAAGGCATAAAAGAAAAAAGTACTGAAAAAAGGGAAAGATTCCTGCCAAATTGGAAGCAGAAGGCATAACCGCATGCGCTCATTTTCCGGGCTGGGTAGCAATTTCTATAATCTTCACATTGCTCGCAGAATGCAGAAATGGGCTAATCAGGATTTCTCGGCACTGTTCTGTGCGCAATGCAGGTTCGGTAGCTGTTCTTCACATAGATTGACGATTTCCGAATCAAAAACTGGCTCTAAAATGGAGTTTTTCATGATCATTATGAATTGGCAAGAGGAGGTTTCAGATGCAGGACAATAGCTGAAGTGTGTACCAAGTTGCAGGTGTGTAAATTGTGTGGTTGTTAAGATTTTTATGGCAGTTTGTTCCTTTCATGGTATAGATTATTGAGTTTGTCACAATTATATATTTTAGCAAAAAATTGTATTATGCTCATTGGTGCCTCTTGACAAGCAACTTTGAGAGTAGCTGCAAGGGAAGGGTCTGGGTTAAACCTGAAATGGCAGCAAATTTGCTTGCTAATGGCAACTGAAACTTTCCAAAATTATAAAATATTGCGGGGGGAGCAAAATCAAAATTTTAATCCAAACTGATCCAAAATGACCATGCCAAAGGAATATGAAATGAGAGGAAGGGTATGTGCAGGCATTACCCCAGTGAGCATTATTCTGAAGTTCAGTGAGTCATGTCACTCTTACCTGCACTGAATACTGGGTCCTTCGGTTTACTGTGGGGAAAGAAATTAGTTGCCAGTTAGTGAAAACTGAATGGTATTTTCACCATGTTTCATCATTTTTCAGGCAACAAAATGGTATCCTCTCTGATAAACAAATGCTGTTACTTTCTTCTTGGTTTTGAATCTCAAGCCATATTTTTTCATTCATTGTGTTTATTCTCTTTTCATGCAGCTGAACCTAATGACCCAATTCAAGCTAAGGACAGTGCCTGGACAAGCTTTTCCCTTATGGGAGTCTGAATAGCCCTGTCATGACTTCTACAGTTCCCACAACGAGTTGCAGTGAGCATCCTTTGCAGTGGTGATGCTAAACTGCAGTGGCATTTACTGGATTTTATTCACTACTTGGCACATTGAGTGCATGAGTACTATAAGCACAATAAAGGGTAACACCCCGAGACAGTTTGTCCTTGCTATAGCATGGATTTGAGTTTAAAACAGAATCCTGAATTACAAAACTCAGGAGCACAGGCAGTTGTGCACTGGATGGCAAGCCAGGTTATTGCAAACGGGAAAAAACAAGACAGTTTTACAAAACTGCACTTTAGGTTGGAGACTAAGTAGGTAATGCTGGCAATAAAGAATTCAATCCACTGATGCAGGTCGCTTGAGTATAAAAGGAACAGCCGGTGAATGAGATGATTGAAAAATTGGCTGGTGATCAGGAGACCAGTGATGGTGGAGGTAATTAGTGAGATGATCCAAAACATTTGGCCGTGACAAATATCCAAAACTAGAAAAAATTGAGGACAATATAAACTTTTTCAGAGCACTGAGCATATTTGCGCTGCACACCCTGTGCTGCCCTTGTAGCCGTGCCCTTGCTCAGCGGTACGGGTACAGTGGGATGATTCGTACCTTTCGCTGGTCCTCTTTGAACTGGAGTTGCTCCCCGTGGAGCCGGAGCGAGCGCGGTTACTCCTCGAGTCTCCGGCGCTTTCTTTGCGACCGATAAAGCCCATTCGCTCCGAGGAGCTCGTTCTCTTCACAGTGCTGTGGGAGAGGGAGAGGAGCCTCTCTGAGAAAAGCCTTGTGCACCGTAATATGTATCAAGATGGTTAAACGTGGAAACGAAAGTTTACCAGCTGCCTTAAAAATGTGAGTTAACTCAGGTAGATGTGAGTCGACTCAACTTGAAGGTAAGATCTGTTTCAACTCACAATTAGTCCAGACAATGGACAACGGTCAGTTTAACTTTTGAAAATGTACCAACCTGAGTTCAATATCTGAAGCTGACCACGACAAGTGGAGTTGAAAAGAAGAAATAAGTTCACGAAACTTAATTATCTTTACAGTGTGTAACCTATTAAACACAACAACATTCCTGCACATGTGGAGAAACACACACACACACACACACACACATGCATGGTCAGGCATACACTAATCAGTATGCAGTGTAATATACATTTCTTCACTTTCTTTTTTCATGAATGTCTCCACCAGCCCCCAAAGCTAATATTCCCTGCTTAACCTCCAAGGGTGCTTGTTATGTCCCAGATGTACAGTAAAAATGAAGGAACACAGGTCATCAACAGGGCTAACAGAGGCTATCACACATCTGAGCTCTTGATTTTACTGTTGTTTCTTGACTGCCCACTGGGTGAAGCTCTAGAGCAAGAAAGGTTTGGAGGAAAAATAGGAAAGCTTTGAATAATGAGCCACTGGAACAAGCCCTAGGTGTCCAAAAGCACAATACCTGGACAACTGAGTTTAACTGACAAGAAAGATGCCTGCCCTCAGCTGACCCACCAGTACCAATCCCAGCACCAACTCAAATCTCCAAGGAGATCCTCTAACTGGGAACAAAGTCCACACCTGCTAAGCAACAGCACTTCTCTCCATAGAACAGCGAGCAGAATTACGGCCACTGGCTGCAAATGTGTCGATTTATAATTCCTTGCTCAAATAACCCGTGTAACACAACATCTGTCTCATTATAATGGTCAGAGAAGAGAGAATAAACACATGAAATTTCAAGGATGGGATAAAAATGTAAATGAAATATAACTTAGATGAGTCAAGCATGAATAATAGCTTCATAAATTGTAACAAAACACTTTTAGTGGTTTTAGTGTCATATTTTGGATATTAGCATTCACAATAAATGGTTTTTACTCTTTACACTAACATTTATTTATTTACACCGTATCCCAGAATTCAAAGCGAAGGGAATCTATTTAATGGGAGCAGCACTGAAAGCTTTATTTTCCTGAGGAGATAAAGCAGCGGGAGTATATATGAAGAAAGAAGTCTGCCGACTATCAACAATCGTTTGACAGAGCAATATTCCGCATCATAATCAGTTACATGGTTTTTGTATCTAAGCACTTGTCCTGTCCGCAGTTGTCAGGCAAAGATCTGGAATATTTGTATCACGTATGTCACGGAAATGCTTTACCCAACATGAACCTTTTTAAGCGAAGGGAAATTAATGCATCGAAACAACACTGTGACGACAACACCACAGTGAGAAGGAACAGAAAGTTTGCTAAACTTAAAAAAGTAAGGCAACCAGCTGCAATGCATTTTTAAGTTTATTCAACTTCCATCCCAATAGTTATACAAACTCATTTTTGAAAGAACTTGGAACGTGAAGTTGAGCAAACTCAAAAACGTTTTGCAGTTAGTTGCTGTACTGATTTAAGTTTAGTCAGCTTTAAATTTTTTCAGTGTAGCTTAGCAGATTTTTCCAGGGTATCCCATCTTTATTACATGAAGTTATTTTTTTCATCATGATGCTATACTTTTAGATAATTATTTGACCCGTTTTGCAATATTGCGGGAGGTTGTATCCACTCAATCCTAACTTAAAGGATTTAGTTTACCTCAGACGATGAGGGATCTGCTGGCTGCACATCAGAATGCAGAGTGTTTAGAGAAGTTTAGGCAGCACAAAACTCTACCAAACCTTGAACATCTGGAATCAAAAGTAAACTAAAGGAAGATGCTTTCGTGCAACAAACTCTTGCCTAAAAACCCTCTTCTTCAGAGAGACAGATGAGCTGCACTACAGCCTCAGGCTATTGCTTTTTACGAGTTTAAGCTGGAATGTGCCCTGGCATCGAGTGCATGACGGTTAAAAATGCGCTGCCCCATTGAGCGGCCGAACAAAGGGACAGCACCATCAGCAGTGGAAGGGGACCAGCGCTGAGCCGTTACTCTGGACCCCGAGCTTGGAGAGCTCAACTCCATTCACCCCTGTCCCTGAGCTGGGATTTATCCTCTTAAAACAGGGAAGCGGGACTGAGTGCAACTCAGGGGCCATTCGCCTATAAAGGTGTCTCAGCCATCCAGCTGTCGTGGCCAAATTAATGAACCCCTGGTGGTTTTGCACTAGCTGCTTTTTTTGGGTCCAACCATCCCTGGACCTTCTGATCGTTAGAGGAAAATCCCTTTGACACGACAAGCTAGGCTGAGCGTCAGTCAGTTCCAACACTGAACCACCAGAAAACAACTAATTGAGACTTGTATTCATTTGCAAACCAAACTAGAGTGTGGCTAAACCGTCCTCCGGGTACTATACATATACAAAGCCGTTCTTTTAGTGACACATTTGGTAGTCAATAAAAGATCCCCCCCCCCAGAATTACCTCTGAATTAAAAACAAGATCATTCATCCTACAGACTGTGTGTCTTGCACGAGAAGAGGAGAGAGGCCTTATTTCACTGCAAATTTATTACTGTGTGGTACTGACATCCCATTCCTGCAATACCAAGAGAAATATTTTATTTCAATATTATTGCGATGAGCATTTTAATACTGAAGCATAATAATTCTCATAATTCTGTCAATCAAAAATTAATTTAAAGGCAATTTTTCCATCCAGGCCTGATGTTATTAACTGAATATGAACTATGGTGAAAATGACTGGTGAAATAAGATCATTTTCAGACCTCAGCGTGGGAGCTGCCCTCAGTTTTTTCACTGGGTTGAACGGCAGCAGAAGTTGAGCTGACTTAATGAGGCCAGAAAATGAATCCCAGGAGTGACGGAACGTGGGATCCCATTTGCATGCATTAGAACAGAATATGTAATGGATAGTTCACAAAAAACGAAGCCCCTACCAAGTTCTTCTGTCTGAATGTGTCTCATCTCATCTCTTTCTTATAATTCTCCATCTTCAGAGGATGGCTTCAGCATAAGGCAGATGGTATTTTCCAAACATTTCACAGATAAATCTATCTGTCCTAACACACCCCACCCCTCACACCCTCATGCGGTGCCTTTACCGTAACCCCAGAGGACCGAGGCGTAGCGCTGGTGTGTAATGTAACGGAGCACCAGATCACTACAAGCACCAGACAACATCACCAGGCATCGGCCGAGACAGGGGCCAGAGCTCAGCTATCTGCCAAATGACTAAACAGCAAATCAAAATGGCTACTTAATGCATTTTCTATTTATGATGCGTGGTTCATCATTCCGGAGGCATGTGTGCTGAAATTATGAGAAATGTATTCAGGGGGAAAATGAAACTATTCAAAAATTCAGGACCTTTGCATACTATGCAACGGAATAATGTCACTGCGCAATATCGCACGAAATGTGTAGCCTGTTCAGTATTTTATCACAGCTTGATGCTGCTCATCATCGATCAGCGTATCTTTCTCTCCTTCGTTCCTTTAATGGTTGTGAACTGGATGAGGAGACGTGGACTCGTGTTCCATACGGTGTGTAGTGGCAAACGCACAGGGTTCCAGAGACAGGACACGGTCAGGCCCAGAGGAAGAGCAGAAATATAGAGGGTTCAATTACTTTTTTCAATCATAATTGATTGTAATTGTAATTACAATTACTTTCTGGACAGAATGCTCAATTACGATTACAATTACTTTTCCATAAAAAAATTCAATTAAAATCACATTACAATTCCAAAAGTAATTGATCACAATTACTGTAATTGTAATTGAAAAAAGTAATTGAACCCAACCTTGATGTCTGTGAGCTACAATATGCAGTTTACATGTCCGACACAGACTGCGAATACGGCACGAGTGACAGAAGGTGAATAATAGGGAATGGACGGTAATAGAGGATTCATCCGCTAAAAAAGACTGATTAAAGCGGCCATCTTTGACTTTAATAACTGCCTAGCTGATACAGGAAGTTTTTTCTATAAGGACAGTCGTACGGCTAAGAAGGTTTACACCTAACACCTAATGAGACCCTGGACGTTCCCAAGGATATACTTTACATATGGTTTGCTTTTTTTTTCCAATTTGTACCTAACTAGGGAGATTATACATCTTTTGTTGGAAAGTCTAAATAATAATTTTTTTATTTGGAGATATATAATTAACACCATTAGGTCACCATACTAAATTTACAGATTCTTTCTGACTTGTCCCCATTCAAATCTTGCACGGTGCCATTTGAGGTTATTTACATGACTTAAAACTGATTATTTTACACTAAAAAGTGGGAAAAAAAAACACAAGTGAAGACTTCACACGTTTTGGCTGGCAGTGTATCGTGTGTCTTAAATAACAAAGAGCAGTTTTTCTGGCAAATTAAACAGCAGCTATAAATGTGCTCTGCACTACTGTAGATTAACAAAAGATTCACTGAGGCAGTGATGCACATCAAGAGCCAAATACACTTGGCCACGTTCAGTGAGCCCAGGGCTCTAAGCATCATGTTTCCGTAAATCATGATGTTTAATCCATCAAATCAACCTTCCTTTAGGTCTTAGCTGCTAACCATCTGAGCAAACATGAGTCATATCAGTTCCTTTCTCTTGGGGCTGAGAAAGCTGCCATGGTCACCGACCACTTTATATGAAATAAGGCTTTTAAGCCACTTTCACCCCGGACGCGAAACAAATTTTTCGAACGACAGATTATATTCAAAGACAACGCAAAGACGCAAATACACGAGAAACGCGAGTATTTGCGCTTTTGTGTTGACTTTGAATGTGATCTGTTGTGTGAAAAATTTTGTTTCGCGTCCAGTGTGAAAGCTGCTTTTAAAGCTGACCACTTTACCGCCAGGTCTCCAGTAACCTGAAATACCTGCTTATCACCAGCGGTCATGTGGAATCATCTGCCAAATACAGACTTTATTTGAATAAAATTTGTCATTCTGGCGATTAAATTTATACAGATCACTCAAGTTAAACACGCAGGATTCAGGCAATGACCTGTTCGCCTATTTCACCCACAGTGGGCGCTTTTCTTACATAACAGTTTATTTCAGGTTGTCGGGACATTTTTATGGACAAAAACGCATCTCAGTTATTTTGTGGATTCCATCCAGAGCTCAAAAGCCCTGCTCTACGCATTTAACACCTCTCGTTATTCAAAAACATTTTCTAAAACATTATCCACGGTTCTCCAAGAGATTAATTTGAGTGGCCCCTGGCACAGCGTATCTTAAAACGTTTTTAATCTTCTTTTTTTTTTTTACGTGTGTAACCTCCATTTTCTGCATGACCCAGTTTTCCTCTCGTTATTTTGGCTTTGGCTCATTGTTTATATCCTGTGCTGTAAACCTCCCCCAGCTGCTGGGGATTAAAGCACAGAGAGAGAGAGAGAGAGAGAGAGAGAGAGAGAGAGACGGGGTTCAAGGGATCCCTGCTGCTGCACAGGAGGGTGGGCTTTACATTACACTAAAGCATGGATCATACACGCTATGTGCTTTAGATCTGCAGTGGGATGGTGTAATGGGCCACGGGGCTGCCCATGGGAGCACTGGGCTTAGTCATTCCCATAATGCACCACAAATGAATCAAATTAATGGTAGCAGTGCATGTCACTTTGTCGTCGTCCCCCACCATGGTCCACTGTCACAGCATGATGTAATCCGCTGAAAAACTGTAAGACAAAGAACGCTCTACATCTCATAATGGCATTGGATGAAAAAATTACGCGGCTTAAAATGGCAAATGTGTACGTCAGTATCTCTGGCCTCGTTTGCTTTAGCCTGAAAGAAGCTCCTCGAATGGAAAATCTGAAATCATTCGGCATTTCCAGTGCTGTGAATGAATCAGATTCAAACCGCAGTGAATGAAAGATTATGCCATCGTGCACTGACAAGAATTGGGATTGAGGAGCTGTCTTATTAGGCTTTGATTCCTCACATTTGTGGGAGCTACCAGCAATCCACCACTTGGCCAAACCTTCAAACTCTTTGTACTGCCACCCAGCCAGAACAAGACTGGAACATCTCTCTTTATGGTCATAAGTCATGTGCTTTTGCCATCAACAGCAACAATGTCCGTCCTGTGAAAATCAGCTCAGGTAATTATATCACTGAATAAAACCCAAATCAGAAGTAATTTGATTGAGCAGAATTAAGATGAGGTGGTCTGCAAGATTAGATCATTGTGGAACTACAACTGCTATAAATAACGACCCATTGTTGCACTACAGATGGTAACAAATGCAAGCCTTTTATTCCCTGCAGGGAATTCTGGGCTGCTGCTGAAATAATAAGTATATTCTTTGCGAGCAGGCATCCACATCTGATTAATTAATATTACAAGAAACTCCATCTGGAGACCTGGTGAATCTTATTTACTTGATTATTAATCAAATATATGTTAATTAATCAGGGCTACTGAGGAAATTTAATATTTGATATGCAGAGTCTGTAACCTTGGACATATCATTACTAATGGTGGTTGGGAATTGAACAGCATTAATTACCGTACAAGCAGTCATTTTATCCCTCCAATTTGCGTCTTACCATTCAGGTCATGCTTTGACCTTTGGAGATCGCCCGGAGGGGAAGTCGGCAGATCAGGAGGGGGAATCAGGAATTTTGCATGAGGCACGTTTTGTATGCGTGCAGAATTCTCAGACCTATGTTACTTTGCATCACTGCAAGGAGTTTGTTTGGTTTTATTTTTATTTATTAACCATTATTTAAGCAGGTAATTAGTCCATCAAGATCAAAGATCTCTTTCAGAAGGGAGACCCGGCCAATGAAGGCATATCACAGGATTATAAAACAGTGCACTGTACACAACATTAAGAGGCAAGTCAGTACAAAGTACAAGGCAGAAATACAAATGACAAATAGTTTGTGGGTCCATTTGTTCTGACTTGTGTTTTCCCTGTCTGTGTTAGTTATATAATTCTTGCCCATGTTCATTAGTTTTCCTTTCTATCAGTGTTTTTTGCCTCCCATACACCTAATTATTATACCTTTGCCAGAGGGTAATGTGTTTTCACAAGCCTTTGTTAGTTTGTTCACTCATTTGTTTGTTAATTCGTCAGTACACGGGATATCTGAAAAAGTAATACATAGATGTCAAAAAGGTTTTGCGTGTTGATAGATACTATGCAAAGGAGGAAGTGATTAATTTGGGTGAGGATCCGACCCTTATTCTAGATCTATGAGCCAAAAGAATTTCTATGCGTGTAAAGACTGCACTGTCGGGATTCATTTAACACTCACACTCAATGGTAAATGGTAATTCCACCGCCAACAAACTTCAAAATGGCGGCCGTAATGTGCACTCTAAGTACCTTCTAGTTGTGTCTTGTTACACCATTAGATTTCCTGGCGTTGTCTTCTGCCTCCAGTGTGAATCTCATCTGTTCCCTGAGTGTTTCATAGAGTCTGCTGTACTGTCGAGTCTGCGTTCGGTTGATGTTTGCCGAACCTCTGTTTGCTGCTGCCAGCAGTTCTGTATGAGAAATTTCTTCAAGTTTTTAATTAGTTGTGTTTCCTGCATTAACCTGATTCCCTGGTTTTGGACTAGGCTTTGGTTTGCGACTGAAGCGGATCCCGAGGTTGTACTACCCTCCTCCCTGTCCGACCGCCTCATTGGATCCCAGCTGTACATCGCAATGCTGTCTGATTTTAGACCTGCACTGTCTCATTGTGATTCCTGTATTCTGATTTTGCAGTGCAGCCAGATAATAAACTGCTGGTTTGGAATCTGGATTACAGTCTAAGCCTGAGTCTGTTTAGTCTATCCTGTCAATCACGAATGCACATATTCCATAATACTGCATAAAGCTAAAAAACGTGTCAACGCCGTGAAGCAGTTACAGTTTAGTTCCACTAATTCGGCTTCATTGTGCATTAATAGGAATGCATTGCATGTGAAGTGAAGATGTCAGACAATCTACTTTTCTGTATAATTGCTTTTACTTCCTGTTTTTATGACAGTGAGGCTGTTACATTATTTCTCTATTTTCTATACGATACATGGCGATAATATTAAAGTGGGTATTTTCAATTAAAACATTGCTGGCATGACTATAAAAATGTCTCCACTTTTCTATAGGATGCAAACCTGCTAAAAAAAAAAAACAGTCAAAAATAACAACAAAAAATTTGTTTTTATGGTTTTAGTGGGAATTGAAATGATTTTAATGGGAAGTGTAATGGCAGTGAAAAATCAGTAATGGAAACCAATACATACCATCAAATACTAATAAAGTTAGCAAAACAAAGGCTAGTGAACCAGACCACGCCTAAAACGCCTCTCTATTCGTCCACATCTTAACCACCCGGCGTATTCATACCACCTTCATTCTACAAGCCTCATCGGTCTCGTTCGACGTCTCTCCCTGACGTTCCTTTCTACTCATCTCTCGCCCCGTCACTCTGTAGGAACCCCAGGGACTTGAAGACGAGTTTGACTTCAAGGAGAGACGCCTCCCCGACCCAGAGTCTCGTCGCCTGAATCTTCCCTTTATCCTGCACCGACCCCAAAAACTCAACTCCACCCTGTCCAACATCAGCACAAATTCCCACGTCTATCTAATTCAATGATTATCGTTTACTACCATTTCATCTGTGCTCTGGAATTCATCAAATGGACTGTGTCGCAAAAGACACTACAGGGTGGGGAAGCAAAATTTGCAAAATAAATCACCATCCATAGATTGTATATTATACTCAACTGGCATGTTTATTGAAAAAGAGATTATAAAGCAGACAATGAAGATAAAAGGTAGTCCATTATTCAATATGTCCACCATTATTAGTAATAACAGGTGCACACAATTCAGGGGAGAAGTGGGGTTGTGGGATTGTTGGTACTTTAAATGTCAGTGCAAGTTTTGCTTCCCGACCCTGTACATGATAGAAACCATCACATAAGGATTGTAATGGAAAAAGTTGATGTTTTATAATGGTTCTTGCAATGGAGATCATTACAATTTGTTCATAATGGTGCAATTATTTTTTTTTTTTAGCAGGGGTCGCAATGATATTCATTAAGAAGGGTCTTTTCAATTCAAACATTGCTGGCATGACTGTAAAAATGTCTCCACTTGAACACTCACGAAGATTAATTTCTCGACTGCAAATATGATTTACATTACAAGCTCGCACCTCGGCACTGCGGGGAAAATGGATTGGGTTGTTATTTTGTTTTACGTAAATCGTGCCTTCTTAAAATGGAAAATCTGTCAGCCCTACCTCTCCCCCTGTCCACACCCTCGAGCAGCCCAGCATCTCACCACCACCTCGTACCACCTTCATTAAGGTGATAGTTGCTTCTCGAGGGGTGACTGCAGGCACTGTGTAATCCAAGATGGTAGCTTTGAATAGCCTATGTTTGACCTTATAATATAAGACCTGTCACCAATCAATGTATGCTGGGAGTGTGGTTTATAGCCAGAGCAATGGAAAGCAAACATCTCTGCACCCTATTAAATATTCCATATGGGGAATATACAGGTGTCCAATGTCTGTACATTCCTTAGTTTCCTGGTGACACTCTGGTATTACTGAGACTGCTCCCCTACTGACAGATCCTGCTGGGCACCTAGAAGTTTTCTGTTATTATACTGGCAGTTCGCTGAAGCAACGGAGGTAATTGCAGTTTTTCCAGCCTGGTGTACGTTAGTGCTGCTGTGACTCAGTGTGCTGTGAAGTGGCTGTACCACATTACAGTTACATCTTAACTATTATGTTTTATGAACCCCCTTCCCTTTATTTTTAATAGCAGGCCCCATGCCGTGTGTCATACGGCTCAGCAGACATCATGGGCCTTGTTTATGAATGGTACGTTGGCATAGAGAAGACACAAATGCCCCTTTCTGTTTAAGTTTTGGATTTCCAACGATAAACATGACATTAAAAAACCTACACAATTAATAAAATTATGCACATATACAAGATGCCACGTTGATACTGATTAAGTAAAAACTGCAGGCAGTTTAGCTTAACCGTGGAACTATAAATGAGTATATTTTATACCATTCTCTCTTTTTTTCGACAAAATATAAGTATGAAATCCACGCATACTCTTACAAATAACGCCCAACGTGATTCCTCCCTGCTCCAAAAATGGACGACTCTTCAAGACTTGTTCAGCTGGATTCATCTCAAATTCATTATACTGTGTAACCGGAATGATGTTTTCAATACATTTCACATTCAAGCTACCCTTTCTGAATAATAATTTTACATAACTCCCTAAAAGTGATTAACTCTTATGTTTCTAGATGACATGTCACACCAAGACAAGATGGCTCACTCCACTGTCACGGTCACAGATTCATCTCCTCCCGTGTGACTTTCTGTGATTCAGTCTCATGCTGCGCTCTTAGTAATTAACTTTAATATTGTGATTATTGTTATCATACTCTCTGACGTTGTAGCGTATTCTTTCTTGTCCTCTTGCTGTCATGGAACTCAAACTATTTCTGTCATGCGTCCCCCCAGGAGCCAAAAAAAGTTCAGCCCCCCATACAGGAAAAAGTAGATTCATTGTTATCAATCATAAACAACTTGGGCGATAAAAATAAACGATAGATTCAGGTTAGCTAAATAGCCTATCTGGCATCAAGGCACTTTCGTTCCTTTGTATCACCAGGTGAATGATATTCTTGCAACTTTAAGTGTGCTCAATATCCACACCCCCCTGCAGTGGCTCTGAACCCCCGGGGGAGCCACCCCCAGTAAGAGAAAGACTGTCTTACTGTCTGTCTCACAAACCTCATTAGTCTCTCGCTCTTACCTCTTGGTAGCTGGTGCAGTGCCGTCCTTCCTGGTGCTGGAGGGGGAGGGCAGTGCCCCGCCTCTCTTTGGTATGACTGTGCCATTGTTGACGGTGGGCCTCAGGGGCAAGGCTGGCATCATGGGTCTGGCTGTAGGCCGAGGAGATAAATACGTGCTCACATATAATATCCCGGATGACCTCAAGAAAAATTTACACTTTTCAACGACCCTCAGTTTCAATGTCCTACAGTATAAGCAAATGATATGGCTTCAAATTTCATAAGGAGCCATGCAATCTTCACTAAATGTAATTCTATCAGGGAAGAGTGCATCACCATTTGCTAAATGGTTGAAAAATTGAGTTAGAGCCGGATGATTGAAAATGCGACCAAAGTACTTGGCTAAATGGCTCAGTGATGCATGAGCATTGAGAAACAGTCCACTCAGCTGTTCCCTTTTAGGATGTTTGGGCTGTACATTCACGACCAGACCTGAATGCAATTTATCCTCAGCCAATCAAAGAAGTGGAGCCGCAGAAGAATAATGTACAGTATATGCCTAAGAAGGGAAACCAGTGGATCAACCCATCCATCCATCCATCCATTCTCTCTACTCGGTTCTTCCTCACTAAGGTCGCAGGGGGAGCTGGAGTCGATCCCAGCTGACGATGGGTGAAAGGCAGGGACCCATCACAAAGACATCTCACCAATCCATCGCAGGGCGCACACACCATTCACACACCATTCACTCTCAGACTCATACCTATGAGAAATTTAGTGTCTCCAATTAGCCTGACTAGCGTTTGGACTGAGGAGGAACTGGAGTACCCAGAGGAAACCCACATAAACACGGGTAAGACCATGTAAACTCCATGGATCACCCCATTTAAACTAACTTAAAATAAGCAGGGAAAAAAAGCTTCCTGAATGGTATTTTCATACCGTCTTGAGTGCCCAGCGCTCATTTGGACAGTTTGTAGTGTTGTTTATTTTGGTAGACAATTGCATGCGTGTTTACTGAATTTGTTTGTTGCTCTTTACATTGATTTCTGTGTACATTGAGTTGTCCATTTTTGTTCCCCTCCGCCGCGAAGCATGGAGCAGAGGAGCCCATTCCCAGCGGGTGGCCTGCATTTTCCCTTCAGCCACCTCCAGTTCAAATACAAGCTGCTCCATGTTGTATATGCAGGGGAGGTGATCACATGACCAAAAAACCCTCAGTCAGCCAGTTAATGGATGCATTCCTATGAGCATAGAAATGCTCCACAGCCAGCATCGCAAAATCCCTGGTAATTAGTCCCTCTGTGTTCTTTTAAAATGCATCACATCGAACTGCGACACCTGTGCACTGGCTGCCTGCTCACTGGCTTATCTTCAAGGAGAAAAACAATCCTCTTTTCCCTTTCCAGGAAACATGGGTATGAAATATTCATAACCACAGAATTTGATTTGATTTCATCTGTTGCTGGGTCTCAAATATTTGCACAGCAGTATTGGTAAAAGAATAAGTGGCATTTGTGCTCTGTACGCGGGACGGCACGGTCCTACACAAATTACACGCATGAGTCAAATCGACCAGCGGTAGCTTAGCAGACAGGAAGAACAGTATGAGCAAAAACCAGAGCCCATTTTCAGCAACTATGAGAGGTTACAGGTACCAGTATAGGAGTGGTACTGTAAGTAATACCACGTCACATGATTTTGAGTTTAAGTATGAGCCGTTACCATGCATAAAAAGAAAGTTAGCGAAAAAAATTCACAATTCTTGATAACATTGATTGAAACGCACTTTTGTGTCAAATTTAAGAGTTTTACTTCTAGTCCTACCCTAACAAGGAGACCGGGCCACAGCCCTGATAGTGCTAAGCCTTTTCAGAGTTTACGTCATGTCAATTTTTTTTAAAAAGTTTTGAAAATAGGCCAAGATTCAATACCAAACATTAGTTCAAAGGTGTAATTAATGACTCCGGCCGCCACTGTTGTGTGCACATACTATGCTGTGTATAAATACAGGGCTGTAACTGCAGGGTATGCAGCTGCATTGGGGCCCACATGGGCACCTCATTATTACACATCGCCCGTCTGCAGCAGTGACACATTCGTTTTCTGACATCAGAGGTATTTACAGTACTCAATGCGCCTCATCGTCTTCTCCATCATGTCTTACATGACATTCACCATATAGCTAAATATCAGTACAATAATATAAATTTGTTTTACATATTATCATTTATTGACTCCTACCCATATATTGCTTTTTAAAATTAAGTTTAAATAGAGATGAAAAATGTGCAAAGTGTATATAAAGAGTTTGTTTCCAAAAGACAATCGGTACCAAAATGACAAAAATTGAGATGATACCTTAGAGCGATAGCCCTGTGCTTCTTACACATGGTGCAAAAATCCATTTTTAGAAGCTCGTACCATAACGTGCATTTTTGCGTAGTCAAAGTTTGTCATTTCCTATAATATGCAACAGGCGCCAACACAGAAAAAGCTGATTTACTCAAAATGAGTAAAATGGATATATTGCATTTTGGAAATAAACTCTTCATATATTGTTTCACTGGCTCTTTTTGACTTATCTTTGCATACAGTATATGTGCCTTCTTGTTAATTTTCTGTGATACCTGCCAAAGGTCTATGACCAACATGCTGTGTAATAAATAGACTGATAAATACTGAGAGAGTGCAGGACAGTGTGCGGGTACGCCACCTTTTGATCACGTCTGACTTGTAAACCTCAGGATACTTCCAAATCTCAAATTTTGAAGAAATGCCCAGACACCTCCCCGATCTCCAGAGGAATGTGAAAAACCACACAGAAGGAAGTCATTTGTAATGGCAATTGTAATAAAATAGAGCCATGTCAATACTGCTTGTACCATTATCATCAATATTACCGCCGCCAAGGGTCATGTTTTTGCCAGGGTTGGTTTGTTTATCTATCTGTCTGTTTGTGTGCAAGATAAAGACAAAAAGTAATGAACAGATATCTCCGAAATTTTGTGGGTGGGTTGCCATTACATCAGGGATGGACCCTATTGATGGACCCGGCAGCCATCTTGAAATCCTATGACACGCGACAACTGAACTTTACTCCCAATGATATCACTCAAATTTTTTCAATTGATTGGTCTTGCATAAAGGACGAAATCTATCCTGAATTTTCTTAGGAGCCTTGTTCACTCAGCAAGATTTCGACTGTGCTGCCTTGGCGGAGGTTTGTACTCTCGGAGTGCCTCTAGTTATTATTATTATTATTATTATTATTATTACGGGAGGATTACCTTTGGTTGGTCCCCTCCTGGTGCCCAGTGCCTGCTGTTCCTCGGAGAGGTTCAGTCTCCGCACCACATCTGCCAGCGCCGACTTCAAAAGCTGAATCTCATCTTCCTGCATCTGCACGCGCTGCTCCAGAGAGGCGATGCGGTCTGTCACCTCCATACTGCTGGCCGCTGACGCGCTGTCATCTACACGGGGAGCGAGATGAAAGAGAGAGGGTTACACACCCGCACACGGACACGGGGAGAGGTGTAATCTAACACACAAATGGGGAGGTACGCACCAGCATACTGACAGAGAGGAGCCGGCACACGCCAGTACACAGACAAAGGGAGCGGTATCATCTAGCACTCTGACAGCACAGGTGAGCTACACTCCAGCATTGACACACAGAGGGGGCGGAGCTACACAACAGCACTCAGAGGAATAAGAGAGTCCTGTATTAAATACAGTAAATTACACAATAAGACACAAAAAGCTACTCTTTCCATTCTGGAGAAACCCATTACTGCACTTTCCAGGCCGGGTTACATACTTAAACAAAATCTTAATAGTTTTTTCATAGTAAGCACAGAATAGCCCGTATTTCTCGCAAAATAACAAGCGACTGACAGATTTTCAGAGACAGCAACTTCTTTTTGACCATTTATACCAAAAGTGTACTTAAAAAATGTCAGTGTTGTGGGGAGTTTGGCAATTCAATGATATTTTTAACCTCTGTCTGGCTTAATGTGATTTATGTGGTTTGTCGCTTATTATGATCACACATTCAGCACAGTTACATAAGGATGCAGTGACTCAGTCTGTTGTTTGTACACTGCGGTAATGGCTGCTAAAAATGTGACTTTCCAATCATATGCAATGTCAGAATTAAAGGACAACAAGAGCCCTCGGAGAGCGCATACCTCCGCCAAGGCCCAACAGTCGCACATATGTCTGGGACACACACGAGTGACATTGTTTTGTGCCCCCACACAATTAAAAATAAAAGAAATTCCGGGCTCCAGAATTTGATCCGAATCACACCTAAAATAAAATCACTCCTAGGATGGGCGAAGACACACCTCTGGTAAAAATTTCTGAAAAATCTAAATTTTGCCGTAATGTAACAAACAAACATACTTACCCATAAACCAAAGCTAAAACATGATCTCCTTAACGGGGGTAATTAAGTCAAGCCGTAATACTTATTTGTAATATGATCAATGACCTGGCTGCATTTTTGGACCAATTAAATGTAACGTTGGAGTTTTAAAGTAAAAATTTCCATCAGAAACATAAGACATTTTCAACTATTTCAAACTTTTAAATAATCTGTATAAATACAGGTTTAGCATTTGTATCATTCCTTTGTTAATGCAGCATTTTGCAAAGCCTGAAAGTGCCAATGACAACATGATAGACTACAGCTTTGACGCACTGCTGCTGTACCTTATCAAGTAAACTTACTTCACACGAATCACTATTTATCATTTAATTCCCATTTTATTACAGGCAGCTTAATCCATTTGTCTTTTCTTATATTATATCGTTATACGGTCACAATATAATGCGGCAGTCACAGCCAAACTTATCTCAAATTCAGAACACTGGAGCCCCGTGCAGATCACCGATAAGCCGCTAGGATAACTTTCATTAATAAAACATAGAACATTCAATATAAACAAACAAAGAAGATTGTAGGGAGACGGTCTGAGATCAGGCGAGAGCGAAAAGGAACACTGGAGGTTAAGCTAAGCGTGACAGAAGGGACCCGGTGAGTCAGCAACCGGTGAGTCAATCAGAATGGATGGAGGCGTACAGAGCAGAAGCGCACTCTCAAAGACCAGGGGAAACGCCACGTGCCAGGGCCGCAGGCACTGGGATGGGTTTACCCAACAAATAAATACATTTTACAGCAAGAGTTTAAACACCTAATGAATAGATACTTGGAGCTGGAGGTTAAAAACCAAGGACAAGAGACAACATTCCAGCAAAGGGGAGACGAAAACCAGAAACTTAAACACACAAAGACAACAATTCTAAAAAAGGGGAATCAGTGTGCAGAGCACGGGGTGGAAACATGATGAGCAAAATAATAATTAAACAATAGAAATCGATTAATACAACAAGACCACAACTGACAAAGACTAACTGGCTAGAATGCGGGGGGAAAAACAATTAGGAAAAAATCAGGATGTGAAACAAACTACCATGCAATTTCCTGCCACAGATTTCACACGAGGCAAATACTCTGATTGGGTCGACCCAACTGTGGTCACCCCAGTCTTGGGTGGGCAGAAAGTTTCTCTACTTCAAGCGAGAATGTTTCTCTATTAGCATTCCACAGCCATGACACCTGAGTAATGACACCTTTGCTTCATCCTTAAACTGCCCATCGCTAATCCGCTCTACTCTAATCTCCATGACTCGAAGTCTGGATGAGGTAAACTGGTGACATAACGGGTTTTGGGGTCGTGTCATAATATCTGCAGCTCCGACAGTTTTAAACGAATGCATCCATCACTGCAATACAGGCACGATGTTGCAAGAACAGTCATGACAGTGCCAGTATATATAGGTCTCGTTTCCAGTGAGGACAGTACTGCAGCTCATTTGAAATTCAGCAGCCAGCATCAGTTTTTGAAATTGCGTTTCCATCTGCTGTGCCATTTTAAATTATTACACCATTAAACTACCCATTAATCTCTCAAGGCAATGGACAAGGATTACTTATGCTGCCTATGACGTTAGTCAGCACAACAGGAGGCCTCACCTCTTTTGTTAAGGTCCTCAAAGCATGGAACGTTTTTTGTGAAATCCAGCCACAAACATAAATGTTTAAAGCATCCTTTTCTCTGCTTTAGTTTTTTTTAACTAGTAAGTGATATTCTAGAAAGCTGTTTGATGAGTTTTCCCAGAAAAAAAATCATTTTCATCATACGTACAATCTGACTGGACCACATAGTCAAAACAGTTCATTGAAAGGCGTACAAGCGCACAGAGAGTTTGGCGATACGGCTCCGTTCTGGGAGATCACTGCCTGTCGTACTGCGGAACCGAAGGCAGGGAGCAGTCGTTAAACTGCCCATAGAACAGAGCCCACAAAAACAAAGAAGAGATTTTATAGCGCCGTAACTCAGTTATGAAACACAATCAATGAACGGCATATTAGATGGGCGGAGCCTGGGTGGTGGAGGGTCTGTTCAGTGATCGCGGCAAGAAGCTGCTTCTTCAGATGGGGAGCTTAAATAAGATCACAGCTCGACAATCAAGTCAGGTGACTGTCAGGCGTACTCCACTGACTGCAACACCTGATCTACAGCTGATTAGACAGTCTGACGTCGTGACCTGTCAGAGCCTTCGCTGAGCTTCATTAGCGCACACAGAGACAGGCCCGCGCTCTGCACTGAGCACAGACCTTAGAGAGATGGTTGAGCTGTCACATGACATTACTGCTCATGCTCCAGGCCCAGAGCATTTGCATGGAACATCTCTGATAATTTTACTCTCTCAGCATGCTCTCATTCTCCTATTGAGAACTGTGTGTGAACTGGCTTTCAAAAACAGAAGGGAGTACTCCGGGATCTGTACACTGGAGAGGGGAATTAATACCAGCTGGTTTCTTTCTCTCTTTCTCTCTCTCTTTCCCTCTCTCTCTCTCTCTCCTCATCTCCCCCCCCCTCTCTCTCGCTCTTGTCATCTCTCCCAGATCATGACCAGAGATTACAGGGGTTATGTTTGGCAGCAACTCTCACCAAGAGCCAACTGAAATAAAACATCTCTTATAAAAGTCTCTGGCCCGATCCCTGCTCTGCTGGAGTGACTTACAGATCTGACAGTAAAAAAAAAATCCATTTAATCCTAGTTGTCACCAGGATAAAGTAAAGACTAGAAAGAGGCTTATTAGCGGATGAGGGCGCAGATTACAGGAATGTTTACAAAAGCGGAGACTGGTTTGATCTGGCTTAGGGGCTATGAATAGGGAGAAGCTGTGGTTCAGATGGCAGGTGAAAGTAAGACATTCTAGATCTGGAGGAGTTTGGCATCTCTACCTCGGAACCGAAACCTTTACTACAGGGGTTCCCAACGTCGGCCCGGAACGAGCCAGCTTTCATTCCAGCGAAGCAGTTACATATCTGATACTCTGAATAAAGACTGCAGGGGGTGATTAGCAGAATTAGCATTGAAGCTGCTGTTGAAATGAAAACCTGTACCAACATCGGTCTGTTCCGTTTAAGATTAAGGACGCCTGCTTTGCGCCAAATAAAATATCCAAGAGCTCAATACTGATGTTTAGTAGCCCTTACTACAGAAGGAACCTTTTCTTTTTTGTCCATTTTTCTATTTTTTTGGATAACTAGGTGATCACATACAATGTGAGAGATAAATATGGACAGTCAGGTCCAGTTTTCATTACGTAGCCTCTGCATGCCACAAAAAACGATTTTCCAGAAATGATCAAGATGTCATCGAAGGTTAGACTTCCAAATTAATTAAAGTTGCTGTGAAAAATATTGGATGAACCATGTTTGTTGGAATTAAAAAGTCCATTCCAAAATACAACCCCAATTCCAAAATAGTTGGGACAAAGTGTAAATTTTGAATAAAATCAAAACGCAATGACTTTCAAATCACACCAGCCAGTATTTTATTCACAATAGAACAGAGATAACATAGCAAATGTTGAAACTGAAAAATTTTACAATTTTATCCACAATGAGCTCATTTCAAATTTGATGGCTGCAACAGGTCTCAAAAAAGTTGGTACAGGGGCCTGTTTACCTTGTGAAGCATCCCCTCTTCTTTTTAACACAGAGTGGAGGCGTCTGGGCATTGAGGAGACAAGTTTATTGAGTTTAGCCATTGAAATTTGATCCCACTCTTGTTTAAAATACGCTTCCAGCTGCTGGAGAGATTTGGGTCTCCTTTGACAAACTTTTTGTTTAATTATGCGCCAAATGTTCTTAATCGGTTAAAGATCAGGACTGCAGGTAGGCCAGTTCAGCACACTGACTCTTCTACTACAAAGCCATGCTGTTGTATTAGCTGCAGTATGAGGTTTTGCATTGTCCTGCTGAAATACACAAGGCCTCCCCTGGAATAGATGTTATCTGGAGGAGAGCATATGTTCTAAAACCTTTATATACTTTCAGCATTCATGGTGGTTTTTAAAACAACCAAGTGTCCCACACCATATGCACTAATACATCCCTATACCATCAGAGATGCTGGCTTTTGAACTGAATGCAGATAGCAGGAGGGGTGGTCTTTCTCCTCTTTAGCCCAGAAGACACGACACCCATGATTTCCAACAAGAACGTTAAATTTGGACTCGGCTGACCACAGGACACTTTACCTCTTTGCTACAGTCCATTTTAAATCAGCCTTAGCTCACAGAACACAGTGGCGCTTCTGGATTATGCTCAACAATGGCTTCCTTTTTGCATGATAGAGTTTTAGGTGGCATCTGTGGATGGCAAGGTGGACTGTGTTTACAGACAGTGGTTTCTTGAAGTATTCCTGGGCCCATTTAGTAATGTCAATGACAGAATCATGCCAGTGAGTGATGCAGTGGCATCCAGTAAAGGTCTTTGGCCTTGTCCCTTTCGCACAAGATTTTTCCAGATGTTATGAATCTTTTGATGATGTTATGCACTGTCGATGATGAGACCTTCAAAGCATTTGCAATTTGATGTTGAGGAACATTGTTGTTAAAGTATTCAGCAATTTTTTTACGCAAGCCTTCACAGGTTGGAGGGTCTCTAGCCATCTTTACTTCTGAGAGATTCAGCCTCTCTAAGACATCACTTTTATAGCCAATCATGTTACACACCTGATACAAGTTAACTTAATTACTTGCTGAATGTTCTTTCAGCTGATTCTCTTATATATTAATTGCTTTTTCAGCCCTTTTATGCCTGTGTCCCAATTTTTTTGAGACCTGTTGCAGCCAGAAGATTATAAAGAAAGTCATTTTGTGGATTAAAATGTACAATGTCTCAGTTTCAACATTTGAAATGTTATCCATGTTCTATTGTAAATAACATATTGGCTCATGTGATCTGAAAGTCATTGCATTTTGATTTTATTCACAATAATCACTTCGACCCAACTATTTCGGAATTGGGGTTGTAGGAAGGACGTTTGGAAAACTCAAATGCATTAAAAAAAGAGCACTCTGAAACCTCCATTCACCCTCTGCTATATTGAAAACATTACAATGACATTTTTTGATGCGTAAACTTGTGAATTCGATGAAATACGAAAAATGCACAATTCAAATCTTACAACTGTAGCAGACACTAAGATAGTTGGCGCATGGCAATTTAGGACTAAAAGGTGCAATAACGAGTCAATGCTAAGCAGGAGAGCTTATTGGTGATACTATGAAAGAAGCCTATAAAAATGACGCATTTCCCTTCCCAATATCTGCTATTTTTGCATATTTGTCAGACTCAAAATGTTTCAGAAGATCAAACTAATTTTAATATTAGACAAAGACAACCTGAGTGATACACAAAATTCAGCCTTTAAATGATGATTTCATTTATTGAAAGGAAAAAAGCCTTCCAACCCTACCTGGCATTTTGTGAAAAAGTAATTGCCCCCTAAGTTACGAAAACAACCAAGTGAGGAAATTTCATTTCATTTGGCACACCCAGGCATGATTATTGCCAACCCTGCTGAATAGCTCTGGGTTCAATAGCTGTTTTCCTTCAATAATTAAATTGGTGATTTAAAAACTACATTTGGTGTTTACTCAGGTTATCTTTGTCTGATATTAAAATTAGTTTGATGATCTGAATCATTCAAATGTGACAGATACAAAAAAAAGCAGAAAGCGGGAAGAGGGCAAATATTTTTCTCAATGCTGTAGAGATGACTTCGTTCCTATTTCTGCTGTTTTTGAAATATGAATCTCAAAAATTAATTTTCTACCCCGGAAAAGTTGTGCAGCAGCAACATTTTTTCTTCCAGCTGTAACGCCCACTGTCAGTGACCTCGTCCCTCAAGAGAAACAAAACACGCCTGGAAAAAAAGCCCTGAAAAACACAGTATCGCCATTACTGGCCAATTCCAGGAAACAGTGACTTGTTCAGATAAAATAATGGAAAGACAGTTTACACAAATGCAGATACAGATCAAGCTAAAGTATGCTTTTAACCCTTAATTCATTTTATGTTTTTTAAAAAAGATGTATTTATCTTGTGCTGTTGAAAACCTATCATGTGGGTTTTGTCAATCATGTATTGATTTTGATATCTTACAAACACATCATTGAGTAACAATATCTGCATTTAGTGCTTTAAGGGCCTGATCTACTAAAGCTTTGCATGCATAAAAAGGCGTGCAAACGCAATATCCCCCGCAATTTAACCAGCAATCTCATCTGCTAAGGGCCTGCACTGAGGATTGCGTCTATGAAGTGTGCAAATTTGTACATTCTATGCAGTTTGTACTTTTGGCCCTGATGAATATGTAATAAGGGGCGTGCCTATCTTAGCGTGCAAAAAATATGGGAGGAGAAAATGCAAATACAAAATTTTAGCACATGCATAGTGATTTATCAAGCCTTAAGGCAACTTCAGTGATGGTGATTGTGTTTGCAATTTAATACCATTGAAGGGTTAGGTACTAATTGGCTCCATGTAATTGCGCGTGGACAAGGCTGCCATTATTGCCGCGAGGAGAATACACAGGCGGCGAGTACACCGAGAACGGGTGTTCGTCATCACGTGACAATGTTTGGGATGTCAGAGGAGAGAATAATCCAGACATATGGCCTATCCAGCCATGTCATTTTGGAGCTGTTAGATGAAATAAGGGCTGATTTTGAACTAGTTACAATAATACCTGCAATGATAAAACTTCTTGCTATTCTCCATTTCTCTCAACTGGTTCGTTCCAGCGTACAGTAGCTCTCACTACTGGGATCCCCCTAAACAGTTTCTCATGTGTAGCCTACTGTCTCAAATACTGGATGCCATGTTGCGCAGGATGGGCCGGTAAATTCCATCCACACGGGAAGCACTGAATTGAACCAAACATGAGCTTTACGCAGTTGCTCGCTTCCCAAGAGTAATCAGAACGATTGACTGCACACTGCAAATTGTTACCCCCTCAAACACTGAGCACGCAGTTATAAGTTTGTAAGGGAGGTTGCGCTTCGACAGTTGAATTCTCAGTGGAGTGTTAAACCCAAAATCCAGTGAGCATATTAAAAAAAATTAAAAAACGGTAACTGCAATGGGGACAGCAACAGCGCCCTCTGTGGCTGGATTAGTTGAAGGAAAATGGGAAGAAGCTGTGATACACGACCCCTATAATAACCCATATTATTCAAAGATAAAATAATATAAGCGCTATATTGATGACATTTTGTTGTTTTGGGAGGGGACACGGAGTGAACAGATGGACTTTGTAGAATATCTTAATAAGAGTTCAAGTTTCTTAAAATTCACCAGTGAATACAGTTTTGATAAAATCTTTTTTTTTTTTGGATTTAACCATATACCAAGACGAAACTGGAGTCATTCATACCTCTATTTACTGAAAGGACATGGAACGCAACTCAATATTACATGCTGCCAGTAACCATCCTAGACATATATAGTGAAATGTGAGTATTTTTGTCCTCCTTGTGCTGAAGACTTGAGATGTGCTACCCTTTTTTTGATTTTTTGAAAATGCGGTTATAAACGTGCACATTTTTTGCCAGTTATTTTAACTGTAATTTTACAATCAGTTTATAACACAGATTCCACATATGTTAACTGTAAACCAAAATTAAATGCACGTATTCTTCTTACAGTAAACTAACACAGAGACAATGCTTTAATTTAGCGGTGTTATTCAGTGCATTTATAACAGTGTATCTGCTTCCTCCACAAGCACCTCTGACTCCATCCAGTCGAATTTCGTCTTGCGTTTGCGTGTGTCCTTTTTCTCCAAACTGTCCATGGTGGAAATGGCTGCAGCACGCAAAGTCCTCATTGAAATAATGCTGTTGGCACCCGCAGTCATTTAGGCAATTACTCTTAGTAGATCACCCACTAAACTTAAGCAAACCAAACGTGCAAAATGTTACCACGAGCTTGCAATTTAGGGCTCTTTGCCTGGGATCTTAGTAGATAAGGCCCTAAAGGTTAATTATTGGAATAGCAAGTTTACTTATGTTGTGATTGGACAGCCTCAGCTGAACCCGAGGCAGACAGCGATTCAGTGGAACAATGGTATTTTCAAAAGCATCAGGGCCCTTCCCGACCACTTCCACCCAGAACAGGCCTGCAACTTACGGAAAAGATGGCTGTGGATTCGTCAGACCCCGAACGCAGCTGGTGGCCTGACACAAGCCCAACACAGGACTTAGTCATCACCACTCCTACCCTTTAGACTTTTTCAAAAGTAGGACACAACCATAAGTCATGGCCGCTTCAGTGCACAATTCACAGCGCTGTACCCTGAGCACTGCCTGGTTTTCCCCAACAGCAAGCTATTGTTGCTAAAAAAAAAAAAAAAAGAAACAAGCCGACTGTAACAGACAGAAAAGCAGCTTTTGTGTCTTCAAATGAAAGAGGTGCGATTCATCCGTGTAAATACCAGAGGGGTCAGGAGCTAAAAGCTAATTCGGCAATTAAGTGATTCAGCAGAAATGTAGGGACCAAAACCATTTGAGATGCAAAATTTAAGCACCCACAAACAAATTGCTACAGTATTTTTATACCTCCATTTTAAAATTGGGATGGACTGTACACAGATGATAATTATCGGCCCATAAAGTGCATTTTTAAGAGCAGACCAGGATCAAGAATCTGCAAATTTAGCGTTTTAAGCCAAATCAAATATCTGCACCTCATGGCCGACCAGAATGTACTGGAAGAAACAGGGTGTTGCCCTCTGCGTACAAAGAGATGTGACGCATCAGTTCAATGGCTGCAACCACTTCAGAAAAATTAGGAGAGGAGTAATGCGCACCACTGGAAGTGGGGGAATACTGAGGCATAGTCAAAAAGCTTAAATTTAATTCAATTGCACATTAAATCATTTGTATCAGTATTTCAAAAGTAAATTGAAGAACGCTGTAGGCACTGGTTAGGCTCTAACTGTGATTTTTCAGATATTTGCAAGTAAAGGAAAGCATTTAATCACAGAGGATAGCATGTTGTGAATCCAGTCGTCCGCAGTCTTAAAAATGTTGTGTTAAACTCATAAAGCAGGAGAATGGAATGTCAACACAAGTCAACATTTTAGAGTGTCTTACCGCAACATCAAATATCTTCTTCTGCAATGCAGTCAGTCCAGTCTGGTCATTAACAGCCCTTCCTCAGATCTGCACGAGCAGTGATTTCGAAGTATTTAAACCATAGCAGCAGCCATGCCTGAGTCATCGGCAGAAGCAGTTGAAAATCACAGATATAAGTCTGGTTGGGGAAGTTATTCCAGTGTAAATTTGGCTCTGCAACGTAATCACTGCAAGCTTTGTTTTACAAGACAGGACACTCAAAGACCTGACTTTCAGTCTATACATCACAAACTCTCTCCACAATCAATCCACATGTGTATCAATCTACTCTTGTTTTCTGGTTCAAAAATGTGTTCACCCCGCATGAAAATATTGTCTAGTTATTTCTTGGTAATACTATAGTATTTATGGCATAACTATAGCATTATTACAGTTTGCATAACTAGAGTAGTACTATAGCCATCACATTAGTATTACCACAGTCAATAGTAACATGATATTACTCCCGTCCACACAACTGTATTGCTGTAGTTTGAATAACTATAGTATCGCTACAGTAATACTACATTACCGTGGCAAAGATACCATCCATTTACTATAGTACAACTATAGCTTGCAACTATAGTAATTTTTCATAAGCGATGGTGGGAACTAAAAGGAACTTTCACGCAGAAACCACAGAGCAAGAGGAAAAAACCTCACTGTCCCCTCCTCGCATCACATGGTTTCTTGAAGGAAACAACATTACATGAATAAATAAAGGCAAGTGAATTAAGGCAAATCTGAATCCACTACATTGGCCCCTCTTGAGTTCACATAAACTGCCACAGTGCGTTTCCTAGGAGCCTGAATGAGCCATCCAGCCATTGTCTGGAACAAATGAGCAGGATGCACCCAGGGTGGCGGACTGGGAGCTGGCAAAAGCAGGCTGTACAGACAATGCCGCACCGAGGGGCCAGCCACGGCGAGGAGGCGCAGCCAAACCAATACTCTGAGTCAGACCCAGAGCTGTGCGGGCTTCGGTCAGTCTACAGGGACATGTTCCTGCTAACCGCCAACATCAACCACAATAGCCTTATCACCTGATTGCAGGACTTCGACAGAGCCATTATGTTGGAAGTGGCGAGGTCCAATGTGCATCGTGTCAGATGAACACAAACCCAGGATTATGGCAGCCTATGCTGGGTAGTGGGTATAAGAGTAAAGGCCCCAGACTTGTCTGGTGGGGTGGATCTTTGTGGATCTGTAACCCAAGGGGCAGTGGCACTCGGCAGGAAGACCCTAGGCACTCGCAGAGGCTGTCCACTCCACACGCCACAGCTGCAGATGAGGACTGTAAGCGACCTTACGAGACATGCAAAAACCCAACAACACCCATAGAAGTTGATCAGCCCAACCAGCATTCTAGAATGTGGCTCTCGACAATTTTTTCATGGGTGGGGGAAAACATTCCAGTCGCTTTTGGCAGCAGCATGATGTTAGTTTTACCCCTAAGTTATAGGCAATGCCAACCCAGAGAGCTGAAGTAAACTGTGGGTCAAAATCCGAGGAGATGTCAGACAATGTGCCGAAACGAGAGACCCATGTGTCAACGAATGCCTGTGCTATGCCAGCAGTAGTAAAGGACTACAAAGACACAACTTCTGGCCATGTTTTAATCCTGTCTGCCATAGGTTGGTCGGTAAGCAGGTAGGTACTCCCGCGGGATGGAGTAACAGGACCCACTAAGTCCATGTTTGCTTAGGCGAAACTACAATCAGGCACCTCAAACGCTGCTGATGGAACCTTTTCACGGCAGTGTACCCTGACCCCCCGGGCAAATAACACAGGATCCATCCCAGTACCAGATGTACTTACTGAGACCATGCCATCCAAACTTATCATGGACCAACTCAACTGAGGCTTTTCTACTGAGATGCGAAAGGCTATGAACAGAGGCAAAAACACATGTCGGGTATTACGGGGCGTGGATGTCCAGTAGGAACATCACATACAAACGTGATGCATTTCGGTAAAACTAACAGCAGCCACGTGCAGGCGAGTAATGGCAGTTCTGTAGGTCTGAGTCTAAGGGTCAGAATCCTGATCACCAGCCATGCAAGTAAAATCATTGCCTGTGGTGGACTGCTCAGACTTGGGCTTCTGAGTAACAGTCTGAGACAGTGTTATCCTTACCCACAACATGCTTGATACTGGTTGTAAACTCAGAAATGTGAGCCAGGTGATGGGAACAATTCAAAAACCTTGGACATTACAAAAACTGGCGATTTGTGATTGACAAATGCAATAAAATTCCAAGACCCCAGGAGGAAATGGAAAGAGCGAATGATTTTAGTCTACCGGGTTAGCTCACTTGGGTAAGGCGCGACCAACAGGGCCTGGATTCGTTCCCTGGTCGTGCCAGTGCCGGCAGTAGCCGATAGCATTTTAAGAGCAGCACACAATTGGCTTCGCGCTGCGGGGAGATAAATTGGGAGGGACTACCGGTTTGGGTTATAGGATTACAGCATTGTTCGTTGCTAGAGTACTTCCTGTTGGTTTGGGAGGCGAGCCTCAAACTGTCTCGCTCTCCAGAGATGGCAACATGGATCGCATATCAGGAAGCTTGTGTACATAGTTTGCGAATTGGGCACTCCAGATTCGGGTGGGATAGGAGATGCCAAATATTTTAAAAAGTACAGTTTTGCTCAGATAGGCGGAGCTGCCAGCTGAAGAAGGCAAATGGCTATAGGATGCCATTGCCCAGTTGTTCATGGGCAATGTCAACTACGTAATTGGAAGCATATAAGCATATAGCATTACAGCAATAGAGGCATCTAGAGGCAGCTGAGCGGGCATGGTTCCGTTCCCCTGGGCCAGTTCAGCATCTGTAAAAGCCCAAGTCATGTCATCAAACCAAGGGAGAATGGCATTGGCGGTCCCGTCCCTGAGAGCCAATACAAGGCGTGCGATATATCAGCCACATAAGTGACGAACAGAACAGAGATTTACCCTGCCTAAAAACTCCTGACGGGCTTTAAATGTGCAAGGCTTAGGAAACTGAGAAATAGCAGCCACTCTCTACTGAGGTGGCATTTACCCTTCCTTATTCATGTGGTGCCTCAATAAAATCAATAGATTATAACCCAAATTAATATTTAACGGGGTTAACAATGAGACCATGCTGGCCAAGGCACTCAAGGCAAGTCCAAAGGTGGTACAAGAGCACTGCCCTGGAAGAACTGGTGACAAGCATGTCATCCAAATACACCAACCAAAAATCCAAGTCCTCAAGAATAAAGTCCATTGAAACATGTGCACCACATTTTTAAGGACAAATGGTATACGTAAAAATTCAAAATGAACAAAAGGAATGATGACAGCAGTCATAGAGACGTATTAATGGCACCTGATAATAAAAACACTGTCTTCAAGTGTTATGATGTGGTGAGAGCATGAAGTGAGCAGCAGGTTGGACCACTGGGGTAATGGACTCTACAAAAGGTGCAGACATTGCATATCCCCTTATGGAAGAGTGATAACCATAAGCTAACTTTGCTAACTCATGAAAATCCCTCTCTTGTATTAGCTAAATTAATCCTGACAACCACGGGAAGTTGCACTAAAAACAGCTCTCTAAATATAAAGCAAGGGCCCCTAAGAATACCTAAGACAGTTTGCATGTCATCGATTAACACAAAAGGCAAACCATCTCCATGACCAGCAAGCAAAGGTAACTGCCGAGCGCACTCCGCCTCGAATAAACCAAATGTTTCCAACAGATTTTTTTTTTAAGTCTCATAATTGTTACCTCTAGGGAGGGGGGTGGTTGGGGTTTCAAGAAAAATCACCATTCTAACTGCATTACTGACTGCGGAACAACACAATGATATTTGGTATCATCAGCATTTATGGCTCGCAAAGTGAACTGAGCTTTGGCTTCAGCAAACCACGCAGAAGCACCTACTGCCATAAATGCTGTAAAATCAGTGACACTGTGCTGGTTTGGAGTCGCTCTTAAATCGTTCAAACCACTTTGGGGTCACTAATGTAATGTTTGCGCCAGCAAACACAAATAAAGAAAGTGTTTAATTAAAAAATTAATTTACTTTACTTTGCTTTACTTTACAGAGCTTTCAAGCTCAGGAGGAAAATCCAGAAACATCCAACCAAAAGAAGAGAACCTCACCACCCCCTCCATGGTCCATGCGCTTTCTTAAAAGGAAAATCAATCCACAACGAGCCCCTCATGCATTGTTTTCCTCAGTCGACCTGCTCAATTTCTGTTGCTCAGCACGACAGCAGATTCTTTCTTTTTCAGGACATTATCAGTTATTGTATTGGAAATCCCCCATGCTTGTGCAATTGTTCTGATCAATTTTTCCTCTTTTCTAAGCTTCAGAATGACTTGCTTTTCTCTTAAAACATCTCTCTGGTCTCAGTGTGGGTTCATTATCTCTAAAACAAATGCAGACTTAATAGACAAGGCCCAAGGCTATGAGCAAGAGTGCACAGTCAGGACTATTTAGTGTTTAACCAATCAAACTAGTAGGACAAATCTGGGCAACAAGAAAGATCTGTCAGTCACGTATTCCAAAACTCTTGCTCACCTAAAAATTGTGTGGTCTGTCACAATGGGCGATATTTTTTAAACCACTCAACACATCTAGATGAAAATAACAGGTCATGCGTCATGAGGTGGGGGGAATTTGTGTCACAGGGTCAAAAATGACCATTTTTCAATTTTTGAATATGTTATTGTACAGGTTATACAGCACAGAAAAATGGCTTGGGTGGTTTATTTTTTCAATATTAACCCTTGTACAGCCGTTTATAAGATTTTATAGAAGATGCATTACAGCCAGAACACTTTTTTGCCGTTTTCTCCAAAGTGAGCCTTTTTTTTTCAAAACCTCATAAGATCCTTAATATTGGTCAAACCAAGACCTGGTTTGGATCAAAATGATCCTCAGATAAAATGCTATTCAAAAACTAAAAAGAAATTCTGTTTGATTTCTACTATGTATTCAATAATTTGATGGGAATACAGGATTTTTATTACAATGAAGTTGGTGGTTTTTGACAAAGCAAGACATATCTCTCATAAAATTTGGATGATGGGTGCATCAAAACTACACACTAAAGCTTACTGACTTATAAGAACTGCTCACATGATAGATTACTAGTTCCAGAATAATAATAATTAGGTTCTCATACAAACAGTAGACAGTGTGTCTTCATGATCAGAATTCGAGAGACAGTACGTATCCGGTAGCTTACCATAGCCTTTCAGTTCAACTCCTACATACAAGATGCAGTCTTTGTGCACAATTGCCAGTTTCTTCTCTCTTTTGTACAAGTGACTGCCCTTTGTAGTCTTTTGGAATTTGTAAAAGTTAGTAGTTACCCAAAATTACTTCAGACCCTTTAGGATATGATTGGCCATAGCCAGACTTCATGCTTTCGTCAAGCATTATAACTCCATCTGAAGTAGCGACGAGCAAGTAGTAGTCATCCAAAGACTGGGCCGATGGCATAATAGCCACAACTGTACCCTTACAAATCAATGACAAGAGATCTTCACCACACTCTAAAACATTCATGCCATCTGCTTCATTAACAACGTCCTCTACTTCAACTGCACCCCTCGAACCATCTGAGAGGGTAACCTTCTTAAAAGCATTGACATGTTCTCAATTTTCACAGGCGCTGTAATCCTCAGTAATACAGGGAGTGCTGTAACATGACAGTTCCCTTGATTTTACCGACCATCTACACCTACTGACATCAAGGAATGAAGTTCCCTGGTATTTGGAACTGTGTTGCACATACTGTCATTGTGTTTGTGATTCACTGAATGGAAATAAGAAAGTCTACATACCTTCCATGAGTGAAATGTGCCGAAAAATTGTGGTGAAATCTTTCCACTCCACAAAACAAAAGATGGCTTCTCCAGAGCACATGGAGCTTAATTGACACTAATTGACAGCCGACTGACACTGGTTGCCAATTAAGGGATTCAGTAGAGACACCTGCCATGATTTGTAGGAACTACACAGAGCAGTGGGGATGGGTTGCTTCATCAGCCTGTAACTGTAACATAACACACTGAAGGCAAATGTGTCTCATACCATCTGAAAGCAGAGATCCAAAGCTACAAAATGACCTGGTTTTTGGTTATGAATTTTTCATTTTAGGCCGAAAAAAATTTCAAGTGTGACAAATCCACCTTTTTTGGGTACCCACCTCATGACACATGACCAAAAGGAAATAAAAGCAGAAATTTTAATCTGTTGTCTCATGGACATCTTTTGAGCTTATACACAACTGTTTGGTGCAAAGCAAAGACAAAGGCATTGAATTTGCAGCTTCAGTACTTGTGGAGGGGACAGTATGTCTCTCCAAAGCACCAATCTGTACTTACAATGGGTAGGCTACTTTTGCAATATCACTTGTAATTTATGGTTTTAATAACTTATGAAATAGCAAAAGGAGAACATTTGTGACACCAACAGGGATTCAATTTAGTTATTTTGTCATATATGAAGATTTTAGACGTTACTTTCGACCAGGTCCTGCCATGTCAACAAAGGACAAGAACTTGGTGGATTAAAAAAACCAAGTTACATATTTTTTCATATGAAGAATATGTCTTCATATGTGGGTCAGTTTGGCAGGTCATTTAGGAGGAGACTCTAGAGCATCGAGACTAAGTCGGACCAGAATTCATAACTCTAGCTTGACAGTGAGAAAAGTTGGCAAACATTAAATGATCGGGCTGATCCTGTTTTCTTACAAGACGGCATAGGCTGTTGTTCAGTAAGCAAAACTGTTCTTGATTTACAGAAAAGTAAAGTCTGTTTTTCTTCAATATACTCTAAATAGGAGTCTTTACAGAACAACTTTCTGCTGAATGGCTATAAATCCAGGTTGCTAAACTTGCATGGTCTGTCGTACACCGCAAAATATTTGCCATTTCTAAGACACCGATATTGCAAATTATTGTGTCGTGTTTCCTTGGTTGGCCACATTCCGCACACAAGCAGTAATTATTGGAAAAAAAAGCAGGGTAAGACTCATAAGGAACAAGCACATGGGACTGCTCTTCGATATTCCACCAAACTTTACAATACTATTTTGAGTGAAAGGAGGTGTGTCATGATTGCCGCATATGCTCTCAACTTTGAAAACTGTTCGGCCTAACAAGAATTCAAACAAAATTAATCCGCTTGACTGCAGGTCAGAATCTGACTCCATCATTGCTAATGCGTCATCGTTTCGCATTGCATTTATACACTTTAGTTACTCAAGCGTTGTGCTTTTTATATTGAGGAGTTTTCAATGGAAGGTGGGGGTGGGAGAAGCGGTAGCGCAGTGGTTAAGTGTGCTTGACTTGGGACCAGAAGGCCCTGAGCTGATGCCCTTGCCACACCCCTGGCGGCGTGTTCCAGGGCAATTCACCTCCCTTCCACAGTGCCTCTCCCCCGAGGTGTCTACATGAGCACCAGCAAATTACCAGGGAAACCTGACTAAGAGCTGGGGAAGTAACCTGCGATGGACTAGCATCCTATCCAGGGGGAGCAACAATACTCCTAGTCGTTTCATGCCACTGGAACCCGGGGTTAAGCACTGACCCGATGGGCCACTAGACTCAGAACAGACTAACTAGTTTTTGATGGAAATTTGAGGATCCGGAGCACTATTTTAGCATTCTAGCTAAAGCATAAGCAGAATGTAAGCTGGTGTGCCATTCTTCATAACCTCAGCTAAAATGCTAAAATAGCGCTTTGAATCTTCGGATTCAACATAAAACTCCTTAAGATAAAAAGCATAATGCCTGAGTAACTAAAATATATAAGTAAAATGCAAAATGATGACGGGTTAGCAAATGATGACTTGGAGTCGAGCAGATTCACTTAGTTTGATTTTTCATTAGGCTGAACAGTTTACAAAGTTCTGAGCATGCGCAGTCATCATGACACGGCTCCCTTAAGAGCCCGTGCTTGATGCTCTGTCTTAAAACCATTGTATAACATTGCCAATTAAGCGAGAAATATCAGGGAAAGCATTTTCCCGCCCCCTTTCCCGTATAATCATAACATCTGCTGCTCTTTGGCATCCTCTCCGTCCATTTCTCGCAGTGGTTTGTTTATCTCCCTCGGGCTGTTCGTTAGAGCCGAGATAGATGTGCGAGGCTTACAGAGCAGAAGACTTGAACAAGGCTATGCCATCAAAATCAGGAATCTAATTTGCAAATCACCTCTGAGAGAATGCCAAGGAAAGGTCAAAAGTTGTCAGTGCTACAGATGCAATGTAGTTATTCTATCTATGTTTCACATGCCGAAGGAGATACCATCACGTTGAGGAATTTGGAATTTCTGGCCGAAAGCTTTGATAGTTTCTGTGGGGTTGCTGTTTGAGTACGAGGCAACTTTTCTTACTTAAGGACGAGGCGCTGTGTTCTGCCAGAGCCGTTCGGCAGCAAATGAAGCATTCCAGAACAAATGACATCATCTTGATGGAAGAGCTCCATTAAATGAACTCAGTGGTTGGAGCGTAATGCTCACCGGATTGATCGAAAAGCTAAAGCACCAGATTAAATTGCCTCTGAATCTAAATGCATTTTTGAGAGAAGAGAGTATGATCTGAAACTTCACTGCAAGCCTGTCTGATCCAGTTACTTGTACCAGAGAAACATTAATTTTCATATTTGTGATTCATGGGCATTACATAATGAATTATACACTTGAAAACAAATTTGCTGAAAGCTTGGAAGACCTAAACATTCGCTGTGGCGCAAACAATGAGCAGAGAGAGGATCCAAGTTTAAATCTAACTGCAAAAGAAGGAGTAAATTCTCCAGTACACACAATCATTCATTAATTATTCATAATGATCTATTGTACTGTTTTCGGGATTAATGCAGTATATAAACTTCCACAAGGATCAAGCTTATCAGCTTATGAAAATGAACACAAATGTCCGGAATCAGGATCAGCATTGTTCTTAAAGTTTTAGCAGGATTGAGCGCATGCCTGCCAGTTGTTTTACAGCAAGTCCGCCATAATGTTAAATTCTGCCACAGCGCTGGAGAAGCGAGGCTTGAAAGCCGTTTAGCCACACGACAGCCTGTTGCCTGACACGTTCACTCAGCAAGAAATGGAATCTGGAATCAGATGTAGGGATGTTTGCCATATCTGTTTAATCAGTTTCGGGTGCAGGGGGAGCTTTCCTTTGTTAGCGAGATTCACAGCTCATTACCATACTCAACATCACGCACCCACAGTAACCAACAGAGCAAATGCTAAATACAGCCAACCCTGTTTGACTGTAATCCAGCTGGGCTGGATTTAAGCTGCTAGCAATCGGCACGTAAGATGTAAACACGACACGAATGAAATTATACGTAACAAACAGCCACTGACAGAGAGGAGAAAAATCAGGGCAAATACACAACCAACAAAATTCTGTATAATTCCCTTCAATTGATGCATCTTGCACTACCTTGGTATTTTTATGGAACAATCAGAGCAGGGAAATAAAAAATAAGATATTGCGAATATCTACCAAGAAATTCTCCATCACACAGATGCTACAGCCCTCTTCATTTTCTTACATATTTTTGGTGTCTGTGTTATATTTCTCTTTAGGAGGTAGAGCTATGCATTCAGTCATCTTGCCCGTAAAAATCTGGCAGGTAACAATGTTTCCTGTCATGACTTATTTTACTCAACAACCAAAGTCGTTAGGATAAATCTGCATGAACTGAAATGAGACAGCAGTACAAAACAAAGCAGGCTGACCTTCAATGTTTACTCTATCAGTAAAACCGAGATTGTTCAAATAACCACATAGCAGCAACTCAGCAGATATGACATGCTACATGTTGAAATGGTTTAATTCCTTGTCTGATTGAACACTACAGAGGGCAATATAAGGGATCTGAGCCACTATCATCATAGCATGATTGTTGGTACCAACACTGCGGCTCCCACATCTGCAAGACAGCAGCCGCAAGTTATTTTTGTGCACCAGTGAGAGGATATAGTGAGATAAACAAAATCTAGTGAGCGCCAGCAACTTGTTCGCAACAGAAGACAAGAATCAGATGGCAGTCGGAGGACTTGGCCGAGCCTCCAGAAGGATCTCAGATGCTCAAATTACAGCTTTTAACAATGGTGGTGTGGAGGAAATCATTGAGCCCATTGAATCAGACATTGAAGTAGATGGGGAAGAGTTGCTGACGGGCATACCAACTTCCACTGTTGTCGGAGGAAGTACCGCAGGATAAGGCGACTGTTGGTATGTGACCGCCATAAATGGATGATTGAAGGCTATAAGATTTTTAAGGTTGCATTCAGATTAAGTACTACTTCTTAAGAAAAGGCAGTATTTAGAGCGCATTTTCAACCTTACGCAATAAACGCCCTAGAGAGCACGTATGTGACATGCAAAGTTGTCATAATAATGAAGAGTCTGTTTGTAAAATGCAATAAGTGGCAAAATTACAAAATTGGAGATAATACCACTGAGTGAGCCCTGTGCTACTTACACATGGCGCAAGAAAATCTGTTTTTAAAAATTTAAACTATAAGGTGCATGTTTTCAAGGTTAAAGTTTGTTTTTTTTCCTATAAAACGCAATAGGCACCAACATATAAAAATTTGATTTTCACAAAATGAGTAAAATGGATATTGTGCATTTTTGATACAAACTCTTCAGATCATCCCTGACTCAATTTCTGTATCAGTTTCCTCTAGTTGGGTTTAAATTTTGAGTATTTTCAGTAATTGCTGTTATTGTTGTGTGCGTTGATAAACATGAACATCTAAGATGAGGCTCCTTGCTTTCTATTTGGCTCCAGACAATCTATTTTATTTATTGACACTTTTGGCTCCATCTTTGGTGTAAATGTGATGAATTAGCAGCTCAGCTGCAGCTAGGACAGTCTCCCCTTCGTTGTTATCGGTTCGCAAAAAGGTTGATGTCACAAGGCATTTCCAATTAAGTTTAACTGTTCTCAACTTTCGAAAGTGTTTTTTTCTGGGCACGAAAGGTTCTGCCTCCAGTGCTTTTAAAGAGTGTCACCTTCTGCCCACAGAATGACTGCTTCCAGTAAGTTTTTAAATTAAATCTGTACTTAGAGCTGAGGAAAAATAAAAGAAAAGAAAAGTGCTACGCCTCAATGCACCCTTGCCTGGTCTGAAAATGATCAATTTTATTTTTGACAAGCAGATGGCAGTGTCAAAATTTGTCACTTGCTTCACTATTCCATGTCTCCACCCTGGATTGTTTTGACAATGGTCAGACACAGGACTCAAACACAGACAGGAAGTCAGTTTCATGGGTTTTATCAAATGAATGCTTGAGGTCAGACAGTCTGGTTCAGATTCACACAGGCAACTCGCAGCACAAAAGGGAGAATCTAAATAATCAGTAGACAGTCCAGGGCCCAACTGGCAAACAATGCCAATGCCAAATCCGAGGGAGAACAGAATCGCGAGTCATAAATCCAGCCAAAGTCGTAACCGAAAAACACAATACACGAACAAAAGCAATAAATGTATAAGTGTGGACAAAGCAAGCTTAAACCTGGACCAAACACTGGGAGTAAATGAGGTATGTAGGTGGCTACGGAAGGCAACAAACTCGCAAAGTAAAAGTGGAAAAACTGGGTCTATATAAAGGGAGAAAATAAAAGGGAGTGAAGTGAAATCAGGTGTGTAAGACCAAGGAAGCATGACGGGGGCGAGGTGACAAACGAGGGCATGTGCTGAAACAATTGACTAACAGTACGGGGAGGGAGTGTGAGGAGGTACAAATGAAAACAAACGCACGTGCTCACTGCAACATGGAAAGGAAATGAACACAAGAAAATAAACACAGTGAATGAAATAAAACGATACAAAATGTTAAAATATACAGAAAAATAAACAATAACCAGAAAAATAATAACAGGTCTCAAACACTGTTATGTTTCACATAAACAGGAGGTTTTTATGGTGCATTTTTCTAGGGAATGCCTTCATCTTCATGGGCTCCATAATACCACGTAATTATTATTTGAATACAAAAGCAAAAACCTCAGCATTGTTCCTGACAAGAAGCATTGTTTAATGATCACAGCTCAACCTAATTGATACTTTTGGTTGGATAGTGTGTGATCACAAACAATATCAGTCTAGTTTTACAAATTAACTCCAGTAGTCTGCTCAAACCCAGATCTCAATGTAACAGAATTTGTTTTTAATGAGGTGGAATAGAAGTCTCTCTGAATGAATGAAAAATATGCAGATACTGCCTGAAACTATAGAGTAAGCAATGATCAAAATCATTAAGGGATGTCTTCAACCACGTGCTTGATCCATGCTGTAAAAAATCAGGCTCTTCTGAGCACTAAAGGGGGTCCTACCAGCTAAGGCGCTCTGTGAGTACACAGTGTATTTACTGATGGCCATTAAAAACTATTGTGGCGCTCAGAGAGCGCAAACCTCTGCTAATGCCAATATTCCATACTTTTATGATAAGCAAATCTGCAAGGGCAAATTGTTTACCATCCGGTAGATTTTAAGATGCTTGGCATTTAATCAAATCTTGCAATCCTGCAATGGTTAAGAATCCTTCAAAATTTTCCTGAATCCAACTGGTGATCTGCATCACCATCAAAATTTAATGGCCTGTTCCTTGGCCCATGGCCCACACTTCTCAAAATATCATTAAAATTGATTGAGAAAATTGAGAAACATTGTCTGGACAAGCAAGCAATACAACTAAACAGACAAAAAAAACAGACTTAAGGAGAATACATAATCTCTGCCCAGCTTTGTTGGTAACTACAGAAAATTATCATTTAAAAGCTAAAAACTATGAATAAGTATTACATAACTACCTATATAATAACTTATATAATATATGAAAACCACAAAGGAAAAACTATCAGAGTCCAAATTTTGTATATTTTTATATATTATAGCCTACAATTGTATTCATGAAAATAAATAATAATATTATATATAATTATAATATTTTATATATTTTGCTTTTTTATTCAGTGTTTTGTTTCTAAAATCGTTTTGAATTTTTAATTCATCGTTTCTCCATGACGTGAAAATGTGACTCTGATCATTTTTCCATAGTGGTCTTCATACATAACTTATATTATATGTAAGTTTTCCCCTCACATGCACTGTCACTGTTATGTCAAACTCACGCTCTCCTGCCCATTTTTATCAGTTCCGTTCAAACCCAAATGACAATTACTGTTTTACTTTCTCTTTCCCCATCAGTCACGTCGGGAAAACTGTGACCACGACAGAACATACTTGGGAAAACAGCAATGATGGAACCACACGGTGCAGTTTCGAGTCAGGAAACAGAAACCGCACTTCCCAAAAGACCACGGACATTTAAACTGCCAAAATAAATCAAACAAAGATTAAGTCTTAATTTACCGTTACAGAACTGCAGCAGTGAGGAGGTGTCATATAGGCTGCTGTAGCTGGTAAACCCGTCCTCCATTCCGGACCTCAGTGCTCCTCCGATCCCTCCTTCCCTCGTCCCTCTCACTCCCTGTCACTATCACTCGCCTGCCAAAGCAACTCCACCGTTCAACATCCACTTTCCTCGGTTTGTTCAGCCAGTTTCAGTGACCATGGCAACCCATTCACTCCAAATCTGTCTCTCGCACGGGGCCCCTTCCTTCTGAACGAAATGTCAAACAGCGACAACAGAGAAAGAAAAGGATTTTCTGAGAAGGAAAGGAAAAGGATGGAATCTCTTCAGTGTTTTCCTCCTGTCTCCTCTTTGATCCTCGACTTCTTTCCTGCGGATACGCCGCGCTCAGTGACGTTCAGCTCTCCGCAAGGGAAACAGCTTGGGGAGGCTTGCGCTCTCCTGAAAAGAGGGACGGCCCAGCCGCTGTGCGTGTGTGCGTGTGTATGTGTGTGCGTGTGTGTGTGCGTGCGCGCACGCGAAGTGTGTAATGCCTCACGCACTGACGAGCTGCCAAACAGCCCGCTCTGTTTCCGTCTTGACGGCTAAACTTTGACCAATAGCAAGAGAGGGGCTGGGACCCTTTCAAAATACAACCCCTTCCCACCGCAATGAAAGAGCTGGGAGCGCGTATCAGAATGCCTGTAACCTCCGAGGCAGGGAGAAAACGCAAGATCTGCCCGAGTAGAAACAGAACGGCGCCTGGAGCTGGGCGGGGGATGAGAGGAAATCTAGGACAAGCCCTTCGATGAGTAAGAGCCTTAATTTGCAACATCGTTTGTGGCTGGAGTAGGCTGAGGAGAATTAACCATAGCAGTCTGTAAAAAGCAAATCTGGCTATATCTTAATTCTGCCAATCTACAGAGACATCAATGTGCAAAATATGCTGGTTTCTTTACTGGAATTAAACCCTGTAAGTAAACTCAAGATAGAGAGAAACTCAGATATGAGAGTACAATGAGGACTCCACTGAGGGAACAGAATCGGTAAGTGATAGATTGTGTATTTAGGTCTAGGTTGAATCCTTTATCTCTAGATTGGTACTAAGAGAGGGTGTGGAGCTGCATGCTGATTGGCTGATGTTGTTAGAAGGATGGGAGAGATGAGGGGACTCTTACTGCGAAGCAGACCCCAGCTCTGTGCCGGTGAGTAATCCCAGAGACCCATCCCACCAATCAACCAAGAACCCCAGGAACTGTGGGGATTAGAGAGTTTTAACGTTCCCAATAACAAAACAAGTGAAAAACAAACCAAATAAGCCTAAATCGGCGCTGCAGTATGTCGTGGTTCTGGATTTTGTTTTGTGATTTTTGTTCATTTCTGTGTGATTATTATGTATTATTGTTGAGGGGTTATTTATTGCTTTATTCAATATATTTTGAGCTAATTTTCCTTTCCCCCTTTTCCTTTGTGTATTCTGTCTCCCTCATTACCCATACTGTGCTTAATTGCTCTTCGTTACCTCTTTGTGGCCACGCCCTTTCCATACTCCACTGCCTGCCTGCTCACCTACTGTTTGGCTGTCAGTGTTTTTGAACTTATTAGAGTTTATTTTTCTGTTTTGCCAATTTTACGTTAATTTTCCCTTTTTTCTTCTCCTGTGTCCTGATTAGTGCCTCCTGCCTCCTCTTACTGAAGGTTTCTCCCTGCGCTCTGTCTTCCTTTGAGGTTTTCACCCTCGTTATTCGGTTATGGTCTCGTTTGATCCCTTTCCCTCACATACTTCACTTCCATCCCTCACCTGAAGCCCGTTATCTCTGTCTGTTTCAGGTCTGTACTGGTGATTCTTCTTTACGGTCTTGTCTGTGTCCACACGCCACCTGTGAGCGTTCGCAAGTCGGCCTATTATCGTTCCTTTTAATAAAAGAACCACAAATCATCTTCTTCGATGTTTGTGACTGGTCCCTCTCCTGAGTCTCTGTTGCCGTGGTTATTACTTGCTGTATAATCTGACTCAATGTCGACCAAGTACGGCAGGGGTGTCAAACGGACCCGTAAACGGGCCAAGAGGCCGCAGGTTTTCCCTCAACAATGCAGAAGTGCACCTGATACAACTAATCAGTTGTGCCGGCCTAGATCAGTTGATTAAATCAGTGCTTTCAGGTGAGCTTCTGCTTGGTAGACCTGAAGACCTGCAACCTCTTGGCCCGTTTACGGGTCAGTTTGACACCCCTGAAGTACAGGATTTGATATTCAAGGAAGAGGACAAAATAGGTGTTACAGAAATATTTAAATGTGATATTTTTATTTTTGATGCGGGACTATGGAACATGCAGTGCAGTTCATGAGCATTTGGGGATTGACAATTCCTCCTATTTTGGCTCAGTGCTCTCAAAACAATAAATGAATGGCTGTAGACACTCATTTTCAATTTCAGTAAAAATACACATTCAGGTCCAAAAGTACTCACATAACGGCATGATGCACAATTTTCAAAATATTGGCTCCATACACCACAATGAATTTGAAATGAACCAAAGTGTGTTCGAAGTGAAGGCTTTCAGCTTAATATTAACCTTTTGTTGGATAGTGGTCGCTAAAGTAGTCAAACCCACCCACCACTCTTGATAGGCAAAGAGGAAAAGAGTCATGTAACAAAGGGTTAATTTAATCAGATTTATGAAGGCCTGCAGAACTGAAAGACTCTCAGAACCAAGAATAGGGGAATTCGGAGCGTTATTGGGAAAACCGATGGTCCATGGTCAAGAACCAGCAAACAGTGCAAAATAGGATAATTTAAATTATAAAGCTTAGTTTTCCCAAATTTCAGTTGTTGTTCGTAAATTATTCAAAGTTAAATCAAAAATACAAATACAAGTGTATCTAAGTCAGAAGAGAAAAAATAGGCTGGGCAGCGTGTGGTGACTGCAATAGCTGAGTGATGATACTACTATTTTACCAGCCTTTTAACCAATGAGCTGCACCAGACCTGGAAAATGAGCACATTTAGATGTACCCCGTGCTGCTTGCACATGAAACTATGATGAACAGCCTTATGGGAGCAGGTGCACACTGCGTGCTATGCAGTTGGTAAACGCAATATTTTAAGTGAGACTTCTGTTAATAGCTCATTCTGTTGCCTTTTGGCATTGTTTTCCCAGCATGTCTTCTCTCAGATAGGAGAAAATAATAATGGGCTCAACAGCACTGTGAATTTGTCAAAGCATGATGTTCAAAACACTCCCAATTTAAATACTCATTCTCCTCCTCTCTTTGTTTAGCTTTTGGCACCCTTTCACGGGGCAAGCTGAAGGCTGCTAACTATGCTTAACATTTGAGCAAGTCAACGGATGATATAACTGACGATGCTGAACAAAGTAACCCTGCCTCTGATTCAATATGGAAATACAATTGCGAAATGAGGTAAAGTGGAAGTGCACTAGCTCAGGCAAAGAGTGAGGAGAATAGCATAAATTGTTATGTTGTTAATGATCACCGGCTCAGTTGTGGAGGTGGAGCCCAAGGGCAAATGAGGCTCATGAACCCCCATCTGATTGGCTAGAACCTTTTCTGCTGTAAGATGTGGAAGTTAAAGCTGAAGAAAAAGAAAAAATAAATCTCAACTGGCAATTTGAAAATCAATTTGAAATCGATTAATCATTCAGCCCTATTCTTGGGGTTATCAAGTTTTTCAATCCACTGTTAGACATTTCCATGGCTGAATGCAGTAAGTGAATGTTGCGTAAGGTAACCATTACTCAGAGCAACCAATAAATTGAAGTGCTTGATCTTTGCCAACTGTTGATGACCTTATGATTGGAATTACATTGTCAATGATTGAGATAAGAATAAGATTTTTGCCAATGCAGTCTTGCAACATGTTTGGCAAGAAAAGTAAGTCAATACAATGAAAAGTACCTGGCACTCACAGTAAAATATGTTGTTGGATCAATGATGCTTTGGGGCCGTTTTACGGCAAGTAGTCCAAAGGATCTTGCTAGATGGTGTACTGAATTCCTCTATGAACCAGGACATTTTGGCCAGTACCCAGCTAGAAATCAGGAAATGGAGACTTGGACAAAGATTGACCTTTCACAAATGCAATGACCCCAAATTTAAATCAAAATTAACAAAGAAACAGTTTTGGGAGCACAAAATGAATCTCTTGAGAAACATAAAATCAACATTTTGAGAGTAACCCTTACCACTCGGACGGCCCGTATACGGGCCTATCAGGGAAGTTAAAAACAAGAAAAGATTTCATTTTACCTTGACTATGTCCTTTATAGGCATTTTAAGAAAATGTTACCGGAGTGGTAAGGGGTTAATCCCATGTATTTTCGACGGCATAAATTAAATCAAGAAAAAGTAGATAAACATTTGGGTAGCTTTCCAAAACTCCCACTCCACAGCATTCCATCACCATGTCCTTCACCCTGCCCGTCGACTGCTCCCTTCTTTAAATTTAGAAATTCTCAAATCATGTTTTGAAGACAAAATCCCCACACCCCTCTCACTTCCTGGAATGATGCCTGCGATAGCTTGGAAAAAAATGGAGAGGCAGATAGAAATACGATGACATCATTTAAAAGGAGAAGCATTAGGGCAGCTGGCGGGACGGTATTCCTACGATAGCAGCTGTGGGTTCAGCCATTATCGCTGTGCACAGCCTGCCACAGCTCTGGCACTGTCAAGACAGAAGAGCAGCCAAGCAGTATAAAAAATGTTATGGTTCTGTTGTCCCATGATCTCTTGTTGAGTTCAAGAATGCGCCTTTACTCATTCCTGTGAGAACAGTTTGCAATGATTTTTTTGCTTGTTAAGAGTAACTCGCAAAATTTTATAGCCGCCTCATCTTGCAAAGACAAGCTATTACATTTCATGAATCATTAACATAGACCATACTTTCTAAGAAGAGCCCAGCACTTCAAGTAATTTTAATTAACTTAAAAGTAACATTTGCTCACAAAGTGAGGTAAGGATGGGAAAATATCTTTTATGGTTACTTATGTCGATTTTCTCTAATACTTTCAGGTTACAGGTCTCCACTTCCAGCCTTGACTAGACAAATACAACCTTTTTTTCTGCAGGACTTGAATTGCTCACAATTTGACAAAAGTACCTTTAGCCCCTGGTCTTCAGTTTGAAAGGGTGAACTATGTTAACCCCTTTGCGCAGAATACAAAAAATTGCCAATTTTTCCTGTTATGCATGAGCCTATTTAGGCTTTATAACTTTGTGTTTTTGTCACAGATACTTTGGAAAAGTATTCTAGTGAAGCAAACATTTGGAAATTCAATTACAGAATTGCAAAGGAATTAAATTTCGGAATTTACGGACGCCGGCGTCTGTATCTGCACAAAGGGGTTAATGAACTATGAAACGAATTAGTTTGTCTTTGCGAAATAAGTAGGCTTTAACATCTTGTGAGTTGTTGTTAAAGGGTAAACATCATGACTCAGCACACCATGAGATACTGAGATGTAGGAACACGAGGATAGCGACTTCTAAAATTCTGATGCACGGTGCTCTCCCTCCCTGCTCTCCTCCCTGGTACCGCTAAATGTCACTGCAGTAAATAAGCTTATCACTGGCCCATCCATCGGACTGTGCTTTTGGTTGGGGGAGGAGGCAGACTGGTACGCTGTTTTTGGCTGGGAGCGGAGGGCTATTTATACCCAATTGTCTGTCGGGCAGTCAGCACAGCAACCTTCAACTCTCCCCTACTTCTGGCTTTGCCGGAGGGAAATGCAGCTAAGGAACAGATTTTGTGTGTGCACAGAGACATGAACATTATCAGGCATTCTCAAGTAACGTGGGATGATGTCACGCAAGGTGGCAAGTAAAACAAGCCTGTGCCTCAGAGTAGGGTTCGCTTCCTATGGAGTGCACATATCAGCACTCATACATACACTCCACACCACACAGCTGAGCCTACGCTGCCAAACACTCAATTACGGCTCAACACAGCAGTTTTCAGAGTGTGTGTGAGTGTACACACCCACCTCCAACTCTGCAGTTTGCTCTGGGTAAAGTGCATTTCGCTCAGGACCAAAAAAGGACATTCAAAGCAGAAATACTTCATACTGTTAGACCCTCTCACCGCAGTGAAAGTCCCAGAACTATCCTCTACTTAAAAAAATTAACTAACTCCAGGGTGCAGTGCCGCTATGGGGAATGGTCAGCACAGCAAAGGTTTCTTTATCCTCTAACACTTACCCATTAGTTGTCCCTCACTGTCCGACATGGTGGCAGATCGAAGAAGACAGCGACAGACTCTGCTTAAGACAGATCCGGTGGGAGCGCCCTCACTTGTAAACAAACCCCCTTGTGAAAGGCTGGGTCACTGCAGCAAACGTCCAAACTCGCTAAAAACGGGCTTATCTCCGCTACAGGACTTTAGGAGCGCACCTCACCGCCTGGACTATTCCCAGCTGCAGGACGTCAGGAATGCATCTCACATGCAGGCAGCCAGGCTGCTATTGGAGGCTAAATTTGTTTGCTCCCCCTTTCCTTGCTTAGATTACTACGTATCCTCCTGCTGCTGACTCATTAATATTGAAAGACCCGCTCAGTCTGACCCTTCAGGAGCTGCTGGCAGCTGAAATTAGCCAGCACTAGGACCCTGGGGATGGCGCTAAGCGGGAAACTCCATCTTAAAGCAAAGGAGGCCTCAGTGTTTCTGTTTACGGCTCTCAGAGAGATGAGATACACGCCCCACGGCCCAATGGGGCGGACAGAACAGAAAACTGAGTTAGCACAGAACATCCCTCCACAATAGTTATTAGTCCTGACTAGTTCTCAACCATTTTCCTTAATTAACGCATTTTTATCAATAAAAAGAATAATCCATTTGCAATTAAATGCACAGCTTCTTTCTTAATGCAATCTAACGCCTGGACGCTGTTAACGCACAGAATCAGAGGAAAATTTTTGTGTTCTCTCCGGGAGCAGAGAGGTTGAGGCCTATTGTTCTGCCTGACCCTGCGACCTTTCCTGTAATGCTAACACCATGGGTGCGTCTCAAAGCCTAGGCTGTATCCTTCAAAGGCTGCATTGTAGGGCGTCGTCATTTACTCCGGTCCACTGTGCAAACATTAAGGATGCGAGACAAGGAAAAATTTAGGGTTAGGGTTCGGTTTGGGGCTGGGTTTATGGTTAGGGGTTAGAGTTAAGGTTAGGATTAGGGAAACCAGAGACTACTTGCTTAAATCAAAGCTGTTTCACGGAGATTAAATTATGTCAGGTCACTTTGGTAAATGGAATTTAATGACAACCCCTGAAAATGCAGCCCTCGAAGGCAGCAGTCTAGGCTTTTAGATGCACCTCTTGTCAAAGTTTATGTGTACAAATGCAATAACTCAAACAGTTTTGATGGGAATCATGTCACATTACCATTTGAGCAACGTGAGTGCTGGACGGAAGATTGACTACCGTGTCAGTCTTAAACTGTCAAAGGCACTTGTGTCGCATTAGGTGCTGCTTTGTGCTGGGTGTAAGATTCTGCGTAAGGTGTCATTAGTCCTTAAACCTGTACTAAGTGCTGTGAGAAAGAACTACAACTTTACAAAGTGGGGAATAATTTACTGTCCCAACTTTCTTTGAAATACATTGCAAAAATAAAAATTGAAATTGGTGTATTTTGAGAAATCAATAAAATTTCTGTGGTGAAACATTTAATAATGTGCTGTAGAATTTTTTTCTATCATAATACATGCCAAAGAAAACGTATAAATGACTGTTTTCAGTCTTAATTTTAATTTTACATACGTCCCAACTTTTTCTGATTTTGGGTCATATAAAATATTAGGCAGGTGGTAAATAAAGTGCTGAGATGAAGTATTTGCACTTTTCTGATTTCTTTCTATTTTTGCTTATTTGTCATATTTAAATGTTTCAGATCATTCAACCAATTTTAATTTAAAATAAAGACTACGTGACTAAACACAAAATGCAACTGTTAAATGATCATTTCATTTACTGAAGGTAAATAGTTACTCAAAATCTATATCACCTTTGTGGGGGGAAGATGCATGAGGTTGTTGCCACATGATTTGCTGATGAAATATTTTCATTATCAAGCAAGTATCCTGTTGTACCTAATAAAGTGATCATGTACTGTATGTATATATATAGACTTCAAAAATCATCAAACTATATAAGTACATATCGTATACATCTGAATTGAAGGCAAAATATGCAAGATTATTAAAGGACCATTTGTGGGCATATCTCTGTATTGACAGACCTTGGTTAATTCATTGCTGTTTTTTCCTGTCTGTGAGGCTGAATAAGCAAATTGACAAAGAATACCTTCGATGGTTAAAAGCTTCTGATAATAATTTGTCAATTATTTTAACCGGATAGAAGTGAAACATGTCATTATTATCATTAACGATGTTCATTTTTAGTACTTAGCTGTTATACTGTAACTGCAGATACTAAGTCAGAAACCCTATACTGAAAAACATTTGAGGGCAGATGCTGCCCTCTAGTGGAGAATATATGCAAAATACGTATGGTTTTTAAAATGATACTCAGCCTCGTCTCCTGAAGTAGTATTTGCCTGGTTAGACAAATATAAATTGAGGTTATCATATGGATGACTCTGGAATCCCACCAAGCACTCTAGCTATTCTCCAAACTAGAGCAAAGTAAAAATTACAACCTGCTAGATGAAATTGAGGCAGAATTTCTCTGAATTTATAATGTAATTTCACCATTAGTCCTCCTCACTTTGCGTAATTTAGGCTCAGGGTGTATTGACGATAATCAATTCAATTTATTAATTTATAGTCCATGGCTTTTACGGGATCATCATCAAGCACAGGCCACAACAAATGCTTGTGCAATAAGTGCGCTTCAGCAAGTCACTCCTTTTATACACTTATGTATTTCTATATTAGTCTGCTTTCAGCAATTAATACAGTATGTACTTTGATTTACATCTTTATTAGTGAGCTTGCTTCAGCAATAATTTCCTCTTTTTTACCTCTTCATCTTTATTATTATCATTATTATTATTATTATTATTATTGTTGTTGTTGTTGTTGTTATTATTACCATGGTCATTATCATTATTATAATCAATTCATTTTTTATTGATGGGGCTATGGCATCTAACTACTACCACATACTTCAACCAAATATCATCAAACTCAAATGTTCAGCATGTTTGGGAGACAGTTGTCTCCATTCACATTTATTGATATCTTTTCCTTCTTTCTTAAATATTGATACTTGTCACAATTAGAGTGCATTGTAAGTGAATGGGCAGAATGTTGATTATTCTTGCGAGTAAACGGCCAGCATAATCTATACGTTTTGTTGCAATGAAATATATCAGGAATATTTTTTTTTTTTTTTTTGAAGAGGCCACCAAGACTTATGACCAGAGCAGGGCTTATGGCATCATATACTTGGATTTTATTTTCAGACAGCATTTCATACAGCACCGCATAAGAGACTAATTTTTAAAATGAGCTCAATTGGAGTTACAGGAGGTATTCTGGAGTGGATTCAAAACTGGCTACAGGACAGAACACAAAGAGTGGTGGTCAGCGGTATCTCATCTGAGCTAGGTATGGTGGGTAGTGGCGTCCCCCTGGGATCGGTGTTTGGACCCCTGCTGTTCCTCATCTATATTAATGACCTTGATAGGAATATTGAGAGCAATTTGTAGATGATACTAAATTGGGGGGTTTGGCAAATAGTTTAGAGTTCACTAAGGTGATTCAGGATGATTTGGATAGAATCCAGAATTGGGCAGAAATTTGGCAAATGAAATTTAATGTAGCGAAATGTAAAGTTGTACATGTAGGTAATAAAAACATTAGACGGGATTACTTCATGGGAGGTTTGAAACTGGAATGTGCTCCACACGAGAAAGATCTGGGAGTGATTGTTGACGAAACCCTCACAGGCTCTAGCCATTGTGCCGTAGCAGTTAAAAAAGCTAATCGGATGCTGGGATACATTGCCGAAAATATTGAGTACAAATCTAAGGAGATGATGCTTCTTTTGTACAACACATTCGTCAGACCACATCTGGAGTATTATGTACAGTTCTGGGGACCATACTTTAAGAAAGATATAGAGGCTCTAGAGAAAGTTCAGACAGGAGCCAGTAAGCTAATTCCAGGTATAAAAGGTGAAAGCTATGAGAAGAGGCTGAAGATCCTTAATCTCTTTAGTCTTAGGAAAATGAGACTAGGGGGTGATCTGATTGAGGTCTTTAAATATGTTAAAGGGCTTAACAAAGTGAATTATGTAGGATTCCTTCGACCAAGTGTTGTGAGTAGAACTCGGGCTCACAAATGGAAGTTGACGAAAGGTAAATTTAGCATTGATATTCGGAAATATTTCTTCACCCAAAGAGTAATTTCGAAGTGGCATAGCTTGCCTGACCATATTGCTGAGGCAGAGACCTTGGGGGTTTTCAATAACTAGATACTTAAAGCTAGATACTATTGAGACATTGAGTATATGAAGGGATGTATTCACAATGGTATAAAGAAACTGGTGAGCGTAGTTGGGCTGAACGGCCTGTTCTCGCCATTCATGTTATGTTATGTTATGTTATGTTATGTCATGTTATGTCATGTTATGTTATGTTATGTTATGTTATGTTATGTTATGTTATGTTATGTTATGTTATGTCATGTCATGTCATGTCATGTCATGTCATGTTTTGTTATGTTATGTTATGTTATGTGTCTGTGGGCCCCCTCTATTCAAATTATTACAATTACGTATATACGCCAGGTGATGGTGGTGTTGTGCAGGAATTTACGCTTTGACCAGCAACTCCCGAGCTCCAGTTTGGTCTATAATCAATAAACAATAACTATCAAAATTATCAAACGGATTCCTGGGCTTATGTTAAACAAAATGTATTGTCCCAATTTCATTTTCTAATGCAACATTTTTCTGCCATTTTTAATTTTTGGGCAAATGTGTTCATTTTTCTCTGTTGATTTTTAGTCAACCTTCTCAAAATTTGGCCAGAATCTGTTACCCTGAAACTTAAGTATGAAGAGAGAATAGCTTACTTTGGAAATCAACATTGCCGCCACATACCAACAAACTGTTTTGGTCCTGGCCACCTAGACAAAATCTGCAGTAATTTAAGAATGCTTTGTCCAAAATTAATAAAATTTGGTAAACTTTTGAACATTCTGGTTCAGTTAGCGCATGCAAATTTTGGATTTGCCTGTAGTTGAACCTTTTAGAAGGGACTTTATGTAAATGTCTTTATTGCATGTTGTCATGTCCCAGACAAGGAACCAAACGCAAATTCTGGGTATAATCCACAATGGAGTATTTATGAACAGGAACACAGTTATAGAAGAGGAAAGGCTGTGGCAAGAGGGGCAGATTAGGTAAGTTTGTAATGTATCTGTGCCCAGGCCAGCGGCTCTGTGGACAGAAGCCAGGTAAAGAATCCCCCCTTCAGAAGCAGGACTGCTTGACAGAAGGACTGAAGGATTAATCAGGAACGTAATCCCAATCCTGGAGACAGATGAAAGCTTGGGAGGTGTTCCTCATGAACTGACTCGAGGAACAGCAGACACACTTGAGTTAAAAGAACGCGGGCCTAACCCTGGACACTGATTTATTTGGACCCTGAGGAGTGATTATGTTTTTTTTTATCAGTAATATACTGAAAAACTCATAAGAAGAACTAGAAGACACTAACTGATTGGAAAGTTTAGTTGGGTATGAACCATGACAATCCAGCAACCTCACTGACACCACAATATGGACCAGACATTCACAAAAGGGGGGCGGGCAAGGGCGAAGGCAAGAGAATAAATTAATTGAAGGAGACCAACAGCGAAAATGCACAAAGAATGCTGGAAAAGGGGAGGATCCAATTAAGGACACATGAGGGCTGTGACAGTAACCCCCTCCCCTCACAGAGCGCCACCTGGCTACCCTGACGTCGATGTCAGAAGTCATGGACCAGGGAGGGTCGTGGACGTGGCGGTCTAGCACCCAGGAATACTTCTTGGGCCTGTACGCCTCCTAATGCACCAAGAACTGGCGGCCACCCCTTCTTTTCCGAACATCCAGGATATGATGGGCGTTTCTGAAGCCTTGTGGTAAGTTGTTTGACTGGTAACTGGTAACTTGCTGGTTCAAGCTCCCAGTGGGCTTTGGGATCCTGGCTTGATCCAGAGAGATAAAGTTGGGAAAAACTCTGCCAATGGGCCCTTGAGCGAGGCCCTTAACCCCAAAACTGTTCCAGGGGCTTCACCCATTTCTCACTACCCCTACTTACCTGCAATTGTTATACCTGGAATTGAAGAGTTTGTTTCCAAAACGCAATAAGTGCCACAATTTTAAAAAATTCAAATAATACCATAGAGTGATAGCCCTGTGCTTCTTACACATTATATTGCATTTTGGGAGCATAATCTTTAATCGCTCCCGGGTCATCGTTGAAAAGGAGAGAAATGTTCTCTTTCCCTGATTAAATAAAAACTGCGTACTTAATCTGCAGTGTGTTCATGGTTAAAGGAACTCGGAATTCGGCGGTTTGCCTGCAACCAATGGGGCTCAGTGGAGTGACTGCGAGCCCAAAAACTCCAGCGGTGTTTGGTCTGCCACCATGACGTTTGTTTATACGGGTGTTTCAAAGTGTGCTTCCAGAGGTCACACAGAGTTCCTGATAAACATGTTAAAACCTGAGGCTGAGGAGGGGGAGGTGCGGAGGATTCCTGCCGCAGAGCACCAGCAACAGCAGGGGAACCCCTGGGGTGTCGCCTACTGAAGAGCCTCCAGTCCTCTGCATCCCCCGCTCTGCAGCGCTCACTTTGATCTTAAATCTTTACCTCTCTCTTTCTCACTTGTTCACAATCTGCTCTCATCACTCCACATAATGTATTCCACACTGCTAACAGCTTCTCATTTTCACATACTCAGCTGGTCATTACAGTAATGGGACGATGAGATTCGCAACGGTGACGGCGCCGGCAATTTTTGTCTTAACAAGCAGCTGTAAAATATTCAAAACTAATTAGTCAGAAGTTGGTCATGCAAATAATCATTATGCATCCCAGCCAATGAGGACGAGTAATAGTGCGTCAATGCTATTAAAATTAACAGCAGTAAATTGTATTACTCGTCTTAATGTCCTCCCAGCTCTGTTGGATCTTAAAAAGCTTATATTTAACGGCATGGCATTGATCTGTGATGATGGCTGCGTGGACATAGCATATTATTTTTCTTTTTCAGGAGTACAGAACAACGTTGGTGAATATGTGTAGAAAGGTAACAAGTTTAGCTTGGCACCTGTGCCGGTAATGTTATGGCTTTGCCCTCACTGACATCAAAACTGATCTTTCCCTTTCAAATACTACAAAGCAAAAAATAAATAAATTGACTCAACTTGAAAGAGTAAGGCAACCGGCTGTAAAGCGAACTTGAATTAGCTCGACTTCAAGTTCCGAGTTCTTTCAAAAATTGATTTCAGCAAACTCAAAAACTCAAGTTGAGCAGACTCAAATATGCTGTGCAGTTGGTTGCCTTACTTTTTTTAAGTTTTTTTTTTTTTTTAAATGCAGTGCATGTTCTGTGCTGGTATCAGCAGTCTCACTTTCCTCGTAACCATTTTTGCACCTTTTAATCTCACCTCTCCTTATATAAATTCATTATCCAGGTCTTCAGCACTGGTGCAAAACACAACAGCCTTTCACTGAAGGGTGAAGTGATTGAAGCAATTTAAATCCTTCCTAACCTCAGATGGCCCCCATACGACAGTGTGCTCATATTTTTGGAGCGATTTTCAACGCAACTGAAAGTGCATTGTGTACTGAGGGGGTGTACTGGCTGTTTTCCAGATGATGTACTATTTAAACAGACAGACTGAAAGGTTCTTAAATATGTATATTTCAGCGTCATGACCCATTAACACTATGAGTCAGCACTGCTTTTCATTAAAGTCCTTAAAAGTCTGTGAGACATTTACTGGCCCGGAGTTAATGATCTGGAGGGACGTGCCACAATTACCTAATAATGGCACCAAAATTTAGCAGGCCCCAGAAGGCTCCTTAATGGTTTTATTGTCTTCAAGGTAATTCAGTAATTAGTAGCCTCTTGCTAAATTCGTCTCTTCGATAAACAGCAGTTGTAGGGACACAGATCTTTCAGTTTGCCCGAATGCAACTGCTAAAAAAGTAAACAATAAAATAATCAATCAGAAAACAATTAAATAGAACACTTAAATCTTGCTTCAAGGCAGCCATGGTCAGCATTATATTACCTAATAAACCGACGTTAATAGAAAATCCCTCTCCTCGCTCGATCTCCTCACTCAGAAAATAAATGCAAACGGAAAATTTAACAGCAGCAAGTCGGGCGAAGCTTTAGTCCATGAATAAAGTTTTCCTGGTTACATGCGCCATTCAGAAATCATACGAGATATTTAATCCATGTGAGTGGCAGAATACGCTAAACACTAAAGTGTCTCTGTCTCGTGTCAAGTCTAAAGCAGATGGCTCAGTCTTACTAAAAACTAGCCAAAAGTTTAGCCCAAAAAGCAAAAAAAAAAAAAAACGTTATTTATTCTCAAAGAAATCACAAGTTTTCAAGCATTAAACAAGTATGCAAGTCATTTTCTTCATCACAATTAATTAAACCCATCTCCCATCCCATCCATTTTCCACACCGCTTCTTCCTCGCTAGGCTTATGGGGGCAGCTACAGCCAATCCCAGCTGACTATGAGTGAAAGGCAGGGACCCACCCTGGAACAGCTCACCAATCCATCGCAGGGCGCACACACCATTTACTCACATCTTCAGGTATTTTAGAGCCTCTAATTAGCCTGACATGCATGTCTTTGGGCTGTGGGAGGAAGCAAGATTGACCAGAGAAAAACCATGTAACTCAGGGAGAACATACAAACTCCATGCAGTGAGGCCCCAGGTTTGATTTGAACTGATCACCTTCTTGCCGTGAGACAACGCAGCATCCTAGCGAATGAATGAATCATAGGCTGCCTTGTTTACTACCGTAAAGACTACAAAACAAAAGAGGCAGCACCAGAAACTGCATCAAGAGAAATCACTGTACTGTAAAAAAGTAATCCCCTCTCCCTGGAGCAGCCTGGAGGTTCGAGCCTTGGAAACATAACCTGTTATACCAGAAAAACCCGCTCATTCAAGATTTTCCAGGTACCTGCAGGCAGCACATTACAGAATATCAATTCTTCACATTGCTTGCGGTGGTGATGGAGTGTTAGATTGGCATTGCACTCCAACAGCCAAACCCGACTCCATTCGAAAGAAAAACTGTCTCCTCCACAAGCCAGCCCAGACTCTGGCCCCATCTGCCTCTGTTTAGACTCGCCTTCGAATGAAAGCCCCTTCAGAGATGCATTCGTAGATGGTCCCCTATTTTTATGCTAACGGTAGATTTACTTGCATTGTTTCAAGTTATACCCTCCATTATGCAAGCATTTCTCTCAGCATAAGAAAGACCATCTATTTAAGAAGAATTTACATGTCATCATTAGGCTATAATGACCCCATAGTGACCATTTTCATGCAAACCAAGTTTCTGTGGAAACCTTGTGTTGCAATGTGGTTGAATACTTCCCCATTGTAGGCACAGGGTGAGAGCAGCCTTAGAACAGACTACTTCTGACAAAAAGAAAAATTCTACACATAATTAAAATATTTAGGATTGTAAGAATGTTTAATTATTGGTGTAGCTAACTTGGCTCACCTCTATTCGTAATTCTGCCAATCGCTGAGCAACAACTATAGCGAAGTTTCGTCTGAAAACATCAAGTGTCACTGCTGTTGAATCCTGGAAGCCACTCTGTGGTCTTTTAAAAGGACCACCTCCTAAATTTAAGAAGTCAAATGCTTTATCATTTCCACTGGTGCAAACTTATCTCAGAAAGATTCACCAAATATCAGAAAATCCCATCAAATCAAAAATCTAGCAAATGATCACGAGTAATCCGACCCACCGCATTCAAAATAGTTCCAGTCTTTCAGCAGATGCTGCCAGATAATTTTTTTAAACAATGCATTGTGGGATAATGTCCCATTCAAGGAGGATAGCCTCTGTTTCTTTAAGGCATAAAGGTCATGGGAATCCAGTTCAAACTCTGCACTCCAGAACTTTGAACTCAAGGTTCAAAGATTCAGTAATGTTTAAATCTAGTGATTTGGTAGCCTTATTATTTTTTTGTCGCAGTGTGTATGGGAGAATTGTCAGGTGGGTACTTGGGGACATCATGAGGGAAGAATATTTCTACCTTAGGCAATACCTGGTTGTGTAAAATGGTTCCATTTTCTATCATTTTTAAATTTTTGTATATAGCACTTCTCTTAAAGTTACAAAGTGCTTCACAAACCAATAAAATACATTCCAAAACATAACATCATCATCAAAAAAAAAATCACAGAAATAAAAGCCTTTTAAAAAAAGGATGTTTTAAGAGGAGATTTAAGAGATGAGACATTTTTAGCAAGCTGGACTTTAGCAGGTCGGCCGTTCCTGAGCTCGGGAGCGCGAATTGCAAAGGCCCGATAGGTTTCATGTTTCCCTGTTACAAGCTTAGGGACAGCAATCAATGTACCCAATGAGTCCTGTCAAATAACGGCCCATTACATTACAGCACCGCAACACTGACCAGTGAAAACAGGTATATTAATTGAATCCTTTCTTTGGCTCGGTACCCCGACCAAAAATCGAACACAAGCACGGGGTGACGGACAGACAAGACCTAAATCATTAGACCCCTAATCTACTTTTTGGGTGACAGGTAACTAAAAATTAGCAAAAAAAATGCCCCCATTTTGTAAATCCAATAAAAAAAATAATCATACACCAACGCTACTTGAGATGAAGTGTTTATTATACAAATTGCAGAAAAAAAATTACTTACGCAGGCAAGAATTACCTCTCAATAAAAGTCAATAAATAAAATCTTTCTCTGAAAGAATAAATGAAAATCATTTCTACCCACAGGGTAAAAATAAACACACAACGCAAAATGCGCTCACATTCAACCACAAGTAAAAGCTCATCGAACGGTTTGAAAAATGTTTTAAAAATGGAGCATATCAGGAACGAGACCTACATTGAGTTGACCTCCGATGTTCTAGAAATGCAGCGCTGCACATACATTTGAAAATCCATCATATCGCCACATTATTTCAGACAAACATAACACTACATTGTATCCAGGATTACACTTCCACTGAATTTCTCTTCAGGTCTTCAGCACAAGGACCTGCTCTGAGCAGAGGTGTATAATCCAGGTTCAGAAAGTAAAAGTCCATCCCAGAATATTGTTCCAGCCACAAAAGACCTGTCAGTTGGCCCTACTCTTCAGCTGGGAGGTAAAACTAACAAGTGAAGTCTGCTGGCAGGAGTTTACGGGTGGAATGAAAACATGGTAGAATTTTTACTTTCTGAAACCTGGATTATACACCTCTGGCTCTGAAAGACTCCAGTCCGAACAGACTTGGCAACCATGAGAGTCATGCGACCCAAAACCACTTCTCAGTCGGTCTTGGTCTTCAGGTTTTCTGCTTCATGTGCACGATGGAGTCCACATCTGTTTGGGAATCACCGAAACCGCTTCTGGAACTGAGCAACCGCCATCCTGCAAACAGGCAAGGGATGTGCACATGAGAACTCCAGTAGCACAAATGCAATACCCACACTGCTCTAGCCTGAAAGGGTCTATTTATTGCGCAAGTTTTGATAAATCCAACAGAAATGCTCTCACTCCTGTTTGTCCCCTCATGCGAACAGATTGACATCAGAAAATCCATGTGATCTGAGGGTACAGTTGCACAGTAAGTTATGTTAGAAAAATTCAGTGCTATTATTTTCTGCCTCAACCAACAAGCACCCTCGCAATCTTCGACACAGTCGGATGTCTCATTTTCAAAATCCCTCAGTACCATTCACAAAGCAGCTAGACTTTTTAAATTACAAGGCAGAATATACAGCCTGTCCAGTGAAAGTATTGCCCAGCTGTTGGTGCGAGTTCAAATCATCATAATTTTCACTATCATTAACTAACAAAGCACCATACCTCAGAGCATAAAATAAACAACTAACTATAGTTATGACACCTTTTCAGAATGTAAACAATGGAATCGTCAACAAAATCTATGGGCTTTTGGCGCTTTCAGGATCCGACACTCATCATTGATCGAATACTGAGAAAATGTGCACAAAAGTACCATAAAATCAGACAGTTTGTCTGCAGTTACAGTTAGGCAGACATTTTAATTGCTTTTTTCACCATTAATAACCAAAAAACACTCCTTGATTGTCCTTCCAAACATTTGAGCAACTCTGACAGAAAAAGTAAAACTTGACTCCGCCTCTCAGAACTTTCCTAAAACATGGCTGCTTGTATCCAGTTTCCAGCCTTTGTTTCTGCATCGCTGTAAGTACAGTCAGCCTTTTCACATGTTCTGACAGCACCTGAAGCATTAAAATATAATGTGACAACTACAACACAAATTTGACAACTGATATCCCGCGGGAGAAGCCATGAACTACTCATTTGCAGAGGCCAGAGGACACAAAAAAATTAAATCTCCCCTTTTATATAAACTTTACCTTTAACTGAGGATGGTGACCGGGTCTGTAGGTAAAGTCCAGACTTGTAAAGGTACAGGATCTCCTCGAAGGCCTCTCTAGTTTTGCGCACATCGCTTTTCAGCTCCCCTGTAAAACACGATATCCAATAAAAACCAGGGATCTCGAACACTTTTAAGAAGTAGAGTATGCAGGTTTTAAACTGTTGAGGACAATGGTTTTCCTCAGATTAGTCAAGGCTGACTCATACACATATAATCACGTTAAAAGTGAAATTGGAGGCTGTTTGTTTGCTCACCGGTTGAGTTCATAATGTGACCAATCAGGCTTCTCAGTGTGGGCGGAGCCTGGTGTGGCAGCAGGTAGGTGAAGAAATACCTAAAACAAACAATTCTGCATCAGAAAAGCCGCCCAAGATCTCAAATTCAATCAGACAGTGACGTTTCTCCTGGTTGCCCACGCATAACGTTGATCAGTCTCAGGTTTTAATCAATCAATTATATTCCCGATGAGCATGAAATCCCCAGATCCCCCACAGATGGCTGATATTTGGTCCGCAAACAAACAATGAGATCGACACAATAAGATGTGACCGTATATTAAATTTAGTTGAGAAATAATGAATGATTTAGGAGACCTAACCCATGAAAAAACGGGACGGCTGATTTCTGGCCTGGAAACAAAATTTGGTGGAGGGAGGGACAGACAGAGAGACAGGAGGACAGACAGAAGCAACTAAAGGCAGATCTACGCAATAAGATGAATCCGTATACCAAATTTCACAGGGAAATACTGAATGGTTGAAGCGTTTTGTCCCAAAAAAGAAGGGTAACGGATGGATGAGCGGATGTGCGGATGGACGGATGGACGGATGGACATGCGGAAGGACAACATTTGCGCCAGTATCCCCCTTCCACTTAGTGGAAAGGGATAAAAATGTACTGCAGACAGATACCTGTAGGCGTTGTAGAGGTTCCTCCTCTCGTTCAGTCCCCGGCACAGGCCATCGGAAGAGCAGGGGATACTGAAGTTCCTGACAGGAAACTGCAGGACGCAGTCCGCTTCAGTCCGGCATTTTGGCTCCTCTATGCTGGCATCATCCAGGTCAGTCAGCTTCAGCTCTCCGTCCACCAGGACAAACTGCCGGGGCTGGAAGTCCAGTAAAGCCACGGAACCGAGCGGAGACTGGGAGAGGTACTGCAGAAGCCTCACCAGACCCAAACATACCTAAAACCAGATTGCGGGTCAAAACTAGAGAGCCTAGATGGAGAGAGTCGCAACAACTCAAGAATAGGAGCCATTTTGTTTCCATCACACAAAACCAAAATGTTGTCGTTCAGTATGAATGCAAACAAAAACTGTCAAAATAAGAGAACATTGCTCGCCGGGTCACAGTCATTGATTCCAATCCAGCGTCCCGCAGATTTTACAACAACACCGTAATAAAGATTGTCTAAATCAATCTATCGCACAGAAGGGTTCTCCAGCGCAAAAAGATTATTCAGCACAAATGTTAGATTTCAACTTGAACCCTGTCCTCAAAATCACATTTTATGACACATAACCTCACCTCCAAGAGGACAGTCTCCCAAAGTACGGAGAGCACATCCCATTCAGTCCGGTAGAAACACGCAAGGGATAAGGAACGGCTCAAAGAATGAAAACGAAAAACGGAAACAAACAAACTTTTCTAATGAACATAATTGAAAAAGGAAACAAAAGCAGTTTCAGTTGAAGGCATTATTCTCGCTATTAGACCAGTGAATTACAATATTTATCATTCCAATGATCGTTTCTTGAAATATTGGTGATACATTTACAGATAAAATTCCATTCTATGGGTGATTTATTAGTTGCCTGCGGGAGTGTTCACCAGACTGCTTGAAGGCCAACGTTAGATTTTATAAGCCAGCCCAGCACATATCTATGGCATGGGCACCAATCTTGTGGCTGCTCTGGGGGTCAGCTATTCACAAGGAAAGCCAAACAGTCATGGGGGTACCCCAGCTTTAAAGTAATAGATTACATAAGTGCACATAGTACACCGTCCAGTTCAAAGTCTTGTCAGTTTAACCGCCATTGTGCAAGGCTCAGGCAACTAGTTTATTAGCTAAAAATAAGCATTGTTGGCCTACAAAACCAACAGTAAAAGTAAGCGAATTTGCCCACAACCCAAAACAATCCTATTGACAGTAACTGTGAAAGACCCACCAGTGATGAAGTAAAGACTACAGACACCTGCAGTGTCAGTGGAACAGAGACAGACCAGAGCAGAGGATGAACACAACCAGCCGGCTTGAAAAGTGCCCTGGATAGTCCATGATGCCACAAAAATATAAGATATCCCGCAGAATTTCTCTTACATCTACAGTCAGCGATATGTGCGCGGCGCTCCCACCAAGAGTCATACAGTAGGAGATTATTGAAATCAATGGTTGATCGATAGTATTTTACTCCATGACACTCGTATGTGTTCATCAGTCTGTGATTAAATGATGATGGAAGCAGCTAACTAGGGTCACAGCTGGGATCTGAGTCCTGACAACTGTGATGTCGTTTTCTTTTCATTTCCTTCTCGCTCTAAATGAAAGAGGGGTGAAGACTTGTGCAAAGCTGCAAATATTATTGTTTTCTGTCTGATGGATATTTATTTTATCCTACTGATGCATAAATCATTTTGAATCGGTGATGTCATAGTTAAAAGAATTTTATTACCCATTTTTGGATATGTTCTAATCAGTTATTAAGCTAAGGAGAGGCCTTGGAACACAAGACCCGGATCGTAAAAATAACATTTCTGCTCAGAGCGAAGCAACATAAAAATTGATTTGTTTTTAAATCCCTGGTAGTGAATGGGATTTTCTGCCTCCAGCCTGGTTAATGAAACCTGATATTAACTGAGCACTCATGGCGGGGGAGAATGCAGTCAGAGGACTTCAGAGTGAAGACATTTGTCTCTCAGGGCATCTGATCACTAACACAGAGCCAGAGGATGGGATTGGTTAATCCCCTCAATGTAATGAATGACACCACAGCACACGCACTGTTTTTACAAAAGCGCATCACCCCCTGGGCACGCTCAGTGCCTGAGGGCTGCGGAAAATCAGATATCAGCTCTGTTGTCTCACCCGAAAACGGTCCTCCCAGGGGCTCTGGAGAAGCTGAATCATCTCGAGCGGTGAGCCTTGTTCAAAGGCAGCTGTGACGAGGCCAGCCTGCAGACTCCACAAGCAGAGCCCCTGAAACTGCAGGGAAGGGAATCGCATCAGTTCCAGTGTGGACAGCAGTAAATTCTTGGCATAACCTATGGTAACATGAAATCCATTCACAATAATAATGCCACTATATCAAGTAACTATCAAGGTATCAAATCAAAATCCACAGAATAAAATTCGTTGTTGACAAAGGAAATCTAACGTGAGAGAACGAAAAATGGTAAAATTCAATGATTAATGGAGGTTCAAAGGTTCATGCGAGGTTTCTTAATAACAAACCCCACGTGATGCAACAAATTCTCAAATAAACGAAGTCAACTTGATTTTTTTACTTTTTAAACAGGGTAGCGAGCGGATGACGGTAATGACGGTTCAAGAAAGTTAATTTGATTTGCTGCAGTCAGAAGACGTCGGGTTATCTGCATCCAATCATATCTCTGAGGCACCAATTGTTTTCTTCATTTATTTAAGGCTAAATTTTTTGGCAGGTCAAGGGTCAATAAGCGGATTAGACAATACATTTAAATCGTTTGAATAATACACGCTGAGATGTTTTTTTAATTATTATTTTTATCGTAACAACGTTGTCTCCTACCTTAATGAGGTTTGGGTGGCGCAGTCGCTGCAGCAGAAGTATTTCCTTTAACAATTTATAAGACACAAGTTGGCGACAACCATCCAAGTTTTTAAAGTTCTGGAGACATGCTCTCAGATCGCTGCCTTTCTCGTTCACAGATTTTAATGCCACGGGATATCCGTTCGGCAAAGTGCCTTTGACTACCATCTTGGTGTATCCCGCACCAAGAAAATCTACGTTTCTCAAATACCGCAGTTCGTTGCAACCAATTTCACCGGTCTTTGAGGAGGAAAGCAAATAATCCTGTGTCCTCGCATCCCATTCATTCCTCATCAAGAGCCTCATCAAGAGGACGTGTTGGGCATTTTTTCCAGATGACGCTTCAATATTATTGCCAGATTCTGCGTAGTAAATCATAAGTTGCTTTCGCCGCTCCATGAGCTTTTTGCCTAAAATGTTATGATGGGGAATATGATCCACATGGCTAATCTCATCAGTAAAAAGGCTCCTGCTATGCATATGTAAGTTCCAGTCGCTCTTGAAAAATGTAAATGTAATAAAAAACAAAGCCAGCAGTGATATTGAGCAAAAAGGCAGAATCAGACCCGACATCGTGTCAGTTTAAATTCTATTTGATTTTTCGAAAGGAATCAGCGTGTTACTCCTATAGTACTATTCATTACTTCAGACCAGTCGGTTGTCAGCTCGCCGAAGGAATGATGGAACACGGGCCTCGGAGGTGTGGCTTCGAAGTGATTTGCACGGACTCCTCCCAGGAGGCTGCATCATACAGCTCTTTTTGTACCCACAACATCAGTAATGAGGACTTGCATTGTATCATGGCATAGCGCCGTCCGTCCGGCTGACTGTCCGTCCGTGAAGTTTTTTTTTTTTTTTTTGTAAAAGCAACTCTTCTCATTGCTTGTTGTGGACTGTTTCCTGGTTAAAGTTGCATGATCTGATGAAATTTTCGCTGTATGTTTTGGTGGAAGGTAGAGGAAGGTTCCACCTAAAAATGAGCATACTTGCATTTTCAATACGGCCAGTATCTGTGATAAAGCAGGCATCATAAATTAACTAACTTACTAACTACCTGAATAAATGAATGGTGTTGAACTTGCTTCATAGTGTAGACCTCAGCTGTTTTGAAGTGACGAAAGTTAGTTGTGACAGAACCAAGAAGTCCACATACAGTAACTGCAATTTTTAGATGAAGACAAGAATATTAAGTCTTTAGCTATGCATATATGCCAGTGGTAATTGTGGCATAAGCGCAATAAACAACCCCATGCAAGTCATTATACAAAAATAATTGCACACCTAAGTGGTTATTCGCCCTCTGCTTTATGTGTAGCCACAGTACACCAATGAGGGGTGCAATTATTTTCATATAATGACCAAAGTGTCAGTGTTTATTGCTTACATAATCATTGTGTTGTTTGTTGCCTTGAAAATAAATTGAAAATGTAATTAGACACCATTGCTACTTTAGCCAGTGGCGATGTACGAGACGCCTCGATAGGAACAAATAAAATGGGTGACTGTTTAAAGGGACTCAACAGCAGAGGAGCAGTGCTGCCATTCACATGGAATGTTAGCTATTATGCAAGTGCTAGCGATGGGCCATTGCTCATGTTTGCGACTAAATTCCAATATTTTTTTTTTTTTACTACCATCAACATAGTTATACAGCTCATGGACATTACCTTACACTATTTATTAGCTAGCAAGTAATTCAGTCATCAGTTTAGAGAAACTGTTGCTTGCAGCATGGGATTTTGACGTAGTCATTGTCCGTTGACCCATGGTCTGGTTGGCTGAGTTTGTTTGCTGGCCAATCATGGCAGTGCTCAATTCATATAGCCGGTGCCCACTCGGAACAGCCTGTTTATCTGAGGATTAGGAATGATACAAATCAAATGGCTGAGAAATCATATATTTTCTTTTTTTTCTTCTTCTTCTTTTTCTGCAAAAAAGTTCATAGCTCTCCCTTTGGACACCAAAGAATATTATAATGTGGAGAAACAGCATAATAGGCCTCTAGTAGACAGTCACTGAAAGCTGTTTGGTTTGCAAAAAGTGGTTCTTATTTGTGATGGCATGCCGTTGGAGTTTTTGATGATTGTGATTGTGTTTTTAGTTTAGTGTGGTTTCTCAAATGAGTTATTCTTTTGTTTGGGACAATTGTGCCAAAAAAAAATGTTCGGCAGTGACAGAAACTTTGCCGTCTGACCAAAGCTTCAGCTCCTGACAGTGCTCAGATTTCATGCACCTGGGTACTTTCAAAGGTTATTTTAAGTGCTCACTGCAAAACTTAGCTGTGGGCCAAATAATTGCAGTATCTGGTACCTTTGCGATCATGAAAAACCTGCATGTTTGCTTTGAGCTATCCAGTAACATTACCCTTATGAAAATTATTGTAGATATAAGCTATAGTTATCCGCCGGTAAATGGATGATATTTTTGCCACCATAGTGTAGTATTACTATAGTGATATTAGTTATTCAAACTACAGCAATACAGTTGCGTGGACTACAGTAATAACATGATACTGTTGACTGTGGTAATACTATAGTCACAATGTGATAGCTATAGTACTGCTCTAATTATACCATGCAAACTATAGTAATACTGTACTTATGCCATTAATACTATGGTATTAATAAGAAATAACTGTAGGATATTTTCAAAAGGGTATTTTATACAGGACATGGATTTATTGGTGTGCATGGGTCAATTTTTTGCTCTCACATCTCTGCTTTCAACTCAGGGTGTGACAGTGCAAAACTGTTTCACAAAATAAAAGATTTTTGCCTATTTTGAATCTTGAATGCGTGGGTTGTGAGAGGGTGAGAGGCCTAGATTACAAGCAGTGTGTGCGGTGTTTAGCGTTAATGCAGAAGAAGGATTTTGACGACACCTACTGGGCAACAGTGGTAAATTGTGCTGGGGACATCAATGACAGTGTCTGTCAACTGCCGGCCTGAGGACTCACAGCCCGACACAATTGTGTGCAAGCTCAACAACAACATAGTTCAGTTCATCTACAAATCATAATCATCTATCTCTTGATTAGTTGAATTAGGATTTTTCATTCGCTTTCACGTTTTCAAATCCAAGTGTAACCTGTCACCACAGATGAAGTTGTTTTACTCTGGACAAAGAGCTCCAATGCTTGTCAATTCTAAAATGTCATTGTGATTAGAAGAAAACGTTTTCAACCACTAAAATAAATATTTACACTATTAAGTAATAAAAAGTACAATTGCAATTCTGAAAAATTTGGCATATCATGGATGATCCAAATAAAATCAAAAAGGTCTGATTTCAGAAGTTGTTTAACCCTTTACTAAATGGAAAACCGCACAAAACATGACTTCATTTGCTTATTCAACATACACAGCCTTGACTACAACAAAGTAAAAAAAAAGGCTTAGTGAACTCTTGTCTACCTCAGTGTAAGATCATGTCTCTTAATCCTAATCAAGAAGTGTTTGGGCATTGAAGACACCAGCTGGCAAAGTCTACTAAGTGGAATTTCCCCCCATTCCTCCATTATGAAGGTCTTTAACTGCTCAGTACAGCGGGGTCTTTGTTGGTGCATATTCTTTGTAACAATGCAGGCCATAAATCTCAGTCAGACACAGATCAGGACTGCAGGCAGGGCAGTCAACCGCCCTCACTCTGTTTATGCAGCCATGCATTTATAACCCTTGTAGAATGTCATTTGGCATTGTCTCGTTGGGAAATTGTGGGGTGTGTCTGGAACAGACATCTAGATCAGCGATCCACAAGTCTAGACTTCAAATCCAAACCCAACCCTTGTTGTATTTCCTCCTGGGTAATTAACTAAATAGTTAGCAATGCTGGTTGGCTGGACTGGTGACACACCTGACTCCCGGGAAAGGGGAGGGTAGATAAACAGCAGATATTGGCCTCAAGAACTGTGATTTGAGGAATAGGGATCTAGATGATCAGGAAGACTGGAGTCCATTGAGCCATGGAGAAGAATAAGCCAGTACTTGTACAGGGCCTGGTTGTTTAATTTAACCCTTTAAGACCCAAGCCGAGCCTGATGCTCCTGTTATGTGCTGTGTGTTTGGATTTGTCTTTCTTTTGCACTTCCCTGCCTTTCCCCTGCCATCACCATCCACCAAGTCCTGCCTCCCAGACCACACCCTTCAAGCCCAGCCTTCACCAGTCCCAGAGTCACCTCATCATTCAAATCAACCAACCAGAACCCGCCACCTCCTTTAAAAGATCTGGACTGTTTGATCTTCAGGAGACTTTGCTTTGGTTTTCCTCAAATGTCATTTTGTGTCTTGTGATCCAGTGTCTTAGCTGTATTAACCATGATATGTTTCATTGTTGTTTATGTACACTGCCAAGCCTTGGGACAGGTAAGACTGGGAGCTCCTATATATATGCCCGTAGGCTATGTTAATGTATAGACACACTAGTCTTTAGGGGTGGTTGCCAACCGATGTACGTTATTGCTAGACAGAGTAGTTAGGCTTTTGTTTGTAACATTAGTGTAGAAAACTCTTTGTGTTAGTTAGCTTGTTTTTGGTTATTTTGGCAACATCCAGCATCCTTTGACTCTGGTCGTGTGTGTCTTGACTGTCTTTGTGTATCCTACCCCTGTACATCCAGCCACTATCAGTAAACACTTGAGCACTAGTCTCTGCATTGTTGGTGTTTTATTATTATTTTTTACTGTTTTCCCACCTATTACTCATTTTTAACACCTGGCCCATTTCACCACAACCAGTAACCTACCCCATGCACCCCTAGGTCCATAGGGGGTGTAACAGCTCCTCTGCCTAAATGAAGCATGAATGATGCTTGGCAGTAAAGAGTATGAAAGGGGAATTAAAGGGTTATGCGGATTGTTTTTTCATAATTAAAGATTATCAATCATTTCCACTCAACCAGTGAATCAACTTTGTCTCTACCTGGTTATTTCCTTCTGATGGTGGCACTGTTGAAGTCTGACTCGTGGAACAGGCTAATACTGCAGTGTCTCTAATGGAAAACTAAATTCCTGGAGAATTCTGGGTTAATTATGCATTTATAGCATTATTTTTTTCCAGTGACATTATAATTTAGACTGAATGTGATTTATCCACTCATTGGTTGTCGTGGAATGAACTAGTAACGGAGGAGATTGGTGCTGTTAATCAAGTAATAATGTACATTGAGTTGTTCATTAATAGTCTGTAATCAATTTACTGTGTATGAAAAAAACAGAGATTAGGGCATGTTGGGAAAATTTGATCTGAAAATGGATTCAAATAATCTGGTTACTTTGTTGTGTACAGAGTGGTTTTTGTACCAGCAGGTGTGACAGTGTTCACTCTTTGAAACAGAACACCTGGTCCTTCAGCAATGATTTACCAAACAACCCTTTTGAAGGCTGATGTCTCCGTGGCAACAGATTAGAAGCAGATGCTAAAAAAAACTACAGACTTCTTCCGCAAAACAAATTTCTACCGGATGAAAAGGCTCGCTGTTTTAATTACCAGAAGAGCCTTGTTTTGGTTGCCAAAGGTGTTGATAGCCTTAACATCAAAGTAGAACGGTTAATAGTAATAATAATAATAATAATGTGTCGCCTCTTTTAGTTGTTGTACGACCGCAATTCCAGAATAACTGGGACACAGTGTAAAATTTAAAGCAAAGTACAGCGGGCAGCAGGTTGTAAATCCCTTTTTACCAGTATTCAACTAAAAAAAGGTAAAAGACAAAGTATGTTTCAACTCAGCAACTATTGTTTCAAAAAAATAATGGCTATTTACAAAAGTAATGTCTGCAACATGTTCCCAATGTGAAGTTCACAGTGTAACATCACCTTTCCTTATAATATCATACAGCAGTATTTTAATAACTGAGGACACTATTTGTTGAAGTTTGGATGCGGATTTTGTGCCAATTCTTGCCTCAATCAGAATTTCAGTTGGTCAGTAGTCCAGGGTCTCTTATTGTAGTGTTTTTCATGTCATAATCTGCCGCACATTTTAAATGGGAGATGGGTCTGGGCTGCAGGCAGTACCCGCACTCTGAGACTACAAACGCAGGCTGTTGTAATGCAGGTAGAGTCGGACGTGACATAATCCTGCTGGAACAAGCCGTGGGTCCCAGAAATAGACGACATCTGGAAGGCACATATGTCACTCCAAAATGCGCGTGCACCCTTCTTCATCATTTGAGCCTTCACAGATTTGCAAGTTGCACATGGTGAGTGCATTAATTCAGCCGCAATCCATGAGCGACACTGGCTTTTGAACGCATCGCTGATAACAGTTGGGTTGATCACTCTCCTCTTTGGCCTCGAGAACAGAATGCCCATTATTCCCACCGACAATTTGAAAGATGGACACATCAGACTACAGCAGTCCTTTCTTACTTCCCTGTGAGTCCATTTCAGATGAGCTCGAGCCCAGAGAAGTTGGAGATGGATGGTGTTGATACAATTGTCCTTTTGGTAAGTTAGAGTTTAAACTTTCATTTCTTGATGCTACAACTAACCGTGTTCGCTGACGCAGTATCTACACCTCTGAAGTACCTACATGCCCATGTGGTTATGTCCATCACAGAAGGGTGTTGATTCTTAAGGGGACCTATAGCTAAGCAAAATGCCCATTTTGGTTCAAAATTTTAGTTTTGAGGTAAAAACATGAAGTGGTCCTTCAAATAGTCTACTTTCACAATATATATTCACTTTCTGCTTAATTGGTCTTAAACTTGCTCCAAAAGGGCTCTATCAAACTAAAAAGCACTTTAAAACCTTGATAAAATTGATCGCAAAAAAATACAGATTATACATCCAATTAAGTTCATAATTAAAATTTTTCTTCATTTTGTGATGATCGATGTCTGTACAGAGCTCTTTTTGCAATATGTGCCTCTAAATATGAGTAAATTAAAATATGAATATTTACTTAGCTGTTTCCCGCCAAAATTGATTTAGGGGGGTCAAAATCAATACTAGAACATAGACACCTGGAAGAACAGCGCTGTAGTGACATTAAGAATGTTTTCTCCTTCACATTACAGCTAAAATTATACCCAAACACTGTTTGGTTCTCTCAATAACGGTGTTTCTATATATTCATTAAAACAGCCGTTGCCATGGCAACCACTGATGTGATGCTGCAGAAACTCAGTGTTCTTAGTTTAAAGAGTGAATCTTAGAAAAATTGTTTGTTTAACTATAAGTCCCCTTAACGCGGTGTCATCTGTGGCTTCAAATGTCACTTGAATCCAATATTGGTATTCAGTCTCATCTTTGACAGACAGAGATTTCCCAAGTTTCTCCATATTCTCTGAATCTTCTCACTATTTTCTGGATTGTGGATGCTGAAACCCCTGTATACAAAATTGTACGTTGAGAAACGTTCTTAAACTGTTTGACTAATTGCTTGTGCCAGTTTTAGGCAGAGTGGCGAACCTCAAACTGCTTTGATAGTAACCAACCATACCTTTGGAGATTACTTAATTTATACCCAAGCATAATTGAATCACCTTTTTCCTATTCACCTGTTTACCTGTGAAGTATTCAAAATATGTGCTTTTCTGAAGATTCCACAAATTTTCCAGTTTTTTCAATCCCCTGTCCCAGTTGTTTTGGAACGTGTTGCTAATATCAAATTCAGAGTCAGTTAATATTTACAAAACTCAGTTCAGTTGACAGGGTGAAACTTTAGATATTTTTTTCTAAGAGCTTTTTCATTTATATGTGAAGAGAATTCACAAATCACTTAATCCTGCCATATTTACATTTAACATACTTTCCAAATTCCTGCAGAACTCCGATTGTACATTGTAGCCACTGTTGGAAGTAATGACAAGTAACTTGTTACAGAAATATTAATACTTTTATGTGCAACGAAGCAGTCTAACTAGTTTCTGCAAAAAAAAAGGGTAACATTATACGTACAATTATAGCATACAGTATGACTGTAACTTAATTTTTATTCATTCATTTTTTTCTCTGATCTATTTATTCCATTTCAGTGCATTGCTGGATGCTCAACAGGAAAAGTGATACCGCAATCATTTCCAGTAATCAACTCGGGGAAAGGGCAGATATCAGATGTTTCTCCAAGTGGAAAAATGCTCCTTAATTTAAGCAATAAAAGACAGTAAGAGCATTGTTGTGGAATGCTATTTCTGTGCAGTCATTAAGGAATTGCTCATGACCAGAAACTCTTAAGAGCCAGATTCTCTGAGATTCACCCAATATTCAGAAGGGGGTGAAACAGCACCATTCAGTTTGACAATGAAACTTTTTATGTGGGTGATATATCCTACAAACTGACAAAAATAACATTTTTTATCTGAAAGACCCCTCCGGTTGAAAAATTCAGCCCTTTTAAGGGTAGGGCTCCGAAGGGCCTAAATGGGGCCAAAGTCAAAAATTGGACATTGTCCTCAGAATATCTTCGTGCGCCCTCAAAAACCCTCCCTCATCTTATGGTATTTTTATATAGCGGCAGAGTAGTTCCAAATAACGTTAGAATTTTTGAGGATAATTGAGGAATCCCAATTTTTGGCATTTTAGACCATGTTTTAGGCCCTCCCAGTTCCTGCGCCCTCAAAAACCTTGCTGGTTTATGTTTATTTAGACATATAGGGTAAATCTAGTTTTAAAAATAACGTTAACAGTGAGGTTTCATGAGGGCGCTGGTGTATAAGAGGGCGCTTTTTTTAGCATGGAACACCATTTAGGCCAATGTTCATCGGGCCATACCTTGGTGCGCCCTCTATGTATTTTTTTGGAACTTGTTTTATTATGTTCCACTACATCTCTATTATTCATGATATAAACATCTACGAGGCTTTTTGCCTCATAAAACTGGCTGGATTTTATTTTTCATCCGGAGTGATCTTTTGGATAAAAAGCATGATTTTTGTCAGTTTGTAGAATATATCTACACACAAAAAAAGTTCCATTGTAAAACTGAACGGTGATGTATCACCTCCTGGGTGAATCTTACAGATTCTGGCTCTTAATCTAATCTGATCGGGAGAGGGGGCCTGCTTACGGGAGACAATGAAATCAGAGCTCAGAGTAGAGCAGCAGTTATCTTGCGACAGTGAATGTATCCTTATACTCAGAAATATTTTCATTTGTGCCTGACAACACTTATCTGACAAATATTAATTATACCTATGATAGAAATGTTCTCTTGTTTTTGATGTGTGATAACAGAGGCAATATTTGGATGTCAGTTTTTTTCTGACACAGGTTGCATATGTTCATAGTACCGTTGTTCTTTATTTGACATTGTTCTGTAAAGGTAAATCAAAAGAGACTCAAATAAATGTTTTCATTACTAGGTGGTAAAGAGATTTTACTCATTACTTTTGTTTGAAGATGAGAAATAACTAACACATTAATTTCTCCCTACAAATCAAAGTGGAGTCAGGGATATTGCAATGGTGTTTGTCAATGTGTCCGTTAGTCCATCTATTCGGATCAGAGGGGACAAGTTTTCTCAGCAACTACTTGACCGACATATGAATGATATTTTGTATGTATGGTACTACTAGTCATGACCATCATTGGATTCGAAAACAGGATTCCACGGTGGCTGAGTATATTGATGCTGTGAAGACACACAATTCAAGCCTAAAAGCCCACTCCACAATATCATAGGCGTAGCCGCTAGCACCACCCTCGGTTAAAACGCGACCTACAATTCTCGGTCAACACCACAACGGAGAAGCTGATTGACAGTTATTAAACCAGCGAACTGCGAGTTCTCTGGTTCCGGACATTTATTTGTTGTGGCTGTTAAGCAATTAAAAGAGCGCTGTCGCTGTCTTTTGGATCAGCAGCATTTGGGCTGTTATTACATTTTTTGGCATTTTCTAAATAGGTTATTTTTCGGTCGTGACCGTTTTTGGTGCTGGGAATGTCTATGGATGCTTGTTCAGATTCTGAGGAAAACGCTCATGCAAAAATAATGGATTCAGCAACTGCTAAAAGATCTGCAGATGAAAGCTCTCAAAGGTACGGATTGCACAGATGATTTTTCTTTACTGCAACTTAAGAGTGTCTCGTCAAATCCGGCTAAATAAATATCGGCATTAATCTTATTGCGCGCGATTTCCATCCAAATTCTACGAAGATGCCGCGAATTTCCCTATTAATGGCGTGGACGCACCTCCATTGTTTTACGTTTAAAAGAAATACCGCCACAAACAATTGTTATCTTCACTCCTGACTGCATATTATGATAAAATATTTTCGACCAGGTTCTCAATTTGACTGTACTGTCCGTTGCTAAGACCTGGTTCGCGAGCATCAATATTATGTCCGTGCTACCCCGCACACCAAAGGCTGTTGCCTTGGGAGATGTAGGCTACTTCATATCTATTACAATGACAATAGCCTATGATTCACTATACGAGGCATTATTCTAGTGTTGTTGAAACATTGGTTGTATTAGCCGTCGCCTTAGTTTAAAAGGTAAATACGATCAGGTGCGGAAGTATTTGGACAGTGGCACAATTTTCATCGTGTTGGCTGTGTACGCCACCACAATCGATTTGACATGAGCAAATCAGGATGTGGTTGAAGTTTGGACTTTCATCTTGAATTTAAGAGCATTGTCAAAAATATTGCTGACACTGTTCTGTGTAGAAATTTAAATAATATCCTTAAGATGAAAAATCAAAACAAACCCATGAAAGAGACCAAAAAGAGATCGGGTGTGCCACCTTTGCTCTTTGTTATGTCATTGACATGAACCTTCTTCAGCCAATTTTCTCCCAAAATAAAGCGCTTACCTCTCTTGAACCACTGACCACAGGCAGAAAATGATAGTCTGTTCTGATTGGTGCTGTGTGAGAGATAGGCCTCCAACAGTCAGAATTGAAGAAGATATTTGGCAAATAGAGTCAGAAGTTAGAAAACTGGAGGTGTAAGCGTTAGTTTGGCAGAAAAAAGATTTTCTCCAGGCCCTCTAGCGCTGTGCCCAAGGCTCATCAGCCTAGAAAAAATAAAGGCATTGTATGTTATGATAATGTGACTAAACCTGAGCATTTTACAGATTTTTTCCCTTTGGTAATATTCAGCATTTTTCAAAATTTTGTTTTGAAGACTCCAAATTTCCCGGTCTACCACATCGCTGTTGCGCTGAGTCAAAATTTCTACTACTTCCGGTGTTAAACGTTTCTTTTCCGGTCCTTTCCCCTCTCTTGCTAAATTTTTACCCTCCAAGATAGTCTTTATGATTCCCGGAAATTGTATGCACTCTTGCATGTGTATGTCCATTGTTTTTAAAAATATTTTGCTCCATGTGTGAAAACCTCCTGGTAGAAACCACTCACACAATTCATTGTCGTAAGTGTCAATCTATTGGCTGGCTTACCCATCAATCATCATGAAGCTCCAGGTCATTGGCTGTCTATGTAAGAGAAAAGAAGTTGATGCATCTGCTGGGTTTGCTCCAGGATTGTTTGGCCCGGTGGCGAGTTTCTCTTAACTGGTGGTCCAACCTGGGCATGTGCCGGTGTCTTGACAAACTGAGCTACCCCCTATGTATGACCTAAATGACTTCATGGATGACGATTATGCTACAGGATGCGCCCATAATTCAGAGCAACCTGGAGCCTACAAGTGCTGATCGAGCATGAGATCGATTCAGTTGGCTTAATACAATGAAACACTTACATTATGTTAAACTACTAATTCATAAATTACTTCTGGAGAAACAGGAAATTTGAATTCCCAATTTTGAAAGTTAAGGTTGGAATTAGGAAATGGGATGAAAAGGGTTAGGGTTTGGTTTTATATAGGTGTTAGCCTATTTTGGTAACTGCATCCTGCCAGACAGAGTGAGCTTCAGTATTGTTAATCATGAATGTAGGAGGTAGTCTGTTCTGATGGCTGTATCCTGCCTGACAGAGTGAGCTACATCTGAGTTAATCACATTAGTGCTGGTGTTTGTCGTGATACTACTGTGCCGTGAATTTATTACGGTGGCTCAGTTGAAGTGCTGGACTGGTCTGATTGGATGATAGCAACTGGTCGGTCATCCTGCGGTGGCTGCAAGAACTGTCAGAACACAGGCGAGAAACTGCTGACAACAATCTGTTAAGAGCCCCTAGGGGTTAGAAACCAATTAACAGGTAGTATAATATATGTCTTTATGAACCCGTTATTCAAGGGGAAAACGGGAAATGCAGACAGGAAAGTTAGCTGTGCTGTTTATCCACTCTTTATTTTAACGATAAACAATTAATAATCGCCATTTCACTTTGTCCTGTGTGTAAAAATAAAAACAATAATTCAATAAACAAAGCTCTTACTCATACCACAATATGTCAATATAGTTGCACTTTACAGACAGTCTCTCTACTGAATAGCAGCACACTTCAGCTTAGCGAAGTATCTGCGTTACTATTGTTTCTACCGGAATGACCTCTCTTGTCAAACTTGTACCTGATTTACAGTACATATTTATAGAGAATGCAATTTCAAACAAACTGCATAGATATCAGCATTCCCCTTAATGAATTAACCAAAAACTATCATGGCAGGGATCTATAGTTTTGGTGATAACGGAATCGCAGTATCAAGAAATAGAAATGAAAGATTTTAAAGGGTCAAGAAAACAAAATACGTGAAAAAATGGGTAATCCAAGAAGAGATCTCATAGATGTTTGTTTCTTTTCTCCCTGAGACACAAATGAGCTCTTCTTGATACTGAAATTTGGCTTAAGGCCCTGCCTCATACTGCTTAAATTGAGCTCAGGAGAAACAACCACATCAAGGCTCATCTCAGACTTGCTTTGATCAAAACAAGAGATCATAAAATTATCTGAATAAGTTGAAATGTTAACTATCTGAACATGTAACGTTGAGATAACATAAAGTAAATTCAACTATGACTCCTATAATCTCATGGCACACTTCACATTCAGTCATTGCTCAAAGTTTACGCTTGTAATGAGTTCCATTCCTAATCTCTCTCCAGATTATTGGTCACACCACTCCCGTAATCCGTGTGTGTGTTCCAATTGTGCATGGCTATTTCAGTCTCCCGGTTCCCGGTCACAAATCATTCTCACTTTGTTATCACTCTGGTTCACTATATAAGTTCTTTCGTGATCATGATTTTCACTATTATAAACCAGCACCTTTTTTGCCCGTTTTTTAAACTGTTATTTTACAATCAGTTCATATCGGGTTCTGTGAATGTTAACTGTAAACCACGGTTAAATGCACGCAGGACTCCGCTTACAGGTAAAATAACAAGGAGACAATGAACTAGTTTAACTGTTAAATTCTGTCAGTTTATGACAGTGTGGTAGGTAGCATTGCACTTTGATTGTCCATTCCAGTTCTCATAGTTTGTATTTGTTTATGTCAGGCAGTTTCAGATTTACTCCTGTTTCTTTTGGTACCTTTTATGCTACCACAAAGTCCACCTAAAGTTCCAGCATTTTTGTGTTTATGCTTCGTTCCCACTGTTGTGCGCTCCGTTACGAACGCCACGACTGGCCCTTCGTAGATGATCGTGGAACTTCTCTGAAGCTGCTTTCACACCGGACACGAAAGAAATGTTTCACACGACAGATTACACTCAAAGTCGCGTCTTTGCGTTTACTTTGAATGTAATCTGTCGTGTCCAGTGTGAAGGCGGCTTAAAATTCTAGGTTTGGATAAGAGGTGATGCGATGATCACGACTGACAATTAATCGCGTTGATCGTAGGAAATTTTTGAACCATCCATAACTTTTCTACGATCTTCAACACGACTGCCGCGATTGACCTCAAGATCTTAAGAGATCTGATAGGATCATCTCGATTACTCCACGATTAAGACCACGATTTCAATCGTGCCGCAGATCGTGATAGTAGGAACCTAGGATAAGTAAATAAAAATCCTGGAACACTCGCAACATTACATCAATCCATCCATTGTCTAAACCGCTTCTTCGTCACTGGGGTCATGGGTAGCTGATGCCTCTCAGCTCACCAATCCACTAGGAACATGCATGCCTCTCGTGCACTACTCACTCACGCACTCATACCTCCGGGCTATTTCGCATTTTCCAAGTGGCCTGACGTTTATGTCTTTGGACTGATGGAGGAAACCCACGTGAACATGGGACTGGGGAGAACAAGCAAACTCCATGCAGAAAGGCCTTAGTTGGATTCAAACTCACAGCCTTCTTGCTCTGAGGAAACTGTGCTGCCCGCTGTGCCAGCATGCCAACCAGTACCGTTAGAGTATAAGGGCAATGAGCTGCAAAGACTGTGCCAGGCATAGATGACCAATCTAGGAAATGCTATTTAGTGTTCATTTGAGGGGACTAGTGCTTAAGTCACATTTTCACGCACAGTGAGGTTAGGGCGGGAAAATGTCTTTAATAGTCACCTCATTCAATTTTCTAAATTTTCTCAAAATGGGGTCATTATTTTGTGTACTTAACATGCATTTAAATGAAATAATGCTTTGGCTGTAAATTATCAGGATTTTCATTTCTAATTTTAGTCTCCCTTATGCTTTCGCAAGACTTTTCAGGAGTGACGTATTGATGGCCAAACAAGGCTTTATGAAGCTTCGTATCCTTTTGGACCATTGTGTTGAAAATTGGTTCACTACTCGAAGCTTCATTCATTGAACATGTGGGTGACATCTGCTGGCACAAAGATTGTTGTACAGCCTTGTAAAGGTGACGCTGACACACCTTGCGTGTGCACTTTGAGTTTTATTGTATTGTGCAAAATACTTAATAAAGCTGAAATCTAACTTCGTCTTACATGTTTGTTGTTTTTATTTCTTACCTTAATAATTCATATTATAACAAGATTAATTACATCCACAGCCTTATTGAATCCTGTAAATATTCACTCTGTCCAAAAAAACACATCGTCGACCTGCTGATAAAACCTCTTATCTCCAAAATGACAGACTTTACAGGAGAACATAAAAAATGTTTAATTTTGCGTGTAGGAATGCAGTTGAGCTGTGTTCGGGTAGGATAACTTTCTTCCAAGAATGTATCCAATTAGTAACATTTTGTATTTTGCAATGTTAATGTTATTATCGTGGACGAGTTTTTGTTTCTTATCAAATTGGAGATACAAGGTTTTATCAGCAGGCCAATGCTAATGTATTATGTTTTTTGATTATGCTTGGTGTATACTGGGTGTGCTCGTGCGACTTAGGCATTTTTATTCAAAAATAATAATGCCTAACAGAGCGCTGTTTCGTCCATCTTAAATACATTTGGATTCCGCGAATGTTTCAAAGCTCCTCCTATCGAGCCAAACCGGTCAGCTGATTCAGTCTGAATGAAGCAGTGAAGTGGTTCGAACGTCATCAGTCACGTGGTTTTTCCCGATATGAAGCAAGCTCCGGCACAGTGCTTCAGAAAAATACCCTGTCGAGTTTGAAGCGTGCCTCGGAGCCTCGGAATCAGCGGTAACATCACTAGTGACATGTGGTGCCAGGCACAACTTACTGTGATGCTAGGTGCTTTGGGTGTTGAATGACTGAGGACTCCCTTGACAGTTGACCCTTACCGCTATTGAGCTTAATGATGTCACACCATAATGCAGCATATTGTTTGAAGCGGAATTGGAAAATGCTCATACTGAATCCATAAACTGATTTGAGCAGATTTAAGGAAGTTGTTGAGGAAAAAAATTATTTTCAGTTTTTCAATGACCTTGACCTTGGCCCATTTAGATTCAAAATTTTATTCAAGTGATCCTTGGAGCATTGCATATTGCACTGAAAATTTTGCGAAATTTGAGCAAAGTGTTTTTGGGCTTGACTGCTCACTGACAGACACACAGACACATGCCACCAAAAACAACGCCCTTCCCCCATTGGGTGGCGCAATAAACAAAAAAGAAATAAATGCAAGAAGATCCAATGATGGGATCTCATCATTTGCTTTTATTCCTCCATTTTTAGTCTGAATTAGGAATCTTTCTCCTCTTTTCTCCTTATGGTGTTTAAGGAGTGACATTTCGGATTGAGGTGATATCAAAACAATGTGCAACTGAGATCTCGCTTATTTCGTGCGAGCAAAAAGAAAGGCATAATTTAATTGAAGAAGATCCACTGAGATCTATTGCTTCCATTTCTCCAATGTTATTCTTAAGTACTGTTCTCACTCTCATTCAGGATAAGGAAAATTTACAAATTTTCTTTCTTTATCTGCATTTTCCATAGTTCTGGCTTTTTCAGGAAGGCCGGCTGTATTTAAAAAAAACTGTTCATTTACTTGGAGCCATTAAGCCTGCAGGGATGAAGTATATACTGTATTTGCTGCAAATTGAAGAAGCAATCGATCATTATTGCTTTTCCAGTGGGATATGAGTGGAAATGAAGAATAACGCGTGGTTTTGTAATCCCGAGTGCACCACATGGACGCGCCGAGCACTTCAGTAATAACGAACATTGAGTTGTTTGTGATGTGTTCAGTGATGCTTGACTTGTTCTTTTGGGTGTGGTCAATAGCTTGCATAAAGCCAACAAAAAGAGCCACTGGCATTTTACTGGCAGGTCTCAGCCGCTGAGAAGTGGCACGTTATTTGGACTGTCACTGCTCAACAATCGGCTGTCTGTCCGAGACCGGAAAACAAGCCCTGTCGCTGACCGATGTCGCTAATGGCGGCCATGAATGACTACTTTAGCTCAAGAGTGCCACATCTGGTTACAGCATGCACGTAACAGATTCCGGACAGTAACCCACACTGGTTCTGAGATGAGGGGTCTGTTAACTATGTCTTACATACTAAATGCTTGGGCACTGAGGACACCAGTTGGTCAAGTCTATTGTAATTAATAATTGGAATTTCCCACACTGAGCCATCATGCAAGTCTTCAGCTGCGCAGTTGCTTGGGGCCTTGATTGTAATGTACATTTTGCTTCATATTACGCTTATACTGTACATTCTGAAGTGTGTCTTGCTGGAAACTACAGGGGTGTTCCTGAAAAAGACAGCATCGTGATGGCAGCGTATGTTGCCCGAAAATTCTTACATATCTTGCCATACATATCTTGATACACCCTCATAGCACGACAGATGCAGGCTGTAGGGCCTGGTGCTGAGAACAGCTGGGGTTGCCTTTGTGGTCTTTGGCCCTGAAAATATGGCGGCTGTTTTTTTCCAAAAATCAGTGGAAATATGGACTCACCGGAATCGAAAATAGGCTTCCACCGTGCTACTGTCCATATTAAACAATACTGGGCCCAGAGAAGTCGGTGGTGCTTTTGGGCAGTGTAGATGTGTAGCTTCGGTTTTGCATGGTAAAACTTTAACGCGCATCTGTGGATGCAGCTGCGAATGATGTTGATTGGCAAAGGTTTACCAGAGTATTTCAGAGCTCATGTCCTGATATCTATTACAGTTGCATGATCTGAGGGATCAGTGATCAGGCACATTCAGAAGTGGTTACAAATCTGTTGGAAAATTGATCCTCACCCCATCTTTGATGGACAGCCTTTTTTTGGAGGTTCCCCTTAAAGCTATTGCAGAAACAGTGCACCTATTTTACATCGCCTTATAACTGCATTACTTGTTGCGGTTTTATTGCTTCTAAATTGCCTCTGCACCAACTTTTTGGAGTTTTTTTGCAGTCAATTATATATTTATTTAACCTTTATTTAACCAGATGAGTTAATTGAGAGCAAATTCTCATTTACAATGACGATCTGGGCAAGAGGCGACACCAGAAGCAGTCACTAAAAAAAAAAAAAAGACAAACATGAATGGCAGACAGGCATATCTACTGGTACAGTGACATCATGACAGTGAAATTGATAAAAACAAGTGCAACGATCTTTGACTGAGTGTTTTAAATTTTTGAAAGAGTGAAGTGAAATGGACAAACTAAGTTTTAGGGCCTTTTGCAGAAGATTCCAGTCGTTTGCGGCTTAGAACTGGAAAGAGGAGCAGCCAACTGAGGTGCGGACTTTGGGGATAAGGAGATTGATCAGATTACTGGAACGTAAATTAGCATTAGAGGTTTGAATGTTGAGCAGTGACTGTAGATATGAAGGGGTTTTTCCAATGAGAGTTTTGTAGATGTATGTGAACCAGTGGATCTGTCTGCGTAACTGGAGTGAGGCCAGATTAACCAGACAGTAGAGGAAGCAGTGATGAGTGTTAAATGAGGAACCAGTAACAAAACGGATGGCAGAATGGTACAGAACATCAAATTTGTGAAGGAGGGTTTGTGGGGCAGATCTGTCTACTGTCACCATAATCGAATATTGGGAGTACTGACAATTTGACCAGGAGTTGTATTGCTGAAAATCTGAAGGAGGATTTGCTGCGGTAAAGAAAACCTATAATAGATTTGACCTTGATGAGTAGTGTGTTTATGTGTGTTTCAAATGTAAGCTTGCTGTCGTGCCAGATGCCTAAATATTTGTACTCACTAATTCGATCTCAAAGCATCTAAAGAAGTGATTTTGAGAGGGCACTCAGTCTGCTGTAGGTGTCTATTGAAGACCCTGCGCTTAATTTTTTTGTGTTAAGAGTAAAGTGGAGATCCGCAGAAGCCCCTTGGTTTAAAATAAACTGATGTTTTCAATAAACAATTTAATTCTGGAGTTAAAGCATCAAATAATGTGTTGTTGTGCTTTCAATGTAGTTGAGGGTGACCTGAATTTTCAAATGACCCCTTTTTGATTTTATCAACATTTTTCATACTATGCCAGCCAAATATTGGTTATGGTTCCTCTTGACTAGCAACAATCAGAATCACCCCAAAAAAGATATGGGTCTGTCTTTTGTAAAATGTTCTTTCTTTGGGGAGATATTCTATAATTATCTTCAGTACATTTTATGCATTCCAGTTTATGAGAAATACCTATGATATGGTCTTTTTTGTAATTTTTAATTAAACGTGTTTAATGGCATTTGAGGCAAGTTTTGCTGTGGAATTGGTGTTACTGCTGATTAAGATGTTAGTTAATACTGTCAATTAATATTCCACAGAAACAGACTTTTACTCCAGCGCATGTTGGCGCCAAAATTAGTAACTGGTCACTTTAATTAGAAGTAACTGACAGTTACCCCCTTAAAGAATGTAAAACTGTTCCTTAAATACTCTTTTCTGTTCAGTTTTCAGGAGATACCTGAGGTGTCTCTGTGTCCTCCAGAAAGTCCAGATATGGAGGATCTCCAAAGGACGACTTCTCCTTCTCAGCTTTACCGCCAGGTTCCTCTCGACTGCCCCTATCATTCCCTGCACCAGAAGCGATGTCACTGCTACAGGAACCAGCTGCCAATCACAGACAGCTCTTGCCCCAGCGCCTCGCCAGTCATGGCCAGCCTGCACCCGGACCGTTTTTCTGGTTCTGGCAAAAGCACGCACAGCCACAGCTCGTCCTACATGATGTCATGTCACGACTCCATGCAGTGCCGTTGGCTGCAGGGATCGCTTGACGATGGAGTCCACCAGCCAGCGCAACATCGTATCGTAACAGTGAGGTGCATATTTACTTCAGCCACTCCATAAATAACATCTCTTCTCCACTCTTAAAAAGTCATCATAGAGTCAGTATAATCACTTACTTTCATTTATTGTTTGTTATTTTAGGCATAAGGGACTCCGTTGGATTCCCAGAAGGTCAGTCATTTACTTGGAACAAAATGCGGCAAGTCTTTATAAATTAGTTTAAAACATTAGCACTGCTACATTTTGAGGTCTCTTTTTAATTTCTGGGGATGTTCTGTCCATTGGTTGTTCTTCTGCAAATTGATGGAAAAAAGTAATCCATTGCTTGTCAAAGGTAAATTTGTTGTTGAATTTTGAATATAAACCAGAAAGCTTGGTGGCTGAACTTTCATGGGAACTATTCTAAATTATTGGCTAATTTGGCTGCAGAACAGCAGCACTTCTATTGTTCTAGATGTAATTTTTCTGGATTTTTTACCTTTGAAGCGTTTTTTTGCTTCCCCAGTTTTTCTGAGGCTCTTTTTGAAGACAGTGAAATCTCATATTCCCTCACAGATTAAAACTATTTCTCAGAAAGATCAGAAGCAAACGAACCCATAAGTTTCGAAGCATACCTCTGGAACAGAAAGCTCCTACATGCAGGAGGCTAGACATACCACTACAGTGTTTTTATTTGGATGGAAATGTGAAAAAAAAATTACCTACAAAAAGCAATTGACGAACCTAGCGCTAAAAGCACTAAAGACACATTTTCACACACTTTGAGCTAAGGATGGGAAAACATCTTTTATAGTCACCTCAGCCGATTTTCTCAAATTTTTCAAGATGGACATTTTGTGACTTGAGTGCACAAAGCACTGGGGTCTGCGATTACCAGATATCATGGATCAGTTATTTATTTAGATCATTTTTTCTCAAAATAGACATTTTATGACTTAAACACTTATAACACCAGGCTCTTCCATTACTATTGTTGTCTCACGTGTCATAACTGTGTGTCAGTTATTCACAGCTCATAGTGGAGTTTCCAATGGCTGTTCTAGTCACATGTGCCCTGCTCCTTCTATGCTGTTCATTGGCTGGAATTCTTGTTGGTCCCCTGCCAGATTTTTCAGACCCCCTGTTGGTGAGTCTCCTTCTTTCCTTTCCTGTCTATTGTTTTATTGCCCTCCGGGCCAAACCATCACTTGTTTGTTCCTCCTACATCAATTATTTTAAGGTATAACCCCTCTGTAACAGCCTTCTCACAGTCCAGTAATGCAAGCACATGGTCTGAAATACAATTAGAGCATAAGCTTATTTGACAATCACAGATTTCCCCCATTTTGGAGATAAGTGCTTGCTGATGATTAGCAGTGATTTTGCCAATACAGACACAGTGTGACACATTTTGCAGCTTTGCTTGGATTTGTTGCTTTGATTGTTTATCGGTATGTTCAATTCAGCTGAACAGCTTAACAACTCAGGGGCGTTGTTATGCTCGAGGAGGAGCAGACTGCCTTAAAACACCTTAGCTGTTCTAAAATCACTGTGAAGCACGGCCTCTTGGGGCTTATTCTTTTAGTAAGACCATGTACACCAATTACAAGCCTTAAAAACTCATTATTAGGTGCATAAACTTGGAGATCATAAGCCAAAAACTCTGTTTTCCCCATCCACACATTTACGGTAGAAACTGAGTTTTTAGAAAGCTTCACCCCGGAAGGCATTTTCGACAAGGTCTGTTTCCAGTAATCAAAAACCCACGTATGTGTGGACAAGGCCTTAGAGAGGTTTACGTTGCTCGAATTGAAGAAAAATGGCTAACAGTTGAGATGGGATTCTGCAGGAGGGCAGGGGAAGAAAAGCTTGCTGTTCACTGTTACAGGGATTTGAACCACGTGGAACCATCATCGGAAACCGCTTGTCTGCTTGGGCTAAGCTACAAGGGAACGTGGGTCCTGGAAAAGCATTGTCTTTATCGCCACCAAAACTTGAGGACAGGGCTGTGGACAGGTTTGGAGCAGTCCATCTATTGTCATTGTGGATTGAGAACCTCCCTGTTGCATGTACTTGGGCCGCCAAACCCCTCCACGCAGATGCATGCCTAATTATTTAATGTGAAATGTTGTTTTAGCGAATGTTTAGAGGCGGAGTCTTTAAACAAAACCACCTATCTAGAAGCAAATTAAAACCATTTTAAATGGATAGTTCTGTGGATTGTTGAACTGCAGAACCAAGTCTTTATTGTTTTGAGCACTTGGTGTATTTGTCTCACACAAGATCTTGCGTATTGGCGGAACAAAATTGGATAAACACATATAACAATCTGATGCTGAGCGCCGAGAGAACCCCTTAACTAATTATTAATAAATAGTGGCTTACACCTATGGCAAGGCACAGGTCACTGTGCCAAGCTCAAAGGTCAAATTCACAAATGACCCTTTCTTTGCTCACTTATCCCTCACAATGAAACTGCATCAAAGGTGGTGTTGCGTCATCTATGGGAAAATTGCCCATGAAAGCTTTTGATTTCTTACCATATTGACTGTGTGGAGAGATGTGTGTGGGCCGAGAAAATGCATTTGTTTTTTGTATCATGTGTGCTAGGACAGATGTAGGGCAAATTTAGATGAGCACCCCCCTAAAACCAACATATGGGGATAAATCAATGAGTAACTCCCAATTATCACTGTGCTAGTTCTAAAATTTATAAATGAGTGTAACTAGTTCAGGAAGGAAACTCGAGCAGAGCTACATCAGCTGACAGCAGCCTGTAAGCTACCAGCACGTCAGCATCAGCAGGCACACAATTGGAGGAGACACACCACGAGGTCATACAGCGGTCTATTTGAAAGACGTCAAGCTCACTTTCTTCCGCTGCTGTTTGCAATGCCTTTTCATGCTCTGCAACATGCTGTTTGGTTTTTTGCTTGCCACCTCCCCCCCAGCCTCCACCTGTTTGGTTCTGCTCACATCGGGGGGATTTTGATTTCTGTTCATGACTATGTTTGTATGTTTGCTATGCCTACGTAGGACATTCCTCCAGAGCAGAACCGCCGCCAAAATACAATGTAATGCTTATACCCATGAATAAATTATTCTATTTTATTCCAACGTGAGTTTTCCTGACTGAACTGTTATTGTTGCTGCCATCCCAAGGACCAATTTGACACCAAACATGGCTTAATTGCTTTGAAAATATGAGATATAGGAGGAATTGAAGGTGTGAAAAGCATAATTTGGCTACATTTTTCATCAGAAATTGATAGTTTAAGATTAAAATTAATATAGTTCCCAAAGTGATCCACCCGAAATATTTGGCAAAAAGTAGGTGCAGTATGCCAAGTTCGTTTGCACAGTTTCAAGAAGTTCTTTCACCGGTAGCAATGTAGTAGGACGGCTGCATGTGCACTATTGGAAAATATACTGAGTACAAATGAAAACGCACCACTTGAAAAAAGTCAATATTTAAGTTCAAATGAACTTCAATATAATTTTTATACAACAACAACACTAAAGTGACGTCACCCGACATGCCAGGTGCAAGAAATGCGAGAATTTAAAGTTAACTGTAACGCTAGGCAATTTTTTGCAAAAACGCACACCACGGGAAAAATGAATTTCACTCTGAATTTGTGCACACATTGCCTTTAAAAGCATGTGAATCCGAATAAAGTTTCACTTCTTCACTGCCACATGTGAAACGTCGACACTATGCCGCGACTTACAGCCCCTGAACGGGAACGTGCCATAGGCATGCTTCAAATTGGCGCCAGCACCAGGGAAATTGCCAGACGACTACACAGCGCACACACAACGATCGCAAGACTCCATCAAAGGTTTCTGCAAACGGGAAGCACTCGGGACCGTCCTCGACCGGGTCAAGAACATGTGACAACGGCACGTCAGGACCTTCAGATCGAACGGGATCATGTCCGAGACCGAACACTACCAGCGACAAGAACGGCTGCTCAAGTCCAAGGACGATGTGGATTCATTCACCCCAAGTACGGAACCATCTGCGAGCTGCAGGCCTGTGTGCACGACGTCCTTATTTCGGCCTCATATTGACGGATCGTGACCGAAACCAGCGTCTACAGTGGGCAAACAGGCACCAGAATTGGCGACTACGACAAAGGCACAGTGTCATCTTTTCTGACGAGTCACGATTTCACTTAAGGAACGCAGATGGCCGTATACGTGTTTGGCGGAGACGCGGTGAACGTTATAACGCCGATTGTGTCGTTCAAACGGACCGTTGGGGTGGTGGCAGTGTTATGGTGTGGGGTGGAATAAGCTACCATCACAGAACCCCTCTCCATATCTGCAGAGGAAGGGTGAACGGCATCTACTACCGGGACCAGGTGCTGCAGAACCATGTTGTGCCGTTCTTCAACCAACACCACAATGTCCACATGTTCCAACAGGACAACGCTAGGGCACACACTGCAAGGGTGTCCATGCAGTACCTTGCACAGCAGAACATCCCCGTGCTTCAATGGCCAGCTCTGTCACCCGACCTCTCCCCTATCGAGCACTTATGGGATGGAATTGGACGACGTCTTTCACGTCGACGCCAGATGGACAACACCCGAGAACTTGAGGTTGCCCTTGTTCAGGAGTGGAATGCTATCCCTCAGAACACTATCCAGAGACTGATCAACTCCATGCGACGACAATGCACCACGTGTCAATGCAAATGGCGGTCACACCCGTTATTGACTTTCCTGTTTGACCCCTACACCAGTTAAACCTCTCTCGCGCATAAACATAATCGTGAATGAAATTGAATGATGTTTACATGTCTTCTTAAATCATTCATTATCTCAAATGCATTATACATATATACTTCACATATCAATCCGTGGAGCTATTCCAGATTTCGTGAGTGGTGCGTTTTCATATGGACTGAGTATAGAAGAAAATCTAAAAAGCCATTTTGAGGCAAAGGAAAACTAGATCATGAAAACATTGGATAAATAGGTCACAGTGGATCCAGTATTCATCATTTGCCATCATAGAAATAATTTGGAAAAGCAGATATTATATCTGGATCTCTTTTAGATCAAATCTCTCTCGAAAAGATCCAGCATGTACTGTGTGTATTATAAAGATGAAAGATTTGTGGTCAGCAATATGTTGCGGTGTAATTAGTTGAATATCTCATCTTAAGTTGACATCTAAGCCACTAATTACGTTTCTTTCCATTTGTTGAGAGCTTTTCGAAATGTATAATTGTAAGGCTAAATGTCTTTGGTTTGACACCTGAAATAACCCAGGTAGTATAATACACTTGCAACATGCGCACACACGCCATTCGTTCTTTTCCCTGCAGGGCATGTGCAATAATAGTCTGTAATAGAATCATGAACTAGAGTAACATCAAACTCAATCCATGTTGTACTTAGTTTGACTCAGGTGATGTGAATGTATCTGACAACGTATAAGGTTATCAAGGTGTTTGTGCACCCAAACTTCATGGTCTCCCTCATCATTAGTGTTCAGCTCTGTATCCTGGTGCCTGTTTGAACTGATAACATCCACATGCCAAAGTTTGTAAGTTTTCCATAGAAAGTTCGGGAAACTTGACATCAGCACTTTCCAAGGATGGTGTGCATACAGCCGTCCTACTACATTGTTAACGGTGAAAGAATTTCTTGAAACTTTGAGCAAATGAACTTGGCATACTGCACCAACCTTTTTACAAAATATTTAGGGTGGATCACTTTGGGAAGTATACACATTTTAATGTTAAACTTCCAATTTCTGATGAAAAATGTAGCCAAATTATGCTTTTTACAGCTTCAATTCCTCCTGGGTCTAATATTTTCAAAGCAATTAAGCCATGTTTGGTGTCAAATTGTTCCTTGGGATGGCAGCAATAATAACAGTTATACATTTTAGAACTAGCACTGTGATAATTGGGAGTTATTCATTGATTTATCCCCATATGCTGTTTTTTTTTGGGGGGGGGGGGGGGTCTCATCTAAATTTGGCCCACATCTGTCCAAGCACACATGATACAAAAAACAAATGTATACTCAGCCAAAATAAAAACTTCACACTCGTTTGGAGGTCGATAAGTTGAACATACAAGAATTGAGGTTTTAAATAATGATTTTATTTAATTCTGTACTCATTAAAGATGGTGTATCATAAAAATAATGTCCATAATGTAACCAGTTCCACCGGAAATGCTACGGAAATGTCCAAGAGTAAAAATGGTAAGTTACAACTTGAATAAGAGCAGTGCGCAGGCAATTACGTATGGTTTGGGCAGTCACATGACCTCTAAACAATTCATTCCTAGTGGACGTTCCTGTGACAAATCGATTATGCAAATGACGTAAGACTTCCGTCGGTCTTCTGCTTTTGACGTCACATGTGGGCTACCAGAACGAGGTCGGTCAGCTGTGGTGCCAGTTTGTTGGAGACGTGGATAGTCTCTCGAATGCATCCCATAACCCTTGCAACGTCAGTGACGGACGTTTCCGCATTCAGCATGCCAATGGCACATTCTTGCTGAATGTTTGACAGCCATTGCATTGAAAATCAACGAATAATTAACTGTAAAAACTTGTTTTTCCGAGATGTCACTCTAACGTGCTAACGTGAGCTCAGTTGCACATCTCTCATATAGTCACGTGACTAGGAACACGAGAAAACGTGGTTTCAGCTTAAAGTAGGCTCGCATGTGCTACGTACCTGTGCATGTCGGAGTTGATGTGTGTCATGAAGTCTTTGACAACGCATTTACCCCTTGTGATAATAAAAACTTGTTTATTAAAAGTTTCAAGAAAATGTTTACAAATTTATGAGTGTGAAGTTTCTTTTTTGACTCAGTGTATTTTCTAGGCCCACATACATCTCTCCACACAGTCAGTATGGTAAGAAATCAAAAGCTTTCATGGGCAATTTTCCCATACTGACGCAACACCACCTTTGAAGCTGCTGTGGTTAATACTTTTGAATAAGGCCTGGAGAAAAGTTGAAGGTCACTGAGCCAAGGTCAAAGGTCAGATCCACTAATGGCTCTTACCTTGCACATCTATCCCTCACAAAGAACCAGCATACCAAATTTGAAGCTCCTGTGGCCAACACTTTCAGAGATATGGCCTGGACAAATTCTGAAGCTGCCGCCCGCCTGCCCAGACGCCGCAGGGCATAAGAATACCCCATCAGCCCATAAAGGACTATGGGGTAAAAATGAATCACAGTGAAGTTAACATAAAAAATTGAATACCTATTTGGCAGACCAATTTTGTTATTGATCCAAGCATGAATAACAATGTTCGTTTTCATTTGTGGTCAATTACAATGGCACATAAAGTGCTTTAATGCTAGTCATAAACAAGTCTGTCAACTGAAGCACCAAGAGCCTGACTAGTAATGGACTCATTCAAATTGAAAATAATGTAAAGGCCTGTCTCCTTCAGGTTATGTTGTACATTTTAGGGGAAATTATTTTATGGGCTTTTTAAAGCTCGTTTTCATGGCCCCATTAGGCTACCTTGTAAAGCTGAGAAAGCTACAAAAAAATACAGATGTCAGAAATTATGACTACCAGTCAACATGGTGAATATGGTATGGCAAACGGATTTAAATGAAAATTTGTCCTATAAATGAATCACTGTTGTATACAGAAAATGACACACGTACAGCTAACAGTCTTGTGGAAGTGTCATTTATTCTTGCTGCCTTTTAGCATGTGGACAATGTATGATGATGTCTATATCTGCAGTTCTTTGGATGCTAGTAGAGGAACCCTCAGCAGAAGCCGGCGAACTCCCCGAATCCGACCCAGGAGAATGGTGGACAGGGAGCTGGCCCGGGATTCCTTCTTTTGTGATTCTCCAGGTGATGAATCTACGGGCTATTTTAGGGGCCTCTTGTTATACCTTCGAACATCTGATTCGTATATGCTGGATATTTTAGCGCAGAGAGTGGGGGAGGGGTCCAAAAATTAGCATTTCACTGTCCTCCAGGGCTGAGATTTGCTTGGTTTTCCACCCTTTCTTTACCTGAGAGTCAGGTGTAAAGACAGTCTAGCCAATCAGAAGCACTAACTGCAGTTGATAAGTTATAATCACCTGGGGAAAGAAAAAGCAAACCAGGGCTTGACTTGTATTTGAGGGCCAAAGTGGATGATGCCTAGTTTGTATTTACTGCCGGTACCCTTATGAAATTTTTCACAATTTTTTTTTAATAATTGTGGCATAACTATAGTGTTACTATAGCTTGCACAGTATGACTAGAGTAGCACTATAGCCATTACATTACAACTATAGTATTACCACAGTAAACGATACCATGATATTACTATAGTCCCAGAGGCGGTCCATCAGCAGTAAGGAAGGCCTTCGGAAACCTTACCTTTCAGTATGTAATAACCTAAATCTCTCAGTTTACTTTTTACGATTAGCAACAGTTGCTCAGACTAATTGACTAATCTTAATTGGAAGAGGTGTTGGTGGCCAGTAGGTTGCGTTCTTCCCTCTGGTGTAATAATCCCCAATGCCCCAGAGCAGTGATGGGGACACTGTACTGAAGGAGACGCTGTCTTCCAGATGAGATGTTAAACCGAGGTCCTGACTGGTTGTGGTCATTAAATATCCTCTGACACTCATCGACAAGTGTAGGGGGTTGCTCGATGTCATGGCTAAAGTCCCAACCTGGCTCTTTTGACCTGCCACCTAATCATCCCCTGATCTAATTGGCTGTGCAACTTGTTCTCTGCCTCCCCATCTCAACCCGCAGGTCTCCCTCGAAAAAGAGATTTCAATCTCCACAGGACTTCCCTGGTTAAATAAAGGTTAAATAAAAAAAAAACAGCTTGAATGACAGTCAAATTTATTTTTGATAGCATTGTAATACATTGCACCACAAAATAATTTGGCGTTTTCTTCCGCACATAAATGGCGACTTAAAATATCAAATGTCTTTATAAATTGTGCACTCGTGTAGAGGCTCAGATTTGCATAAATTGGTTTGGGAGGCTCATTAAGCAATATGCCACAAGAATCTGTTCTACAATCTGAATGTAGTCATGGCTAAAGTGCGCTGTTAGGTACGATGCAGAACTGAGTGACAATTGTAAGGATGGCGAAAATAAATGCTGCAAAGTCAGCAAAAGTTAAATTTATTTTTTGCATTTATATTGCCAACCTTCTAATGCCATATCAATTATATAAACATAGACAATAGGCATTCAGTTTTTCATTATCATTTCTTATTACAGGTCATGTATTGGTCTTGGTTGTTCAGTCGATAAATTCTTTGATTATTAATCAGTTGAACTTAATCGAGAACAGCTTGAGGACAATCGAGCAGTAAAGGGTGCGGTTACTGAAGGCCCTTAGAACACCTGATGGCACACCACTGTATAGTCCACCCAGCTGTATTGCTGTAGTGTAAGTAACTATTTTATCACTATTGTAATACTACACTATGACAGGGAAAATACCATCCATTTACTATAGGATAACTATAGCTTGGAACTACAGAAGTTTTTCATAAGGGTACATAGACCTTAGATATGAAAAAATACCTCTCGCTACATAAATGATAGGCTGAACAGAACTGAAATTGAAATCACACTGTTGCTGCTCCATCAGTAATTAAAAGAGAGGAAATGCTGTAAACCGGTCCCTCTTGTGAATAGTTTCATGTTTGCCCACGACCCCCTTCCTCGTACTGCAGGAGAACACTACGCCCAACTGGTGTTCCGCTCAGGAAATTCAGCCAGTCTGTGGAGCCTCAAGGCCATTCATTCCATGTGTGAGATGGAGCAGGCAAGAGTGAGTCTGCTTTACCCACCTTGCAGACGTGCAGCCATTAGATTCCTTGCAACCAATAGCACAAGACAATGGCCACTGGGCACACAACATAGGAAGACTATTCCATTTGTCTCCTCCTTCCCTTGTTACTTCTCCTTCCTACCTCCCTTCCCTGACCTCCAGGAAGTATAAGGTGGAGGAAGGGAGGGAAGGACAGGAGGAGACAAGGAGGACACGAGGGAAATTAGAAATGGTACAGTCATGTTCCCTCTGCCACCATCCATATTCAACGTCTATTAACGATAAAGTGGCTCCATCACAGCTTCAGTAACACAGGAAACTATTCGCATCACCACATCACATTGTCGTGGCCATTACACGGTTAAATACATTAATTTTATAAGAAATTACCCCCTCGCAATTTTTAACAGACACTGGGCCTGTTGCTGGGAATTATACCCCGAATAACTCGGACCAAGAAAGTGCCTCATGCATGAAACTCATTCTGGTTACACATATTAGCGCTTTATGCACACTGTGAAAAGCAGCTGATGCTAGCGCCAACGGAAAAAAATCCAGGTTAGTGCATTTCTCAGCAGCCCTTGTTTTTCACTTTCTTGGAATTGCTTCCGCTGTCTAACTCAGGCTTGGAAAGGCTCCCATGCCGGAAAATCTCTCTGGTTACCTGTAATTGTCTCTAATGCTCTCTGTAAAAACCACTTGATGCTGGGTTCAACAGGAAAAAAAAAAAGAATCCAGAAGAGTCATCGGAGGCCATACTGACCAGTTAATTCCCATTCTGAAATAGACGTCAAATTACAAATACTTAGAATTCACAAACGTAGATTTTCTATGCTATCGTGCAGTGCCCGTTAAAAATGTGCCTGTTTGATAATAGCCGATCGCTCAATAATCAGTAATGCTGCTTGCTGCTTTTGCGAGGATGGCTCAGCTAAACAACCTCTCACTTGACACTTCGCTACCTTAGGTCCTCAGCAATACAGCAACCAATTGTGAAGTCAATCGGATGAATGGTTTTCAAAAAAAAAAACGAAGGGCAGGCATACAAACATACTGACAAACTGATGTGGATTATTGTGCGCAGGCATTTCTATGTGTTTAGACTAGAGTGCTAAGTGAAGTCAAAGTAATGCAGTTCTCCCTTTCCCCCAGATTCGTTCTCATGCATCATTCCAAGACCTCTGCAAGCAAGCACGAATGGAGGTGGGAGGAACCACTGCAAGACAACAGTGCTGTCCAAGCTGGTCTCTCGGAAACTATCTGGCCGTTCTGAGCAATGCGACCTCGTGCCTGGGGCTAATGGATCAGCAAGTCTTCGACAGCCTGGGCCTCCTCCGGCAGTGTGCTCCCTATTACCATGATGGAAGCCTGAGCCCGTCCTGTTCTAAGCGGGGAAAGATAGGTCACTGTGCCTCTGTACCACCTCAGTGCAAGCATACCAGCGCCGTCTACCATATTCTCCATTATTTAGTTGACAAAGATTTCCTGTCACCACAGACAGCAGTTTACAAAGTCCCCTCTCTCAAGTATAGCCTACTCTTTCTACCCGTGGAAAAGGGTGATTCCATGATGAAAATATACTTGGACAACTTGGAGGATCGTGACCTCACGTACAAGAACACGACTATCACGGGGATGGATTTAGGCATCAAACGGACGCTTTTCAGGTACTATCTGGCTCGGGACTCGGTCTACCCAGTACTAGCAGTAATGACACTGTGCATAACTGTGGCCGTTTACCTTCAGTCCCTTTTTCTGTCAGTAATGTCTTTGGCAGCAATTACAGCCTCCCTCCTGACATCCCATTTCTTATACAAAGTGGCATTTAAACTCACTTTCTTCCCTTTTATAAATCTTACTGCCATCTTAGTCCTGCTGGGGTGCTGTTCCAATCAGGCCTTTATATTTGTAGACCTCTGGGATCTCCAGCTATCCCAGAAACCCCCTGCCACACTGGAGAAGAGAGTCAACAGGGTACTTCAGGAAGTGGGATACTTGATACTGTCTTCGGGTTTGACTTCTAGTGCCGCTTTCTACTCAGGATATATGAGCAGCGTCACGGCCATTAGGTGCTTTGCGGTGTATCTTGGCACTGCCTCCCTAATCAGCTCGCTCCTAGCCTTGATCTGGTTGCCCTGCTCCCTGATTTTGCGTGAACGTTATGCTATGTCAGTTACCTCCTCCACTTCTGGTGGGAAGCCATGCTGTGCCTTCAGTCCAGGTGGATTCTGGGAAACTAGCGCCCGAAAACGATGCCTCTTCAAGATGGTGCGAAAGCTCAGAGGTTTAAAGCGTGGACTTGCCGACACTTCAGATTTGCTGTTCATAAAACTTCTGCCGTGTGGAGTGGTGAAATTTCGATATATTTGGATATGTTGGTTTGCGGTGCTTGCAACGGGAGGAACCTACATCACATGTGTGGATCCAGGCATGAAGCTTCCAACCTTGCATAGCAAGGTCACACAGCTGTTCCGCTCCAGTCACCCATTTGAAAGGTATGACGCAGAATACCGGCACCAATTTATGTTCGAGCGCCAAAAGACTGGGGAGGACACGCCCATGACAATTAATCTTGTGTGGGGTGTTCTTCCAACTGATAACGGAGATCACTTGAACCCCAAAAGTAATGGCTCTTTAGTATTTGACCAGCACTTCAACATGAGCAGTCTAGAGGCCCAAGTGTGGTTGAGAGAGTTGTGCAGGAAACTTCAAAACCAGAGCTTCTATTCAGTGCCGTCTTCATCAGCTAAGGAGGAGGCATGGGGTGATAACACTTGTTTTGTGGATCAGCTCATACAATGGGTGTCCATCAGACGCTGCTCTGAGAATGACGATGTTTTTACCTTCTGCTGCAATAATATTCCTTTCCCTTACCCGTCGACCGTTTTTGAGCATTGTCTGAGTATGATGGCAGCAGAGAAGCATGTCGTTGGGAACAAGGCTAACACTGCTGGGCCGTATTTTGACTCAGAAGGTCGAATTGCTGGATTGGTCATAGAGTTTAAAACCACCAGTCTTTACAGTTTCAATTTCAGCAAAACGGCAGACTTCTACAAGGAGATTGAGACGTGGTTTAACAAGGAAATATCAGGGGCTCCACCGGGACTTCAGAGAGGATGGTTTGTCAGCCAGTTAGCACTGTATGACCTCCAACAATGCCTAAGCTCAGAGACCTTTGTAGTTGCAGGCTTTTCAGTGATTCTGACTTTTGTTGTACTCCTCTTGACCACGTGGAATGTTCCGCTGAGTATCTACGGCACTGCCGCAGTGGGAGGAAGCGTATTTGTCACCATTGGACTCCTCGTTCTGCTCGAGTGGCAGTTAACCGGCCTGGAGGCTCTCTTTATATCCGCTGCTGCAGGGCTGTCGGTCGATTTTACTGCTAATTACTGCATTTCCTACAGCCTCGCTCCGCACTCTGACCGGCTGGGACGGGTGGCACACTCCTTGAAGAGGATGGGCGCTCCAGTGGCCATAGGAGCGGGAGCCTATTTCTGTGTCGGTGTCATCATGCTGCCTTCGACTGCCCTGCTGTTCCGCAAACTGGGCATCTTCCTGCTGCTGGTGAAGTGTGTTGCCTGTTGCTTCGCCACCTTTTTCTTCCAGTCCTTGTGCTGCTTCTTTGGGCCGCAAAAGAATTGCGGACAGATCCTCTGGCCGTGCACTTCAGCCAGAGGTCAATATGTGGTGAAAGGGTCTGAACACATGCTGTCCTCCTGCTCGGCATCGAGACAGGGATCCTCAGACTCTGAAGCTAATGGGGCTTTTGGGGCTGGGGGAAGGTCCCATCTCAAGAGGAGTTTTGACAGAGGATGTAGCGGAGGCCCTCACCTTTGCCCAGGCCATCAGAGGCACAGTCTGAGACCAAGCAAGGGTGGTAGGGAACCCGAACAGTACGAGCTGCAGCCACTAGCCTGCCAACTAAACGACAGCTTCGAGAACAGCACGTGCACTAGCAAACTGTCTAACAGGCCTTCGGTCCTGTCTGATGAAATCCAGTTCCACAACCTGAGCCCTGGAAAAGACTTGGAGGGGCAAAATGTGGAAAATCCCAGCAAGAGCTCATCTTGCAGGCACCTCAACAGCTGTAATCCCCCTGCCCTTCAGACATCGTCGCCATACAAGGAGAACTCCCTTTGGCCTGCAATGGCTTCTACTGGGGACCTGAAACAGGGGCGGCTTTTATGCAAGAGGTGCCGGAGCCAATCAGGCGGTATTAGACACTGGAACGTCTCCCCGTCATCTTCTTCCAGCATGGAGGACATGCAGACCATGGATATTAGCCCCCGGCATTCGCTGTCCACAGAAGGAGCTGCCGGCAGTCCTTTCAAGTGCCAACCCCGTCAAAATCTCCACTCCTCCCAGTCCCAGAGCTCGTTTGATGGGCTGGAGGACTCCAATGAGACTTGCTTGAGTGACATTTTACCTGGACCTTCAATCACAGAGGCTTCCTGTGAGGCTTCAGGAGAGCCTGAACCGGGCCATTTGAATGGCAGAAGGGATGCCTTGCGTCTGTCCCTAAAGGAAACCACATTTGAGCCATCAGGGGCTGGGAAGGGCCGGAACAGCCAAGAAGGGTTACCTGTGATCCTGCCCAATAGTAAGCCAGGAATGCCTGATGTATGGATCAAGAGGGAGGGGCAAAGTGGGGATGGAAGCTGATGATTAATGACAATAATATGAAGATCCCTGTGCGAAAAATACTTAAGTTACATTTTGGACAAATCAAGTTCAGCATGAAAACATGTTGTATTTGTCTAGCCAAGGCTATAAATGAAGATCCCAGTGCTAAAAGAACTCAAGTCACAAAATGTCCATTTTTAGAAAATTAAAATTGACTTATATAGGTAATTACTAAAGACGTTTTCGTATTCTGTAACTTAAGTCCTATTAGTTCTTGGGTCTTCATATGTTGTTAAGAAAGAACAGAACCTCTGCACTTGTTAGATGTCAGTGTCATATAATATTTTGGGGCCAGTATGCACTTTTAATTTAGTCATGCTTGTTCTGAGATGCATTTTGTTGGTTGCTCACTAAACATCTCTATAATCACCTAATTTGTGTGACTGGATACAAACCAAGTAGCTATTGAGCAATTCATAATACTGTCCATTTCCGTCCATACCCATTTAATATGGAAATCCATGGAATTCAAAATTTAATGAGCTTGCTTTACATTATGTATGATATGCAGAACCAACAAGCTGGCCTCAAACACAGGGAAGCCCATTACCTAGCCTTATGTGTAACGTTAGTGATTCAGTTTTCATTTCTGTGCCTCTTATGATGCGGATGCCTAAAAAATGTCTGCCTGAGAAACTACAGTGGTGTGGAGCTGGTTGCTGAGACTTTTCTGGTTGCCATGGTGCTATCGCCAAAACTTAAAGCTCCATAATCTAGTGTTAAGGATTTCCTGATCCCATACAGCCCCACGAGTTTGACTAACCAAATGTGCAATTACTATAGAAAATGAAATTGTGTCATAAAGACTCCATTAAGGAGAGATGGCATTTGAAAATGGGTAAACCTGAAAAGTGGACATAAATAAGTAGCTACATAAAAATGAAAAAAAAAAAACAGAAATCTTACTTTGAAAATTAGAACAACTCTGACAGTATCTAAATGAAAGTGATACCATATCGATATTGTAAAATAACTGATTTAGTCTTTTTTTTTTTCCAAAATAAAACAGCCTAATATTGCTTCATATACTTATTAGCCCTACCAACTAAGTGAGATGGGACTAATGTAATTGGCTGTCTCTTTGTTCATCTGTCTGACAGTGAGCAAAATATTCAAAAGATTACATGGCCAATTTTGACTAATTAAAACATCGGTAGGCAATATTAAGGTCAGGTTGTGATTTAATTTTGGGGATGTTATGATGTACTGTTATGATGTAACCTTGTAAAAACATAAAATCGTGTTTTGGTGATATCTCACGGACTGTGTCATGTCGACTTGCTGTTCACACTAAAAATGTAATCTACCCAGTATCTAAGACTTTACAATTTATTATCACAAAATATTGCTCGTTTTTTTGGATATTGAAGTTTCAAAGATTTGCCAGTCAAAGTCAGAAGTTGCAGGTTTTTCTAAATGTCTTTAAAACAATGGGTTCTCAAGCCCTCTTGACGGAACAGAATTTCCCTTTGAGGGATAGCTTTTTTTGAGCAAGAAGAAACAGGCAGGTGAAAATGGATAAAAATGGAGAACACGAATTGTCATGATACAGTGACTATGATGTTGCTTTTAGTAGGGCTATGCCCGCTATGGAGTGCCCCTCCATTCTGTATATTTATCTATTTATTTTGTGAATATTCTGTTAACAACCTTTAACAGTCATCCTGAGAATGGAATCCTCAAGAGCTTGAATTGTGCTCATGGAAAAGACAGTGGTGGGAACACTAAAAAATTAAAGCACTTCATATGAAAAAAAAAAAAAACTGTGTGTTATTTTTGGATACATCAATCAGCAGAGACCACACCATGAAGACCACGTGTATTGTCTACTTAACATTTCCACATTTTTATATGTGCCGTGTATTCCATAAGTAGTACCTCATGTGTTAAACATTTCTTTGATTAGCGATACACTGCTGATCCATTGGTCGAAATATGAGTTCAAGTAAACCTTTCCAGCATATCTTGCACCCAGGAAAAATATGAGGTGCTCTGAATTGAGATTTACAAGCACAGATTTCTTATTTTTGGAAAATAACATTGTCTCATATGAACTAAGCTCTCACTGCGTTGCGTACTTTGAGTAAGGCATAATTCACTTTTTGGGTTTATATAATTCTTAGTTATTTATGTATCACCTCACTGAGTTTTCATGTGTAATTAGGGATATTTTTGATTTAGAGAAGATTTTAGAGTCCAATCAGCTTTACATGAGGCATGTTTACATACCACTAGGGGTGTGGAGACATAAAGCATCTAGAAGTTGTGTCCCAAAAGGTTTCTTTTTGTAAACAGAGAATTAAATCATGTAACAGTTTTTCGCTCCAAGCCAGTTGTAGGAAAAGCGGGTAGTTTGAAATTACTTTTCAGCAAATTTCCAAAAATTTGATTAAACTTCGCTTGACATTAAATGGATATATGACCAGTGAGAGACTCGGAAGGGCTTTGACTTGACACTAGTTTGCTGTAACCAGTGTTTTCAAAATTAAATTTTTTCTTCAAATTTGAACATTTTTTGGTCAATTCCCGATAAATATAAAAGGAAACTTTGTACAATAAAATATAGCTGTAGTTCCACTTACTTGAGCTCAAAGCACCAATATTTGAAGAACAAAGTTTTTTCAACAAGGTTAATGAGTACTAGCTCATCAAGTAATATGGGAAACTTTTCAAATATTGCGCTTTGAAATATCTTTTTCAATGAGCAGGCTAGAAAGTCTATCCTTCAGATTCTGAAAGCATAACAGTGCAAAATGCCCCCTTTCAGAAAGCTGCTTGAACATTCGAGCTTTTTGGTACCTTGCGACACTTCAATGAAGTTCTTCCACCAAAAAAAAAATATTGAAGTTTATCTGCCCTCCCCAAACGGGCATAGTGATTTTGCTACACAAATCATCACAACTGACAAAGCAGAAAATATGTAACCTGCTTGAATTTATTAGTAATTTTGAAATAAACTGTATTTGTAATGACCGTAAGATTTCACAAAGAATGACTGTGAAAAGTATTGGTTGATACTCAGGACAGATTACTAACTGCAAGTGGGCACAGTGCCTCCGAGTGAGTAATCTAAATACAAGATTGCACTGCTCAGTCAGTCATTGGAGGAATCTAACAACGAAGGTTTCTTATGCCCAATTAACTTTAAAAGCGCAAATTTTGTATCAATATTATTCACTTCAGCTGTACATGCATGAGAGATTTCTACATTTAAATATGACGATACAGCAATATTTCCTTTGTTGGGAACAAAAGCAAACTGCGTGTTGCTCACATACTTCAGACCACTCAATAACCACACCAGAAAATTAAATATGCTTTTAGGAATTCTGAAGACATAAAAAAAATTTTAGAAGTATTAAATATAAAAATGAGCATCGATATTGTTTGGTTCGATGATGCGCACTCAAGTGGTTCAGAGATTCCATTCGTTTCCCCATCCCCATCTGTACAAAAGAATACTGTAATCATCACCATGGGACATGAAGCCTGGATGCTGATATTTTGAGACAATGTGACCACACCATGAACCCACCCACCATAGAAGAAGACTGATATGAATTGCATCATCAGAACAAGTGTTTGCTTTGTGTTTTACAGACTTGCCTCATCATTAGCATAAAGCATCCTTATGTCCCATTTACAGTATGAACTAATTTTTTTTTTTTAACAACTAGCAATAGCCTACGGTCTGACTACCATACTGCGCTACAAAGGCTAACATCAACTACAAAATAATTTAAGCAGCAAAAAATGGCTTCAGAATTTGTTTGCTGTCCCAACAAACAAATAGTTGGCACATTTATGATACATCATGGTTAACCGACTTGCTAGGGTATAATTTCTATCCAAATAAATCTGTTACTTTTAGGCCGAGAACTGCACAACTCACATTTTATCCAATGTGTAGTTACTGCACTTAGGCTATGTAAGGCAGCATAGATGTCTAAATAACGCGCGGTAGCAGGTACAACATATCTCGCTCCGGCAAGTTTCTCAGAGCTTTTGTGTCGACTAAGTTGTATAAAAAAATAAAAAATCTCTAGATTCTTGTGGTTTTTCTACCCGCAGCAATTAGCAGATATTTAAGCGCTAGGGAATTACGTCCCACTGCTTATAAGACAACACTGTTCCCTTGGAAACCAGAAGTTAGAGGGCTCATTATTTTAACTATCTCTAATAAGATGCCACACATCAAATTTTAACATAATCGGATGAAACTTAATGATTTTATTGACACAATTTTTGTCCCAATTCCCCTTGATATTTATCTCAAACGTTAATAACCAGGTGCCCCTAGGAATAAAGTGTTGTTTATCAGAGAATGTGGAATTGACAGTTGCATCTTTTCAGCTTGGTTTGAACCTGATGTGACTATGGTTGAAGAGAAAGATTTCTGAACTTTGCCTCATATTTTTGTGGAACTTCAACCAAGTTTCTGCAAAAGAAAGTAACTTGTATTCTAGAGTATTGTGTGGAAATGACTGCAGCAGTGGTCAACAGTCATGACAAGTGAGGACACTACATGCAACAGAAGCCGATATGGAAGTACTTGACAATTATAATAGTTTTCAAATATTTTGACACAATTTAATGACCAAGTAAAATAAGGTATGGTGGCATATTACAGAATCTTGCTGAAGTAACTGATATTACTGCCCTGCATTAGGTTTGCTAGAGATATTACATGACATTATGATCTGTGCCGCATATTTCATCGGCACAAGTCAGTTTAAGTCTGTTTTTGTTGGATGTTTATGAAATCATTAAGGACCTCATTCATTGTGCTGGGTCCTGGCAACTATTTTTTGGTTTCATATTTTTCTGCAAGCCCCTCCACAAATAACCTGGAGCAATTTTGGGAAGCCAGCTACTCCTGGGAAGGTTCAGTACTGTTTCAAGTTTTCTTCATCTGTAGACGATGGCTCTGATCATGATTCGCTGGAGTCCCAAAGACTTTCCTGACTGGCGGATGTCAACAACTTTGTTTCTTACCCTTCCCTCCCCCCCAAAAAAGGTACCATGTAATTAACAGAATATAAGTCAGCATTTTGCATGTCCACAACTATCATGCCATGCAACAGCATATCACCTTCACATTGCATTAGTCAGACTGTTGACTGTACATTGTCTGACTCCTCTTCTACAGTTGTATGACACTATTGGATATTGGAGGGAACTGAAAGACTCCATCAAGTGTGCCAGTCCAGAGCATCCCAGACATACTCAACAGTTGATATATCTAAGGAAATCCCAGGAGAGGGAAGCACTGGGATATTTTCAGTGACCAGGACTTCTGTACAGAGCCTTACAGCTATGCATGGTCATGCTGAAACCTAATCGAAAGCAGTGGATGAATGACATGACAACTGGCCTCAAGATCTCACTGCGATGTTGCAGCGTTTTCAAAATTGCCGTGGATGAAATGCGCTCGACTTTGCTGCACGTGTGAAATGGCTCCCCATACGCCGCCCTACCATCATATGGCAGCTCACCCACGCACGACCGTACCGCTGCCAGCCATCTGCCATTTTAACTTAAAACGGTGATTCATCACTGAGGAGGACCATTCTCCAGCATGCCAAAGGCCATCGGCGGAGAGCGCTAGCCCACTCACGTCACTTATGAGATCACGCAGTAATCAAATCACGACTCCAAAGAGGGCGTTGTGCAAGATGAGCTTCCCGGTGGCAATTTTTAACAGCTGGTGCAGATATTCATCTGTTGAGTAATCCGACGGTTTCACCAGCTGTCTGTGTGGCCGGTCTCATACAATCCTGTTTATGAAATCCGACGCGGTGCAGGCCTCCCATGGTTACTCAAGGCCTGCCGTCGTGAGATCAGTAGGACGAACTTCCAAAATTTCAGCAAAAGAAGCAGAAGCCAGTTTATGGGAGGGCAATGAGCATTACTTACTCTAGCGACAGCTCCACAGGACATTCCAACGGTCAGCACGCCGGCTGCACGATCTCTGAAATCTTGAGACATGGCGATGCACCGCAACTACAATATTTTTGTGCAGCTCTTAATTAACAGATGAAATAACAAATTTGTGCATATCCTTATCCCTATCCAAGCATAAAAAATAATGAAAATCAAAGCACAAAGGAAGTCTGCACATAGTTGGGCTCCAAAAATCATTTTATTCCTGATAACATTTCAATCTGAGGAAGATCCTCAGATCAGAACTTTGCAGAATTCTCCAAAGTTCTTCTGGAGACCATCAGTGAACAGTGTGCAGACTTCTTTTTGCCTTAGCCAGTCATAAACCCCATTAAGAACACTGGTGTAGTGATCACGGCTCATAGTCCACATCTTCATGTGCCACCTCTTAACGTGTAGCAAATGGATGTAAACAATGCCGGGGAGAGAAATACAATCTTTGCGGACATCGAAAAATCGAAAAGTGGTGCATTTAGTTCAGTATATTATGTTATCCAAAGAAGCTGTTGTAACCTATTTAACGAGGCAGGAGTCAATGAGTAATGACTGGCTGTCATTGTAAGCTGTTCAACTTGGCAGGCGTCAATGACTGATGATGATGACTGCCTCTGAATACAATGGCATACAATAAATCTATCTCAAAGAGATTTCATCTGACATAATACAGCATAATGCCCACCCGTTCATTTTTAGATCAAAATAAAGTAACTGAATAGCTTTCCTCCGTCATCTGCCAGGAGAGCATTCAACTTCCTTGTAGGTTAGCAGGTTTTTATTAGAAATGAAACACTTCAGAACTGCACAGCCTATATTTGCAGACTTCCCTATTCACCTGTAGAAATATAAAGATGAGCACAGAGCTAGTCTCACCACCTTCTACATAATTATTTTATCACAAATTCTTTGAATAATAGGTGTCTGACTACCATACCAGTGAAACAGTCCTGAAGAAAATTATGTGAAAATTGTATGGTAAACTAGATTTGTCTTGCAAATCGAATAACAATTTCAGTCAGGTCAGTTGGGTGCTTTATTCATGTGGAAGGTGTAGCTGATTGCAAGGTTTAAACCATAGAGATAAATAATAGAACCAGAGAGAACGAGGTTGTTTCAGCCAGTTACCATGTTAGCTTCCTGCTTCCGCATTTCCCACTGCAGACAATTTTGTGGCCAAAGACGCGGCAGCTCCACAGACACCAATTGAATAGTGCATATTTTTTTCTTGCCATATAAAGCAAAAACAAAAGCAAGTGTATTCGGTAATCCTTCATTATTTTACTCTTTGTCGGACGCAACTGTTCGATGTTTTCAAGAGGGCCAGTAAAATAAGAACTGATACTTCGAGCTTGATGACAGCTCCAGCACGAGTTTGGTTGTCCAGCTGTTGTTCGGACTCCAGCAATTCCACGAAAAGAGTGAAAAGTGCGTGCGCGTTCCGGATTAACAGTGTTGCTTGTCATTTCCCCTTGAAAACATTTGCCAATCCGCACAGACGCACGCTTTCTTAGCAATTTGTGCTGTGTAATCAGATTGGCAATCTTATGTAATGGTGCCGGAAATAAGCACCCATGGAACGCCATTTTTATAGATGGCGTCAATTCCATACTTCCTGGGCAGAAGTAGCTAGCCTAGCATCTCCCATTGAAAGTAATAGAGGTGGTACTTCCTCGCTCTCTCCAGTTCTATATTACCTTCATGGTTTAAGCAGTCATTCTGGTCTTGTATGTTCCAGCTAAAATTTGGAATTGCTGGTTACAGTCAGGAGATTCAGAGCTTTAAAGAAAATCACAGCCTTAACGAACAAGTGGATCGCAAAAAATTGTGTGGATGTTTTGTGCCTCAAGTGTTGAGAAAATTGAGACCCTCTGATCAGTCACAAATGAAACTAGAGTATGCTCAAATTTTATACACTGTGCAGCATTCAAAAAGAAACAGCGAATGGATGCAATTGTTGCAAGAGATTTTTTGTGGTTTAAATTCGAATTATTTAAAAAAAAAAAAAAAAACAGTCAGTTCTTTTTGATAGTTTGAAACAAATCAAGAGACAAAATTGAACATTCTTTTGGAAAAGAAAGTTGTTGGAATTTTCTGACTTGAGGTCATTTCAGCCAAACTGTACTCTAAGAAGCGAACAAAAGTTCACAAAACAGTATTTTACCTTGAAATATAAAATGAAAGAGGCAATAAATAGCTCATTTTAAATGAATGTTTCCTGAAATAAAAAACAAGGTACTTGAGGGGACAGTCAAAAACACTGCAAAAAACTAAAGTAAAAGTCATGTGCCCAGGGTCCGGAAAAATAAAAAATTCCATGGGTCTTGTCTGAGGAGCAATAACAGCAGCAACATCCACACAAAACCTTGACATGACTAGAAGCCAAAAATTCTTCATTGGCTAGTTTTGGATCAGAAAAGTTATTATCAGATAATGCAGGACAGAATCACTCTAGTCCTCCTTCCAATCCTCTTTAGCCCACTCTGGAGTTCTACTGCTGTACTCGAAGTCAGGCCCTTTGTAGCGAAGGGCGTGGAGGTACATGACCAACTCATTCTCTGTGGGATCTGGTCGCACCAACTTGCATTCTGTGCATAAAGGATCTCTGGTCTCCGTGACAGACCCGGCCTTGCTGGGAAGTTCCGGGGAATGCACTTCATTCTCCATTGGTGTAGAGTACCCTTTTGTATCTATTATTTTCTTTTCAGAGTCAATTCCACCAGTCTGTGCGAGTGCGGTATCTTTGCTGCCAGAGTCGCATGCAGGATGGCTGGATGTAGCAGACAGGTTATCCTTTCTGTCACTTCCCGAATTGTGTTCAGAACACTTCGTGTTGGGCTCCGGATTCACGCCTACATGCGGAGGGCGCAACTTTTCTGAAGGTACATCGAGGGCATTTCCAGACTTTACTTCAGTGCAAGGAGTACTTCCACTCCGGTCAGAGGCTGAAATATTCGGACCCTTGCAAGCAGTTTGGCCACTTCCCTGTGTGAAATCCGTCTCGGGGAGATCGAGGAGGTGCAGACTCTCCTTACTACGATGCTCTTCTATCAGAGCCTGTAGAAGCTGTTCGTCACTAAGCCCTATAAACCCCCCTTTTGCGCGAGTCGGGCCCCAAGCCGACGAGCCGTAGATGGGGTCATTCAGGATGGGGTGACCCAGGAACTGCAGGTGGACCCGGATCTGGTGGGTGCGACCCGTGAGCGGAAGACAGCGCACCACACTGGAACGCCCATTGAAGCTGAGCCTCTGGAAGACCGTACGGCAGGGCTTTCCACTGGGGTCCACGCGACATACACCCACCTTAAAGGACACCACCAGGATGGGCTCCTCGCAGACCAGCTCACCTTCTGGGAACTCGCCCTCCACACGGCATAAATACTCCTTCTCCAGCTACAGTGGAGGAAATTTCAGTTAATCACATCCACAAAAAGAGCCAAACCAGTTTCGCAGAAGAATATTTAAGGAGGAGGCCTGACTTCGGCAAAGTATATTTCCGCAGAATTAATTCTTGCAGTGTCTAAAACGCTGGTTTTATTAATTTTAATTTGGTAATAATCAAGTACGATGCATTTTAAAACAGCAAGTCTCTGAATTGGCTTCAATATCAGGAGGCAGACATTTTTACTGGGGGAATCTAACTTTATCCAATCAAACGCCTGCATGAAAAGGAATGAGTTTAACTGATGTCACAAGCGCCGGGCACACTCTCGTGAACTGGTGTTTGATAGGATAAATTAGATTCCCCAAGTAAAAATGTCTGCCCCTGATATTGAAGCCAATTTGAAGATTTGCTGGTTTTAAATTGCATCAGGCTGGATTATTACCAAATTAAAATATGCATTTTAGACAGTTCAAGAATTCTACTTTCCGGTGAAATACACTTTGTTGACGTGAGGTCTCCTCCTTTAAGTTCAGTCCTGGGCCTAACTGAGTTTTGTCTTTGAAATCAGCTTGACAGAGTGAACACCATCTAAAACATCATGGTAGAAATGACATTGCTCAGGTTTAGCAATACATAAGGTATAGAGAAATATCTCCCCAACAATTAACCTACTGAAGGGACATAATGCTGAGTGTATTTGAGAAACCTGTACACAGGTAAATAAGCATCTTTGTCATGACAATAAATGCCTAACACATGCTGATATTTACTGAAGAGAAAATGTACAGAAGAATGTTTTCAGCAGCCAACTGTACAGTAGTCAAACAAGGCATACTCAACAGAAAAAAAACAAAAATGATGGCTGCCTTTATATCTAAAATCAGAAAGATGAGATAAAATAAATACGCCTAAGGTGCAGGTTTAAAGGACCCCTATCATGCCACCAGGTGCACAGCCTGACATCACAAGGGGGAGTGACCACCCAGAATAATGAAATCTGATTGACTGCTTGGCTGAAGTTGATCAGTTCTTCTTGCTTCTCGTTGGTCACCTCCCCATGTGTGTCAAAGGGGGAAACATTCAGAAATGGCTTGTAATAACTAATTGGCTGTGCACCTGGTGAAATGATAGGGGACCTTTAACAGCCAAGCAATGGTCACATCACATGCAAATTTGCCTTTCAATAGGGCACTTTACTGCAAGTTCCTGTATATTTTCATAAACTGTGATTGGCGATCTAACCTGTCTGTCGCGGACGAGTTGATCCAGCCTCTTGGACACCTCCAGGGTGCGAGCAAAGAGCAGAACTCCAGAGGTGAGGCGGTCGAGCCTGTGGACTGTGTGAAGACCACACAATCCATGCTCTTTCCCCAGAATGAAGATGACCGTGTTGTGACGGAATCGGCCACACGGGTGAACAGGCAGCGAAGCAGGTTTATCTACTACAACCACTTCTCCATTGTCCTCAAGAATCTCAATGGGATGGCCACACACCGGTGGTTCATGGCGGTGAACTGTGTTCCGCATGAAGTCATTGTTCTTACAGAGTAAGGTAACAGGGAAAACATAATGAAACACATAAACAGGGGGGTGAGTCTATGTCCTAAGTATACAATTTATTGGCATTCATGAATGGTCACGTAAGCTCCGTGATGGAGGTAGTGTGGAGAAAGCGCACATGGTGATCTGAAGCTAGATGCATCTCACGTTACTGGCTGTTGAGAACCTTGCTGATATTCATTCACTAATATAATTGTTATTAAATAGTCATAGGCAGCTCGCAAACTTTTATTAAACCAGCAATTAATGTATGGCTATCATTGCTGTTAACCCTTAGAGCGTCAAATACAAAACAGTACAGCTCAAAGATGTAAGATATCAAATTCAAACCTGTTGCAAACCTATCATGTGCCGACTTGTTTAAAAGAGCTCCTGGGCAGGGGGAACTCCTTTAAACAAGTTGCCACATGATAGGTTTTCAACAGCCCAAGATAAAATTACAAAAGAAATTATAAATTAAATTATTACAGCGCTCCAAGGGTTAATATAGTATTATTATTTTATGCAACTGGCAACAAACGAACTCTTCGCCATGCTTGAAAAATGGCTCCGATACCTGAAAAGTCAACATCGTACAAATGGTGACAACAGATTAAGGGGGCCGCCAAGCCAATGTTGACATGGAGAATTTAAAAAAAAATTTGAAGTATGTGTTATGATTGGTCATTATAAGTGGAAAACTCATGGTAATATATTGCTTAACTGTAAAAATGTAAATAATTATGTATATATGTATAATAAATTGAAATAAGTACATTGAAACTAATTAATACTATAGCTGTCATTCCGTGACAATTTGCCTCTTGCAATTCCTTGACACTGACTTTTTGAAATTTCTTGCCCATAAAGCAGGGTTAAAGTCAATATTTGTTTCTATAACTTACAGTATTAACAAAAAACACCTTAAATATGAACATATTGAAGTTTCATAACTTAACTATGACAGGAACATCATTTTCTGAATAGTTACACACAACATTAAAAAAACCACGTCAATTTTGTGTAATTCCGTGACGGAGTAGTTTTTGCTTGTTTCTTCTATGAAAATTCCTCAAAAAAAATATTTTCACTAAATAATATTAAAGAACAAGTTAATACCTTCAATATGACACATCATACTTGATTTTATCTTTTTTAATTGTAGAGTTACAACCCAAAATGTAGTAAGACTGTAATTCCGTGACAGCTTGGCAGCCCCCTTAATGTCCCCAAAAGCCATTTGACACCAAGCACCAATTCCTGGGCAGATTATGAGTTTACAAAAATGATTCATGGTTTATAATTGAAGCTTACACACCACAGTGAATTTACACGATGCAGGATAAACTGTTCACATCCACTTTGGAGCTGAATTTGTCCATGTTTGGGAGGAAAAAATTTTCTGGACCAATATTTGAGGTAATAAAAGTCATCCATTACTGAGTGGGCTTTCCTTGGCATTGGTGGATTCAGCAGATGTTTGTTAACCCATTTATGCCTGAATTTTTTTTTTGTTTTTTATGTTATTATACTTCAAAATACCACTCTAATAGTCATTCAAACAGGACACTTTTTCTTAGCAGTCCTCGTGTCAGGACGCTAGGCATAAATGGGTTAATCTTATTTACAGCCAATTGTGGATCAAGTTTTATTGAGTGTCCTATGAGTCTAGCCCACAACAGATCCATACAAATGAAGAAGCAACCTGAGTGGTATTTAATGGTGGCACTTACATTTAGTGATCAGCCCTAACATTGGCTGAAGTGTGGCCTATGAACAGTTTTAGGAGTGTTGGCTACATTAAGCGTTCCAAATAGGACTGAGGTCCACCTTTAAGCAAGTAAAACTAAAAATTCAATGCACAAGGATTTTTATTCCGCGCGAGAATCTCATTAATAAACGTTCATTGAATAATTGCGGACTACGGTGAATAAGCCTAAAAAATGCGTGAGACCTACGCCAAATGCGTGAGACTTGGCATATCTGACAGCATGTCCATCATCTTCGACATGGTGGATAACTTGTGGCCCAGGAATAATTATTGTAAAATCACTTTAAATTCTGAGCGATGGACCGGTAATTATGAATAAGCCGCGAAATGCAATTTCAGCCAAGTCGCCTCTGTCAAGAGAAGGAACCGCTGCATCTACAACTTACCTTTAGAACTATATCCAGATCCTCGACTGGGGTCTCGTTAAGACGGATTCGTCCTAGTTTGACAGCCTGTTCATAATATTCCAACGGCTCTGTTCTGAATTCCGAGGTGAATACATCGCGGAGGCTTTTTCCAACCCAGCGGCCCTTGCAGTATGTCTTATAGTCAAAGTAATACGGATGAACTTTCCGGAGACCACACTCAAAATAGTAGGAAGTCTCTTGAAAATGCTCCTGATTGAAACTCACTCCGGGGTTTCGTTTCTGCGGAGGAGGCACATACCTCTCACCGGGACGAGTCTTCTTACCTCCCCCTCCTCTTCTTTTCTTGCTACGAGCATTGAGCGGTTCTTCAGTCTCTTCGCTTTTGCGTTTGCCACTCCTTACCTTCTCTCCTTCGTCACTGACAGCAGTAGTTATTAAATCATTACTCTTATTTTCACTCGCTTCCATATCCACGAACTGTACCAAGTGAAAGTGACTACAGTAATTCCGAATGCATTCAGGTCTGATTTCAGCTGCTAAAAAATGACTGTGCATGAGCAGACGCACACTTCTAGCCGGCGAGCTGAAGGTTACCTTCGTTCTTTTGGAACAAGTAGCTTGACAGATTAAGTTGATTTTACCTATTTTATTTACAATATTCCATGAGGCCGTGAGTTTATGTTTTACAATCTTTAAAGCTGGAGTTGTACAAACTACTTCGACCACGATACCCCACATGTAGCTCACATCCAATTCGTGCACAATCTGTGAATTCGGATGAAGAAGACAAACTTCCGGTTGACTTTCCCGAAAATGTTACAAAATAAAAGCTAGATAAGTGCTGAACCCAAATATCCGCACTTCTCCGTACTAGCAGACTCGCGGCCTTTGAGGGCGCGTTCCCGGGAAGTCTGGGAGTGCTGAGGGCTGTCCAAATCCACAATCGGTCCAGTCCACAAGGTGCCTCAAGCAGACTTTCTTCTGGCTTCCAGAGAGTCCGCTTGGGGTGCAGACTTCAGCAGATTTCACTAGTGTAATTACGCATAATACATTGCAATACGGACGTGAAGTTTTAATTTTTTATTATACGCCTGTCTCAAGACGGGACGTATTATGTCATCACCCCCGTCCGTCCGTCCGTCTGTCTGTCCGTCCGTCCGTCAGTCTGTTAGCAATTTCTTGTCCGGGGCATAACTCCTGAGCCGCTTGAGCTACATTCGTGATACTTCACATACACGTGCACCATCACTAGGCGCTGTGTCGCACACCATGATTTCGTTCACCCGGTCAAGGTCAAGGTCAAGGTCACTGGCAAAGGTCAAAGGTCACATGGGGCCCAGATGGGGCTTGTCCGGAGCATAACTTCTCAACCGCTTCAGATACATCCATGATATTTCACACACACGTGTACCATCACTGAGCGGAGTGTCGCGTACCATGTTTACGGCCCTCCCTCCAAGGTCAAGGTCACGGACAAAGGTCAAAGCTAACATGGGGCTGTTGTCTGTTGGATTTTGGTATCATGTTGTCTGTCCACTTTCTGATTCATGTTCATGACGGGTGTATTATGCACCGTTGGCGGTGCTCTTCTTGTTTAAATTGCTGACAGAAGAAAAGCACATTCCGCTCACACAAAACCACATACACCAATTAGAAATGTATAATATTAAAATGTTACTTGAATAACGTAGGCCAGATATAAAATTCAACATCATCATACAGAAATACAGGCTGCAGAGGTAATCAATATGCATTTGCACGGAAATGAGTGAAACAGACTCAAAGCCCGTCTATCAGCTCATTTTATTATGCTGCAGACTCCCACTCTTGCAGACTTTACGTGATGATAGTGAAGACGTCACATTACATACGCCTGAAGTTCGTGAGGCTCAGTCTGCAAGTCCAGAGAGTGGAGATTTGGATTCAGCCAAGGACTGTTTTGGACCCCTTGCAACGTTTTTCCATTGGCAAATTTGGTCGCGCCGAGTCGAACCGTTCCACGCCAATTTACACTTCTGTAGTGCCATGCTGTGCCCGAAATGGGCTGCATTCCAATCGTACTTCCTTGTTTCCTTGTGACCTCTCCTCCCCACCTCCCCTTAATTCCTACACACCAAGAAAAATATCACTCCAAGCCATGTTCGATAGTTAACAGCCCAGTTAAATGACTTGTATCGTGATTACTGCGCATGCTCTTCTTCTTTTAGTTTAATGGCGTGGCAGCAATGTGGCTTTGGGTGCTTCTCAAAGCATAGGCTGCATCCTTTGAAGGCTGCATTTTTAGGGGACATCACTTACTTCCATCCACTAAACTGACATTTAGGGTAAGGGACAAGGTTAAATTTAGGGTTAGGTTTTGGGTTAAGGCTTAGAGTTAAGATTAAGGTGAGAGAAACCAGTTACAACTCTCTGAAAACAAAGCCGTTTATTGGAGATGAAATTACATCACGTCAGTTCGGCAGATGGAATTACGTGACGACCCCTTAAAATGCAGCATTCAAAGGATGCAGCCTATGCATTGAGATGCACCCATAGTTGCACCTAGTCTGCCTAACTCAAAGAAGTTTCATGGCGGACGGAACTTTTGTCTTTAGTGCATGCTGCCACCAACAGTACTGAATTTCTTGCTGTATTTTAACTGTGTGCTTTACTTTAAAAAAAAAAAACTCAATCCAATCAAATATCCGTCTCTGCTTCAAATATTTCCCCAGGCTTTCTGTCTCTCCTTACTTTTCTACAGTCTGACTGCCACTGATCCCTCTTTCCAAAATTTTCTGAATATCTTCCCTCTTTACATCTACTACGCCCAAAATCTCTCTTTCCGCATCTACCACCATCTTAATTCTCTCCGTTTTGCTTTCCATCTTACAAGCAAAATTTAAAACCATTGAACTGAACGCTAAAAAACTTCTGTTCATCCTAATTTTATCCTCCTCAAACTCCTTTTGTTTCTTTTCCACTGGCTGCACTCTGGCCTGCTCTTTCCCCACCCTTTCTTTTTTACTCACGACTCTTTTTGTTACTGCACATGCTCAGAACTTACAGCCCAAGAAGTGAATCTGCTTGGCTGCAAGACATAATCTGATTCCATCCTTGCCAATTTGTCTTCATTTTGCATTGAAATGATCTATTTTAGTTACTCCAGCATCATGCGTTTTATATGGAGCTTTCGATGGAAATTCGAGGATTCAAGGCGCTTTTTAAGCTTTAACCTAGGGATACACGGATTGCAATTCATTTCAGCAACAACCGTCAGGTACTCCTTATTCCATGATTCAATGCGATATGCAACGCACTCATTTCTTATAAAATGGAACTCGCTATCGAAGAAAGTTGCCTCAGCCGAACTTACGTTAGTCTTAATGATTTTTGACTGCAGACCACAGAAGTAAAACACATATAATACCCAAATAATGTCTGAATGTCCAGGGGCTTTGAGGTGACAAACTCTAGACAACAAAAAAAAAAGAAAAAAAAAAAACTTTCCACTGCCACTAAATAGTAGCTAACATCAAACAGTTAATATTTGCAAGTAGCTTTGAGTAGTAGGCTGGACAATAAGCTTTAAAATAAACTAACGTCAACATTGATAACAGACCAATACTTTCCCACCTATCTCAGAGCATTAAAATGACTTCTGATCGCAGATCACAGGAGGAATACAATCATATCTGTAAAATAGACATTTTCTGCCAGAAATTATCTTCAAGTCAAAGTTTAAATGTAATCCATAGGTGAAGTTGTTTGATTTTTATGATGTTTGGAAGTATTACGATGATGATGATGATGATAATAATAATATCAAACTAGGGAAATTTGCTTGACCTCAAGTTACTAGTGAGTTCTGCAGCTCGCTTCAACCCTTCATAAGAAGTTTGCTGGGCATTCAGTACCACCCAGAAGGCTGGCTCCGGTAATTGTCCGTTTGCCTTGACTGTATAACGCTTTTATTTTGAAACTCAACGATGCCTGTTCTGAAACTCCACCAATGCTTAATCGCTGGGTACCCTGCCAAGTATGCTGGGATGGTGTGCAACTACAGGTAGGTCTTGGTTTATTAGGTGAGGATTCCACTTTCACATTATTCTTCAACTACCCTGGAGACATTAACAACAAATTACTGGCTTACCTAACCCTCTCAATTCATTAAAAAAAAATATCTGTGGCGTAATTTGTCGTCTATCCAAGCTAACTGTTAGTTTTGCTCGGAAACGGTCGATCTAGCCAATGTTAAAAACTTGCTGGGTTGCGCTAGCTAAATTGCTAGCAAGCTAAATTGACTTTGGAGCGCTAAGTTGGAAAGCGCAGTATCTTAGTTATTGCGCTGCAGTTTTAGCTGTAAGCGCAAGATGGCAAAAAAGAATGTCATGATGGCTTTTCGTGTTTACTGCCCGCTCGCTGTCGTAGCCGTGCAAACTTGCCCTTGAATTTAACGGAACGTCACTTGAAACCGCAACCGCACTTGAGCTGACGCTTCTCAGATGCCTGTCCATGTTACTGTCAGGGCGGTTCGGGAGATGCAAGCGAGGGTCCGGTTGTTTTTAGTGGCCTTCCCTATGGGTGTGCTGCTCTCCAGAACCATGGCGTGGATGTCCAGCGGGAGGACGAATTCGGAGCTCGTCAGCAGACTCCGCGGTGAGCAGTCGCCCTGAACACACGACGTCACATGGTGGAGAAAATTTAAAAATTCTGCTCATTTTACGTGTCGTTTTGCGTAACGTACTCCGTTTGTCTCTTTTAAAGACCATGGGGTGATCAAATCTGATCGCGTATTTGATGCCATGCTGGCCACTGACCGGGGGGTGTACTCTAAGGACAACCCGTATGCTGATTCACCTCAATCCATTGGTAAATACTAATAGTCATGGCTTTAAAATCTTAAGCACGGGGTAATTATTACAAATAAAACGCTGCAGCAACCCAGTGGAAACTGCTCTATCATTACTGAAAATTTTCTACCAAAAAAAAAGAATAAAAAATAAATAAAATACGGACACACACACATAGCTTCAGATATTTTAATGTAACTTGCTGTCCTGTGTGGTCCATTTTAACATAACACACAGGACAGCAAGTTACATTAAAATATCTGAAGCTATGTGTGTGTGTCCGTGTTTTATTTATTTTATATTCTTTTTTTTTTTTTTAACAATTCTGTCTGCTCGTAGCAGGTTTACTGTTGATCAAGGTCTCTGGCCTGTACACTGCTGGCCAAAGGGAGATGAGAACAAGTTGAAATTTTAAGCAAATACAGGCATGATGCATACAATTTTATAGAAAAAAAATCATATCCATGGGTAACTGCTCTCATTGTGAACTTGTCAACCTAATACTGTCCAAAAAAAGTCTCTTTCCGCTGGGAAGCTTTTCAGGGCGTCTCATGTTAAGCCTTGAGTTTAGTCAATATTCTTATTGCAGACAGATCTGTCTCTCAAGGAAAGGAATCCACTGTCATTATCCCACAGTAAGGGATCCTGGGCTGACCGGGGGTCCTTGAAAATTGAATTTTTGATTTCTGCCTATGAAAAAATGTATGTTTGAGAGGCCAATTAAATTGTAATGAGAAGAGGTGGACCAATTCTGATGATTGATTCTGAAAGGCTGGGGCCCAATTACCCGGGGTAGCAATTTTCAACCCAGAGCTCTGATTTATTTCCATGATATTGGCTTCCAAAACTTGGAAGCCTAAAATCTTGCCTCTACTCATTATACTCTGAGAGGAACTCTTAAAAAAAAAAAATAAAAATGAAAATCTGCCTAATTTGAATCTATGCCCCTTGGAAGATTCCGTAACTTTGTTTGAGTTCACGTGGAATGACCCATTATTAATGAATACATATGGGTAGCCTGACTATGTATATCTAAGATAGACATGGGTTAAGTTTGTAATAATTTAATTGGTTAAAATAGTTCATTTTTTAAATAACCTCAGAAAAGTAGTTAAGCAGTCTTTTTTTCATTATTAATGAGTTTAAATGGGCAGTTGAGGAAAACTAAAAATGGATTTAGTTTATATGACTTTCAAGGGGTACTGCAGTGTTTCATCTCTCTTTCTGCCTCAGGATACAGGGCGACGATCAGTGCTCCGCACATGGTGAGTGTAAAAACAGCTAAAATTACTCATTTTTCAGAGAACTGTGCTCTTTGCTGCCCTAGAAGGTCAACCAATTAAATTGCTGAGTGGGTGGTTCCCAAAACCTCCCTTACGAAGGACCTCTCTGAAGAACTCAGTTTAATTTTACCGGAACCCCTCTGCATGCAGTCGTACTGATTTTGTTATTGTTGTGCTATTACTGACTGGAGCTCACCTATTATTCTTTGAAATGATCGTGTCTGAGATCAGAGTACGTTAATGACAATTAATTGCCTTTGTTAAGAAGATATAGTCTGTTTTATTCAGAAAGTTATTGACAAATAATATGAAATGCATAACTGGAAGACAACATCCCGACTGACACATAGTGACTGCATAATTATACAGGTATATTCAAAGATCAGCACAACTTCATTGGGACACTATGAATATGAGTCCAGGCTATTGAGAGATTTGGAAATGTTTTGACTTGTGGTCACAATCATTTCAGTTCATAAAACCATTTGTATATGATTTTAGAAGCTTGGGCCTGGTGTAAACACAGCTATAATGATAGAACATGTAAGGATTTACATGTTTCCTGGGTGTAGCATGCCCACGCGTTGGAGGTCTTGAGTGATAAGCTGACTGAGGGTGCATCTGCGCTGGATGTGGGCTCAGGCAGTGGTTACCTCACAGCTTGCTTCGCGCGGATGGTAAGTCCCCTTGTTAAAATGATATAATTTTATCTAAGGGGAGCTTATTGGTGATAGAAAATTTAGTAGTTAAGATTGTTTTGGCATTGTTGTTTGCGGTTTGCTGCCCTTTCTCAGTCACCAGCAAACCGAAATATCCTTACTACTTGGATGGCTCATTCGATTCAGATGCTAAACTGTTTTCATATCACTCTGAACTGAATCAATCTCCTGTAATTCCTCTCTCCTCTCCTCCGTAGGTGGGTCCCACAGGAAGAGTAGTGGGTATTGAGCATATAGATGAGCTTGTACAGGGATCTCTCCGGAACATCCGGGCAGATGACCCAGAGCTCCTGACTTCGGAGCGCGTAAAAATAGTCGGTGAGCTTTTGGCCTCCTTCAAGCCCATACCAGAATTTCAAGATCAGTCCAAAATAACTAGAGGTTCATTCTGAGAACACGGGCCTCCGCCAAGGCCAGTAGTCTGCTCATCTATGATTTACAAATCTCCAAGGGCAACGCTAGATTTTCTGCAGTGCTTGCCCTTGTTGACACACAAGTGTTTCAGAGGGTATAATTGTTATCCGTTTTTATTGTGGATGATACAATAAATCGTTATCGTGTTCCTTGAAAGTCTGGAAAGCAGAAGTTGTGGCGCGTTATATCTTCAGCATTTGTTTTATTCACCAGTGGGCGACGGAAGGTTGGGTTTTCCTGATGGAGCACCTTACGACGCCATCCATGTCGGAGCTGCAGCACCCACACTACCTAAAGCGGTAAGAAGCGGATTCAGGTCCAGTCGTTTGCTTTTGGGGACAGATTAAGGTGTCCTATTTTGGAGTTGGACTTGTCATTTTTTCTTTCTTGCTTCTGCATGATGCATGGTGTCTAAACAGTGTTACCCTCCATTACATTGTAGATATTTGTAGTGGCAGGGTAGCCAAGTGGTAGGTTGCTTAACTGGTAACTGAAGAGTAGCTAGTTTAAGCTGGAGGTGGGGCTTTGGACTCTGACATGATCTACAGAATATAAGTTGGGAAGAACACTATCGTTGCGCCCTTGAGCAAGATTCATGGTTGAGGGGCTTAAGCCCTGTTTATCTCTACCCCCTTCTCACTTGCAGATATTCTACCTGGCATTTCTCTCACAGCATCCTTGAGAAGGAGAAACATGTAGAACTTTCCCTGGTTGAATAAAAATTAAAAGACATTAATTCAAACCAACTTAGAACCTGTACATGGTTGCATAGAGCAGCAGTTTGAGAGTAGAGTTAGTACTCAATGACCTTGTTCAAGCCCTAGATTGTAAATAATTGGAATGCCATTGATTGCATTTTGTTGATTAAAAGACTAATTACTGTGGTCTACTTTTGTTAGTTTTTTCAGTAGGAAGATTTCTTTAAATCACCTGCTGATTAAAATAAATTGTGTATGTACGGATGGAAAACAAATCTCTTTTGTTCCTGACAAAAGGTGTTCCTCATGGCTCTGTCCTGGATTCTGTATTATTTATTATCCACACACAAATCAAATTGATCATCCTTCAATGGCAATGTTATGTTGATCGAATATTAAGACTTGCGTGCTCTACCTAGTTAAATGTACCAGAAAGATTATTAATTGGTAGTAGTTATCCTGTAGTAGCCTATGCATGGCCAAAATCAGTAAAATTTAAATTAAATGATCTAAAATATAAAACATAACCTGTGTTCTGAAAGCCATGGCACTGCCAAAAATTTAGCAGGAAAACTGAAATTATCAGCTCATAATGCAGTGGTGTAAATTTTTACATCAGTTTCTTTGCTGACCTCCTGTCTCCGCCTTTGCTAGCTCCTGGCCCAGCTGAAGCCTGGAGGGAGATTGGTGCTTCCGGTGGGCCCAGAGGGGGGTTCCCAGGTTCTAGAGCAGTATGACCGTCAGAGCGATGGCACCTTCTTGCGGAAGTCTCTCATGGGCGTCGTCTACGTTCCTCTCACCGACAAACATCGGCAGTGGCCCAGGTGCGGTAGTTCGGCTTCATTCCCACTGAATTTAGTCCATCGACTATCACATGAAGTAGGCAAATGAAAAGATGATAATTTCTTTGTGCAGAACATTCCTTTTGCATCATCTTTCCACACCTTACTCAGAACTGGAAACTTTCTGATTAGAAAATAATTATAATATTAACAGTTAGTTTAGTTTAGTGCAGGTCTTTTTCAAGTTCTCATTTGAGCCACAATGTTCAATTGTTAACGTAAAGTGAGAGTGGAACCTTGAGGAGTGTTTCAAAGTCTTGGTTTGAGTATAAAGACAGTTCTGTCTTGTAAACAATGACAGTGTTATTGTGCGCTATTTGGGTCACCCACATGCCCCGTTTATGCTCAAGCTGAAGGTACTGCATTGTACATTCGAGTGCCACACTTGTCATAATGTATTTACTTGCACTTTTTAATTCCTACTTTGTAAATGGATAAATCAACAACCCATAAGGAAATGCTATGCGTGCAGATTTTTTTTTTGTTGGTTTTAGGGTGTAAACATGCCTAAACCCAGAAATGCATCTTTCAGCTGCCATTTTCAAAAAATATAATCAAAGCACAGTTTTAAGATCAGTTTGCTTGTATATGAACATTATTGGTAGTGTTTATAAACTTTCCTCCCCTGCAGCGGCCAGTAATGCTGTGTCTCTCTCCTCGGCAGTGAGCTCTGACTCTCATTGCTCCTGCAGGAGCGGGCAGTGCTGTTGCAGCTCCTGAGTTCCTGACTTCTAAGAGGAGTAAACCGCTCCCTCTTCATACTCCGGTCCAGAGGAGATCAGCATTTCCTAGCTGAAAAATTTGCTTTAGAGTTACTACGGAGTGAGTCTCGCTCACGTCTGTTAACTGATTAATAATTGTTAATTGATTAATTATGGTTGCTTTTGGTTTATTTCTTTCTAAGACGCACGTTATTGCTGTTGTCCTCCAAAACCATGATTCTGACATTCTGAGCTAGAAAATCTCATTTGAAACAAGACGAATGTGTCATCACTAACCCCTGCCACGATCAAAGGCCGTAACTCCTTAAAAAAATATGCTTCAACATCCATATTTGAACTCGACATTGATCATGAGTAGCTTATTAAGCATACAAAGTTTCACGCATCAACGTATGATAGTTTCAGAGAAATCTTGTCCCCATTTTGGCCTGGACGGACCCCAATCCAATATCTGCCGGTCCATCTTTGGGGCAGGGGATAAAAAACCGATTTACTCATGGAAAGTTGGTCATTGACCTAGTAGTTGTTTATTATCCCCCATAATAAACAACTTCTATAAACAACCCGCATGGGCAAGTGGAAGGGGGATATAGGAATGAGTGTTGCCATTTCACGTGTCTGCCCGTCTGTCTGTCCGTTCGCCCTTGTATCCTTCTGTCATGCTTGGTTCCAGGCCTTATCTCCTAAACTGTTGGACATTATTTGCATCAAATCTGATATATACACACATCTTTTTGAGAAGATGTGCATTTTAATACGTCCATACCTCCTTCCCGTCTGTCCGTCCATCCATTGCATTTCGTTCACAGGCCAGAACGCAAAAACTGTTGCGGGGGATCTGAGTATTTCAATGCTTGCCATGTCCTTTTTAAAAAGTTTCAAAAATGCCAGAAACTGGCTTGATTTTACTTGCCAGAGCAAAAGCCTAAACTTAGGCTAAATTCGCATTCGCGGGAATGGTCTGCTTAGGCTGCAGCTCTGGCGAGTAAAACCCTAACGGCTGCCAGTATTTTTTAAACTTGTTCTAAAGGTTATAATGAACTCCTATGTGGTAATTAACTGACTTTGTGTGTAAATATGTTTTTTGTGTTATGTGATTTGTTTGGCTAGAATGCTAGAATCGTGTTTTTAAAGACAAAAGTGACGATATGGCCACTGGAGGCCATCTGGTTGCATGAAAGCTGCCATCAGGCTAATGCATAGCAGCCTTCAATAACTCTAGATAGAAAGGACAATTTGGAAAACTGTCTGGAGGAGTTTATTTAATCAAAAAATTAATGGGAATGAGCCATAATTGTGTTTTGAGTGGAATACCCTTTTAAGAGTAGTCTGATGTCATTGATTTTTTTTTTTTTAAATGTCTGACATTTTTTCTGTCTCCTTGTTACATTACAGAAATTGCAAATCTGCCTTTTTGCAAAACCTGAACCAGTAATATTTACTGAATAAATCCAGCATTATGTATGCTAGTGAGATTGCCATCCAAAGGATCGTGTTTCTGCAGTTCTGTGGAGCCCAAATTTGGAAGTTTGCTTGGTCAAACCACTTACGCTTTTGTGCAAAATTATTGAGGATTTTCTTGCTTGGTATTGCCGTAAATTTGGAATTGGTCTGCTTTTATTTTCCCATGTAACTGATTAGACTGGGTAAACATTTTGTATTTTTAAGTTTCCATTAAGTTTCAATTAAATTGTATTGCATATATGCCAATTAAGAAACTGTGCATTAAAACTAATATTCAGTATTCATCTTCGATTTATTTTTTTTAATGTGAACCGACTCACTCATCATTAGAATCTGCACTGCTGTGTTGACTATATTTATGTTGCGTATCATTTTTAACAGATTCCCAATGTGATTCTTTTTCTTTATTGAATGGAAATTTATTTCAATAATGATTAATTAAAAGACTTTTTTTCCTATTGAGAAAACCAATGAAAGAGGATTTCTTGAGGTTTTGTGCTGCATGTTGATGGGACTGTTTTGGAGCGATGATATTGCTTAAATGTAGATGACACCCTAATAATGTAATAAATAACCAATAATGCAATAATGCCTGATTATGTAATAAATGATTACACTATCTGACCGATAATGTAGTAATTGAATAATAGGACTGGAAGACTGTAATGGATGACTGAAGAATTCATTTCTGTGGTAAAGGAACCCCCTTCACACTAATTGGTAAGATCAAGAACAGCCTCCAGAAGGTTGGCGTTTATGTTTCCAAGTCATCAATCAAGAGAAGACTTCACCAGAGTAAATACAGAGGGTTTGCCAAAAGGTAACCCTCTGTAGGTAACCATTGGTAACACCAAAAGCACAAGAACCAGATTAGAATTTGGGGGGGGGAAGAATCTAAAAAAAAGGCTGTACAGCTCTGGAACAACATCCTGCGGAAATATAAGACAAATATCAACTTTCACAGGAGTGATTGGGAGAGGACATCATGGAAAAGGGAAGAAACTGCTCATGATCCGAAACATACCAACTCATCTTCAAATCATGGTGCATGTAATGTCATGGTGAGGACATGCCTGGCTGCCAATTAAAGTGATTGCCTTGTTTTTATTGATGATGAAAGCAGTAGGATGAATTTGAAGTTTGACACCGCTCTCATGGCCATTAGTTCTCATTTTGACCCATTTAGAGCCTATAGTACATTAAGTCTTCATTTTGATATATTAAAAGGAATGACCTTTTTCATTTGGTATGTTTTGCAATATAACAAATAAGCCCAATATGAATATGGAAATGTAATTCTTCCTTTCCTGCAATATCTTTCTGGCATAACATGGCATAGGTTGGTAAAAAGTCTCCAGTCATAAAGGGCATATTAAAAAAGGTAAAGGTCCGAGGATTGTTATTGCGATTGTAACTTGTAACAGAACTCGGCATATGTAAGGAAGATTCAGTACGGAGTTTGGGAATCATTGGGAACTCTCACAGATACTTATCAGTTAAATTTTAAAGTCTGCAGAATGTATTCATTCAATCTGGTGACCTGTACTCTAATGCGTCATAAGTAATCATTGGCAGGGATTATTTTTGTAAAAGTCTATGCATTTTTTATACCCCAATAACACTGAAATATAACCAAACAACAAAAAAACTGAAATACAAGTTTAGATTTTATTTTGAAATTTTCGCTCAAATGCTTACAGGAAGTAATGTATTTTTTTTTTTGCATCTGAGGTAGCTAACATCTCAGAACTTACATTCCTTAAATCAACGATCTTCGCTTGTTTTGACAGTATTATTGGGAAAACGAGCTCGCCAAGTCGCCGCCAATTGTTTCGCCATTTAGCTACATGCAAAAGCATTGACAGTTTTGTCATTAATGAAGTTAAACTATAATCTGGAGTCGCCTGGAGTGGAAGGTATGTGGCAAACGACATCTCGCTTTCATATCTTTAGCTCAGAGGCTTGCATTATTTTTATTCACAAATACTAAACATGAGTTTCAAGGATATAGAATATTTGGCTGTGGCTGATCATTGGCATTTTAGGAAATCCAACATATTTTCGTTGTGGCGCTTGACGGTGTCATGTCCAATCCGGTTTCCCAGGTTAACTGACCAGCTATTCACTGGTTACCTTGCGCTGTCTTCCCTTAGTTGCGGTCTGCCTTCACCGGGAGGCAGTCCCAGTCCCACATTCATTCATGGCGATTTTCTGTTCGCACCTAATATCTACTGCGGCGAATATGATGGCATGAGGGATAGTCAATTTGAAGACGCACTCTTCGTATACACGAGAAATTTCTATTTCTCATATGTCAGGAAAGCCTATCCCATGACTTCAGCGGCTGTAGAAAAAAAGTGATATTTTATTCTCCACGACTACTATCAATTACAATTCTAGGAGACAAAGCAATTATAGTTTTATATTGGCACCTTCTGGTAAAAGAGAAGTTGACATTTATCATCGAATGCGCCTTCATATTGACACGATCCTTTTTAAGTATATTAAGAAGTACATGACAGCCACCTGCGCAAAAAGAAATTTGAGAATAATTTCTGCAGTCGATTTCTCTGCATCGACGGCGGTTCAGTCCCACGCAGGGGTCCCCAATCCTTCTCATAAAGGGACAGGCTGTCATTGCAGCCACACAATTACACACCTGATACTACTAATCAACCACTGGACTCTTTGCTAATAATCTTGCTTAGTAGCGTCAGGTGTGTAGCTGCTTGGTTGCAATGAAAGCTGCACCCACACCGTCCCTTTCTGGGAAAGATTTGGGTCCCCTTCAGAATAAATAAATGACGAACTGACTATTCGCACTTATTTAAGTGCGTCCAAGCACAAAATTGATCGAAATTCGCGTTAGACGCACTTAGAAGTGTGGCAAGATTCATATTGCTCCATTGCCCACACTTTAAGTGTGTCCAAAGCTACATTTTATTTTCTTGGCCAAATTTATTTTAAACGGTAATTTCTAAAAACTGGATTGGTCATCAACTGGCGCAGCGAGTAAGTGTGGCCACGAAAAAAAATTCAGCATTGGCCGCACGTATGAGTGCGAATAACATCGGCCATAAAATAAACGGTCTTCGTTTGTTGCTTTTACTCTCCGAGCTTCAAGAGTTAATGTGTTCCATAAAGCTTCTAGTCAGATCTTGGTTAACTGCATCAGAGTCCAAGCAACATTTTCTTTGGGCCCGATCATATACAGCTGGTTATCTCTGCCTTATCTTAGAAAATACCCGAATATGATCAAGGTTTTTTCTCGGAGCTACGACCGTATTGGTCTGAATTTTCTCAGTTTTTTGAGGATTTGAGCTTCCAGTGTTCTTAAAATGTTCGTAATTTTTGGTTTAAAAATCAATTCATATATTATTTTTAATTAATAATGACTTAAGAAATTGTATTTTATTTTTGCATCATTAGAATTTTTAGGAGTCGAAAGCCCTCTCGAGAATGTTAGTTTGGTAATTAGTCTGTATTCCATTATGTTGATGTAAGTTCCTCACTTCATACCTCGTCTGCAGCCTCAGGATTTTTAGGACCCTTGCTTAATTTGTTGGAAATTTTTTAGCTTCAACATTCTTTTTTAGATGGTTATAATAATAATGTCAGTCTATTGAATGTAATCAGGATGTTCAACTTTGCTGCCTTCTTGGCCAGGTCACGGCTGAAAAGAGGTTTTTTACCTGGTTAAATAAATAAATGGGTGAGTGTACTGGCCTGTCTTGTGGTGCCTTTCCAAGATAGCCTCAACTGTCTCCCCAGTTTCTAGGTTGTTGGAGGCTTTTTCTTGGCCTTATAGAGGTTAAGGCTGGGGATAGCAGTTATGGTGTATTGTGTTTTCATTTTATATTGATTCTGTACACATTGTTGGCCCAGTCTTGTCAAGCGAACATCAAGTATCACTCCATGCCTTTTTGGTTAAGTCCACGCAATCAGTACCGTGTTGTGGGAAAATATTACCAAACTCTTCCTGTAGCTTTGTGTTAGCATTTAATATTAGACAGTGATGTCTGAGTTAGATCATCACTGTTTAAAACCCGTTATGTGGTAGTCAATATGGCTGTAGCCTCAAGAAAAACCTTAGATAAATAGGTTTGGGTATTTACTAAGATAAATCCTAGGTAATCAGTTGCTTACATCAACGCAAAACAATGTTACTTGGATGCTGACATGATTAATCAGCACATCACTGGACACTTAAAATACAAATAAGTTCAACCAGCTTGCAGTGTAGAGCCGTTAAAGATTGTGGCTGCATTTTTGCTGCGGTGAGATGAAATCCTGCCCAATGTGATTTTGAAAAAAATAACATCTTTTTAAAAATTTCACTTGTCGTAGGCAGCTATAATGCAGCGTTCACTTTTACAATCACATTCGCCGCTTGAAACATGAAATGTAGCTCTAAAATCACCTGGAACATATTTTTGAATGTGTGACGAATCTGTTAGGTGAACACAGAACATGCACGTGTAAGGGAGTCCGTTAGCTCGGAAACCAGTTGGGACATAATACCAGTTTTGTGAAGGTAGGAGGCATCTTGGTGCTAATTGACAGTTCCTTTTCGGGCCAGGGATTAGCTCTGATGGTAGCTATCCTAGGTGCCAATCAGTGTTGTACATTAGCAGGCTAGATAACTAAGCTTACAATGTTTGCTAAATTGAGAAGAACCTCAGAAGGTTTAATAAATGCAATGGGAATCGATTTGAAGAGCGTCGATGAACTGGCAAGAAACAAAATCTTTTCCTGCAGTTCCCGGCCGCATATAATTTGGTATTCTTCCAGTTTTTATTGCTATACTGGAGCATAACCATTCCAGAATCCTGGACGAGTTGTAGCCCTTTCTGTTATTCCATGAACTGCTGTAAATTATTCAATGACCGTATTGCTACGTTTCAATTCTGAATAGGCCACGGGACTGAAGGTATGGTTGACGGTTTCGAGACCCAGGAGTCTCGGTCCTGTGAGGAACTATGGTCTGAAATCTGTTCTGGGTTACCAACGCATACGGCCGAGAATGAAGAGCCCGCCGAGTTCAGGGACTCTTTCCGTCCGCAATTACAAGAGGGAGCGCAGGGGAACATTGCAAGTGGCATCCCATGGGAACCCCTGGAGGACTCTGAGGTGTACATTGCCAGTCTAGGTATTATCTGGTCTCCACACACTGTTACGCAAAGTGTTGTTCTCTGGGCCAGCACCCATAAGAACAAAATAATATGATATACTTCGATTAATGTAAGACATCGTTACATAAATATTCTTCCATGTCAATTTTCCAGAAAACCGTTTAAGGAGACTTAAGGGCCAGACCCAGGAAGTGACCTCCAGGGAGATGCTTCGCACGCTCTCTCAAGCCAAGAAGGAATGCTGGGATAGGTTCCTTTATGGTGCACAGGGCTCTGATCTTTTTCAAGGGGATGGTGATATTGATGAGAGGTGAGCCAACTAAGTAACCTGACTTTTAATTTGTGTTTGTCGATACAGCTACTTAGTGTCAGCAAGTAGCGGTTTTCCATAGTCTTCCCGAGCCAGTTATTGGCTGATGCTGGTCGGTTTTTAATGCAGTTCCATTTGTGTGTCAAAAAGTCATGGGTGTTCAATGTTAGTTTTCAACCATTTATGCAATGATATTTCCATGGATTTTCCGAATCTTTCGATATGGTCAGCAGATGGTGGAGTTCAGAATCGTTGTTCTTAAACTGTCGCTCTGCCTGCTGTGACAAGAACTTTGACCCATCCTTGCTCATTAACGACAAAGCCTTTCACAAATGCTGTCTTATTCCCAATTAGAATAGCATCATCTGTTACCCATCGGCCTTTTTTTTTTTTTTTCCCTGCAGAATGTTCCAAAAATGTTTTTTCAGCATTCCTACGCCTTCCCAGTCTTACGGTGCCCTGGCCCTAAACTGTTGCAGGCATCAAATGAGTGCGTGAGAACCAGAATCAACTAACCGGCAAATTAAAAGTTCTGAGAAAAGCAGGTTGAAAGTTTCTGCTTTCTGTAAATTCATGTTTTAATCAGAAAGGTCACCGATCTGACAAAGAACTAATAACTGACGTAAAATGTTTGATTTAACCATAGTCAAAGGGCTCCACACCGACTTCCCTAATTTTTCACCCAATGCTAGTTGGTAGTGTCTGGTTATCACCCACTCAAATTCACAGTGGGTGCATTTTTACAGAAAACTGATGATGTTGGAGAAGTAGAATTTGTAGTTATCAGTTAAATATTGGTATGAGAGTGTAAAAATGAGTTTTATGTTTATGCATTACATAGTGTGACAGTTCTTTTCCAGGAATTCAGGTTTGTAGATATTTGCTGAAGCTTACTTTACCTGGATAAAACAGACTTTGCGGGTCCTTAATCCTGTGGCTTATTATGCCAAATAATATCCTTACTCTCAGAAACCGTAGCTGTTGCGGCCTGTCTTTTGTATCCTGTACGCAGTGCTCTGGAGCAGCTGAGGAGGTGGCTGCAACCTGAAAAGGTAGCGATAAGCGCCGAGGAGCTGGAACACCTCCTCCTGCCGGAGCAGAGGTGGGAGCGCCCTGGAACGGAGAGCACGGACGAGGGTCAGACTGAAGCAAAGGAGGAGGACCAGGCCGAAAAATAGGTCCCCCATGGATCCAGTACGCCGATGTCTAATTTTACAGTACTGTTAATATCGCTTGGCACATGTAACAAGCACCATTCAAGTGCTGTTTGTTGTGTCGCCGTATATTTAATGTGATAGCAGACCATGATGTTGACTATTCTGTAAGCTGGGTCATATTGCTCATATTTTTGTCAAGGCTAGTAGACCGAGAGAACACCCCCCCGTCGTAAGATCTTCCAAAAGGACAATTATACTGGCTCACACAAAACTAACCCCTCTCAGACATCGCTTATGACCAGTTAGAAGTGTTTGGTGACATCTGTATCAATGGGAACCTAGCTGCTTGTATTCGCTTATTTTAATTTACACGGGATGTTTCTAGGCCTGAGCCTTTGTGCAGTGGGCATGTAGCCCCCAGCCAATAATAGCACACCGAGCGTGATGGCAGGACACAGCACGGCATTGCAGCGTAGTGCTTCTGGTGCCATTAAGCCGGGGAGGAGGGGCTTACTTCGAATGTTGTGTTAATAAGCCCCTTTGGGAAAAGCTTACTCAGTATACCTTTAATTTAGCCAGGAACGCATCATGTTATGGAATACCGTAGTCATATCCTAGTTATAACACTCTACTACAAGCAACAGCAAAAAATAGAATATCAAGCATTCTAGCTGGGAAAGATGGACCAATAGTGTGTTGCAGAAGAGGGGGTTGTCAATTAATATAAATATAAATGGTATGTTTGGTTGACATTGAGGTGCCCCAAAGTACTATGGAATGAAACAAGTTCAAGTTCCTGTGATGCTACTAAATGACCGTGTGCAGATTCACAGCATGATAATCTGCTATGACATAGTCATGCACCTGAGCTACAATTGAAAACACAGCCAGTAATCTACATTGAAATAAGTATTGAAGTTTTTTTTAATGTGTATATCAACTTTGGAATTGCTTGTTGTAATTGTCTCTGTATTTTCAAGTAAGACTTAGAATATTCTGTAGAATTTTAACCGAAATATTTGAGAATTATTGGCTGGAAAGCATTCCTCGCGTCAACAAGTGTTGTAAATTGTGAAATTACTATTAGCCTTGTTTCATAACATTTTGGCATAAATTAGGCAATAAAATAACTTTGTGCAACACTATGTTAATTACTTTTATGTGTGACAAGCATAATGGCCATGTAGTGCAATGAATGTCTTTGGGTCTAGTTAGATATTTGTTAGCACCACTGTTTCTGTGTACTGTTACAATGTTAAAACTAAAAGAAACACTGACTGACAGCATTATGATACAGTTTGCATGTTGGTAGTGATGAGTGCTCTGCTTTATGTCAAAATTATGACTTGGGAACATTATACTGCTGTGTAAGCCAACAGAATTGAAAGTGCATTGAGAATATCCCAACAGGACTCCAGCCAATACATGGACATTTTGCAATAATTTCTCAATTTAATTCAAATAAATACATGTGGAAATGTCCAGTATGTGTTTTTATTTCATGTTTTGTTGCCTCCCATGTTTCTGGTCTCCCTTAAAGGGTAATTTATTGACATCTAGGGGAGAAAACTGCAAATTTACTACATCAGTACTCGTGCCTTTCAAAGAAAATGATTTACTTTCCGATGAGGCACTGAAGTCCTGTATTCACTTAAACCGTCATGTTTAACGTGAATTTGTTCAAAATCAGTTGAGAGATTAAGTGAAAATCACATTTTTGAATTTGCCCGAGGGCTGTTGGATCATCTCGTCCCTCAAACTCGATGTGAAAGAGTTTTTGTCTTTGGACAGGATATGAGCCGTGTGGCTTACGGTAATCCCTATACTTCAGTACACAAGAGCAAGTGTTTCATTGACTTTAATCAAAATATCATGCATAATTTATATAAATGGGGGCGTTTTTTTAATCCAGTGATAAAAATGAGCATGCAATATGTAAGCAGTAAGGAAATTGCCTTGAGTCCTACAATCTTTGGGGAATCAGGCAAGTTGGTTTAGGATTGGATTTCTGGGTAACATATCGTAATATGCTTGAGTAAAGCAGTGGTCCTCAGCATGGGTCCTGGGAACCTCCTGCATGTGTTTTGTGGTCCAACTTAATTCAATATTATTGTCAAATATTTTTAATGGAGCTGAAGATTCGGGGGGGGGGAGGCTGTGTTTTAAAAGATGGTGTCATATGGATGAAGACACCCAGCTAAAATCACAATGATTTTGAAGTGCAAGCAAAACCATAATATAGAATGTGTCACTGTCCATTGAATATTGGTGCTCACTGTACATGCTATACTACCCTTAGCAGTGCTCCAATCTCTCCTGGAGTAACTTGTCTAGCCTGTTTTAAATCTCATCCTGATCCGATGCAGGTGATTCCAAAGATCCCCGGATGGACAAGCAGCTTCTGGAGTTGATGACCTGATCATTGGAATCACCTGTGCTGGATCGGGGAGAGATCTACTACATGCAGGACAAGCGTTACTCCAGGAGGGGTCTGGGAATCACTGGCGTGTAGCAGATAGACCGACATGAATATGAGCAAGACTTAATGCAGCAGATGAGTTTGCATTGAATGTCAGTATGCTGCACACAAGTAACAGTCCCTTGTCCCAGAATTCATGAACAAAGCACAACTTTAGCTTAAACACTCGTAACTCAAAGCACTCGTCTCATGATCCATGTTTCGTTTGGAAAGCTTGGAGAGGAACCTGCATTCCACAGTAGCAGATTAACCACCAGCCAAATTAATCTGACATGATGAGTCATTTCGACTGGAGAGAAAATGTGAACAAGCCTTATCGCAGTGGTATAAAATTGGAGCGGGAATAGCAACATTACTCCAGTTATTCCAAAAGACCCAGCGTGGTTCAGCCAGTATATTACTCTCCTTGGCAGTATAATTTGGCATACATTTTCACTTACACTGATACAGTGTGTGGGGACATATTTCAGAGAATTCTCCAAATTCATGTCTTCACCCAAGCTTTTCAGCTAAGTTTTTAAAATTATCCAGGCATTATAATTCACCATTGAGAGTGTTTTTTAAATGTTTCTTGTGTTTTTGCTGTCATTTGATTTCCTGTATGTCTTGTCCTACATTATGTTATGTAAAACACCAAGCTGCAGTCTAGGCATGAATTCCCGAGAATTAAGTTTGATTGATTGAAAACTGAAGCATACTACTCATGTAAGTACACAATACAAAACAATAATTGTGTATATAACAAACATAATTTTTCCTGGAAAGGGAAACATTTTTGTCCCATGCCTTACCATACATTCAGAACCAAATTGATGAAAGATAATCATGATCAAAAATTCTGCACTATTAGGGGCTAATTTGTTACTACTATGACAATCAAATCAATGAATCCAAGAAATATCACTGCTAAATTTTTTACTTATGAAAATGACAATTGGCCTATTGAAGAATTTAATTTAGGCCTTTCAAAAAGAAAACATTGTAACTTCTTTACAAGTACAAGCTCAAATTATTGTTGGCGTTATCCATGATTCATACTTGTGAGAATTAATGAGAATCACAGACTAACATTTCTGCCCGTCTTTAGTACATAGGTCTTTGGAGCAAATATTCGCACAATGCGAAGAATGCTGTGCATTACAAATTAAACTTGACCGATCATGAAAAAACGATGATATTTGAAAGCAATTTCGTGCTCAAAAACAAGACGATGATTCATAAATACAGAAAATTCATGCACAGCTGGTTGAGTTAGGCAGAAGCAGCCTGATGAATTACAGCACCTGGTGCGCGATCCATTCTGCACAGACCTGTAGTCTGAATCCCCCTTCCCTCTCTCAGCGAAAGCTGGATGTCTCACCAAAATGCAGCACACCTGGCAAGTGCCTGACCGGAATGCCATGTGGGGCAAAGTTTTCGGCATGGAAATCTGAGATGCAAAAGTAACTTCACAAAGAATACATTCGGAGCGCATTAACATGCGACAAGAGGCCATTTCCAACACCTTTAACATCTTGCAACATCAAATCACATACGCCAAGAGAAGTGTACTTGAAACTCATATATTATTTATTCAATTTAAAGATTTTTCTTATAATACACAGGTCTGTCTTAAATAATACAAACGCGCTGTGCTATAATTGCCTTCTTATTTCCAAGAATGCCCGGTACTCAGAGATGAAATATATACAAATCATCAGAACTAGGAATTCAAGAGTGTGGCTTGTACTGAATTAAATCTAATACTCCTTCCCTCCTTCCTTTTTTTTTGGTACATCAATGTCTGACCATTACTGTCTGTTTACAATTGGCATCAGGCTGATTCAAATTAATTACAGTTCAGAACATTTCAAATAAAATGGATTATGACGATATCTACCCGGGCAGGGAGAGATTCTGCATTTTATCAACAGCAGTTAAAACTCATAATACACTTTCTTTTGTGTAGCGGGTCCAATTTTCACCATCTTTCATGCAACCGACGACACCAGGTTCTGTACCACGTTAAATCACCAGCGTATCTGAAAAAAAAAAAACCCTGTATTTTCTATAATGGAAAACACCAGTTCCTCAGGAAAGGACAATGGCCAGTGGGTGAGAGCTTCAGTCAGCTAATGAGAGTGCGGTCACAGTCGTCGAAGGATGGCAGAGTGTAAGATTTGTTAAGCACACAGTGCAATCCCCAAGCTTCCACAGACATCTACGGCATTTGAAATCGCAAGCGAATAGTCAGAACATGAGCAAGACAACTGATTATGATCAATCCAAAATGGCAGCATTAAGCGAGGACAGATAGGGACCCTGCTGCCAGATCTTTCCGGAAGAATAATCTAATCGCAGCAAAGATCACCAAGCAACCATCAGGTGCAAATGTTTGTTTTAGCAATACAATGATTGAGCAGGCCTTCAAGAAATATTACAAAAAACTAGCTGTGTTTTAGCCAAGTCGATGATCCACGCATCCCATACAATGGTCTCATTCTGTTCTCTCTCTACCTGCGGTAATACTTGCAGATGTACAGTCAGCACTGAGGCGGGAATTGAACGGTATGGTACCGTTTTTCTGGGAATAAATACGCCAAGGCAAAAATATTAAATGGTGTACAAATCAGCAAAATTTATACATGGAGTCGTCCTGAAAATTTCATCTGGCAGAATGGGGGGGGAACCATTCCAGCCCAAATAATTAACATTTTAATTTCTGTTGCTTTGTGATTCATCATAAAGAAATTCAGAAGGGAATTTCCTTCCTATGCTCTTTTCCAAAGACAGTTGAGCCTCTGGAGGAATTCAGAGGAGAGAGAGCTGCAGTGTGAAATGGATTAAAAGCATCATGAGCTCATTGTACGGGGCACATGAAGAACTTCAGGGAAATTCTGCAGTTTGATATTAGTGCTTAAATCCGAACCAGATCACCCAACTGTCTACAAAACTTCAGACACAGCAAGGTATCTTCAGGACTGTCGCCTGAAACAGTAAAATTCCTTCCCAAGAATTGGAGGCAAAAACAAAAAAAGAAAAATTGAAAGTTACAGTTATACAGGACTGACATTTGTATTAAAAAAAAAAAAAAACAAAAATCTCCAATGAGAAGGAATAACGACCAATGAAAACGCACCCTCAACAGTCTTAAAAAGAGACATCAAGGAGAATCCACAAATCCTGCTACAGAGAGGCACAGAGAGCCCACTGCATTAGCGGTTTCACGTTAGGAGTGACGGTGCTAAAATCAACATGCTGTTTATATCTGTGGTTTTCCAGTGAGGGAACTGGCCTTTCGTTCTACAGCAGACAGATATACGACAGCTTACTGAGGCACCTCACAGAACAATGTCACGTTTAAGCTCGTCTGTGAGCGCAGCTGTGTGTGTGCGTGCGTGTGTGTGTGTGTGTGTGTGTGTGTTTTTGTGTCGTTGTGTGTTCAAAAGCAGACCCCGGGATCGTCCGGTAACCCCCGGATGTGACGACAGTTCCTTCTTTTCTGTAATTAAACAACATAAATACGCAGCATTTTCCCGTATAATATTAGTAGCGGGTAAAGCCTAAAACACAATCATAAAATCTCATCTAATAAAACATCAAATTAATTAGTGCAAACTAACAATGGAGAGGGAGGGACAGATAGCGGAGGCTGGTGGGAGGTGGGCGGGAGGGAGGGTGTGAAGATCAGGGCTCTGATTGGTGACATCCTTTGGTTTAATCTTGAGGTGGGGGACTTGGGTAGGCGGGGCTTGAAGGGAAGGGTGGAGCCTAAATCTCTACCAGCAAGGCATAAGGCAAGTCATGGGTAACAGTGGGGTCGAGCGTTTATATTAACGCCTCCCTCTCATTGGTCAATTCACAGGTGTGAAGGGGTGGGGGGGGATACCCGCTCCAGTTGGGGGCAACCCAGAGAACCCTGGGATACTTGGTCCTCCCGTTTAACTTTAAAGGCCATTTCCTTTATGTCCTTTCACTGTTACTATGGAGACAGTGGACCAGTGTTGACCATCATCTGGGCGACGAAGAAACGCATACTCTGCTCGCGACAAAATCGTTTCCTCTCGATAGCATATACTTATACTTCAGGCTTAAATAGTTCTTAGTGAACTTTTAAAAAAATAAATAACCTTCTTCTGCTTCTGAAGACTTCACAGAGAAGTGAAAATATCACCTTTATACACTCGGGCAAATAGGGGTGGTTTCACGCCTCAAGAGATGGCATCTCCGTTTGAAATTACCCTAATTGCACCTGATTGTGGAATAACTGCTCTTGATAGAGACTACCACCTACTATACATTACTGTATAAACACAGGAAAAAAACACTCATGGTTACCTTCAGCAGAGACTGAAAAAAATATATATAATAATAGATCATCAAATGGTTGCATTAACATGGAATTTTTTTTCTGTCAGTAAAATAGTCTCTTGTCTAGTCATTTTAATTTCATATCATTGATATGTTGTGCATCAAGGTCTGTCAACCCTTCTCGAGGCTGACTTCGGCCACGGCAGGCCGATCTCTCGAGAGATCGTGTTCGGGGGTGGGGGTGGGGTGGGGGGTTCGGGGGCGGGGTTAAGTGCCCTGGCCGTCCCTCCGTCAGGAAGTAACTGGGGGAGAGCATTTTTGGATCTCGGATCCCCCCTTAAAAGCGCCTGCATCAGATTTTAAACCTGCCTGCTGGCTCGTGTTTGTTCAGTAAATTCATCGGCTCTCTCCTCAGCCGGATCCCCTTCTCTCGCTCTCGCTCTCTCTCACGACTTTAACCCCGTGGTGACCCCCTGGTGCCAGAACTCTACTGCAGGTTCTTCAGGATTCGTCCGTAGCGGAAGTCGTACACGTGGCGACAGAGGAACACCAGGTCCGGGTCGATGTTGGCAGGCACGCGGCGGTGCGGCGGGATGGCGTATTCTGGGGAGGGCGGTACCACCGGGGCACTTTCGGGAAGACCCTCCCGGCGACGCTTCACCAAGGCACAAAATCTGAAAAAAATACCCCGAAAACACTCAGGCGGAGAGCAAACTTTACACCACAGCTAACACAACTGAGCTCTGAAACTTTTATACGGAACAGGAGGATCCTCATTTGTTTTTCTGCTTTCAACCTGCGGCATAAATTCCTTAATATGTCACAAGGTTTGGAAGCAATATTCAATTACAACGCATACATGTCATTTACTTCCACTCACACACTAGAAGCAGACCTTCCTTACCTACAGTACTGTGCTAATGTCAACACGTAGCACTTGTCTTCGATACAGGCCACACTGTTCTCATCCTGATGCCGAGATGCGAAAATCTCATTCTGTTAAGAGAAGGCAGAGGATCAACACATTTCACTGAAGCAGATCACTCACAGAAAAGTAAAACACACTCCAAGTGACCTACATCCACCACAGAAAAGATCATCATATTTATGGAACACAGTAACCCCACATTTCATTTTCAGATTTCTTTTGCAAAACAAAACTAATAACTGGTTGTGCCACCCTGGGTAGCAGCACTTGCTATCAGACATTTGTGACCAACTGGTAATGAGTCTTTCACATCGCTGTGGAGGAACTTTGGCCCACCCTTCTCTGCAGAATTGTTTTAATTCAGCTACATTTGCAGAGTTTTCTGAGTTCTATGTAAATAAAACTGAACTGAATTGAATTCCTCCAGCACGCCCCTTACATCTTGCAACCCACAATTGTGCAGAACACAAAATGGGTAATATACACAAGAGCCGCATCTCCAAAGAGTAACGGGATATACTCAAAAGGCCATTTGGGAAGGCACAAGTCTGCTTTGGAGCAAAAAGGCAACCTCAATGACTAATTTTCCAGTGGTGAAAATTCTGACGGCGGTAGTTCCAATGGGGAAACTCACCTCACAGTGCATGCTGGGATTGCGGCCTCCCTGTGTGTGTTCGGGTCTGTAGTACCAGAACAAGCTCATCATCATCTCTCCTGTGGAAATCAACAGCAAAACTCATTAATTCAGAGAAATAAAAAAGATTTGTGATGAAGCTCCTCAAAACCTCTCACTGAAGAACAGTCCCAGGATCAGCCCACCGAGCTCCTTAACACAGCCTTACTTATTAGGATCAAAAAGCAGAACTGATCCCAGATCCAGTTTCACCCCCACCAGGAGATTATACTTTTTCACTGGCATTTGTTTGTTAGTTAATTTGTTAGTTTTTCAGTTAACGAGATATCTCAACAAGTTATGGATGGATGTCAATGAAATCTTGTGTACTGACAGAAGGAAGTGTGTGCTGAGAAGGAAGTGATTACATTTCGGTGAGGATCCGACGCATGTTATTGATCAAGGATCCAAAAGAATTTCTATGCGTGTAAAGATGGTGCTGTTTAACACTCATGTTCAAGGATAATGCCATGGCAGAGGTGAGGTGCTCTTCTACTTTGAAATGTTCTATGAATACGGGCTCTGGTGTGACTACTCCCATAAAAAATCGCAATCTCTAACCCTTCGCAGCTTCTTTGTTTTGAGAGAACATTCAAGAAAGACTGGCTCTATGTCTGTCAAAACCAAACTGCAAACTGGTTTTTACTTCACGTTTCTATCTAACCTGAGAAATAAAGGTGTTTGTGACAGTAGACAATCCTATGAAGTCTTCAGAAAACCCTCCTGTGTAAGCCAGTCATTTTCTAACAATGCTTTCAGTTTTAGAATGAGTCTTCAGAGGGTGCCTTGGGTCTTAATGGGTTAAACTATTCTATTGACAGCTGTATTTATAAAGCTACAATAGCACACAGGTCAAAAATTTGAGCAAACCCACATTTTCTAGTGAACTAACTGGTCTTCACTTCTGTTTTCTACCTTCAAAAATTTGCAAAATCTTAAATTCACCCAGATAACCACCCTTTGAAATAATAATTGCTGAGCACGCTCATAATTCTTTTTCTGCTGGGGCTTTCATACGGTCAGGGTCCAACGCCAGCACGGATGATGAAATTCCCATAGCTGTTCAGCAATAGTGGTCTACTGCTCCTTGACCTCTTTGATTACACTGCCCTGCATGAAATTTGCTGAGTGAGAGCTGATACCTGATTTTAAGTAATTCTGGGGCGGCGATTCCAAATATCACATGAGTTTTTGGCCATCATGTCAGGTTTTGTCACAAATCACTGCCCTTGTTATAACAAAAATCCGGTTCAAGAATAGTAAGTCCCTGCTGTTTCTCATGAATTAAACACTCCAAATCACCACCACAAAGTGTTGCATCATCATGGAAAATAACCACACCCCAAGTAGCCTATGCCAATCCCCTTTTCGCCTAAATTATCGTTGGTGCCTACAGAGAGACTGCCCCGAACGAAATTATTCCCATAAATGAAAGAAAAGAAAATTTAATCCTTAGGTAATCTGCATTTTGTTTTATTACGTCTTGCAGAATGCTTAAAATCTAACTGTCATTCTGCTTTCATGTATCATTGTGTATTGTTAGATACATGAATATGAAGAAAAGAATTTGCGATTCGTCAAAAAACCTGACGTGATACACAAATTTCTAAGGGCAAATTTGAAATCAGCGCCTTAGAAATATATAAAATCAACACAGTTTATCAAATCAGCAGAGAAAAAGTTTCAAAATGCAGGGCAGTGTTATTTCTTTATATAGCCAAACGTGGCGTTTAAAAAAAAATAAACATCAAAGTTTGACGCTATCCATTTTTGGACCAAAAAATGACCAAAATCCATTTTTGATCTTTCTGATGACGTGGACCTTGGCCTTGATGACAGGATCACACAAAAGTGAGAACTTCTCACAGAGACGCTTCCAGACTGGACGACAAAAAAACAAACTCCAGTGAAAACATTACCTCCTGGCAGAGGTATAATAACAGCATAGGCAAAGTTGTAAAAATAAATAACTTGTTTCCAAAGCCCTTCATGAGGTTTAAAAAAAAGTTTATCATTTATATTATTCATTCAGGCCAGAACTAGAATTCTAACCAGCAGTGATACAAGGCATCAAGAACCATTAAAATCCAAGGGAAAGATCAAACAAGATCGCCATTTTTGTAGTATTCTTGGTGTTCCCTGAAAAGAAATGACTGTATTTCAAATATATTTTAAGTGAAAGATAAAATCATTCACATCAAAATGAAACACAAACAAAAACAAATTCTGCTAATTTGTGGTCCATTACCATTTTCTCAGTTAGTTTTCAGGTATGTTTTGAATCATAATTTTGCTGTAAGATCCATGCAGGTATTTTTGAGTCTATCATGCAAGCAGAAAAAAACTGTTTTGAAACCATATTTCCAATTTGTAAGTAAAAACAACCAAAGTATTGGTTACAGTTTAAGTGGATTTGGTTACAGACGAGAGAATTTTGCTTTTGAAGCAGACTTGCTTCAAAAAAAGTTTTTGGTTGCGATACAGTTCTGTTTGCTTTCAATTGAATGAAAGGAAATGGGCGGGACCTACGCTGACATATGACAGGAGAGCAGCTATTGGTGGGTTTGGTTTGGACTGACAGCAAGGCTGCGCACGCACACACACACACATCCTTCCTCACTTCCACTGTAGGCGCTTTCCAGCTGAAAATGAGCATCGAACTAAATGTTATATCATTCATATCAACCCCAATGGTTTCTCCGTATTTAGTACAAAAATTGAGTTTTTGAAATGAGAGAGTGTGTGAACTGTGAACTGGTTGAATGGTGCGGAAATTGCGGCTCTCGCCAATTTAAATTTTTTTAAATGCGAAAACACTGTACAAGCATGGCATGAAGCATATATGTCAACTAATACGAAATGCCCGCAAATCATTAGGATTTCCCTCCAATTAAGCAGATAATGAATTTAGAGAGATAAATTTATTTGGATATTTAATTCCAGGCACGAAGAAAATCAGCTGTGAGGCGTAGCTGGTATTGGATCATACCTTGTCTGTCCGCGTTAACGCAATAACATGCGGACTGTTTTTGATTCAACCTTAAGACATCGCATCCAGCTGGGATAGAAATGAAACTAAGTTTGAAGATGAGTATGATAGGTGAGACAGATAATGTTTAGCAACATTATACATGTTTTAATCCAGCCCTTCATCATGCAAGCACCCTGCTGTCATCGCGGCTGGTTCAATTCCAGATGGTCTCTAGTCAGAAAAACAACTTATTATTGCAAGTTATTAATTATTGGAAGGTATTCTTTTTGACAACATTTAAAGAGCACATGAACACACACCACTGTAAACAAACAACAACCAGATGCTTCTTCTCATGACAGAAAAGCAGGGTTGGGTTCAATTAATTTTTGCATTTACAATTACATTAATTGAAATCAATCACTTTCGTAATTGTAATTTAATTTTAGTTGAATTTTTTATCGAAAATAATTGTAAGTGTAATTGAACTTACACTTCCAGAAAGTAACTGTAACTGAAAAAAGTAATTGAACCCAACCCTGCACAAAACTGCCGTTGGCCATAGTGGACCACATTTCGGAGCTTCTGCTCATCATGCGTACGGCAGGCTTCACTGCATTGGCTATTACTATACGTCAAGCCCTCTCCCTCATGTTATATGATTGGATTGACAAGAATAGGCTATGGGTAAGAGAGAAGTGATTTTGGTCAAAATGGCCACAAAGTGGAGCGCAAAGGATCCCCCACGTGCCCGTGTATAATATCAGCACGACCGATGTCACTTTCCTGGATGAGGCTTTGAGGTTTTTCATTGTCAGACTTGAATAGAAAGCTTAAGCATTTAAATTATTTAAATGAGAATTTCACACTCCATTTATAATTTCATGTATGAAAAAATATGTAAAAAATACCTTTTAAAAATCTCACTGATTTTTAAAGGATTTCACAGATATTAACTGGTGGTAATTCAGGAGTGATCCCGAAAAGGTTGACAAGTATGGTTACATGGCTGCAAGTTGACATTAAATGTTCGTTTTTTCAGCATGGCATGATTTCACTTCAAATGCCGGCTTGTAGTCTAATTGCCAAGGAATCTGTCAGGGTCGACATCTCTTTAGATGTCGATGTCTCTTTACAACTCAGCTTATGCTAGACATCAACTGCAGCAACCAACTAGGCTAGCTAGCTAGCTAGCTAGATTTTTGCTGCTCGCTAGCCTTTGTCGCCAGGTCTTGAGGGCATCGATGAAGTGGGCGATATATAATTAAGTCTATTTGTCTCTTCTGTGATACACTCCAGCCTTGACGTCACAGGTCAGCGAACAGCAAAAACGTAGCCAGTTAGCTAGCCAAGTTTGTTCCTGCAGTTGCTGCCGAGCATCTAAGCTGATTTTTTAAAGAGATGTCAACCGCAACAGATTTAATGACATCTGCAAGCCGGCACAGGCAGTGAAATCGTGTCACGCAGCATTCGAAGGCGATTCAATTAAAAAGGGACATTAATGTCAACATATCTCCATGAAACGTCAGTTCAACACTCAGTTTTCCATCGTAGAGCGCTTACAGTGGAAGGGAGGGACCAGCGCGGGTATACAGCCATGCTGTCAGTCCAAGCTAAACCCACCAATAGCCGCTCTCCTCTCATTTGTCGGCGTAGGTCCCGCCCATTTCGTCCCATCCATTTTGAAAGCAAAGAACTGTTTCATAACCAAAGCTTTTTAACTTGTAAGCAAAGAGGACTGTTGCTAAACCAAATCGTTTTGACTCGCAAGCAAAGAGGACGGATTCGTAACCAAAATTTTTTGTGACGCAAAAAAAAAAAAAAACTGCTTCAAAAGCAAAATTCTCACGTCAGTGACCAAATCCACTTAAACCGTAACCGATAATTTGCTCGGTTTTACTGACAAATTTGAAATTTGGTCTTTTTTTTGCTTGCATTACATAGACACAAAAATACCTTCATAAAGATCCACTTGTGGTCAAGTTCAACTGCCTGCAAAAAGAACCAAAGTTATGAGTTAAAATGTCTAGGTGCTCGTTGCAGTTCCTGGTTTCCCTGTATGTAAACAAGTAATCAAGATACATTTTTAACTTAATTTAATTAAATCTGAAACGCTTTCATCGATGTAAAGATTCAGCATTGGTTCCGCTTTGATCTCACTGTGGGTCAGCAGTTCAGGCATCAGTATTTGTTTATTTCTTGGCCGCTGTCATCAACTCACCTGTTTCTGGGTCTTCCCAGAAGGCAGATATCTTGGCCACGTAGGGTAAAGACTTTTTCCTGGGGCCAGAGCGCAGTAGGACGGTATCTCGAACCCGAATCACCTCTCCGTCCCTCTGGACCCCCTCATAACACCTGCGTAAGGCAGTCTCCTCCTCCCCCTGAAAAACAGGCCACCAATTTGGTTTATCAGCGTTGGGTTCACCACACAGCCTCTTCCAGCAACATTTCTACTCCCACCAAGCATCTTCCGACTATAATTCACACAGCTTCTTCCCATGTGACTGAATTAAATGCGGCCGAATTAAAACAATTCTGCGAAGAAGAGTGTGGTGAGATTCCTCCACAGCAAAGTAAAACACATATTGCCAGTTATCACAAATGTTTGATTGCAGTTGTTGCCACCAAAAATGGAACAACCAGTTATCAGGTTTTGGGGGGCATTTATTTTTTCACATGGGTGTTTTGAAGAACACTTTACCCTCAATAAAAGAAATGGCCACTTTGTATTTACCCACTTCGTCTTTGCCTTATTTTAAAATTAGTGTGATGATCTGAAACATCTAAATGCGACCAATAAGCAGAAACAGAAATTGGACAGGGGGCAAATACTTTTTCACAGCACTGTATAGCACATCTAAAAATACCTCCTCAACCTGAATTGTTACTAAAGACTTTATACTCCTTGCTGTCGAGTAATGGCCGCAGCTGGGTGCGACTCAAAAGGTTTTGCATCAGCTCTTTGTACTGATTTATATTTCATGCAAGGATGAGCATCTGAGAAATGCTCACTTCTTAAATGTCAATGTATTATAATAATAATAATAATTATGAGGACAACTGGTGAAAAAAAGGATTAAATATTGGGCTTTACTCACATTATTATTTTCTAGACCATTCATCAACACTGACTGGGAGTACATTCACAGGGGAATACAGCAGGTTTAAAAGGGTTTAAGTAGGGCGAGTCGCTCACATTATAGCCGCATAGGTCACTTCTGCATTACTGCCTGGCAGCTCTGCGAGTAACTGCACTTTACCAACTGCCTTCAATGTAATACTTGTGCCAGCTTTTCAGAAACAGTCACCGGCTCACTCCCATGTTTGGATAATACAGGTATATTTGCACATTCATTACATCAGTGGTTGCACATGCACAATGAAAAGAAAGCATAACACACTGGAACTGAAATTACAGCTTTCAGTCAGTTGTACTGGTGAAAGCCCACCCTGTTCTGGTCTTTTTGATGTTCCCAATTCATTCAGTCTTTTTGATGTTCCCAAATGAAAAGCTCACTACAGGCAAACGAAGGCCAAAAATCATGCAGAAGGCCTCATTTAAAAAGAAAAATCCTCCAGATCCTGGAAATGTGCTCTAGTACTGTGTGGCTATACTACTATAGGTCAGAAATCAATAAACCAGCTTTGTAGCAATTACAGGAGTTCATCACAGAGGACACAGTTAACTATTTTACAGAGAGAATACAAAAAAAAAAAAAAGAACAAAGCCAATAGGTTGCATTTTACCTGTGCTAAGGAGAAGGTTATGTTGTACCTTCAGTTAGTGAGTATATCTGTCAGTTTGTCTTTTTTGTTTGTAAACAACAGTACGGAAAAATTAACGACAAATTCTCATGAAATTTTCATTAGAGGTGTTAGCCAATCCTAGAGGTGATTTCCAATTTAGGGAGTGATCCAGATCCAGGAATTTTTGGATTGGATTCCTCACCATCACGGGATAGGAATATTGGAACAATAACTGCCACACATCTCAAGTTCCACTAGATGGCAGTAACGTTCCAAATGCTTCAGCAGAAGTATGCATACTCTGGGTGCCCTGGTTGCATTTTTGACGCTGCTAATCGCTGTATAGCCACTGCTAGCCAACGCTAAACGGAAGCCCGGGTGCTCACCACAATGAAGACCTCCTTCTCCATGGGCAGGCCGACGGGCAGCCAGCCGTTGGTCGCTCGCCGGCGGGAGATCTTCTGCTGCTTCGCGGTGTTGCCGCTGCCCTGCCCCGCGTGGGTGCAGCCGGTGGAGGTTCGCCCGCAGGACCGCGAGCCGCTGGGAGGCTTGGCGCTCTGGGGGCACTCGCGCGCCACGCGCAGCTGCGCCTGGGGCTGGCTGGGGTCCGACAGGAGAGTCTGCAGGGCCGCCGGGGGCATGCTGGGCACAGGGCAGCTGGACAGGGGCAGGGCCGGCCACACCGGGATCGAGGGGCTCCGGTCGTCCAGGGCAGTGGGGTACTCCTCTGCCGAGGAGAACCATGAAACTCAATAAAGGAGCTCGGGAGAAACATCTCCGAGCGTACGTGCACTGCAAACTCACCGTCCCAGTTTGCGCTAATGTGCACTCCAATCCAATCCACTTTATATATAGAGTACACTTTAAAAACACAACGCTTACCAAAGTGCTGCACAAAAAATGAATAAATAAAAAATAAATAGAACACATAAGATACTCAAAGTAAAAAGCACTATGAAAGACATAAAATACATAAAACACAAAAAAAAAAAAAAAAAAAAAAAAAAACCACAAGTGGCTCAGAAACAATACAAACAGGAGTTAAAAACAAAAACAGTCACCACACAACTCTCATGCTGGGTTAAAAGCCAAGGAATAAAAAGAAGTTTTAAGTTGGGATTTAAAATTTTCTAAGGTGCTGGCCATTTCGACATGGGGGGGTAGCTAGTCCCTCAGCCTGGGGGGCATCACTGAGAGGGTGCGGACAACCAGACAGAGCTGATCAGCAGACCTCAAAGACCGGGACAGGGTGTAAACATGCAAGAGGCCTGAAATATACTGCGGTGCTAATCCATTCAGTGACTGAAAAACAAACATTAAAATCTTAAAATTAATTCTAAAATGGACAGGGAGCCAATGGAGGGCGGCCAGAACGGGGGTGATGTGATCATGCTTATGGGTTCCTGTTAAAAGACGAGCAGCCGCATTTTGGACTAACTGTAGGTGGGCAAGAGAGGCTTCACAACGGTGAAGACGAGGTCGAGTCTAGACAGAATCTTTCGTCAAAGCACCTATCCTTAAGGGAACAATGGGGAGATTAGGACGTAATGAACATCAGAGATTCCCATGGAATTAACAGTAGCTGTATATCGGCAGTAACAAAGGCCTTCAGTAACCTAACCTTTCAAAAGCTTTATTGCCCAATCTGCTCACTCTGCCTGATTGGTGACAGTTGCAGAAACTCACTGGCAGAGCGAGTGTCAAATCCATTTTCCATGGCAGTGTTGTGCATGGAGTCACTGAGTTATGAAGCGTGTTCATCTGCGCATAAATGACGGCGTAAAATGTCAATATTATCTGTAAAAATGCTAAACTCGTGTAGCTCATGAAATGGCACAGACTTGCATTAATTAGTTTCAAGGCACATTAAGCAATAAGGAACAAGTATACTTTCTATATTCTCAATGCAGTTAAGAGTCACGACTGAAGGGCACGGTCAGGCAGGACGCACAGCGCAGAGACACTGTAAGGAGGACGATAATCTGAATTAATACAGAAAAAAAACAATCTGAGAGAGACGGAAATCAGCAAAAGTTTTTGATTTTTGCATCCTTACAATGTCAAATCAATTATATAAATGTAGCCAACAGGCCATCGCATCGTCATTTTAATTTCTTACTCACTAAATCTGTCTGGGTTGTTCAGTCAATAAATTGTTTGATTGATAATCGGACGAACTTAAACGTGAACAGCTTGAGAGCAATCATGCGGTAACGGGTGAGTTTACTGAAGGTCCTCTGAACGTCTGACAGCACAGCACTGGCTATGAATTATAAAATATTGAGCTGATTTTATTATGGTGTAATTTATAAGCTCACGTATTCTCCATTACGGATGAGTTGTTCTGTGAAGAGGATTACTCAAGCAGTCTGTGACCTACTGTACAGAACACATCAATTTATTCATTTTAATGCCTTTTTGAATTTTATTTGATGCTGAAAGAAAGGAAATACTTTCTGCTCCTTTTACTCCGTAAAAAAAAAGGCTAAACATCACTGGTGAATTTTTTCCCCCACATAGAACACTGGAGTGAAATCAAATCCATATAAAGGTGAACAGGGCGGACATAATTCATTTTGTAGTGATTTTTTGTTTTCCATTAAACCCTGATGAGTGTAATTCAGTTCATATCATTGAAAGGTAATTTAAAAAATGGTTTTCTTTTTTAAATTTGGGGCATCTCCAATCCCACCCGAATCTGGAATGCCCAGTTGATGAATTATGTACAAGGCTTAGTCATTTGCGACCCCTTGTTGCCAATTCAGGAGACTGTAGACAGTTCGCGGCTCTCCTCTGAAGCACGTGCCCGTCAGCCACTGCTTCTTATGCACTCATTGGTTGAATCTTCGCAAGTTCAGAGCGAGGGCGGAGGATACCCGGACATGAACAGTCTTAGAATTTTCCTGACGAGCGCCTGTCTGCCCAACAGGAGGCGCTTGAGCAACGAACAAAGCTGTTCATTTATTTCCCCTTCCGGCAGTCCCTTCCCAATTTGAAACCCTGTACTCCGAAAGGCCAATTGTGCGCTACTCTGAAAAAGCTGCAGACCACTGCTGGCTAGTACGCCGGGGGCTCGAACCCGCGACGTGATAGTCACTTCTGCACTGCAGCGCAGTGCCTTAACAGAGTGAGCTATCCGGCAGATTAAAAATGGTTTTTCACGTCTTGCGCATCCTGTAACAATGCAATGTTGTTAATGTTGCATTAATCATTGGATTAGTTGATAAATTGGTCTAATAATCAAAGGATTAGCCAATTATAACAACTAGAGCACACGGCAACCGAGCATGTATCCCCGAAGGCTCCCCAGTTGCGCCCAGATGGTCCCAGAGTACCCAAAATCAATAGGTGTCTGGAACTTACCATAACACATGTCCCTGCAAAATCTGAAAAAAATCGGTGCACTTATGTGGGCTGTAGAGCGTTCACAAGAAAATCTCTGCGGACGCAGCGGACACGGAAGCGGACGCGTGACGAGGCCAAATCCATAGTATCCTCTGACCTTTGTTCGGGGGATACAATGATCGTCAGTTTCAGCCCTAGTAATAAGCCCACACTTTCAGTGATCAACACTTCCGTCAGGAGCAAACACACTGTAGAAATTCACAGAATCACTGCAAACATGGAAACACAACTGAAATAATAAATACCAGCCGAGAGAGAATCTAACGAATAGCTGTGGGATGGGAGAGTACGCCGTCATACTCGTGCAATAATACCCCCAGGAAAAGTGTGTGCTGCTGCAGACAATAGAACAATTCATAATACTGCAAACAGAATTGACTCAAAATTTAATAACGTCAAATATCCCAGTGTACAATGAACAATCATCTTCCGAACACTAGGGGCTAATAAATGCCCAGAGAAGAAACAAAAGGAACGCTCACACGCAGCATCAAACTCCTGTCAACATTAACCCACATGGAGACCCAGCCTGTATTAACCCAGCGCTGAGACGCAGTTCACTAAATGACGAAGGATCCCAGCTGGTATTAAACAGCACCGCGACTCAGACGGTATTAAACGGCACTGAAACCCCGTCGCCATTTTACAGCACTGAGACCCCGTCAGTATCAACTGAAGGCGGAAAAAACAGCGCGCACTTCCGCGTGCTGGACAAAAACAATTCAAAAATACAAAATTTAAGTCCGCACACCAGAAACTGCTCCTTAGAAATTTCATTATTAGGTATCACCGTGTGTACACACGGTGATTCCTAATAATAAAATTTCTAAGGAGCAGTTTCTGGTGTGCAGACTTCCATTTCTTACCCCGTGAGTATTAACCTGCACAGAAACCCAGCTGTCATGAAACAGCACTGAGATGTAGTCAGCATCGGATGGGACAGAGATCCAATCAGTAACGAGCGTGAAATACCAAAATCCCCAGCAACGGGATGGAAGACATCTGGCCCGGGGAATAAAAAAAAATAAATGCGATGGACGGACAGACGGACTGAGAGGAGGACGGACGGAAGTATGAAAAGGCACATCTACACAACAAGAAGTACCATATGAGTACTGGTTGAGTAATACTGAACGGATTGGGAGTTCTGGCTCAGAAAAGAACAGAAGGGCTGATTTCTGGGCTAACAAAACTCTATGGAGACGGACAGACAGACAGGTGGACGGACAGAAGTATGAAAAGGCACACTGACACAATAAAATATACCCATACACGAAAGTTGGTTGAGAAATATTCAATGATTTAAGAGTTCTGGCCCAGAGAAGCAGTGTGACAGACGGACGGACATGCCAGGCAACACTCACTCCTCGATCCCCATCCACTTCTCCTCAGGGGATAATAACAGTGCTTATATTCATATGGAATCAGAATCCCTGTTAAAGAAATGGCCGAATTAAAGAGACCTGCAGGCTTTGAGAAGCTTCATGACTAATGAAGCTGAGCAGATCGAGCAGGGATGCTGTGTACAGCTCAGTGAAACGGCTCATTCCGTGTGGTCCACAACGATGGAGGCTCCGCGGATTTAAAAAAAATCAGACCACGCAGAGATGATGTGTCGCTGACACGCAGGTACAGGAGCTGCCATACAGGGGTACATTTCCCAAAAATGTTGCCAACTAAGCAGCTTTTACAATTTGAACCAGAGGCCACAGCATGACAACTACTGGAAAATATTTACATCTTATACGTCATTTTATGCATATGTCCCTGTATTTCAGCAGGACATATTTGGGATCGCTGGGAAACTTTCAGATCTCCACTAGAATTCAAAACAGGAATTAAGTTGCACAAGTTGGAATACAGCAGCTGCATTTGAAGGACCCACATGTGGGTCCGCACATTTTACATAGTTGACTCAGCAGGAGATGGTTCGGGCGTGACCCGAAGAGCCTCCCCCCTCCACACCCCTCAGAACAGCTGAGGAAAACACCAGACTGTCATAAAACCCAACACAGACTTGCTCTGCCGTGTGGCCTTTTCACCTATCAGCTACCTCATCCTGCCACCAGAGGGCAGCTGTGGGCGAGTCCCAGCTTCAGCGATCACACAGACCGGTGCAAGCAGCTGCAGCTGGCCGCCCAAGTGTTCGCCGGGCGGACCGCGAGTGAATTAAGGTCAGCCTCCGACATCAGCTTGATTAAACGGGTGCCATTCACATTTTCCCACAGTCATGAAAAAAAATACAGCTGCCCGAACTAATGACTGACGAACGGTAAACTGATTCGAGAGAGGCTTGTAACAGCGCTGTGCACCTGCCTGAGACACGATGTGCCAAATCATTACATTTATATTTTTACATTAACTCACATCATGGTACGGCTTTAGGCTATAAAATGAGCAGTTAACTGAGATGCACAAGTTAATAAATGTCGGCAGAATGGCCATTTGTAGCCAAGAGGCGCAACTGTGAATATAAGCTAGTTGTGCTCGCTCTCGGGCAAGATTTTAGAACAATGTCCAGCTAAAAAGGTGCGAGTTAGAAAAAGTTTTTCATGCAAGTTTTGCCTTAATTAGGATCAAAGTCAGAAAAAGCATTTTTTCAGTATTGTCGGACAATGTCACATATTTCACATCTGCTGGCTACAGCGCTTCATTGAAGTTACGTCTTACATCTAATGAGAGAAATAATCAAACCCAGGACGTCATGGTTTCATGGCCACAACATTACATATTCGGGATCCTTGGAAACCTAGGGATCTCCACTAGAACCTTAAATAGGCCTTTAGTTCCACAGGTTTGAATCAAGCACTGGCATTTTGTGGCAGTTTTTGCGGGATTAAGTAATCAACAATTGAAACAAGTAGTTAAAGTACGAAACAAGCAAGCCAATCTTACAGAATGACTTCACAAAAGCATGCAGAGAAACAAAAAAAATCATTCATTCAGATACACATAAAACACAACAGTGCATCATGTTAAACAAACATAATGACCATCTTTGATAGTTCAGTGGTGCTGATGGATCGATGGATGTTCGGTAAGTTACATGAACTGCCTTCACTTAGGGTTTATAGGTCCCCTTGGTGGGCCAGGTAATTCAGAAACATCAAGAGTAAATACCTTTCACCATCTCTTCTTGCCTCCTATCAAATCAAAAAAGTGAGCCCCTTCCATTGAAATCATAGACCAGGGCTCCCCGAATCCAACCCTCAAATCCAAGGCCTGCAACTGAGTGAACAGTTATTGCCACTGATCGGCCAGACCTGTCGTCACACACGATTGCCAGGTAAAAGGAGGGTGGAACACCAGCAGTTCTGCACCCTCTGGGACCCTGATACGGGAAGTCCTGTCACGGACCCTCTTGTTGTAACTGCTGACCCTGCCAACCAAAAGACAGCACCTTCTTTTTAAAGCAAAGACATAATCCTCTCAAACTCATCCGCTTTACCTTGCCCTGCAGAAGTGACTGCGTTAACCCCAAGAAAGTAATGTGTGTCAGCCTGCAGCCCAGCTCCCCAGTGACTCAGCTCCTCGAGGAATCTCAAAATTAAGGCCTCCTGTAAATGAGCCGGTGAAAAATGGCACACTGGGTGAGTGAGAGTTTGCCCCACAAGATTACAGGTGAATAATCAGCTAATCAAAGTAAATGCAGCTAATGGTCGATACCCCCACAGAAGCCACCCAAATAGAGTCCGTCTGTGACTAAAACCACAATTCAAGCATTTGATGCCCAGGAACCCACAGGAATTGGAATCCAGTGAGTAATTAGGAATGTGAAGTATGTACACTGGGCCCGTCTCCGTTCCCGAAGGTGCTCTCAATCACCGACTGGGAGAGTCCTGAGATCGATGTGGAGGGATTTTTAACCACCTCATAAACCATGGACCCGTATACAAGTCCGTGAAACCCAGCTGCTGGATTCAAACCTGTGGAACCTCAGGCCTATTTTACATTCTAGTGGAGACCCCAAGGTTTCCAACGATCCCAAATATGTACTGCTGAATTACAGCATAAAATGATGTACACTACCGCTAAAAAGTTTGGGATCACTTGGAAATTTTCTTGTTTTCCATGGAAACATGCATGAAATTAGTCTGAATATGAAATAAAGCAAATGAACAGAACAAGCTGACATTGTCTGAGTTAGAAATAATGATTTTAATGGAAAATGATGAATATGTACTTCAAGCTTTGCCTGCATTAAAAAAAAAAAAAAAAAAAAACCACCTTCACTGTTGACACTGAAACTGGTGTTTGACCGGAACTATTTAGCGCAGCTGCTAGTTGACGACCTGTGAGGCGTCTTTGTCTTACTCTACACACTCTCAGATATTTGTCCTCTTGCACAGTTGTGCATCGGGGCCTCCCACTCCTTTTTTCTGTCCTTGTTAGTGCCAGTTTGTGCTGCTCTCTGAAGGGAGGAGTTGACAGCATGGTAAGAGATTTGAAGTTTTCAATTTCTCGCATTGAATAGCCTTCTTTTCTAAGCACAACAATAGACTGACGGGTCTCTAAAGGAAGTTCTTTCTTTCTGGCCATTTTGAGCCTGTAAACAAACAAACAACTGCTGATGCTTCAGGTACTAAACCAACCTCAAGAATGCCATGCTCCCTTTTGCGCTCCCTTATTAGTTCAACGGTTTTCAGCTGTGCAGCACATTTGAAAGGGTTTTCTAATGATCAATAAGCCTTATAAAATGCTTAACTTGGATTAGCAAAGGAGAGGTAGATACGCGCACATCCGAGTACTCAGGTGCTGAGTCCAAAAAACATGTTGACAAGAGAAAAGAAAAGACTCCCAAAAAAGAAAAATATACTTTATTCTAACATTCTAATAAGACGTTAAAAAGACAACGTTTCGAGCCGACAGGCTCTTCGTCAGGTCACTCATATATATTTTTCTTTTTTGGGAGCTATAACAGTGTTGCGAGTCTTTTCTTTTCTCTTGTTAACTTGGATCAGCAGCCACACCAGGAGACCGATGCAGAGGACTGACAGCTGCTGATAATAGGCCTCTATGTAAAAAAGTAGATCATTCTGTGAAAATCACCTGATTAATTTTAATCGTTTGTGAAATGGATAAAAATGTTTGTGAAATGCATGAAAATCTATTTTTCTTTGGAAAACAAAGAAATTTGCAAGTGATCTCAAACTTTTGAGCGGTAATGTATAAGAACTGGATACTTTCAATTTGATGTAATACTGTCGCCACAAAAACACAACACCCTGATTTTGAATATTTTTCTCAATATAAGTGTGATGTTGCTTCAGAGAAGCGCTGCAAACAGCAGATGCAGTACAGATACGTTTTCACAGGTCCTCTCTCTAAGGCTGGCCAAAGACCACACTCTGTTCACAGCAGGCAGAGCTGCGGGACAGGAAGGCCGCTTGAGAAGCAGACAGATTTAAGTGGCGGGTAAGAGACCGTACCCTTCATCAGGGAAAACCGCTCCAGTCGAGTTCGTACTACAACAAACACCTGCAAGTGATCTCCAGAGTAAATGAAGGCAGAGGAGATGGGAACCTTTGTTCACCCCACAGTGACATCCCAAAAGAGTCAGGGACTCAAGCAGTACTCCGCAGTCAGGGAGAATCCGCACAAAAGGGATCAGTTAGGTCTGAGATTGCATGCCACCAAAAAAAAAATAATAATAACACACTCAATTTAACATGTTTCACGCGTATATGACCATGGAACAAGACCGCAAGATTGACTTGGATGAATAGTTATATTACCCCACAACAGAGTAACTAAGGCCATGTAAAAAAGAAAAAAATTAGTTGGTTAACATCCTTCACATTGTGATTTTTGGAGGCTGGCAGGGTTTTTTTTTTTTTTTTCAGCACAACCAATCCAAACCACAAGTACATGTATTAGCATAAAGACTCAAATCCGTCTCACCCATCCATGGCATAGTGACTGAAAGCCGAACAAATCATCACAGGGACTCTGAGCATTTTTTCTCACTTTCTAATCATTGGCAAAAATTTTACAGTTTTTTTCCAAAATTGAAACATAAGGCGTTGCTGAATACCCCTCGGCCTGTGCACATCTATGGGTCACAGAGAGTTACCATACCAAAATTGACGAAAATGCCATCAATAGTTCCTGAGTACTGGGCTGGACAAGATTTCCACGGCGAAGGTCACAGCGCTAAGGCCAAAGGTCAAATCCAGCCAAAACCCTGGCACTGCACATCTATTGGTCACAGTGAGTTACCATATCAAATTTGGTGAAGCTGCAATCATTAGTTGCTGAGTACTGACCTGGACTAAGTCATGTAACAGACGGCAGACGCTGGTGACAACAATACCCCTCAGGCTAAAATTTGGCAGAGGCGTAAAAATTAAAAAAAGGTAGTCAATGAGTACATGCATCTGCTGCGGGTTGGTAGTTCACTGCAGGCTAAGAAGTTTTACTAACAGACTTACAATTCAACAGCATGGTGTCTACTTGTGCACATGCAGTAGACGCAAAAAAAAAAAATCAAAGACAGGCAGGTATTTGTGAGGCGGGCAGGGATGCTAACCAACATTTTTTTTTTTTTTTTTTGTATGGCCTACCACAGTTTTCTGTGGTTATAAAATGCTATGCTGGAAAAAACAAGGCTAAGGCTGATCTTACCGGTTTTGATTTTGTGGGCGCAGCCGGAGCAGGCGGTGCTGTAAGAGCACCTCCTGCTGGCCAGGGGCTGCATGGCTCTGTAGGCGTACCCGTCAACCCTGCAGGCCTCCCCGAAGCAGGGCGACCCGACGGAGCCGCAGAAGGCCGGGTTTGGGATTCCTGAGGGGTGCGAGACCGCAGGGGTCATCAGCTTGGAGTTCGGCACCCTGCCGGAGCACAGGGTGATGGGGGGCACGGTGGTCGGGGGGTAGGGCACGGGCCCCGCGTTTAGCGGAGGTGGGGATGATGCGCCGTGGTGGGAGATGTGCACGTAGTAGCCGGGGAAGCAGGGGTACGGGTGCGTACCGATGGCCAGGGTGGGATGGGCCAGGGAATGAGGCGGAGGGGGGAACTCCTGCTTGAGTGAAGAGGGCGCACGGTCGTCCAGCTCGCCGTAGGCCTGCTGGCCCAGGAAGAGCGCCAGTCCCCCATGGCAGTACTCCACCGCCCCCTCCTGGCCACAGTAGTAAAAAGGGTTCACCTCAGTCTCAGTCTGCTCCTCTTTGACAGGTTTAAGGGGGTACCCCAAAATGGTTCGACACAAATACCCTGATTTGTGGAAGCCGTGGCCCCCAGCCGTTCCCTCCCACTCCACCTCCGGGTGCAAGCCTTCCTTCTTGCAGACGGGGCAGCCGCCCTTCGATGTAGCCGGCTGTTTTCCCAGCAGCCTGAGCTGCTGTTTTCGCGACTTTGGGTGCAGCGTCTTCCCCCGAGCCGCCACTGTGCCCCCGCATGTTTCCTTGCCGCGTCGCTTGGCGCCCGATGAGGCACTGGTCAGTTTGAGCAGGGCAGCGGCGTTTAGTCCCGCCAGGCGCCTGGGGGCAGGGCCGTCCAGGCTGGGCTGCTCGGCGCTTTGGCCGTGCAACTTGGCTTTCTTCTGCTTTTTGGAACTCCCGGCGAGCGCGGCCCTCTGAGGCTTAGGCCCTCTGTGGACTTCCTGGTCCTTCAGGGGAAGGTCCTTCTGAAGGGCGCAGTCCCCACTCAGTCGCTCCTGCTGGTGCTGCTGCTGCAGTTTTTTGGCAAGCCGTGCGGTCTGCAGGGGGTCCTCTCTCTCCAGCAGCAGGCTGTTAACAGCCTCTGCATTCAGCGAGGCCAACCTCCGCTTGCGTGGCTCCTGAGCAGGCATATCCGGGTCGCAAGTCCCCATTTTAGGTTTGGTTTTTGATTTCAGAGCCCCACGGCAAGCCCTACAGGACTTCTTGCCGCAACCGCGAGAAACTCTCCCTTCCTGCCTTGACAAAGCTCCCCGCTTCTCTCCGCAGGTCTCAGGGACGTCCTGGCCCACCTGTACCCCGGTCTCCTCCAATCTGGTGAGCAGCACCCGGCAACTGCGAGTGCCCACGTCCGCCATGCCCACCCGTCCCCTAAGCGGGTACAGTTTCCTGTCCTGGTCTGAGCTCAGGTCCTTGATTTCCCTGTTCCGGTGTCTCTTGGCCGTGCGGTGCTTGGTGCCACCGTCTCGCAGTGGGCGCTCAGGCCATGCCCGGCCCATCGCGTCACCATGCGTCCTGTCCCCGACCCCGTCTGGCCCGTCACTCGGGTAACAGTGTTGGGAATCTTTGATCGGCGCGTGGGTCATCACATACTTCCACACTGAGCCTGGGGGCAGAAGACCGAAGCAAACTATGAGTATCCATCAGGAAACTGAACATTCACTTCAACTCATCTGGAAAACAGACCCATCACAACACACAACCAAATACATAAATAAACAAACCCCTAAAATCTTGCAATCTCTACATGAATGAATTGGCGCCCCATGAGTCCTGACAATTTTCTCTGTCCTTTTTCAGTAATGATTATTTTAAGCAAGAAACTTCCAAGAAGTGGGACCTTTCAAAATTTATAAACGGGGTACACAGAAGGACACCAAGACGGGGGGGGGGCTTTTTTTTAATTCTACAACTACATGGAGTTGCATAAACAACAACTTAGTTGCGGACCAAGCTGTGTTCTATCTGCTGTTTCACGGCTGTTTATTGGATGCGCTGGAGAATCCTACATGGAACATAAGCACGGGCGCTCCCATCCTAGCTGGGTATATGCCAGATAAGTTGAACAATTTCCCAGCACTGGATATAACTAGGACATTTATAATGGCATCTCGAGGTTCAAACTGTAAATACTACCCAACAGTTTATCTAGCCATCTGTATATTTATAATCTATCATACCAGCACTTTAATGGAGCAAAGAGCTAATGCAGGTTTTCGGATCAACAATCACCATCATTGTAAAGACACTTTGGAAGCCAAACAAAAAGAGGAATATCCACTCTCTTCGGTTAGAGCTATTGACATTTTTACACAAGTCACCATGGGCAGAAACCCCACGGAAGTGTCACTTTATCCATAATTGCTGTGCAGGGAAAAATGCCATTCTTAGATTTTCCTTTTTGATTTTACGAACAAAAATTATTGTAATTAAACATCATACACTGAACTTTGGTTATTATTAACGGTGCGCTGGTAAAGGTGTACGTCCATTGTATTAAACAAACATTGGAACATATTTCTGGCCATTATAGTGTTTGAGATACTGGGCTTTCTGTGGTACTAACTAAACTGGTGGAAATGGGCTCTTTTCTACACTTTTGTAAAACTGCTCTAATATTTGAATGATGATTCCAACAGAATTCTTTTGAAAAATATTTTCAGAACATGCATGAACTCTAGATTGGTGGAGTCTCTTCCATACCTGCTACTGCTGATGAACAAATACCCTCTGGAATTTGAATTTAACTGTTATGTTTAGAGAATATCTAAAAGTGTAAGTGGATGAAAATATGTATTAGAAATTAGACTTAGATGGCAAATAACTGTTTGATCATAAAGGAGCAGTTTTAAAAAGCTCTGAACTACATTTCTGGCATTTACAGTTTTTGAGACACAGAGCTTTTGGAACAGTGGTCAAATCTGACGAAATTTCATCCATTTTCCCCTCAGGTGGAAGAGTATATGCAAGTTGCTATTAAAATAGTACTTTTTTGGCTAAAATTGTTCTATAGCTTTAATCATTGCATTGGTATTGTTATATTATAGAAATGCTATTGTAAGACACACCGCTAGTAACAAAGTGAAAATACTGAGTGAGAACATAAAAAAGGTTATTTTACATTAAGGTCCAGGCTTATATTGTTGTATTTTTGTGATATATATATTGCTGTATTACTGTATTTTGTTGTTATTAAAGCTTTTAAAAAACATTTCTAATCTTAATTCATGGTGTTCTAATGTAAATGACAGTAATTTTCTGTGATAGGCTACAATTTACGCAGCTTAATATTAAATCAATTTTTTGAATCCATAAGCAGGAAAGTGAAGGTCTAAGCATAAAAGTGTGCCATTTTGAAAACTCGAACAGGCTGTGGAGACTTACTTTAGAAAGCTCTGTAGTTTATATTAAATTTGAACACAATGTGGTAGTTTATTAACTTTTTGCATTCCCTAATAAACATGCGATTGATGACTTTGCAGGCTGAACGCATCCTTAGTCAGGGGAGATACTGGGAAGGAGAGGAGGATGGGGCAAAGAAGGACTGCTTTCTCATGTCCTACTAACCATACCAGTCCATTCTGCTGCCATCTTCAAATAAGAATTAAGAAAAGTGCCTCGCTGAAGCGGGCAGTACCCCTCAGCCCCGAAGGTCACTGCTGCAAGGTCAAAGGTCAAACTGAGACAAAACCTCGAAAAGGCACACCTACCCCCCATGAGGAGTCCACATATGCAACATGAGCTTCCTAACCCAAGTGGTTACAGAGAAATAGCCCAGTCAAAATTGGCCCCCGCCCGCCCGCCCGCCCGCCCGCCCGCCGACGGGACATCAACACCCCTCGTGCCCTTGTCGGGCCTAAGGGTTTAAAAAAAAAAAAAAAAAAAAAAAGAGAGAGAGAGAGACAATTATTTACCCTCGCTGGCCAACCACAAATGCAACACAGCATGTTTTTATATGGTGTTTTTAAATCAAATGGCATTAATGTTCATTGGGTATTGTTTATTCAACTCAGTTTTTTTATTGTTAATCAGCCAGCACCCAGAAACAGGTAGCACATAACCCCGCATAAAAAGTGAAAACACTGTTTACACTGACAGCACATCTCTGACAGGCGGCAATTCGACACAATTTTGACGTGCATATATCTTTTCAATTTACTTGTTTTTCTTTTTCCAAGATCATCTCCTAATATTAGTGTTACGTTGTTGCGATTAATTACCAACAAACTAACATAAAACAAATAGAAAAATGCTGGTATTAGTGTTATCGTCTCTCTCTTGCCTGCTGGCATAGCTAGAGTAGTGCGGACATTAAGAGTCAACAACGTCAACAACAAAAAAAGCTGTCGCACAGTGTTTTGAACTCACAGAACATGAGATAATTTTAAACTCAGATCCATGAAGCACATTCAACAGATGAGCATCACGGCCAAAGGCAAAGCAGAAAAGATAGAAGGGGCTTGTTTTACAATCCTGATTCGGGAGAAGTGGAGGTGGAGTGGAAAATGCACATTAAAACAAAAAGCAGTGATTTCTTTATTTATTTGACTTGCATTTCATTTCGCATAGTAGACGAAACGTTTAACGTTTTGTTTGGCCACCTTCATTTTATTTGTAAATATAAATTCATTCCTGCAATTCAGGCCTGCTTCACATTCCAAAATAAATTGGGACAGGGATCATTTAGAAAGAGAAATGAGGCAAAAATACGAATAATGATGTGATTTGAAACAGCTGATGCAAGCAGGTGACAGTTATCATGATTCGGTACAACGACGGCATCTAGGAAAGGCCTCGTCCTCAAGGAGTGAAGACAGGCCGAGGATCACCAATTTGCCTACAATTGACAAAATCATTGAAAGGTCCTAAAAACAATGTTCCTCACAGAAAAACAGGAGGGGATTTGACCGTTTCACCCTCTGTAGTGCATAATATAGTTAAATGACTGGTCACACTTTAGATGAAGTGTTGCTCATAAAGGCTTTATACAGCATGTATAATGCCTTCATAAATTGGACATAATGTCTTCATAAGTTATACATACAGTTGCAATCAAAATTATGCAATCGCCATTGCAAATTGGGTTTAATATCAAAACTTACTAACTTTCAGCTTTTTGTGATAAACGAATTAAGCAGGAACATTTTAAATAGCTCAACACAACTAATAGTACAAGTGGTTTCTCCAAATTTAACCCAAAATTCAATTTTTCAAATGCACTCAACCTTGTTGCCATTTTGTTCACTTGCCCTTGACCTTGCCTTTTTTTATTAGTCTAGATCTGTAACAATGGAACGTGTTCTGTCACTTACTGTTAGCACTTTTACTTGTCTCCTAGGAGGTCTGCACTTTTGCACTGTGCTTATGCACTTTTATACGTCGCTCTGGATAAGAGCGTCTGCTAAGTACATGTAATGTAATGTAATGTAATACCTCAACATCCACCAAGGCTTGGTATCAGAAGAAGTGTGGGATGATTCTAGAGTGCACAACTGGAGGCCATTGTCAATGCGGACTGGGCTAAGATTCCTTGGGAATGCTGCCAAAAGCTGACATCTGCCAATGCATCATACTCCAGCATGTCAAAGCAGAGAAAGGGTGCTCTACTAAGTATTAAAAGATGCTTGTTATGAAGGGGTTGAATAATTTTGAGCCTGCAGTAGTCATTAAAAGTGGCATTTTATGTTGAATTTGGAGACGCCACTTGTAATATTTGTTGTGTTGAGCCATTTAAAATTGTAGTCGTTTCATTTGTTCTTTGCAAACAGCTGAAAGTTTGTAAACTCTGCCAGTTTACCTAATTTGCAACGGGGGTTGAATAATTTTGATTGCAGCTGTAAGTAAATGTCATGCTCTGTAAAGGGTAAAATAACACATTCTTATTCAGCATGTGATGTCAGATGTGAAAAAAGGGACAATGTAATTTAGCTAGTGGCTAGTCTAAATGCTATAAAGCAGGGGTCACCAACTCCGTTCCTGGAGGGCCACTATCCTGTAGACCTCTGCTCTACCTGCTGTTCAGCACACCTGATTCAACTAATTAGCCACTCAATTGCCCAGCTCGTGATCTGGTTAAGTAGCTAATTAGTTGAATCAGGTGTGCTGTCCAGCAGGTAGAGCAGAAACCAACAGGATAGTGGCCCTCCAGGAACGGAGTTAGTGACCCCTGCTGTAAAGGGTGACATCGTCAGCTAAGTGATATTGTCATTGTCACATGGCATCACATGTTGAATAAGGATGTGCCACTTCACCCTTTACAAAGCATGACATTTGATTCTTTATGATTTATGAAGACATTATTTCTCATTTATGAAGGCTTTATACATGCTCTATAAAGCGTTTATGAGCAAAAATTCACCTCAAGTGTGACAAAATAACTTTCGGGAATCTGGGGGAATTTCTGCGCGTACAGGGCAAGAGATGAAGCCGAAGCCAAACGCGCGTGATCTTTAATAACGGAGATGAATGACCGTTCTGGGTGCCGTGTCATCTCGATGTGAAGGCGCCATTAATGCAGAAAAGTACCGTAACATCTTGTCATTTTTGTCAAAGTAAATCTAGAGATGACTAAGTTCCGTTTTTATGTGCATTTCCATGCCACCCCAACCTTTTCCCCGAGTTGGGGTTGTACGCAAGAGGGATAATCAGAGAGAAAGTCAGGCTCCTCCTCGCGCTCCTCATGACGTTCCCAAGAATCCACTGTGTAGGAGCAAACACAACCAATCCAAGCCAGGAAGAGCCTCTACAATCAAGTGTCAATCACATGCAGAGCAACATCCCTCCTATGCGCATGTTAAAAAAAGGAGAAAATTTTAAGAGAAAAACTGCAGGACAGAAGGGTAAAGCCTCAGGCTGCAGGATTAATTAAATCGCAATTATTTTAAGCGTAATAAAAAGAGCTGCCGCCATGGGGCAAACACGCCAAACTCCTCCATTTATTTCCTTTGAATCATACCTTACGCGGTCTCAAACACGTCAACCAAAGGTCAAAGGCCATCTGAAATGCTTCCAGGCAGAAAACTGTGTTTCGAAGTCTGCTAATTACCATACAGGTTGGATGACTTCCATCCCCTTTTAAGGCATAATTACTCTCCCTGAAATCTGTTCTTGTGTATTTGCCTAAATAACAATCAAGCAATCCATTTAGCCCACGAGCTGCTCAAAAAAACATGTCGCCTATCATGATTAAGATGTGATAATGAGAGGCAGACAGATCAAGACTGAAAGAATGCCAATAATCAGAGGAATTACAAAAAAAAAAATCCATCCATTTTCTCCCATTAAACCGGGGCAGGATCTCGGGGGTAACAGACCAAGCAAAGTGGCCAAGGCACCCCCCTCTCCAGCTACTACACCCAACTCTTCCCAGAGGACCCCAAGCCGTCCCCAGGCCAGCCGGGAGATATAGTTCCTCCAGCATGTCCTGGGTCTGCCTCGGGGCTCCTCCCAGTTCAATATGGATGAAAAACCTCCAACGGGAGGCATCCTAACAACCTCAACTGACTCCTCTCAACATGGAGGAGCAGCGATTCTACTCCGAGCCGCTCCAGGATGTCCGCGCTCCGCACCCCATTGCTGAGGGTGATCCCAGCCACGCTGCAGAGAAAACTCAGAAGAAAAAAAAACCCCTTGCGTTCAATTCCATCTGTCATTGCAGCATTATTAGCACAACAAAAAATAAACAACAAAAAAACAAACAGATCAATTTTAATGGGGCACCGTCAGGACAGGCGCACCTTTAACAAAATACAAAAATTTGCAAAGGTCAGACTCAAATATTTACCGAGAGAATCTTGTGGATATTTTGAACTTCCTGTTTGAAAAGATTTGAGTGTTTTGTGGTCGAGCTTTCACAAACTATAATAATAATAATAATAATAATAATCATAATCATCAATAATCACAACAACAACCATACAAACTTACTTTGAACTAAAGGTGAAGAATGAGATGCGATTCTAGGGGACAGAACAGAGGTAAAGTTCTTTTCATTGCTAAAAAAAAATTTTGTGGTTTTGGCGCACTTCCTTACAACTAAAATTAACAAAGATATTATTACTTTAGGGAACTGGTATCTCCAGCGAGTGTGAGAGCACTAACTCAGCAAAGAGCAGGACGAGGCGAGTGCTGATGCCCGTGCAAAGGATAACATTTGGAGTAACGCTCCCTCTGCCGTAGTGGCACCACGTCAAATCCATACAAAAATAAAAACTCAAACCAGCCGAGTCCTGTTTGAAATGGCACTCTGTTCAATAAATGACCCAACAATAACACAACTGTATAAGAAATCAAACAGGTTGTGACTCCAAAACAAAAATGACAGCTTGCAAATGTGAAACAGAACTCAGTCTAAATAACAAAAGAGCTGAAATACGCAGGAGATCAAGGATTGCAACGATAACCATCCTCAAAATTCTTTGCATCTCTTGAAAAAGTAAGGTGGACAATTTAAAGACTGTAGCAAAGATTGATTTACCATGTAAGTGGCCCTTAAAGACAGCCCTGGATTTTAAGTGTCTAAGGAGGAATATATTCTATTCAGCGTATTGACCACGCATGTGACATGCAAGTTATTTTTGCAAGTCGCACAAAATGGTCAAATGTACAAAACAGAAAGCAAAGCAAACACATTTACAGCCATTTAAATTTCATGGCCATTTCAAATATCTGTAACTGACTGAATCAACAGTTTGATTGAGCTAACTGAGCAAAGTAAGCAAAAGCAGGGAGAGTAATTGTTGGTTAAAAGGTGATGGATTTGCAGACCTTGACTCAGCTCCTTTGAGCGCGTCACTGATGAACACCGATTTCAGCAAATTTGTTTTCCGGAGGCAATTTCACATGGCCGCTCATGCTTGGCAGCCATTAGCTCACAGCCACATCAGGTACGATTCGCGGAAAACAAGAGGAGCGGACTGTGCCTGTTCACCCCATGGCTGCAGTTGTTCACATTATGTTTAAAATGATAGTTATTGAAGTAACTGCGCAGCCCTAGAGAAGCCCAAGAACCATGTTCACCCTTTGAGCAGTAAATACATTTTCAAGGAATTAAAAATGTAGTTATCCTGAGCTGTTCAATACCTATCATGTGGCAACTTGATTAAAAGAGCTCCCTGCGGAAGCTCTTTTAAACAAGTTGCCACATGATAGGTATCAAAATCAGACGCTGTTGAAAACCTTACATCATTGGGCAACTATACTGAAAGGGTTAATTTTGCGTTAGCTAGCCGTCATTGATACGCTCGTTATATTTTGGCGTACAATCAGACAAATGCTATCGGAGGACAACTGCAGGGAATAACCCCCGAAACTGAAGTACTCCCACCATAGGCAAGATCCACTGCTTGGCCAAGTGTTGGCGCGACAGGAAAGGGTATGGGGCCCGGAAAATCAACAGGGGGACAAATAACTCCAAGAATCTTCGCCGCAAATTTTACCAGAACCATAAGAACTGTTTGACCTAATGCATTTTTTTAAGAAGAGAAGTTCGGCATTAAGGTCAGTGGCGGGCGGTGGACCGAGAATAAAAAGGGTGATAAACATGTCTTTAAACTGTTTATTAGTCTTGATCCATTTTCAGTCAATTTCCCTGGTAAAAGACACTTGAACTATCCCCTCTCAGGTGTAGCTAATTGTCTTCGTTAAGCCAAGAAATCAAACACACCAGCTGAACACAAATAGCGTATTTCGATCTTTTTCAATTAAGCAATCAATACGCACGGGTCTGACGACTTGCTTAGGATGTGACAAAAATTTAACTTGGAAAATCTACAGTGGTTTTTTCGTGAAGAGTTTTCAATTAAAGCACCTGAATTAAAAGTTTTATAGTATTTGTTATTCACTCGCCTAAACATTTCATTATAAGGGAAACTAACATGTTGATCAAGAACAACGATTGAAATCGGGTCACTAATCTCATCCGTTTCAAGGGATGTTTTTCAGTTTTCCGTCCACCGCCCGCCACTGATTAAGTAATAGTTATAGTGCCACCAGAACAACAGGATTTCTCCTGGATGCAGCAAGATGTTTACAGCAAAGTTGATCCAATATCCATGATAAAACCAGTTTGATTTATCTAATTTGGAAATGTAGTTTCACCTGATCATGGTGCCACAGTAAATGTAGTTAATTAATTTTGTCATCTCACAACTGGTTGCCTGGGTTAGGCGATGTTGAATGTGGCTTCAGCAAGGTCCTCCACAGTGCAAGTGTTCAGCAGCAAGCCACAGCTCAGTAGCGGGTCCATAGTCTGGGGCACTTGACCGCACTCGCCGTCTACAGGACCTTTGTAATATCCCCATTTCTGCATATTGCTTTCACACTTCCCCAGGCCTGATCACAACCAGTTAAAACTATGCCATGTTATCCATGTTTGATCGGAACCTTGAGAAAGGGACTCGCAAGGATTGATGGCCATGCGGGCGTCATCCATCCATTGCTCCAGTCTCTCTTCCCAGAGTTTGAGCCGTCCTGATGAAACACTGGCTTTGAGGGGTTAGACCAGAGGTGGGCAGCGAGGGCCGTATCTGTCCCTGGTTTTCACACCAACGTCTGGTCTTTAATTAGTTGATTGTCTCAATTAGCCAAACCATTCATGAAATCTGACCTTTCATGCGCATTTCTTTAAATTATCATGAAACTACAAAGACTAGTCTTGTCTCCCTTCATAAAACATTTTCCTTTGATCGAATCATTGCGAAAATCTATATTTGTGCATGCAATCAATTAACTCAATTAGTCAGGGTAATTGATAAGAATAAAAATCTGCATACACACCGGCCCTCCAGGACCGTGATTGCCAACCCTTGGGTTAGACGGACAAGAGGAAACTACCGCGCAATTTCAAACGCTGGGGTACTGAGGGATGCCCATGGACAGGGTGCCTATCGTCCTCTGATCGTTGGAGCAGTTTCTTTTTGCTGGCCGCGGCCTTCTCACCTCAGAAGGAGTTACACCAGAGAGAAGGTTGAGGTTGTCAAGATTTCTTTGATTTCATGCATCTAATGATGTGTGACAGCTAGTGTTTGGCACTGGATCGACTGATCTCTGCATGAGCTGAACTTTCTCAGACTGCGCTGGCACATTCAGCAGTGGAGGAGGAGGAGAGCTTAGGGTGTTGCTCGAGTGATTTTAGGGTTAGCGCCCCACTTCAGTGCGCTCATCTCCGACAGGAGAGCATTTCTGGAGCTGATTTTCCCTTTGAGCTTGGCGATATGGGCTTTGCATGTCAGAGAACGGTCAAGAGTCATACCAAAATAGACATGGCTGTCAAAATGCTCCAAACGAACACCTTTCCTGATCTTCAACCTTGGATTCGAATGACGGACGATTCAATGCGGCCATAAAAATCAATACAGATCCACCTCTATGCACCAGGAACTTTGCCAGCAGATTTCAAAGAATTAAAACTATATAAGTTTTTGTATTAAAAAAAAAAAAATTTGAAGCCTGGTGATGGTGTGCACGGAAGGTCCCACGGTTACCGACAACACCTCAGTACAACAGGAAGCACCAACTTCCATCAGATCTGTCTGGATTACAGCATTAGGTAATATCAAGTTTGGCCTAGTGGTAGTGCTTGTGAAAACATTAGAACCACAATCAGTAGCATCCTCCTCTATGCACCAGGAATGTTGACGTACTGTCATCGACTTTATTGGAATTTTAACAAACGCTAGCCAAGTGTACTCGAGTACGGTACAACATTACGAGTGTGAAAGCTGACCGCACGGGGAGAGGGGAGGGAAGGCAATCGTACTGTGGCACGGTACGGAGCGATCGTACCTAGTTTGAAAGCGCCCTGAGGCACAGCTTTGGCCTCAGGGTAAATACAATGATATCCACAAACACTTGATGTTTTCCTTTGACATATTTCACTGGCGTGCTGATGTTACTCAGAAACCCCACTATCCCCCTCCCCATTCCCGCCACCCCCAGCCGATCGGAACGCCTATCGTCACAAACGAGTAACTGTGATTGAACAATTCGAGGAGAGGAACTATCGCATAAACAAGTCGTGCGTTTCAAGACTGTCTCTAAATGCGAGGATTTTGCAGTACGAGCCAATTTTAAGTAACTCTGAGATGCGATCTCTCACTCCGATAATTTACACCTTCTCTGGCTGTTTCCCTGTGCAAATGCATCAGTTTTCCGGCTCCATCACAGACAGACACGTCTCCAACGGTTGCCAGCGAGCGCGTGCGTGTGAGCCCGCTCTCTGGTAAGAGAGGCTTTGGGGGAGAGGCAGAGGTAAAGCAGATGCCAGGGATGGCAGATATAATCATTCAAAAATCCTCCAAAGTTCCTCCCACGGAAAAAGATCTGAAAAGTTGCCTACAGCAGCAAAGATTTACCTTTTAAGATGAAAGACAGTCAATTAATCACACTTCTAATATGAGAACATTTCTCTATTCTTTATTCTCCTCCTTCATGCAGTATCTCCTTTCAATTCCGTCTCCCTACTTACCCCAACTACCTTGATCCCTCCTACTGTGCGACACTCTCTTCACTTGAAAGAACCAAACACATGCTTCCAGTACTCTTTCGCAAAGATTAACTCCTGGAAAATTTTTGCAGACACAAAAGCCGGAGCTAAATGAAATTATGTTGGATGTATTATTGAGCACTTTATTTTTAATTAAACTGTGTTAACTTTTTACATTCACTCCCCCCTCTCATTATTGACCAACTAGAGCGACTAAAACCCTAATTCTGCACATACAAGTTACCAGCTTCTTGGCCTCATCCTCACTTTCACATTATCTGATCTCGCATATTAAAGTAGAGCAGTTATTCTTTTGTTGCCATTGGTGTTTGAGTCTAACGCTAAAGTTTACCAGCAGCGCGGGAGACGGATTTTCACGTGCTTCTGATGGACCCTTCTTCCAGCAGGCTGAAGTTAATTGTTTTTCAGTAACAAACGACACGATTCTTCTTCTAACTTATTGAAGGGCAATAAGTAGTGTCATCTGGTTTTACAACCACCTAAAATATTTAGTTGGTTAAATTGCTTTTTCCTCCCTGGAAATTTGTGATGGACTGTTGGCGACCATTCTGTTCAGCAGCGGACCGCTAATAATAACAACAACAACCCTGTTACCAGGCGGAAATGTATCGATGTTGGCTCAGTCACCGTTAGCATAACATCAACAGGTCGAGACTGGAAAAAATGTTTATCTGAAGCTAAATTACGGAATGGCCTTCTAATCAACCAACTCCTATTTCACTGCGGTCTTTCCATCCCCTCTCTGAAGGAGGACATTAAATTTAATTGTGTGCTGCTGTTGGCAGTTTCGTTTTTATGAAGCGCAGCTTGCACATTCAGTGAGCACTTTTTGAAGTGCGCAGGCATGGGACACGTCCACAACCTCAAACTCCAAAATCTATCACAGATCTGCACAGGCAGGCTGTCTGCTTCCGCTAGGCCTCCGCGGCAATTTTTGGAGTTTTTCAGGGCCTTACAGTCAGCAGATAAATAAACGTATTCTGCCATAACCTGACAGCTGGCCGTACAGTACTGGATTAAGAACAATTTTTGTGGTCGAAATAATAATAAAAAGATTTTGAAAGTGTCTCCCCAGTGGAAGTTAAGCTCTGGCATATGATTCCCATTGATTGGGCAGGCAGCATCGAGATTTTTTTTTTGGGTCGGTTTGTTTAACGGAACTACCAATTATTTTATTTTATTCATTTATTTATTTTCAAAAATAGCCTGCCTTTGACTGAAAGGTTTCTGCACTTGGTCTAGCTCAAAGTGCTTCCCACAAAATTTCCAGATTGGTCACACATCACCAATAAATAGCCAATCAACAAGGTGATTCGGAGACAAACCACCCGGGCCTGACACCCACCATCTCAGATGTTGCTGAAACTTTATCAGATGCTGCACACTGAAGGAAGAAGGTTCGTTATCAGGGGGAATCAAATCTTCAAATTTATTGTATCGTGACAACCATCACTGTGCCAGTATGGTCTACCAGAGACATCTAATGGACTATGTAGGCGCTGCAATTACCACATTTATAATGCATAAATATGATAAATTTGGAGATTTAAATATTCTGGCATAAAGATAAACAACTCAATTTTCAAAGAGATCAATGTATGAAGTGCACAGAAATAAATTTGAGAAATTCAGTTCTATACGTCTTCTCCCACATGGTGCAACTGTATTCAGTCCAGTTAAATTCAAATAGCAAAATCCAAATTGGAGTCACTATTTTAATGTTATTGAGGGTTTAAAAAACAAAAAAACCAAAAAAAAATAAATAAATAAAAAGAAAACATCAGAACTCAAAATGGCTGACTTGGCCCAAATAAATAAAATATTCCCAAAACTAAAAAACATTTTCACAAAACACTTCTTTTTTAAATTGAAGTACGCCATCTGAAATAGTTTCTGTAACATCAGGGATGGTGGACGTCCAAACCTTGCTTCCGCAGGTGACGTCACACAAAATTACCCATCAGTGGAAAATAAAAAAATAACCCATGCAAGATGGGACATGGAAAAGCAATGCACAAAGAGACTGAGTTTTTAAACGCAAAAATATTTATTTCACTATAAATATCACAAATTCTGCGCTGAAATTACAACAAACATCACAGTCATGATGATCTATTTCCACAAAGTTGCCAGCTTAAATTTGAGTGGGCTACTCTCATTTTAGTCAACTAAAAACGTCTCCATTTTGTGTGTCCGTGGGTTGTTGCAAGTATACTCACATTAGCAGCAAGAAAAACACTGACCATTTTTCCATAAAGAGAAAAGGAGTGGGCTACATTATTGAACAGAGGCAAAAGCAACCGCTGTAAATCAGTCATAACTCTTATCCATCCATGTCCCTTGCATAGTGCACTTCAGTAAAAATTTTTATTCACTAGAGCAGCCGACTGACCTGCATGAGTTGTTTCTTAAAACACATTATGGCTCATGGCGGTAGGTTATGATGATACAAGCTTTAAAAAAAATCCCAAGTTAAGTACATTTAATAATATCATATGCTCCACATCAAAAACGAGTGATACCACCTACATTATGGAACATCGAGAAATAAAAAACAAGACCCAAAAATGTTCATAATTTGAAACCCTTCAAACCCTGCGTATTATATAAAAGGTTCGTGACCACCAATCTATGTCAAAATACAGTTACTGTCATCAAGAAACCAACTGATCAAACATGATCACGACAACCGAAATCAAGTGACCAAAGTCACATATTTGGAGGCGGGTTTTCCAGCATTTCGGGTTACAGCACATTCTTTGAATGCAGCCGCTACGCCAATCTTTAGAGCTCAAAGGGTCAAGGACTCATAAATCAGAACGTCTTGTACTTTTAGCTCAAAAACTTACATGCCAAGAGTACTCTGGTAAAAGTTATAAATACAAAACCAAAGACCAGTGAAGTTGGCACATTGTGTAAATCGAAAATAAAAACAGAATACAATGATTTGCAAATCCTTTTCAACCTATATTCAATTGAATACACTGCAAAGACAAGTTACTTAATGTTCGAACAGGTAAACTTAGTAATTTCTTGCAAATATAAGCTCATTTGGAATTTGATGCCTGCAACATGTTTCAAAAAAGCTGGCACAAGTGGCAAAAAAGACTGAGAGTTGAGGAATGCTCATCAAGCACTTATCTGGAACATCCCACAAGTGAACGGGCTAATTGGGAACAGGTGGGTGCCATGATTGGGAATAAAAGCTGCTTCCCTGAAATGCTCAGTCATTCACAAACAAGGATGGGGCGAGGGTCACAACTTAGTGAACAAATGCGTGAGCTGATTGTCGTACAGTTTAAAAACAACATTCCTCAACGAGCTACTGCAAGAAATTTAGTGATTTCATCATCTACGGTCCGTAATATCGTCAAAAGGTTCAGAGAATCTGGAGAAATCACTGCATGTAAGCGACAAGGCCGAAAACCAACATTGAATGCCCGTGACCTTCGATCCCTCAGGCGGTACTGCATCAAAAACCAACATCAGTGTGTTAAGGACATCACCACATGGGCTCAGGAACACTTCAGAAAACCACTGTCAGTAACTACAGTTTGTCGCTACATCAGCAAGTGCAAGTTAAAACTCTACAATGCAAAGCGAAACCCATTTATCAACAGCACCCAGAAACGCCGCCGGCTTCGCTGGGCCCAAGCCCATCTAAGATGAACTGATGCAAGGTAGAAAAAAGTGTTCTGTGGTCTGACGAGTCCACATTTCAAATTGTTTTTGAAAACTATGGACGTCGTGTCCTCCGGACCAAAGAGGAAAAGAACCATCCGGACTGTTATAGGCGCAAAGTTCAAAAGCCAGCATCTGTGATGGTATGGGGGTGTATTAGTGCCCAAGGCATGGGCAACTTACACATATGTGAAGGCACCATTAATGCTGAAAGGTACATACAGGTTTTGGAGCAACATATGTTGCCATCCAAGCAACGTCTTTTTCATGGACGCCCCTGCTTCTTTCAGCAAGACAATGCCAAGCCACATTCTGCACATGTTACAACTGCATGGCTCCGTAGTAAAACAGTGAAGGCACCAGACTGGCCTGCCTGTAGTCCAGACCTGTCTCCCATTGAAAATGTGTGGCGCATTATGAAGCGTAAAATACGACAACGGAGACCCCGGACAGTTGAACAACTTAAGCTGTACATCAAGCAAGAATGGGAAAGAGTTCCACCTGAAAAGCTTCAAAAATTGGTCTCCTCAGTTCCCAAACGTTTACGGAGGGTCGTTAAAAGGAAAAGTGATGTAACACAGTGGTAAAAAGGCCCTTGTGCCAACTTTTTTGCAATGTGTTGCTGCCTTTAAATTCTAAGTTAATGATTATTTGCAAAAAAAAAAAAAAAAAAAGTTTCTCAGTTCGAACATTAAACATCTTGTCTTTGCAGTGTATTCAATTGAATATAAGTTGAAAAGGATTTGCAAATCATTGTACTCTGTTTTTATCTACGATTTACATAACGTACCAACTTCACTGGTTTTGGGTTTTGTAATACCAAAGAATGGAAAATCTGTCCAGCATTTTAGAGGAGATAACTGGAGCAACCGTAGCCTCCGCTAAAAAAAATTGATAATTTTCAGTGAGCGATACGGAACTGAAAATTGCGAACCTCGCTCCATAATTTCAGCTGCTTACTGTTCTTTTCCATTTCAGGTGAAAACATCATAAGAGCCTCTTGGGGGTCCTACATCTCAGGATGTGAACCACTGACACACAGGGTATATTAGAATATCAAAAACAAACCGTCACACTATTTAAACCACAATGGAAAAATGGATTATTAATTTCAATGTTAACACGGTGAAGACTTTGACCAGAAAGGCATTGACCCTTTGAGCGCCAAATACATTTTCAAGGAATTAAAAATGTAATTATCCTGAGCTTTTGAAAACCTATCATGTGGCAACTTGTTTAACCCCAATGCACAGAAGCCAAATTTGGCTATTTATGGGTTACCCAATTGAATGTGTATAATTCAAGATTTAAGCTTCATAAAAAGGAAAACTGTAGCTTTTCTCAAAAAAGACACTTACAGCATTTAGAATTACATTGTATTACAGTTTATTTTCAAGATTTTGGTGGAGAAAATGGACTGCAAACATAAAAAAAAATCTTCATCAGAATTCACCATGAAAATTGCAAAAAAAAAAAATAATAATAATAGTGAGAATTGAAAAACTGCTGGGGCTTAAATCTATACATTTCTCGGATCATAAACTCCTTAACCACGAGTAGAATTCATCTTCAACATTACATTCTAGATTACCAACAGGCTATTAGCCAAATTACACAGCTATCCTAGTGGCTCCCCAAAGTCTGAGATGGTGCACTGTCAAATCATCAAATAATCATGCATTTAAGACAAATTAAGTTTTGAGGCATGAAATTTAATATGAACTCATTTTTTTCTGGTTGAGTTCAGCATGAATTTATCAATGTAAGTGTAGCTGAGCATCAGTGGTCCCCAGTAACCTCTCCAAGCACAAAAAATTCCTTTTCTCCATACTAAGTTTAGAGTTTTGTCCCAAGCCAGCACACAGAGTCATTAAATAAACTGCTGGTTAAACGGTCAGGACATTCACACAGCAATGAAACCAGCAGTTGCGACTTCCGAGCTCACAAACTCATTTCAGCACTTATAAGGAACAAGTTCAACTCAATAACTCAGTAATATCTGAATTCTGATATACATCTTATTTTAACAGAATAGACATTCCACTTTCAGGGAAGATCAACTAATATATTGCCTCCCTGGATTCAACAGAACAGTGCAATGAATGTACCAGGGCGTCCACCCAAATGCACGGGCAGTTCACGATTTAAAACAGGAAAAAAAACCTTGGCATTGGACTTTGAAGTATTCATTCCAAAACAAAAAGCAAAAGTAGCAGCCTAACCTTTTTCATGAATCCCTCCTCCAGAGACCGATGTATCCAGTAGAAGGAACCCTCCGGTCCCGTCTCATTCTGAATAATTCCCATTGACCATGTCCTTATCTCATTTAAATACTGTAAATGTAACTTGTAATGTGAAACAAAAATGCCACTAGATGGCAGTATTGACCTTTTATATGTTAAGCCCAGTCTGGAGCCAGGTTTGGGCATGTCCTGGGCATGTCTGAGAGGGGAAAGTCCCAGAGAATAAAAAAGAAGTCTAAAAGGTGGGAGGGGGCTGCAAAAGAGTATATAAGGAGAAAAATTGAGAGAGTAAAGTAGGAGAAATTGAATGGAGAAATATACATTTGACCAGACCTGTGACTTCTTTTCATGACCTGTGAAGCTTTTTGTGTATTTTTGCCTGTGTTGGAGTATTTTCCTCACCCAGAACATCACCAAGCAACCCCATCTCAAGGGACTGTAAATATCTTTTCTTGTATATTATCAATCTTGGTCAGTAGTATAAATTGTAGGTTAGTGTTGGTCTTTGTTTAATTAAATCTGTTCGAGTTTTAAAATTTTGTCTGTCATCCCTTGCGGTCATAAACGTCATAACAAATTGGGGCCATAACAAACTGAACACTTCAAGGCCAGTTTTGAAAGCCTTTTTTCTATAAATCGCATCTATTTCAGCCACGTAATGTATGCAACGTAGACAGGATACAACCGAGCCTGCATTGGCTTGTATGCTCTGTGTTTGTCCAATCAATGTGTTTCGCTTACTATAGAATGTTTAAATACTCGAGAATTGGATAAGAAACGAGCCAAACAATACATTGTTACCGGGGAAGTTTCACGAGGGCGTGAACTATAACTGTGCAGTTACGCAGAAGAGCCTGAGTGTATAATAGAGTGATTGGGCATCAACACCAGTACTTGGGAGGATATAAGGAAGCGCTGAATTTGTCGATGAAGGAATCTGCACGTAAATCCACGGTAGTGAACTTAGCCATTTTTGAAAGAGATGACTAATTGACTGTAGAATGTGAGAGAATCAATACCATGTCAAATTTTTTGCTTCAGAAAACTGATTTTTCTTAACCACTGATTTGAATACCGTTGGCTCACTGTAGCTTATGTGGTTGCTACACAGGACAACGATTTTTTCTGTCACAATAGATTTTTTAAACTGCTGGATCGATACTATGGGCAAGGATATTGACCAGTTTGCACATCAGGCTTAGCTGAGGAGTTTAATTCATGCAATTCTTGAAAAAACAGGGAGTGGAGTGAAATTCCTCATATTCAAAACCGCGTTCGAACTCTGCTTGCGTGTGAATATTCAATAACTAATCCGGGGCTGCTATCTAGTGGTCGAGTACAGTAACGGCATGCTTAAATTTGCAGTTCCATAGACGCAAGAATCTACATCTGCAGAAAGGGGTTAAAGGAGCTCCCCTGCGTGAGCTCTTTTAAACAAGTTGCCACATGATAGGTTTTCAACAGCATATGACTTTGAGATCGGCGCTGAAAGGGTGTGTGCCGTTCCCTATATTTTAAAGGGTACCTGGGGGGTCAACAGCGATTAAAAATAGGTCAGAATACTTAACATGAGAAAGACAATGCCAAATGAATCAAGGAATGAGGTTTCCTTCAAGTAGAAAAAAAAAAAACTTGACCAATTCAGCCAATCACCACACACTAGGGGATAAAACTTATCGCCCTAGATATGAGGTCATACTGTATCATTCATTCTCTGCACTGTAACACATTTCAAGCTGGATAAACTCAGAGACAAAAGTTCACCAGCTTTTCACCAGCCAGAAATTGAAGATGCATGCATGAGTCTGGCTCAGAACACAGCAGAATTTGCTTTTTTGTTATCCACAGGCTTAAAGTAGGCCGACACAATGCCATTTCAAAGATGATGTTTCCCAGTTCATATTCTCTAAAATGGCAGTAAAAAGAATGTCGAGTTCATTTTTATTCATCTTTCATCATAATTTGAACAGAAGGCAACAACAGAACATGGAATTACCAAGAAAATGAAGATGTTTTTTTTCCCCAAGTTAATTATTCAGACTTCCATCTTTGCAATTTTGCACTGAAGTTGAATTTCATCTAATCTCGTCATAATTTCTACACTTCAATCCTCACAAGCCATAAATTGGATTTATTTATTTGGTGAAGAAATTGTCTGACTGTCATTTAGGCAATGCATGCAAGATTAGGTTGAGAGGAGAAATCACTGCCTACCCTAATCGTATGTTGGTTCTGACCTCCTCTACCAAAGAGGTAATGTATTCAGTCTGGCTCGTTAATCCTGAAGACGAACAAACAGGCTATGGAAAAACAACTGGCCCAGTTTTCCTGAAACTTAATGGGTGTAACATAGGCGAAGAAAGAACCCATTAAATTTTTGAGCAGCTACGAATCCTGAATCCGATACGCATATTATTTTTCATTTTTGTTAAAACTTCCAAATTGGACAGTTGGGTCCTGGCAGAATAAATGTCATACATCCAGCAGAGCTCAGTTAAGTTCAATAACGACCAAACAGCCAATTTAGAAGAGACGCCAATTTAGAGATCAGCCTTGGTGAAGGTCTCTGCTCTCCGCGCGCCCCTCTAGTTACCTATATGTTCACTTTGAAAACACTCCACTGTCACCGTTACAATCCAATTGGGTGCATTGTTTTATTTTGTGGAAGTTTATAAACTTTATTGTCTTACTGTAAATCCGCTCATGGCATAGTACATTATTAATAAGTAAATAAATAAATAAATAAATAAATAAATAAATAAACAGTTCTCCTTATTAGGGAAACTAACTTTATATGAAAGCACGATTTGGCAAATTTAAATCAGCGTCATAAGAAATGGTGTAGAAGGTGTATCAAATCTGTATCTTTCAAGTAAATCATACTTTGTGAGAAAAACACTCCTCTGAATTGAATGTAGCCCATTATTTCATCACCCTAACATTGTATTAAGACAGAAGCTGTATTTAATCTCCAATGGATAGTTCTTATAATTGGAAAATGTGTTCATAAAGGACTTATATTCAGTTTAAAGGGTTTGGTGCCTATCCCATTATCAACCCTGTTTTGTTGCCCAGTGCTACAGATAATGCTGACTTTGAAAGCTAAAGCTATCCAGTAACTAACTGCATAACACTTTTTTTTTTTTTTTAATCCCGCTCAAAAAAAAAACTGCTTCAAAGATAAGACACATTAAGGGATGCTGGCTATCAAGAATTAGAAAAATGGTGATGTACATCCTCTACACCACTGGCCACTTCAACGCATTTTTATGAACAAAGACCACATTTTTTTTCTTGCTTTTATTTAACCGGGGAAGGTTCCGCTGAGAACGTTTCTCCTTTTCAAGAAGGCCCCAGGAGAAACGCTGGCTAGAAAAGCCGCAAATGAGGAGGGATAGGAAGGAACCAGGGTAAAACCCCCTGAAGTAATTTTGAGGTTAAAGGCCTTACAGAAGAACCCAAAAGCAGAGTTGATCCTAAGTTCATCTCTCCAGATAAAGCTAAAATCCCAAGCCCCACCAGGGGTCTAGAACCAGAAAAACTTTGCGTGCAGTGAAGCAACCTACCACATGGCTATCAAGCCACCCCCAGTTGATTGAGGTCAATTAAAGATCAAGTGTTTTTATTAGGAGAATTAAAAAGATACCGGACCACTAGAGATACCCTTTCATAGGAATCTACCCTTATCATACAAACCATTTTACTACCACGCATTTGCAAGCGACATTTTTTCAGAATTAGGACATTACATTTATACATGTAAAATGCGCGATAAAACCAATACTTCCAGTTTCAATAAAATCTAATGAACAAGCAGCCCATGAAATTCTGAACATTAGCCAGAGATTTCATTTTAAATTTAAAGTAAATTCCAAAGCACCTGCAAGACTTCAATTAGTGGAACTCAATAGAGGACACGCGACAAGACATGACTCATCGCAGTTTCATTTGTTTTCATTTGCAACAGACATCCCTTGATAATTCCCGGAACCCCGCCGAACACCAATAACAGCAAATTATGCAAGAAATATGACAGCATCGATAATGCTGCGGCACGAGACCACACGCAAACCATGTGCCCCACAAAACGAGCATTTCTTAGCCATTTCACTGAGTAACAATGACCACTCGAATCAAAACACTCAGAGCAGCCCTTTTGATACGGGGTCAGCTTTTCTCCTCCTGTCACCGTCCGTCAATTTACATTCTTAAGACTGTCACACGCGGCCAGAAGTTAGAATTAAAAACACACAGGCAGTCAGCATGTGGAGACAAAAAAAAAAAGCCTTGATCGGTATCATAGCCAAATAGAAGAATAATAATACATCTGCTGTCGGACTAAATCCAGTGCATGGCATGGGGATCGTTCCACAGAGCCGCACATTCCCAAGTGTAATGATCAAGGCGCTCACACGCTCTAATCGGCAGAAAAACTAGATCAAGCATACAGTTGATACGGGGGCTGAATTAATGGGAAGTGAACTCCAATTTCAGCGACATCGGATGTCAATTCTTGTGTCGGGTCTATAACCCTCGACTGTGCCACACCAAGAGGATAGATTTGCATTAAAACCACGTCGTGTAAACGAAATACTTTTCGGATATGCAAGTACACCCAATACGCAAACGTTACCGATCAGATCATTCATACAGACTTCCCTCATCTTACACGCAGTTTTTGATATGACACATTGGTGAAAAAAAACCCACGAGGAAAACAGAACTCATGCTACCATGAAATAATCTGCACAAAATTAAGATGTACAAGGACATAAATGAACCGACCGGTACACCGCTCCAAACACCTGCCACGGCTGTAGCGTGCCGCCGCGTAATGTGTGGTCAAGATGATTATTTAATATTTATTGCGCATACGGAAATATGTACAATAAATAAAGTCGTTTTCACACCGGATTTGACGCCGCCTGCCCATCTCTGACACCACGGATGACACGAGAATACAACGCGGCACAATATAGTGGACTCTGAACAAGTGCATCAAAGAAACCCAATTTCCAGTGGAATTAAGTTATATTCTCAATAACCAACCAGAAAACACGGGAAAAGTGTGATGGCAAATGAATGTTGTACGGACCAAATTTTATAAAAATTCAGGCAGTTAACTGCACATGATGGTTGATAAAATGAAAATCTCCACGCCCAAGTTTAATTCAGGATATTTTTTCCTCGGGGGGGCGATGGAAATGCGAGTAATTTTTTGCGTATGAACTGGTGACCATCTCAAGGACTGAGACATGATTCGGTGGCTTTTCCTCGCCAATGAGCAAGACGATACGGGCTACAGTATCGATACTCTGACCAAAAATAATCATAAGAATACGGCAAAAACGTATGGATATTATGAGCAATGTAAAGCTCGCAGCTTTCTAACGCCAGTGACCATCTTAGCTCGCACAGGGCGTAACGCACCGGGACCGCTCGTCTCCGAAACATGTAGAAGAAACACTGAAGCCTGCGTGTTTACCGTGTCCGACACAAATATAGAAGATCTACGAAATAACAACTCCGCAATGGATTGTGATATAATTTCGAAGAGCATCAGATATAACTTGTCGGCCTTGCGACGACATCCTAATGGTGACAGTCATTTAAAGCAGTCAGCGGAGCATAATGATTTAACACAAGATCAAGCTGTAATCTACAGGAGCAGGGGGATCGCTGACACTGACGTTCACCTGAGCACCTCCTGCGAGATAAAATATTAAAAGTAACTCGACCAACGCAGTTAGGACAGCCGCTCAGTCACAATGTTCGCCCGCCTCGAACCCAATCCGCTCGGCCAATATGGACAAATGGAGGCAGCCGAAATGCATCATTCCGACAAAGTATATATCGAGCAATTAAATATAGACTATTCATATTCCATTTCGGCAAATATCAAAACGAATCGAGTGAGAATGGAGGAAATGCGACGCCTGCCCCGATGACAATCAACTTTTCGTCTGATACGTCGGTGAAAGAATTTATTCGTGTAGAAATGACGTGCAAAAATCCGAGAACTGAAGAGACACGTTAAAACGGTGACCTACTTCCGAAGTACCACGCTGCTCAAGATAATATTCCTGCGCTCTTGCACGCCAGCCTCGCCGAAGGCTGCTTTCACACCGGACGCGAAGCGATTATCATTTTTTTCGCACGACAGATTACATTCAAAATTCAAGGCAAAGACGCGAAAACGCGTCTTTGCCTTGACTTTGAATGCAATCTGTCGTGCGAAAAAAAAAATTCGTTTCGCGTCCGGTGTGAAAGCAGCATGTCATTTTCCCCCCCCCAAGCCAACGTCAGCAACTGATCACCAAAAAATGAAACTACGATTGTGACAATTATATCTCTGCGTAAAACACATTTTGCCCGCATCCATCGACATTTCATGCACGGTTTCCGTCCCTATGTAATGCTTCCGTCTCAATTAGCTATACTGGCACTGTATTAACAAGATAGCTAGCAGGCTACGTAACATTAGCGTCCAAGCTATCTAGCAAGTAGCTACTGTAGCTAGATAACGTTACCTTCCGAAGAAATGTTTTGCATTCCCCTTGGACGTCGGAATTTCCTCAGCTGTGCGCGGCGCAATGCTCATGTCCAGAGTATTTTTCAGCCTACATTTTCGAAGATGGAGACTTACTTGTGGCGCAAGACCGAAAACTTCGAAAGACGGCAAAAATGTATGCGTTTTTAAATCAATATTTATATGAAAGTTCCGTGCAACGCGAAAGCATAGGACGCGGCTTCCAGTTATTCTTCCTGATTTTGCTCCAATCGGAGCCGGTCATGTTTCCACTAAACTTGATAGTAGCCAATTGCAAAGCAGCTGGGTCGCGTTTGGCATCGCTGTTATCCAATCGACACGATCCCTTTCACTTTACCTTCTTTTTTTAATGCGAGTTATTGAGGAGCTCACCCGCCTCCGAAAGCTTCTCTTCTCTGAGCTGCTCGGTATAGCTTGTGCGCCTCATCATTACCACCCATTGGGGAAATGAAAAAAAACTGTTTAACTTTAGTCCACCGTAATATTACATAACTGTACATACACTATATCCGTAAATACTAAGCAAACATTAGGTAATTATTCGCAGTTCGTTATGCACTTGAAATAGACCACATGCGTTTTTGAGGGCTCTGTCCATTTCCTGAATGTATAAGAAAAATGCAGCCACAGTGAAAAATTGCAAACAAAAATAAATAAATACTGCAGCCATGTACAGGAGTTAATTCTCCTGCGAGTTAATCTGTAATTTGTAATGGTTCTTGCTGCATTATAATGATTATGATGACGATGATTATTATTATTACAGTTGTTCTTACAGGCCAACAGGTTAAAGAAAACCAGCAGTAGAGCGAAGAAAATAACCACTAGGGCTAACCATAAACCTACCCAACCAAACAATACATCATGCTGATATTTAACATGTGCCCATGGCACAGTCATGAAAGTAGTGAACTTAACGGTCCTTTCTCATACCAAAACAAAAATAATTCTGACAACTGAGCCACTGTAGTTGAGGTTATGCTTTAACAGATCACTGAAAGTGAGCACTTCTACATCTTATGACCAAATGGGTTTTACCAAATGTTCAGAACATTTTTTCAGTGAGTATGTGGCAGTATTTTACATTACCATATTGTAAAATGGGAACATCTCAAGATTTCATTGCAGTTAGCACAGTTAACCTCAGGCACCACTAATGTCTACCATCAGCATGACACAGGAAATCCACTGAGCACCAGAGCACAAAACAAATATTAGCCGATTAGCAAAGTCTGAGTCCCTTAACAGACATGGTCTTATAATCATGCATGGAGTATGGGGCAATAAACACACTCATGCATAACTGCCACTGCTGCACCCCTCCGTACGGCTGGCTATCTGCACATCACTCACTGATGCTGCTAGTAACATTGCCTGCTGCTGCAGCACCCGTCTGTCGCTAGTTAACATCCCTCTTCCACGCCAGTATCCACCTGTAGGTTTTGAATATTTTCCCGTTGGGAGTGTGGCTGTGGGGGGGTTGCCTTGCCACACGCTGCCATAAGCGCCAGAGCAATGGACCATGCACAGCAGCTTCACCTACGCTACTAGCAAATTTGTGTTTTTCCATCCCTCCCCTTTGATCAATTAATAATCATATTGTCATTTTCATAAAGTAAAAAATAAATAAATAAATAAATAAAAACATCCTCCATAATTACACTTAGTTGCAGGAGTGCCAATTCGCGCAACAGTCCATAATCCTAAATCTTCTCAAAGTAGTTAATTATCACCAAGGCTTACGTTACGGAGCAGTCAAGACAGTCAGAGAACGAGATGGAAAGAGTAGGGCAAGCAACAATATTAAGTTGCCAGACATACTGGAAGCCATCTGGGATCGCCCCAGCCACCATAGCGAAGCAGGAATTGCATACAGCATAGCTCTGAGCACATCCATCTTTGAGCTCAACCTTCCTTTAAGAGCACAACTATTCACCTGTGAAGTTCGACGGCAGCATCTTCCAAGGCTGCAATTCTACCGCGTTCACAAGAACTGTCCACAAACAGACAAACGGACAGCCAGACAGAAATATAAACTACATGCCGATGAGCTCATAACTGCTTTCCCGGTTGTTTTATTGTAGTTGAAGTATAATTTCACCATAGTTGTGCCTGATGACTCACAGACACAACTGAAAACTAAACCAGCTTCTCAATCGCGGTTGATAATAAAAGAATGAAGGTATGAAAGTGATACTATAAGGTAGCTTTAATGACTAATTCAGCGGTTTTGTTGTAATCTTTCAGTTTACTAACATTTATCATGCTCACTGACTTAGCAAACGGAATTCTAATAATTTTAAGACATAAGGCACATTCTAAAAAAATAACATTCAAAATCTTACTTTAACATTGCAAGATTCCAGCAAACGCTAGTTAAATTGAAACACAGTGACTAGCAACCAACTCATTTCTAGAGGCAAACTGTTTGCCCGAGCACAGCAGGCTTGTGTTCACACTTAACAAATGAACTGGACTTTGGGGCTAAGCGTACTCAGATCCTTGCCTGAGTCCCGAGTGTGAAAGCACCCCATGGCTACATGCAGCTCCAAGTTGGCAATGGAATGATGAACCGAGAGTAATTTTTTTCAGTAAAAAAATGCCATGATTAGCTTATTATAATGTACATAATAATAATAATAATAATAATAATTATTATTATTATTATTACAGGAAGTATATGTGCTGTTTGTTATGGTAGAATTTCAAACTGTATTCTGAAAAAAGAAGTTGGTAAATCATGAGGCAGGAAAAGTTGACAGGTTTTTACAGATAGTAGTTGTCCCGTACGACAAATATTTTGTTCTGTACAACAGGTACAGAATTACCACAGGACCAAAGCTAACTGCGGGGACATGAATTGTTACAAATTAATCAGTTATTATTTATTTAGCTTTAGCTGTTCAAGTTTCAAGTGCAATAAAAGGTGGGGGCTGAGCTTCAGTAAAAACCTGAGCTCAATTCAGAGCGTCCCGTACGACAGATTTTTTTCTGTCCCGTACGACAGATTCCCCCTAGAATTTTTATTCATTCTTGCTGATTTTTTTGAATAAATCTGCTTTAACACAATACAGCAGACTCTCACCAATATGTCTTAACTATTTTTCAAAAGTTTTCAATAGCCGGTTCACAGAGTTCTTGAAAAGACTTTGTTGGGGGGGGGAAATAGTGATTTCTCTGCGTCCCGTACAACAGATAACATTTTCACTCATTTCTTCCCCCCCAAAAATGGAAAAGAATCAGTTTGATCACTAAAGAATCTATTTATTTATTTATTTAATCATTTATTTGATGCGGACATCACAATTTCATTGGACAAACCAGATGCATTGTTTGAGTGTTTAAGCACGTGCTAATTCGCAGCACTTGTCCACGGGAGTCTTTTGGAATGATAAAAATAATAAAAGTAATAAGACAGGAAAGAGGAAAAAGAAATGCGGTGTACAATAACATTACAACAGTAAAAGAGAGGCAGTTTTCCAGATTAAATACTAACATAAACTACAAAGCAAAGGCAACACGGTCAAGTAATCAACCAGTTAAAACTATTCATGTGAGCGCTGCTGTTGTTTTGATTTTAGTCATTGTTTGAGTCCTTTCTGAAAAGCATTACTGTCGGTCTCTAATTTTAGATATTGTGTTAGAGAGTTCCAAAGAATGTTGAAGTGTGGTAACACAATTTAAAAGGTCACACCCTACTTTAAAGCCAGTCATCCTTTTATTTTCTGGATGTAAAATACAGTCTAAATGTCCCGTACGACAGGCATGGAATCGCCCTTATAAATACACCATGAATCTCACTGAATATTTTTTCACTACTTAAGTGGTAGTGGGTTCTATTTGAGTATAGCAATCATAAAAGAAAGCCCACAGACCAAATTACTCGCGGCTCACAGAGTACTCGGATTAAAGTCACCTAAAAATAAGGTTTTGACAGCCACCATCGCAAGTGCAGCCGAAACACTATCCGATGATGTACGCTAATGAAAGAAGTGTTCTTTAAAATATTTTTATAAAAACGTTGATTGGTTTCATAAATAATACTTCATTTACAAGGGCCAAGTCAGCCAATTTGACTGTTGCTGTTTTTTAAATTCTCAGTAACTTTAAAACTATATCTCTGATTTGGTTCAGCTTTGGCAGTATTAATGATTAAGGGACAAGGAATCCAAAAAAAAAAAAAAACTGAACAATCCTCATTAAGCCTCAGAACCCCAAATTATGAATATTAAACTGAATTGCATACAAAACAATTACACAATGAGGCAAAAGGCAGAAACAAAATTAATTCCTGTGCACTTGTGAAGATTGTTCTCAGTAAATTTTTGAAGGCGATTTCTTTTCATTCCAGGGAATTAAATCTCTAGACTTATCACATTATTATGACTATTATCATTGCAGCATCAGCATAGTCCACTAGATGTCCTTGCCAAGCAGGTGCAGCAGTGATAATGGTCATAATGGTGTGATACATTTTGAGATTTAATTTTACTGATGAAATAAATAAATGTCATGTTCCTCAAATCACTTCTCAACAACCTCTGCACACTCTCAGAAATGGGGCACAGCAGGAGTCCATTTCTGTTCCCCAAGGTATTATGTACCCTTTAGGGCTAATTATAGGACCTCAAGGTACCTGTGTGAACCTTTTTAGGTTCCAAAAGGTACTTTTATGTTCCAAAACAAATAAAAACCCACTTCTACGGTACAACAGCAGTACCTCTGAGGGTACTGCCCCAGTGACAAGCCTTGGTTGTCCAAGGCTGGTCCAAATCTGAGCCATAATTTGGGGTAACAAAAACGGCTGCAGTCTTAATGGCCAAATCCCTGTATCATTTAAGAAACCAGTAAAAATTTAATAAAAAATGTTTAGAGATCATGGCTCCAGAACAGCACAGTTAAGTGCACTCTTAGGGCTTATCAGGTTACAAAATCAGCGGTTAGATGGCAAATCCGACCACACTGCCAGCTTATTCGGTTGGGCTGCTCGAAAGAACTCTTTACGGAGAATAACCCACGAATTGCAGTCCTTGAACTCGGCAAAGCAAATTGGATTTGCAGTTGGAATTATGGGTTGTGGTCAGATGTAAACAAAATTGAACTTTATTTGCATACAAATCCACAACATTTTTAGCAAAAAATAAATAAATAAAAAAAAAAATAAAAAGGCTTTTCCAGTGAAAATCGATGGTGCGATAAATACTATGATATTGTAACCAAACGCCTGGTTGCCTCGGCCAGAAGGTTGTGACTTGGCTGTAGATGGATCTTTAGCGTGATAAAGAAACCTAAACATGTTGCAACCAGCAAATAAATGGTCTCCAGAGCACAAAAATCTATGTTTTGTAAGGATCTTAGCTTCTGAACTTCAAATCTATTGAAAATCGGAATTGAAATGAGTCCACATGCAGAAGCCAAGAAACTGCAGGGATTCATGCCCTGCGTGGAAGAGAGGTCCAAGGTGCCTCCTAATGTCTTCTCCAACCTTGACACTATATCAAACATTACAGGAAGCAAGGGGCGGTGCCCCCAAACATAAATCAAAATTTACAAGCTCATGTTTTCATGACAAAATATACAACCCCAATTCCGAAATAGTTGGGACACAGTGTAAATTGTGAATAAAATCAAAATGCAATGACTTTCAAATCATACCAGCCAGTATTTTATTCACAATAGAACAGAGAAATCATAACAAATGTTGAAACTGAGAAATTTTAAAATTTTATGCACAAAATGAGCTCATTTCAAATTTGATGGCTGCTACAGGGCTCAAAAAAGTTGGGACAGGGGCCTATCTACCATGGTGTAGCATCCCCTCCTCTTTTTTACACAGACTGGAGTCATCTGGACATTGAGGAGACACGTTTCTTGAGTTTAGGCATTGGAATTTGATCCCACTCTTGTTTAATACAGAGTTCCAGTTGCTGGAGAGTTTTGGGTCTCCTTTGACGGACTTTTCGTTAAATTATGCACCAAATGTTCACAATCGATGAAAGATCGGGACTGCAGGCAGGCCAATTCAGCAAACGGACTCTTCTATTACGAAGCCATGCTGCTGTAATGGCTGCGGTATGTGGTTTTGCATTGTCCTCCTGAAATACACAAGGCCTTCCCTGGAAAAGATTTCATCTGGAGGGGAGCACATGTTGCTCTAAAACCTTTATATACCTTTCAGCATTCATTGTGCTTTTTAAAACATGCAAGTGTCCCACACCATATGCACTAATGCATCCCCATGCTGGCTTTTGAACTGATCGCTGATAACAGGCAGGGTAGGTCTCTCTCCTCTTTAGCCCGGGGGACATGACACCCATGATTTCCAACAAAATGTCAAATTTGGACTCATCTGACCACAGGACACTTTGCTACAGTCCATTTTAAATGAGCCTTAGCCCACAGAACATGGTAGCGCTTCTGAATCATGCTCAACAATGGCTTCCATTTTGCATAATAGAGTTTTAGTTGGCATCTGTGGATGGCACGGCAGACTGTGTTTACAGACAGTGGTTTCTTGGAAGCATTCCTGGGCCCATTTAGTAATGTCAATGACAGAATCATACCAGTCAGTGATGCAGTGGCGTCTGAGGGCCTGAAGATCACGGGCATCCAGTAAAGGTCTTCGGCCTTGTCCCTTACGCAAAGAGATTTTTCCAGTTTCTCTGAATCTTTTGATGATGTTATGCACTGTCAATGATGAGACCTTCAAAGCCTTTGTAATTTGACTTTGAGGAACATTGTTTTTAAAGCATTCCACAATTTTTTCAAGCAAGCCTTCACAGGTTGGAGAGCCTCTGGCCATCTTTACTTCTGAGAGACTCAGCCACTCTAAGACATCGATTTTATAGCCAATCATGTTCCACACCGTATGCCAGTTAACTTAATTACTTGCTTAATGTTCTCTTATACATTAATTGCTTTAGCCCTTTTTAATCCGTGTCCCAACTTTTTTGAGACCTGTTGCAGCCAGAAAATTTGAAATAAGCTCATTTTGTGGATAAAAATGTAAAATGTCTCAGTATTTGAAATGTTATGTATGTTCCATTGTATATAACATATTGGCTCATGTGATCTGAAAGTCACTGCATTTTGATTTTATTCACAATTTACACTTCGACCCAACTATTTCAAAATTGGGGCTGTACTTTAATTTTTGTTTATGATAATAAAAATATAGTTTCCCCCCGCTGTTTGAGTCCAAACTATGATCATACCATGTAAAGTATGTTCTTGATAGTAAGAATCCATTTTTTTTCCCCTCAAGAGTGGCAAATTTAGAATTAACAGTATCTCTCATAACCCACAAGACAGCTCTTTGAATGACACGTCTATATTCAAAGCCATTCACACATCAATTAATCTAAGAACACTTAGTAAAAAAAAAAAAAAAAACAAACAAAAAGCTAGTTACTTGCAGGGTGTCAAAGCACACTCATGAGGAACTCAGCGGAAAATTCTTGGATCTCCCCGCCACTCACTCCTGAGAAGGGCATTATTATATTACATAATTGAAAACATATAATTATTGTTCAAAAGCAACTACGCAAAATTCTAATGCATCAACTCGATCCCTGGTATTTTGTTCCCGGTTTCTCCCCGTATCAGACAACATTGATGGTTATCTCTAGGCAGCAGAGTGTTCCAATTACGCTACAGCTGGATTAGCATGTAATAACTAATAAAAAGCTTCATAGGCTGCTGTAGCTTTGTTTAGAATGTAACACTGACATCTGGAGCGTGAAAAAGAATTTTTGTTGCTCCTATTGAAAAAAGATATCACCAAATTAAAAACGTCAGACAGACTCTTAATTGCCTGGCAGTGAACATGCAGGAGTGCGGTCAATCACAACACATTACAGGTGGGCCGGGACACAGATGGCAACAGAACACAGCCTGGAGTTCGCCTCTTCCTGTAGTTCTTACAGGTACAAAACATTCATGTATCATTCATGGAAACTCTCAATATGCACCATAAATGCTTACAAAGCCACCAGTCTCAAGCTTTGGAAGAAAATAATGGCTTGGTGTTAACAAGGCCATTTCTGTGAAATCTCTGCCACAGTCATGCAGTTACTGCATGTGCACACACAAACGTGCACAGCTCCTCGAAGACAGAAATTCAATTCAGGGACTAATATTTTTTTAAAAAGTGAGGTATCACTTCCGCTCAACAAAAAAAAAAAAAAAAAAGGAGACAATTTTAACCCTCAGCGCTTTTAAATAATTACATTTATATATATTTAAAAATTTATCTTGTGCTGTTGAAAACCTATCATGTGGCGACTCGTTTAAACAAGTCTTTACATGAGAGGTTTTCAACAGCATTGGTTTTGATATCTTACATCAAGTGAACAATTTTTGCATTTTGCGCTCAAAGGGTTAAATTCTAAACCGCATGTACCGCACACTCCATCACTTCTGTCGATAATGGGACTGCGAGAGAATCATGATACGCACGTAAAATACGGTGATATTGAAAGATTAACATGACATTTGTTATGGGAATGTGAAAAATTACAGTTATTGCTGGGCAAAACCAAACAGGTTCCAAATTTCAATAAAACAGATACACCTATAAATCCTCAAACATGTAGTCTCGGGGACCTGCATCAGAACAATAAGCTTTTATGTAAAAATAAAACCATTTATTTTTCAATATTTACTGTCACGAAAAAGATCATTATGAATAAATGGATTCACTCAAACGTGCAAACTTATAAAGAACGGATCGAAAAAAGCAATTGATATGACTACCAGGGGGGCGGGCACACTTTACATTTATAAATTATTTTTTGTTATTTTTATTCTCACAAAATTTTTTATATACATATTATATTGTACTCTTCATCTCTCTTTCCCGGTGTGCGTTCCTACCTCCATACTAATGCAGTTATAAACAGCTAAATTACAGTGTTGTCAGAAGAAAGACGTCTCGGGCGGGGGGCGGAGGGTGAGATTACAGGGAGATGCAGGGGAGTGAACTCAATGCTCGGACTGACACCAGAGCACACAAGCGCAGATTTGTCCTGAGCCACCCGTTTATCTGCTTTCACACCGGACGCGAAACGAATTTTTAGCCCGACAGATCACATTCAAAGTCATTGCAAAGACGCGAATACACGCGAAACGCATGTATCCGCGTCTTTGCATTGACTTTGAATGTAATCTGTCGTGCGAAATTATTCGTTTCGCGTCCGGTGTGAAAGCGGCTTTATTGGATGCATGCAAAACTGTGTTATTATATACTTGCAATTTCTGTCTGGGGACTTATTTTAATGCTAGAAATCATGAATGTGTCATTTGGAGGGGGAAAAGGGTCGTGTATGTCCTGTATGCATTGTCCATATGTGTCTGTGCATTTTGGTCCCACTGTTAATGTCTTTATATCGTCGTGTTTTGTCCGGCCCACGTCTGTTATGTCAGTGCATTTTGATCCTGTTTATGTCAGCCTGTACCTGAGTCTTTGATCCTGTCCTTGTCCTTTCATACTTAAATCAATGTCTCGCTTACACCGATAAGTCTTGACCCTCTCAGGTTAGTCCATATCTGCGCAAACTGGTTCTTTCGAGTACTGTTTATGTTAGCCCCTTTCGGTTGCAATATTAGCCTGTATTTGTATCTCGTTTCGTTTTTTTTTTCCCCTTTTCTTCCGTTGTTATACTCTTTCCTCAGGAGAGGCTTCATAATTATTACAGAAAAATATAAATAAATAAAATAAAGCTGACCTGCAATAAGGAGAGGGTGGTGACGGGCCATGAAAAAAAACACACAAAAATTTAATTGAAAGAATTATATTTCACACATCCATGCGGCAGTTTCATCAAGATAAAAAAGAATTTCATCAGCACTTACAGACTCCACCGGGCAACTGATTTAACCTTGCAGCCCTCGGATATCTTTATAAAATCCAAAATCATTCATACGTCTGAACACATTTCCATTCACAAGAGTGAAGGCACTCTGTGGATTATCTTTTAATGCCTGGTTCGAGTAGGAACAGGTGGATTCCTGCACTGCATAATTCTGGGAGTGAGGACATGTAATTGCCCATTTGTTTAAGTTATCCTAGCAGACGCTATGGACAAAACGGCATATATTACTGATGTTGCTTAACGGGACAGATAGGAGGCCATTTTCCTCCTCGGCTTTCATGTCGCACATTGCGAGAAGTGGGCAGGTATGTTCTGCAACAGCCAATGACGGCCGAGAAAAGTCGATACATTTGAAACCTTAGTTGATGTCGTAGTACTTGGCAACAATAATTTACGCGGAGTTCATTTATTTTTCAACGGAAGTGACAAGAACCTAGCTCTCATCACCGAATCTTGCTTAACTTACTGACAGTACTGTCCAACGTTAGCTTTGCGGCTAACATTACATTATGCTCTGTGTGGTGTAAATTTTACCAGCACGAGTCAATTTGAATTTAAATTTTTGTTGGGATGCTGGAAACACAGGACAGAATGTGCAATCTGAGAGAAAGAGGACAATTTTTCCATATCATCTTCTTTGAAATCTGAAGAATAGCCATTTTAAAACTTCATTGACCTCCTCTCATTTTGTGAACGCTTATTGTTTACCTAATAGGCACCACAGGGTAGTGTGTACAGACCTTGCAGCCCCGTCCACCTCTTCTCTTCTTAGTAATAAGAATGTTAGGTGCTCACAGTAGCACATTTAATTTGGTAAATGCTTGTGACAGCATTCCTGTCACCACACTTAAATTCTGAGTTGCATTGTTCTTCCCGATATTGCCGCCCCATCCATCCCGGGATGATGAACATCACTGTTCAGCTAGAATTTGTGGCTAACAACTTCCCTGGCCCAACGCCAAACTGAAAAAAAAAAAAATGTAGTCTCTTCACGCTCACTCAAATTTGATTAAAGCGGGAAATCCCAAAGATGGCCGCCACCAACAAATTGCATTCCATTTCAAAGGAGGTTTTGCAGGGTACAGGCAAATTTGCCCACAGCCCAATTTAAACCATTTTCTGGTTATATGTACCTACTTGTGGGACTGTCCAGAAAATAGATTTGAAATTTGCATACAGGAAGTGAACTGTGACCTATTTAGTGATTTCAAGATTTTCGTGGAACAAGGCCTCAAAAAGTCCATATTTAAACCCATAAATTATTGTTTTGAAAAACCAGATGATTTTTTTTATGGCTACATAACATGACGAACATTTTGATACGAAACATTCGTATATATGTAAAAACTGATGAAGCTTCAGACAATTTTCCCACTGACCAAATCTGTCTTGACCAAAATTGACGCAAAATGTAAAGTTCATCTTGAAAAACAACCAGGTTCCTATGAAAACACACCCAAGATATTTTCAGAAAAATTGCCTCATATAGTTGGCCAAATAATGTGCGAGTGTCGTTAAACTGCGAGACCGGTAACATGGATCTGAATTGCAAAAATTGGAACCATCCCTGTATTCACAGCGAGTCACTTTTTCCTAATTTTGTTATGTTACAGCCTTATTCCAAAATGGATTAAATTCTTTTTTCTTTTTTTTTTTCCATAAAATTCTCCGCACAATACCCCATAATGATGTGAAGAAGGCCCTTAGGAGATTTTTGCAAATTTATTTTTAAAATAAATAAATAATAAATAAATAAGGAATCACATGTACATAAGTATTCACAGCCGTTGCCATGAAGCTCAAAATTGAGCTCAGGTGCATCCTGTTTCCACTGATCAACCTTGAGATGTTTCTACAGCTTAATTGGAGTCCACCAGTGGTAAATTAAGTTGATTGGACGTGATTTGGAAAGGCACTCACCTATCTATATAAGGTCCCAATGTTGACAGTGCATGTCAGAGCACAAACCAAGCATGTGGTCAGAGGAAGAGTCTGTAGACCTCTGAGACAGAATTGTCTCGAGGCACAAATCTGGGGAAGAGTAGAGAAAAGGGGAAGAAGTTCGGAACCACCAGGGCTCTTCCTAGAGCTGCCCGTCCGTCTGAACTGAGCTATCAGGGGAGAAGGGCCTTAGTCAGGGAGGTGACCAAGAGCCTGATGGTCAGTCTGTCAGATTTCCAGCGTTCCTCTGTGGAAAGAGGACAACCTTCCAGAAAGACAACCATCTCTGCAGCAATCCACCAATCAGGGCTGCACGGTAGAGTGGCCAGACGGAAGCCACTCCTTACAAAAAGGCTCATGGCCGCCTGCCTGGAGTTTTCCAAAAGGCACCTGAAGGACTCTCAGACCATGAGAAACAAAATTCTCTGGTCTGATGCGGCAAAGATTGAACTCTTTAACATGAATGCCAGGCGTCATGTTTGGAGGCACCGCTCATCACCTACAGTGAAGCATGGTGGTGGCAGCATCATGCTGTGGGGATGTTTTTCAGCGGCAGGAACTGGGAGACTAGTCAGGATTGAAGGAAAGATGTATGGAAGAAGAAGAAGAAATAATAATAGACACTCAAAGATGTTCACAATGGATACATTATTCATTCACTCACACATTCACACTCTGATGGTGGTAAACAACGTTTTTGTAGCCACAGCTGCCCTGGGGCAGACTGACGGAAGCATGGCTGCCAGTCTGCGCCTACGGCCCCTCCGACCACCACCAAACATTCACACACAGCCATACAGGAGTGTTCCTATATTGCATGTTTTTGTGGGTGGGGGAACGGAGAAAACACATGCGAACACGGGGAGAACATGCAAACTCCACACAGAAAGGCCCCAAGCTGGATTCAAACCCACAACCTTCTTGCTGTGAGGCAGAAGTGCTAACCATTGTGCCACCATGCCCCCCATGTACATAGACATCCTAGAGGAAAACTGCTCCAGAGTGCTCTAGACCTCAGACTGGGGCGACGGTTCATCTTTCAGCAGGACAAAGACCCTAAGCACACAGCCAAGATGTCAAAGGAGTGGCTTCAGGACAACTCTGTGAATGTCCTTGAGTGGCCCAGCCAGAGCCCAGGCTTGAATCCATTTGAGCATCTCTGGAGAGATCTGAAAATGGCTGTGCAACGACGCTCTCCATCCAGTCTGATGGAGCTTGACAGGTGCTGCAAAGAGGAATGGGTGAAACTGCCCAAAGATGGGCGTGCCAAGCTTCTGGCATCATATTCAAAAAGACTTGAGGCTGCAAATGCTGCCAAAGGGGCATCAACAAAAGTATTCACAGCCTTTGCTCAATACTATGTACACATGATTTCTTAGTTTTTAATTTTTAATAAAGTTGCAAATTTATTTAAATTTTTTATAAGCTGCCGGGTGGCTCACATGGTTAAGGTACTGCGCTGCAGTGCAGAGGTGATCACCACGTCGCGGGTTCGAGCCTCGGCGTACCCACCGGCAGGGGTCCGCAGCTTTTTCAGAGTAGCGCACAATTGGCTATCGCGCTACAGGGTTACAAATTGGGAAGGGACTGCCGGATTTGGGTATTCGATAACAGCTTTGTTCGTTGCTCCAGCGCCTCCTGTTGGCCAGTAGGGCGCTCGTCAGGAAGACTCCGGCTTGGTTCATATCCGGGTATCCTCCGCCCTCGCTCTGAACTTGCGAAGATTCAACCAGCGAGTGTATAAGAATCAGTGGCTGACAGGCACGTGCTTCGGAGGAGAGCCGTGAACTGTCTTCACTATCCTGAGTTGGCAGCAGGGGGTCGCATACGAGCAAGCTTTGTACATAGTTCCCCAATTGGGCATTCCAAATTCGGGTGGGATTGGAGATGCCAAATTTTTAATAAAAAATAATTTTTTATAAATCTCCAAAAAACTTTTTTTTCACATTGTCATAATGGGGTATTGTGTGTATAATTTTGAGGAAAAAATTAATTTAATCCATTCTGGAATAAGGCTGTAACATGACAAAATGTGGAGAAAGTGAAGCGCTGTGAATACAGAGATGGTTCCAATTTTCGCAATCTAGATCCATGTTACCGGTCTCGCAATTTAACAACACTCACGCATTATTTAGCCAACTATATGAGGTAACTTTTTTGAAAATATCTTAAGTATGTTTTCATAGGAACTTGTTTTTCAAGATGAACGTTATGTTTTACATCAATTTTAGTCAAGACCGATGCCTTTTTCAATGGAAAATTGTCTGAAACTTCTTCAGTTTTTCACATATATACTTATGTTTGGCATCAAAATGTCCAACATGTTGTTGTGTAGCCAATAAAAATCATCTGGTTTGTCAGAACAATAATTTATGAGTTTAAATATTGACTTTGAGGCCTTTGAGGCCACAAATCTTGAAATCATTAATGGGTGACAGTTCACTTCCTGTATGCAAATTTGACATTTCAAATCTATTTTCTGAACAGTCCCACAAGTAGGTACAGATAACCTTTGATGGTTCAAATTCGGCTGTGGGCAAATTTGCCAATACCCTGCAAAACCTCCTTTATGAAGGGGAGGCTTGAGCTGCCGGATAGTTCACTCTCTAAGGCATCGCGTTGCGAAGCAAAAGTGACAATTACGGCATGGGTTTGATTTCCACCTTGTACCAGCCGGAAGTGATCGGCAGCTCTTTTCAGAATTGGCAATGCGCAACAGGGAGGCAAATTGGGAAGGGTCTGCCAGGATAGGGTATTGTAAATAACAAGTTCTCACCCCCTCCTGTTGGCCAGAAGGGCGCTCGTTAGGAAGATTCGAAGCTTGTTCATGTTCGGGTATTCTCCGCCCTCGAACTGAGCTTATTTAACCAATGAGTGTATAAGAAGCAGTGGCGACAGGCGCGCGCTTCAGAGGAGAGCCGCGAGCTGTCTCACTCTCCTGACTTGGCAATAGGGGGCCCCATATGCAAAAAGCCTTGTACTTAGTTCCCCAATTGGACATTCAAGATTCGGGTGGGATTGGAGATGCCAAATTTAAGCAAAAAAAAAAAAAGAAGGGGAGGTTTGGTAAGCCCTCAAACCCAGCATATGCCACCCTCCGTAGAAGCTTGCTTTTCGCCGCTCTTCATAAAGACGAATTGCCAGCATGCATTGCGATGTGCCTTTCGGTAATTCTGACATCACTTTTAATGGACACCACCTTTCTCTCCTGGCATAATGTAGCATTCGAGCTATATCGTTCAGACTTGTTGATATAAAATGTATGAAAGGGGAAGCATGTCAGTAGCTATGTTTATACACGCAAAATTTTTCCAATCCGATCCTAACCTTGGTTGATCAGAAATTCCAAATTCAAATGGACACTAATTAAACCGATCCGATCATCATCATCATCATCGCGTATACATCACCATGCGTATAATCAGAATGAATCATATGGGCATGCGCAGAGTTCCCCAATTTTCCGGAAATATTAGTAGTAGTAGAAGACTAAAAAGCTGTACTTCCGCCTCTGTTGTCTGCACGTCCTCGTTCGCTCTTTGCAGTGCACATGCGCAGTGAAGACAATTTTACCCCAACCACGAAGACAGGATCTGAATGGGTGTGTACATGGACGTTGTTCGGAATGATGATCGGCATAAACCACCTCTCATTCGGAATTAGATTTCTTTCCGATTGGACCGAATCAGATCAGAATCTTCTGATTGATGTGTTTACAGGAAGCATTTGTAATCTGATTGGGCCTTTATTCTGATTGTGTGTGTCCATGTAAACATAGCGAGTGTTGTGTTAATTTTGAATAGCATTAGTGAATTGCTAATCGATTTTGATGTGTTAACTGTCAAAGTTAATTGCTTGATGAAAATATAAAATGTAATGTGCTAATAATTGAAAGAACCAACTGCTTACAACTGTGTAGCATCATCATGCCTTTAAATCATACGTCTTCAACTGCGCAACTGTATTGGGCCTTTGTTGCCGTACATTTTGATTCATTATACACGATACAATCTCAATCAAGGACTACAGACAGGCCAGTCTAGCATCCATGCGCTCTGCTTACGCAACCATGCACTCATGAACCATGCAGAATATGGTTTGGCGTCATCTTGTTGGCAAATACAGGAACATCCCAGCAACAGACTACGTCTAGATGGCAGGATGCACTGCTTCAAAATTTGTAAAAATCCTTCTGCATGATGGTGCCCTCGAAATCTGCATGTCACCCATACCATGTGCATTGGCACACCACCAACTTCAGACACTGGCTTATGTATCTTGTGCCAACAACAGCTTGAGTCATCCTTGTCTTCTAGGGAAATCCACAATTCGATTTTACTTTCGATTCCAAAGTTAAGAATCAATTTTATTTTTGATTTAAACATTTTTTTCAGTACTGATAGCTAATCCAATCTTACACTTGATTTGAAAAGATTAGATCATTGGTTTTATGCCCTTACAACTGTCAATTGCTTTTTCAAATATGCATTTTACAGACTACATTGTATCAACTATGATAAAATCACCATTTTTTTTTTGGAATGTCCCACACGAGGGCCAAATTATCAAATTTAAGTAAATGATTTAAAATGTAATAAATAATGATAACTTATTGCACATGTACCAGTGAATCAAGAACAAACTAATACACAAAAACGAGTCTGTAGATGACAGAAGGGTACTTTACAAGGGTACTTCATTGCAAAGGACTCTTCTGCTATCTTGAGATTCTTATTTTAAAATGTAGCGTGCACTCTTTACATGAAACAAAAGAAGGTGCCACATGAGCTCGCAATAAAGAAAAAAAGAACAGCCTGATTCAGACATCAAAAGTGGTTTTTGAGAGAATGTTTTCAAAGGACCCAAGAACTGCCTTTTTTCACATTCTTTGAACTGTTAAGAGCTTTAACAAACTAAAACCTGCATAACAAACAGCTGAATAAGTACCACACTATTAGCAATTTAACGTTTTCCGATGCGATGGGCATGTACCTCTGTATGGCTCCAGATCTCTAGCACTCGGACATCAAGGGCTATTAATTGTACATTGTTCAGGCATTCAATAATTTTTACAGTCACGGTACATCAAGACCAACACGTTTGAGGTCAAATGCAACACCAGCTTTTTACCTTGTGGTACAGTTCTAGTACACTAATTAAATGCTTAAATCCAGCATTCTCCACCAAAGAAAAGGGTTGCATACCTCATGCTACAAACATCCCGAATCTTTGAGTTATTTCTTTAGCACAAGTTGAATCTTGTGGAAGTCCGGCTCAAAATAAGGATGGAAGAGTTACCTGTGCCAATGATGTTCTTTTCCCAGTCAGGTCTGTTTGTTTATAATGTGTGCCAAGATGTTCTGCCATGTTTTTTTTAATCATCCGAGGTGGCCAACAGTACCAACATGTAGCATTGCTGTAGTTTCTGTCAACGATGCATTCACTGTTGACAGAACTTACCGGGAAGGCAAACTATTTGCCACACCCAGTGACATCAGGAAAACGGGGATTTTCCAGTCTTGTTTCTTCATCATCTCCGTCTCGGCAGTCGCCATGTCAAGACGAAAGGTACATAAACTGTGCACTATGCTGTGTCATCTTTCTAGTGTTATCTTCTTTAGCAGATGCGCGCAAGTAGGAGGGGATGGAGAGAAAAAAAAAAATACCAGGAGAATTGCTGATCCTAGTTTTGATTTCAAAGGTCGAAACTGAAAGCTCATTTTGATCCATTTTTTATTTAGAATCAAAATTGATGCTCCCCTATTGTCCTTCATCCAAAAACCAGATGAAATATGGACTCGTCAAACCATAAAGCAGGCTCCCACAGTGCTACTGCCCACTTGAGATGACACTGAGCCCAGAGAAATCAGCGGCGCTAAAGGAAATTGCTGTTACATGGCTTTAGTTTTGCAAAGGAAAGTTGTAAAGCGGTGAATGGTGTATGTTGACAAAGGTTTACCAAAGCATTTCAGAGCCCATGCCATGATATCCAATGAAGTCCTGTCAGAGTTCTTAAGACGTTAAGACGGTGACGTCTGAGGGATCAGAGATAACGCGTTCTGAGGTAATTTTTCTCACCCTGAACGCAGCCAAACAGTTTAGTCCACCGAAGATACCTGCTTCAACCGACTCAGGATAATGCGCAGGCGCGCCATTCCTCCAACTCGCATAACGAACAACTGGCTCTCGATATTTTGCATTATGCAAGCACACCCCCAATTACTCAGGGCGAATATCATAGAAGGATAACGCAATCAACGTGCACTCAACTTGTATATCTACAGACACCAAGCCAACCAGGAGTAGCCCCTAGAAAGCAATGAGGCAAACAAATTTAACAAGCTTAATCCCAACTGCACCCAGCAAGGCCGCTGGGTGCCGCTGGTAGCTATATTATTGTCAATTGCAGACCTCAGGCCATAGCCGGTAATCGCATGGGCTGAGATTAGGAACACTTGACCACTCAGATGGCGTGAGTCACTCAAAAGCTCATCTTAATTACATTATGCACTATAAATGGTGAGATGTCCAAAATCCTATGCACTTTGGGGAATTTTGATCTCAAAATGGTGGAGAAGATTATGCATCTGTGGGCAAATTGGTGAGCCTCAAGCCATCTTTGCGCTTGAGGGAGTTGGGCTTTTTTGGAGGGGCATTGGACTTTGAAATATAATTTGCTCAACTGTTTATCATCATATTATGACAGCAACTTATCACATAATTATTAGACCTACAGTGCTGTGAAAGGTTTGTGCCACCTCCTAATATGGGTTACGCAGAAGGACAATGATCCAAAGCACACAAAATGCAGGTTTGAGTGGCCTAGTCAATGTCCAGACAACCTTAAATAGGCAGTTTTTGCTTGAAAACTCTCCAGTGTGGCTGGATTAAAACAATTCTGTGAGGAAGAAAGGGCCCAAATTTCTCCACTGCAATGCAAATGGCTAACTGCAAGTTATTGCTAATGTTTGATGGTAGGTCTTGCTGCAAAGGGCGACATATCCACTTATTCTGGTTTGGGGGGGGAGCAATTATTTTTTCACACGAGAGATTACGCACATAAATATTTGGACAGATAAAACATTGAAGATTCTGTATGTATGTCACCACACTGGATGTCAAAACAAAAAAACATGATGTGCTAGAAGTTCAGAATTTCAAGTTCAATGTAAATGCTGTCTAAACCATGCATGAATCCCAACTCATTTAATGCATAGCCCGCTCAGTTTCAGGAGTTCAAAAGTAATTGAACAATGTGACATACTCAAAGAATAAACTGTCATTTTTAATTCTCGGTGGCAAACCTGGAGACAATAACCGTCTTGAGTCTCAAACCCACCACAGACATCTTAGTGATCCTCGGTCTGGCCATCACTACAACTTTCTTCAGCTCCCGCCATGTAGTTGGGTGTTGGACCTTCGGCAAGTAAAATGAAAGCTTAATTGGATTCAGGTCATCTGATTGACTTGTCTATGGTATAACATTCCAATTCTTTGCCTCAAGAAATCTTGGGTTGTTTTTGCTGTATGCTTCAAAGTCACAATCCTTCTGCACTGCAAAGCATTTTCCAATTAGTTTTGATGCATCAAGCTAAATCTAAGCAAGTAAAATAGCCCTATAGACTTAACAATTCATCCTCAAGCTTTTAAAAGTCCCATCACCAACAGATACAAGAGAACCATCTCAATTAGCAGCCATCCATGCCCATACATAACCACTCATCACAGATGAGGTGGTATGCCTCAACTCATATTCCCTTCTTCAAATCCTTCTTTTCCTACATTTCTGTTATAAGTTCATCTTTGTGTCATTTGTCAATCAGATTTTATTTCAGAACCATGCAGCCATTTTTATCTTTTTTTTTTTTTTTTGGCAAGCTTCCCGTTTTTGAGCCTGACCAGTCATTTACAGGTTAAAATCAACTCTCTGCATTTACTCTGGTGGAGTCTTTTTGATCTGGCCAACAGTTGTGAAGGGTTTTCTTCTCAACCAGGTAAAGAATTCTTCTGTCATGTGGTCTTGCCAACCTTTCTGTGTTCCTTATCTCACAATTGCTTTCTCTCTTCCACACATACTGGTTTTCCCTTTGCTCTGATGGGCTGGTTCTGATAATTCAGCCAAAAATGACTTGCTTTGCCTGGACTTAAAGCTCTTTGGGATTTCACCTTGAGAGTTAACAGCAAAAGATTCCAAATAAAAATGCGACTCCTGAAATCAGTTCTAGACCTTCTATGTCTTCACTTTAGGTAATAAAACATCTGGCCACGGAGCAGCTGAGCATCCAGTTCTCCACATGCTTTTGGTCCCAAAAAAAGGAGGACCTCTTTATAAAGCGCTGCAATTCCTTAAAATGTCCACCCAAATTCTGATGCGTTAAATCTCAAACTTTCGCAGAATGACCTCACGAAGAACTCAGGAGTCAAAATCAGCAAAGGTGTAATATGGCAATTAATTCAAACAATCACGTTATAAATTATTCCCCATTTGAGTAAATCAGTGAATTCTGTTTGACGGCCTTAACTTAAATACTCAAGAGACAGGACTGATAGAGCACCATCGATGAAGCCCTGAAAGGAGGAAAGAAAATTAAAATTCAGAAGTCACTTATTTCAGTGCTTGGCTAATGTCACAATTCTCAGGTAGCCATTTACTTGGCTGGATATTTTTGCCAATTAAGTCCCAATGGCAATGACTATTTGCTTACATTTTAAATGGGTTTCAAAGCAATTCAGCCACACAGAAACACAGCACCTATGGCTCATAATTTAAAAAAAAAGGAAAAAACTCTCCTCAAAATATCCTTTGCGCGTGTTAGTGCATCCGTCAGATATATCAGGGTGATGGCCAAGGGTTTTTTTCCCCCACAGTCAACAGTGACTGCTCCATTATGCATGTACAGTAGTGTTTTCATTCGAATATACTGAAGTTCATGAGTCTCGTCCCCACTCATCAGTAGTCAGGCTTTTTAGAATGGAAGTCCAGAAAAAAAACTCCACTTCAATCCTTCAAATAATAATGTACATAATTTATGGCACTTAAAAGACAACGATTGGGAGTCCTGTGACATCTGCATTTCCAGGAAATCTCCCCATATATGGCTTGCTGTCTGCATCATCGTTTCTTGTGGAAGAAGGCAGTAGTGGCGGCAGGTACTTTTTTTGACTGTCCGTCAAAATCCCTAACATACGAAAGACGTGACGCATGTTAGAACAAACACAGCATTCACTTGATAGAAATGAATCGTTATGTGCAGTGACTTCTTAGAAACAGGAAGCAAGTTGAAAGAAGTTAAATAAACACCGAAATCAACTAACCCTGGGAGCTCAGTGCAGATCAGATTCTCGTGTTTCTGACAGGCTTTGTGATTTGCGCGTTATAATTTGATTTGATGTGCAGTCGCATCTTTGGTGAAAAAGTTACTTTTAAAAAAACAAACTGGGTAAATTACGAATTTATTAACCTAATTAACTGTTCAGTATTAATAAATGTTTGAAGAAGTCTATCTTGACGTTAATGTGACAATTTATGACATCTTAGTTGATTTTGACTCATATTCATCATTTAAATTTTAACTCCAGTATTGTAAAGTCGACGGCTAAAATACTAATGTTGTCAAAGTCCAAATATTTCTGGACTGACTGTAGGTTTTCTATTACACTTTACCTACAACAAAGTAAACGATCATTTAAAAGTAGCATTTGGCAGACTTTGTCTAATAGTAAAAATTGCAGAATGATTTGAAACATTTAAATATGAAAAATAACAGAGGACTTTGAGCATACCTCAACCCAGGCATCTGGAACTAAAGAACCATCTTCAGGATTTGTATGGCATGAATCATTATTCCGATCTTCCATTCCCACAATGGAAAAGAATGCTTAGATTATGATTAGAATCACTCCTGAAATGAAATCGGAAATCACCCCTAGGATAGGCCAAGACACACCACTGGTAAAAAAAAAAAATTTATTAATAAATAAAATAAAATAAAAAAAAAAAAAATTATATATAAATTCATACAAAGCAGTCCATCACTTTTTCTGAAATGTTGTTAGCAAACAAATCCACAAACCAAAGGTGAGACATGACCTCCTAGGCAGAAGTAATAAGCAAAAAAATAGAATAAATTGAGAGGGGGGAAAATACCCTTTCACCGCACTGTACAAATCACACACACTCTGCATATCATTCTTTGTGGTCCAAGGGCTCATCTCTTCTGACAGCCCCAGAACAAGGTCTACGCCGTACATGATCTTATTCCGTACTCCAATTCACCCCCACTCCACCATAATAATAATCTGTTATTTACTGGCCTACCTGTCTTTCTCATTACTCGACTACAGCTGATGTAGGCGATGCCTGCTGTGTAATTTACACATTACGTGATCATGACTGAGCAGCTCGATGCTCTGTTTGAACTGCACCTTGTCTGAACTGTTTCAATACATTTCAATGACCTTATTCCATCCACTAATTGTACTACACTTCAGATAAAAGTACTAACAAAATAAATGTTATGTAAAGTCATCAGCACAGACCCTTGTCCATTTCAACCAATTCTGACCCGTGTACTTCGGCTCCATCTGAAACACTCGCGTGGCCCCCTTGACAGGGGCAGACTGATGGCGCTTCATCCATCTTTTAAAGAGCCTAATTCACTCTCTTCACAGAGGTGCACTATAGCCTATAAGAGCGATTCTTAAACTTAACCCTGTGAGGATTTCATACCCACCTCAGTTTTAATTCCGTAATTTTAACCAGCAGTATATTCTTTTTCTTGATAAGGACCTTTAAAAACGTTTAAAAGAACTGTTAACCGCCCTGATTATCTTCATTCCAAATATACACAAAGAGTAACCCGACATCCCTTAGTTGATAATGAGCCTGTTGCACTCGGTGGCAGAAAATTACGATGAAGTACTCACAAATAAAAGGCTGAGGTTAATGGGCTTCAAACTTGGCAAGCTGAGTGAATGATAATTGTATCCCTCATTCGCCGTAAAATAAAAAAGCAGGTTTGACTCGTTGTCATTTGATTTGTCTTTGAATTGATCATCTAGATTACTTTTTGATGGCAGGTTCACACACTTTCACCAAGTAGGAGTCACCTCAGTTTTTAATTTGAACAGTCAGCCTATAATTCACCGCTTATTGAATTTAAGCACATTAAAATGTATTCATTGTACGCGATTTAAGCTAGATCAACAAGCACTGTATGCCCACAGCAATGTCACTCTTCATGGCATGCGTAACCATTTCTGGCAGAATGGGACTGTGAGTGATCCAACAAAAATTGAACCAAGTAAATGAGGGAAAAATTACTTGCATAATAAAATTCTGGGATAGCAATCGCAGCAGGAAAAAAACGGCCCACACAGGAGTCCTCCAGGAACGAGGTTGAGAACCACTGGCCCACAGTATCCAGGCAATTTAGGATATTGAAACAAGGGGCAGAGTACGTAGACTAATTATGCACTTTTATGAAGCACTTCCAATAAGCCTTTCAGCAGTGCTCGTCCACGAGTTCATTGCGTTTACAATACAATTATTAAACCAGTTAGAACTGTAATTAGGCAGATGCTTCATTACAGCGTATTATAGAGTGTAACGTGAATTGGTCCCATCTGTTACGGATGCGAATGATCAAGAGCCACAATCCCACATCATACGCGCTGATTGCGACCTGCCTGATGTTGGCGTCAGGTCTCGGGTCGATTAACTTCCTGACTTTTAAAGCTTTCAGCGACGGAACACACTTTAAGTAAATCGTTTCAGCGGTTTATTCCAATGCATTGGTTGTTTTAAATCTACAGCAACTACCCATCACCCCGCGCATTGGAAATCGACATAAAAACCGAAGGAATTAGCCACCGCCTTTTCTAATCAGCACGAAACGTTGTTGCATCGGGTCGCCTGACTGATACCCTCCCCGTTTTGCAGCTCGAAACTGGAGTCAGAATAAACTCAGCACGCTAAAATGCGAGCTATTATTTGCGGTGGAACAGTCTAGCAACGTATTTTATTAACCGGCGTAGCAAGCGTGCGGTGGTAGGCGAAAGCGAACTATTTTGGGTAACGTTAATAGTTGCCGTTAAAACGCACCACACATTTAAAAAAAAATTCAAAATATCAGACCCCGACCCTTCGACGTTCGCCAAAATCGGCTGACCTACAGGCCTAATTTGATTCCGTGTTGATAATTTCCCCATCACGGCTATACTGTGGCCCCTAACAGAGAAGCATCACACCTCAACTTCGAATACCACTCCCTACCCCATTTCCCGTGTTATTTACTCACTTGTCTCCGCGCAACAAAGCATCCGAAAATGGCAACGCAGAACGGCTACAAACCCATCAAAGTTCAATAAAGCTGCCGAGCGCAACAACAGAGAAAAATATATATCAACATCACTACTTACCCGACCGGAGCTCGGATACAGACGAACACTTTTCCTCCGATTCGCTGACTCTGATCTCACTGTGGTCGATACTAGTCCAGGCCAGTTCTCAAATGTGGTGATTCGGCTCCAGTTGGTGTCCTCTACAGCATTTCATGACTGACAGTAGCCAAATCCAGTTGCTTTCTTCGTCGACCCCGAAAATGAAATTATTTCCGAAATGAGTCACGAAAATTGTAGTGCCTTGCTCAAGATAACTCGCTTATTCTGTCAGCAGTGTATAATGACCGATGCATTTTAAAAACAGCGACACACTATAAATACACAGATGATGAATCATTACCGCAGGTAGACAGCATGTGTAACGCAGCTACGTTTGCTGGATATGTCAGCGCAAACGTTAGTTGCGCAATTCCTGCCCATCGCACACAGTAAACTGCTGAGCTGATACCAGTTATTCACTGATAACACATTCAGTCAGATTGCTGCGCTTCTCGTATTGAAATCAATAAAAATTTGAAAACTGTCACTCTGCGCCCTATTAACGAGCACGCACTTCTGAAAGGTTTTTTTTTCTTTTCATAAAAGCATCATCCTCCTTCAGTGTTGTCGCGTCACATGTCAGGAAAACATGGAGATTCTTAAAGGGCCAGGAACGAGGTAATGTGTGCCAAAAAGGCGCAACCAAATCAGCCCGATTCCGGGAATGGACGTAACGCAAGCGCGATATGCTCGTACCATAACGTAATTGACTAAATTACACCTGACGCTTTTTGTATCAATTGAGATATGTGCCCCACCCCTACCTCAAAACACTGAATCTCCCATTTTGACTGTCTTCACCACCAGCTAAACTCTCGCGCCTTCGTAATCCCCCCCCCCCCCCAAAAAAAATTGATTGGCACAGTATTAGGCTTGAAAATAATCATATCATGCATACACTAGCTAAGGATGTTGAGGATGCACTCCAGAAATACATCAGATGTGTCATTTCAACAAAAGGTTGCATTTGTAATGCCGCCTACAGACGGCCCTCTCGACCGCCCGTGACATTTTTATCCATTTTCCAGAACTTTTTCCATTGCAGATTGACATCAACCAAAATGAAGCTGGACAGTCATTTGCACATTGAGCAATTTCATCTTCGACAGTGAATTTTTCAAGAAGTCCGATTTTGGCCCTCAAAAAATTGACATTTCCAGTGGCACAAGGGAAAAAAAGTTAGTGTAGTGACCTAGAAATCTCAGATCTGCCCATAGACCTTCCACCAAAAAAAAACCAGGCAAATCTGAAATAGTCATATACCACCCACTGTGGTATATGACTGTGCGTGTGTTACTGTTTGACTGGAGCAAACACCAACACCCGTATCACCCCTTTCTGGATCAGGTTAAAAACCCCTGTTGTAATTCAACTATTTTCTTGACAAATCATGGTAAAGCAGTATAGAAATCAATGACAAAGAGTTGCAGTAGTCATAACATGACTGATTTTAACAGAGTTTTTGCATCTTCACTATCTAATTTCACCACCAACTTCGCTGGGTTCCGTGTCATCTGACATGGACAGAGGCAGAGTGGAGGCATATTTTGTCGTCTGAGCATCTTTCATGATATACAGTGTGTCAGTGCCCATGACCTGCACATTTGCCAGGGCTCTATTAATGCGAAGGATATGAATGACTTTTGGAGCAACATATACAGCCAACTAAATATATATCTTCTGTTCTCAGGACAATGTTGCATTTTCCAGCAAGATAAAAGCAATATGATAAACCAAATGTACGGATTACAAGTGAATGGTTGGTTAAGCAGCAAGTGTGGGTACTAGTTTGGCCTGCCAGCAGTCCTGACTTGTCTGTCATTAAGAATGTGCGGTACATTATGAAGAGGAATTTATGGAAACAAAGGCCCCATACCGTTGGGGAGATGAAGACCTGCATAGTGCAGGAATGAGAGAATTTTGCTTGCTTGACTTGACTAGCTGGTGTCTTTAGGCCACAAACATTTAATGACACACCCTATATCATGACAGATACTGATTTTTGGACACTGATAACAGCTTGGGCTGTTCTTCGCCTCTTTGGAGCACTTGTAATTTTGAGTCTTCAGACCAGAAAACATGCTTCCACTTTGCCTCTGTCTATCTCAGATGACACAGATCCTAGCAAAGTCACATGATGACTACTGCAGCACTTGGTGATGCGAGATCAGGAAGACACCAAATGCAAGGTGGAGGGGAAAAGGGAATTTATTGAAAATAAAGAAAAACAGGCACGACGGCCAACAAAAAAACTTGGCCCAGAGGGTTGCAAAATACAAACTAAAGAAAGCTTCACAGAGCTAAGAACAAAAAGATCAAAAAACGACAAAACAAAAGGCCACTGGAAACTCCAGGCAGAAATCCAAAAAATAAAAAACTAAAGATATCAATGACAAGAAAACAGAATGCTATATACAAGACGAGAACTATAACCATGAGCAAGAGACTTGAACAAGACTGGAAACTTGAGACACTGGGTGCATCTCAAAGCCTAGGCTGCATCCTTTGAAGGCAACATTTTTAGGGGTCGTCACTTACGTCCATCCAGTAAACTGACATTTAAGGTAAAAGACAAGCTTAAATTTAGGGTTGGTTAAGGTTCGGGGGCTAGAATTATGGTTAAAGTTAAGGAAACCAGTGACGACTCACTTAAAACAAAGCTGTTTAACAGAGATGACCTGAGGTTTCGTTAATTAGGCGGATGGAATTAAGCGACGAACCCTAAAACCGCAGCCTTCACAGGATACAGCCTAGGCTTTGAGATGCATCCACTGTCTGCCAGCCAACTTCCACCGCACCCAGATAAAGGGGAAGAAATCATGACATGAGGGGCAACACCTGGAGAACAAGAGTCATGGCAAGATCATTGGACGTGGACAGAGATTGGTGGACAAGACTTGTTCATTAAGAGAATGATTAAGCGTGCTCAGCTTAAGTACCAATTAAGTATGCAGTTTGAAAGCAGCATGAATGTTTAGAACAGAAAAGCACAGCAAGACTTGAAATAGCAAAGCAGGAATCATGACAATAAACTCCCTGTCTAAATTAGTAATATTAGAAATGTGCCTGTCTAAGAATTACACCAACCCAGTGAGTGTTAGTAAATGTTAGTAACTTAAAAACAGTTAATTGCCAATTAAGCTTAGACAGCCCCGAATCAGCACAGCACAGAAGGAAGGGGAAATACCAAAGCCAACCAGAGCTCTGAAATGTGCAACAACGAAGGCACGGGGCGGAACGCAGACAAGCGGTGGAGTGGCTGGGCAGACCTGGCAAGAACAAAAACACGGAAAAGTAAAAACATGAACAATAAACATTAATAAAGAAATGCAATGACTGGATACAAGAAACTGTTAAAACTGTGACATGAGAAATGGACATGAACTATGAAATCTTGAACATGAAACTGTTAAAACCCTAAACAATACTGTCCTGGCCAAAGGCCAGAACACAACCCTTGGTCATTGATTTCTATATTGCTTTGCCATGATTTGTCAAGAAAAGAATTGAATTACAATTACAACAGGGCTTTTCAACCTTATCCAGAAAGGGCCGGTATGGCTGCTGGCTTTCGTTGCCGTCAAGCAGTTACACACAGGCAGCGGGATTTTTCCTCCCTTGGGCCTCTGAAAGGGTCCATTTTAGAGGACCAAAGTTGCACTTCTTGAAAAAAATGCATTTGGTCCCTTTGCAGGCACCAACTGCATTAAGTCCAGTACTTATACACACCAGCCTCCTCTTCAACATGTAAGCGACATGTTCAAGCTGATTCAGATCCAGTGGTTGATTCTGTCAACAGGATCAAAATAATTAAATCGGTGTCATTGTCCAATGAGTTATGATGTTCATTGTGTTCAGAAAAAAATAATCTTGAACAACAAACATTATGGGCTCCCACGGCTTGCAATGGGCAGTTAAAGTATATCTGCCGCAAGCTTTTGCTGACGTGGCTCTATACCAAAAACCTCTTTTCATAGGTGCTTTTTGACGGTATGGGGGTTGCTTCTGTCATTGTATGAAGTACATCTAAGACACCACTCAAGGATATTATGTTATATAAATCGGCAGTAAAGTTCAAAGAGACCCCAAAACAAACAGGAACTGAAGATGGCCTCAATACAGGTTCTTTACATATCGGCTATTTCTGTTTTTTGTGCGAAACCCATCTCTCACGATTTTTGCTGATGAGCTTTAGTTTGGTCTCATCTGACTATAAACTCTGCTCCATTGGATTTTCCAATAACATTTGGCCGACTATAGGTGCAAGTTTGTTTTTAAATTGCAACAGCGGCCTTTTTTTCTGGCAATCTTCCCAACTATCTTGTGGTTGTGTAGGTGGGGCATGTACTTGGGGCTTTCTGACCCATGATCAGTGTTTGTAATTCTCTTGGAGTAATCCTCAAAGTTCCATTTACTGCTTGAAGTAGCCATATGACATGGCAGGCATGGGCACACATCCTCTTCCAGGAAGATTTTTTTACTTTTCCATACACCTCTCACTCCATATTTATTGCTCAGATAGTCAAAATGGGTATTTCTAACTTTTATTGCCATTTTATTTTAGCCGTTGCAACATTTGTAAAAGACAACAACTTTCTGTGACAGATCACTGTGGTATTTTAACCATGTGACGGATGACAAAGGGAAAATAGCCGGTGTGTCACCTCATATCTACGCCTTAGGGTTTTCCGACTCACAGTGGTGAACTCCTGAATAAAATATGAATAGGAATAAACTTCAATCAGATTTTTCTCATAAAGTTTTCCTGGGGCACTAATGATCTTGGCAAAAATTTTTGGTTTAAAAAGAATAGGATACAAAAAAGCGATGGGATGGTTGATTAATTCAGTAGAACCAATTTTGGTCAGTACGGCCGAGTCACTTCAGCAGCCCAGGGAATAGGATGACTGCTTCAATCAGGTTGTGCTGGATAGGAACTCGAGCTGTCACGTCACACAGCCCTGAGGCCAAGGGCCAGTTATCTCACTGTTACCGAACAGAACACCATCTGTTTCTACATCAGGTCCCCTTGCAGATTATGCAGCACAATTAGGCTACGAAGTCCCATTAGTGTCCAAGTCTCCTGCATGGAGTAGAGACCATTATCACAGGCAGAAAAAGCACTGTGACAAGCTTGTGAAACGTATATTTTACAATCTACGAGACCTTGTTCGTTTGAATGACTCCAATGAGACAAACTTGCTCCACACAGGGATGGTCAATTTGAACTTCTGGAGAATCTGGGGTCTGATGCCAATAGTGCAACAGCGACATGCAGGATCCACTGTCTACTTAACCAGTCAGACAAATCACTGATTGTATCTTAGAATCACAAAAGAGCTCATCTTTCTCGTTCCTTAACTTTGACAGAAAACATGCAATAGTGACTCACCTTTCCATCAACCATGTTCGACTGTATTGCCAGGTTCCTCGCCCTTTGACAAATAAGCAGACCTCTAGGGCCTTGCCTAACCTGTCTGTAGCCAACGCTGCGTATCATCATCAGCTTAGTACACATGCACCACCATAACCTTCTCCAGCCACAGTTTTCCCACCGTCGACCTCACTCATTGTGATCCTTCAAATCGTCAGTCCACTGCCTCAGCTCCTGCTGTTAGAGGCCTTACCCCCCGTCCCGCGGTGCATCCAGGTCATTGTCCAGTGAAGCTTCCACGTCACCTGCAAATCTATACTCCTCAGTTGGACAGTTCCTGCTTTTTCTCTCAAATTGAAAGGATTATTATTATTATTATTACTATTGTCATCTTTATCGTTGTTGCTGTTATTGTTATTACTCCACCTGGAGCGTAATATGCTTTCACCAGCAGTTGTTTGCTGTCATTCGTCAGTAAATGGAATATCTCAAAAAGAAATGAATGGATGTCAGTAAAGTTTTGCGTGTTGATAGATACAGTCCTAAGGAGAAAGTGATTAAATTTTAGTGAAGATCCAACGCATATTTTTTGATCCTGAATCCGAAATAATTTCTATGCGCGTTATGCTGGGCTTACACCAAAAGATTTCCACAGTCCCAGACTAAAAACTGAGAGTCTTTAGGAGTCTAACTGGAGTCTTGGTGCGCTCTCGTCATCTTGATCGTTAAGTTTAAGGTGGTAATCTGCAGTCTGCGACCGAGCTTCATGCCAGTCTTTCCCTAGTCTTGGGCCTGCGGATCATATCAAACATGTTTAATATTATCGCAAGTCGCCGTGACGTAACACAGTCAACAACCAATAGATGAGCACTGACAAAAGTGGAAACAGGAATCTAGACGGTCAATAATATGCATGATGGGAAAAAAAGCTAAAAAAAAATAAAGCTAAAAAAAATCTAGTTGTAGTCTTGTAAATAGTGACCCTACAAGATTCACAGTCTGTAAAATCTTTGGTCTGAGACCAGTCTGGGACAAAAACTCTAAAAACTAGTCTTTAGATGTGAGCTGATAGTCTTTTAGTCTTTTCAAAGTGTTCTGGTGTGTGGGTAGCATTAGGCAGCACTGTCAGGACTTGTTGAACACTCAAGCTCAATGACGATTCCTCCGTCGTTGACTTGCGACACGGATGAGCCGAAAGAATTTCTGTGCGTGTTCAGATGGCGCTGTTGAGACTCGTAAAACGCCCACGTTCGATAATTCCTCCGTCAACAAATTGCAACCTGGCAGAGGTAATGCACTCTCTGCGTGCTTTCTTAATTTTTTTGGTTTTGTTCTATGCCGTTCACAGAAATTTTCTGAGCTCATTTATATCATGTTCTGTGTACTCTTTCATAAGGGGAAGAGAGAATTTGACCCCATGCATTAATCTCCATTGATATTCAAGCAATATGAGGAAGTTACAGTTCTACCTTCCTTGTTTATCATCACATTGACTAATAAAATCCTTTCGAGCATTCTGAATATATAAAGTCATCAAGAGATGGATTTAGATAGATGGTCATGCTGTACGTTCAGAGCGGCTGCTCAAAAAATATTTCTCGATCCCAATTTTTTTTTAAATGAGCAAATCAAGTCCCATTGGAGATGCTTGAGCAATGAACAATGCAAACCCAGACTGAGTGAATCCCTCCCAAATTCCTAAGCAGCGTGCAGCCAAATGTGCACTGCCCCCATGAGGCTGTTGGCCATAAAGGGCACTGGCTCTGCAGGGCTGCATTTTTGCTTTGGAGAGTTCTTGACTTCTTAAAAATGACCCAAAAGTATTTGCGTGGCACCCATGATAAGTGTGTTGAAATTCTCTAAACGTTAGGGAAAGGTGCCTCAATGCTTCCTAACTTATTTCTTATTCATCATAGGGTTCACCGAATCATCCTTTATGAGGAGAAAGGAGATGACGCCGTCCCACAATTCCTCGCAGCAGACGTGTTTTGAAGTAACGCACCATCTATCCAGCCATTCATGGAAATAAACAAACATGACGGGAGGGGATGCACGATGATGTCACCTTGTGTGAGCGCAGTCAGGTTCATCGAGAACCACGACTGTCTTTTCCCAAGTCCTGACAAATTCTCCTATTCAACTTTCCTTAACCTCGTGATGTTTCCCATCGAGTTTTTGGAAAAGTGATCAGGAATTGGACAATAGAATGCATTTTTTTGACTATTTGAACACAGCCCTGGATTCGATCCCAGACCACGATGGCCATCCATGCAACACAAGCCCCATCTTTACCAAGTGAGACAACCCAGCAGCCTCGGTACACCAAACACTGAAGCACTCGCCAACAAAAACGTGAAAATGAGACTATGACAGATTAGATAACTCGATCGCCACAGGGACCGAGTCGTGTATCGCCCCGATCCCCATGAGAGATCACTTCCAAATTTTTACAGCCGCAATGTTACTGTTTTTACTCTTGCTATGACATTAATATGCATCCCTGTACATGTATACATGTGTAAATGTGGCTCAAAATGAGCAGGAAACACAAAATCTGCAAAATAAATTTTTCCGACAAAATGGCCGCCGCTGGCCATATTGAATGTTGGAAATTGCCAAGAATGAATCTTGATCATTGCCAAATAAACATCTTCGACTTTGCAAATTTAGGGAAAAAACCAATAAACTTTGAAGCCTACAGAGCCGGGAATAGAAAATCTCTGCAGTGGCTCCGGAACTAAACCCTAGTATCTTCCAACTATGGTCGTCAGGGAGATACAAATAGGCGATAAAACACATCATTTGTGAACTTGTTTAAAATCATGTTGCTGGATTTACCCTGAAAATAGTCAGGGTGCATCTCAAAATCGCATTAAATACAGAGAAAGTCTAGAGATTAAATCCTTATAAAGGAGTGTGGGGAGTCTGCATGTTCTCAGAAGGTTACACTAGGATTCTCCACCTCATGCCTTGCCTAATAGGCAAACTGGAGCGGGTTGGTCCGTTTCTCTCCACGGTCGGGCACGTAACTCTCTTCATGTGCAGCTGAGTGCAATTAGTCGAAAATAATTCAGATATCTCGCAGGGGACCTCTTCGGCAGCAATATTATGGCAGATTCCTTTCCACGTTTGCCCAGGAGCCATTGAAACAGAAGGGTGATGACATCTTCAAATATGGCTATTTGACCTTGTCTTTCTTATGCAGAGATTGTTCTGGTTTCACCAGATTCTTTGAATTTTTTTCCCTAGATTACACTGTTGGTGACATCCCCAAATTCTGTGCAATAGCACATTGAGAGACATTGGGCCTCAAGAAGAGATATACAAACAAATCTTGTCTTGCTCATACCCACAATTTTCTCTTTTTTTGTAGCGGTTGATTTCTGAGATTCACCAATGTTCTATTTTTGCTCTTCTTTTAGGTAAGAGAAAATTTTACGAGCGGTTGAAAGCAGTCCTACCAAGATAAGAGAAAAACATCCCATTTATACAATCCACAAATTGTATGTCCAATGCACGAAAACGTTCTACATTTTATGAAACCAAAATGAATGACAGCATACATGTCAACCTCTTTGAGTGCCCACCTGTATTACTGCACTAATATCCATAAAATCCTTTAAAAATCTGTAAAATTTTCTAAAAGTATTTTTTGAACATATTTTTTCATTAAGGAAATTATAAATGGAGTGGGAAAATGTAATTATATAATTATATAAATATTTTAAAAGCTTAAAAAGCTTTCTATTCAAGTAAGATAAATAAAAAACCTCAGACTCATCCGGGAGAGTGAAAATTTCCACGCTTGTGCTAATGTTACACACGGGTATGTCAGGGATCCTCGATCGCGCTTCACTCTGTGAAAATCTTCACCAAAATCACCAATCGCAGATCCATATTCTGATCATTCCACTCGTATATCACGAGGGAGAAGGGTGACGTCCAGTAATAGCCAATGACGTGCAGCCTGGAGAACCAAGCTGCTCTTGATAATTTATTTTGTGTTTGTACATGTGCAAACGATAATATTGGCAATTGTGCAGACCATACTGTGTGTAATACAGCCTAAATGGTCCATATGCGCGATGAGCAGAGGCTTGAAAAGAGGAACACTATGGCTAACGGCAAATTTTGTCAAGCCAAGAAGCATCCGGTTGTTATTCGTTCACCGTGATGTGTGTTTATGTGTTCTTTCATTGTTGTCAAAATGAATAGCTTCCGATAATGAATATTTTGATCAAAGTTTCTTTTCTAACTAGAGACCATCTGGAATCAAAACAGCCGCGATGATAGCAGGGTGATGGCCTGATCAAAATGAAATCTTTCATACGCCATAATTTGATTTGATCATCAGGCTATTCCACATGGTGATATGACCCCTTGGAGTTTTCCCAACATGCACTTCTTCATGTTTTCTCTGGTGAACTACAAGAAAACACATAACGCATTCATGGTTCCAACACTTGTTTTTACTACACTATAGTACAGCTGCTAAATTGGTGCAATGTTGTTATTAACACCTCCATAATTCCCATGATGTTGAAGCTTGAAGATGCTTAGAGAACAAATCTTGGTGAAGAAAATCCAGATTTTGGCTTAAGATTGTGACACCTAAAATGGGCATGCAGTTGATTTATTTGCAGTTTCGAACAGTGCTCCAATATTTCTTTCAATGCTGAAAATTTCATTTAGCGATCTCTAGTACACCTGAAGTTATGAGGGCTCAAAAATACTAGGAGACATTACGCCAGAAATTTTGCCCAAACAAACGTGTTATTTTATAGCCTGTGACTCAAAAAATATTTACAAGATCGCAGTAAAATTCAAGGATTTATTAATTATGCTGAAGTTATTGCACATGAAAAATCATCCGACTCTGCGGGGGTCAGGTGAGAGGCACTTATTGATTTTATGAGGACTGACCTATATTGCATATCAGTTTGTGACCTCAGCTTTAAGATCAGCTGGAAGATTACCTGTCTAACTTATTGCAATTAGAGATTAGGTTTGTGTAAGGGACAGATAGACAAGCATGTATTGTGAATCAGTAGTGACTTTGGATTCGACCTTTGACTCAAGAGTTCAAGGTCAAACTGAAAACATTCTATATCTTGCTTACTGCAAAAACCACTCAATATTGCCTTATGCACCCACATCCACGCAAGACAGACCAAGATCGTTCTAAATGACTTTATTCTGCAAAGCCTAGATGAAGTCAGTCACCAGGGGACCTTTTTAAGGAACTCTAAAAATAATTAGCCTGATTGATCGCTTATCCAGGAATGTGTGACATACATCTCACAGGATATATCACTGCATTGAGAGCCAGTAATGCCTGACAGAGAAACCCAATACCAACATAGTTGGGACAAAGTGTAAATTGTGAATAAAATCAAAACGCAAAGTCACCCCAGCCAGTATTTTATTCACAATAGAACAGAGATAACATAGCAAGTGTTGATACAGAGAAATTTTAAAATTTTATCCATTGGAAATTGATCCCACTCTTGTTTAATACAGGCTTCCAGCTGCTGGAGAGTTCTGGGTCTCCTTTGACGGACTTTTCGTTTAATTATGCGCCAAAGGTTCTCAATCAGTGAAAAATCAGGACTGCAGGCAGGCCAGTTCAGCACATGGACTCTTCTACTGTGGAGCCATGCTGTTGTAATAGCTGCAGTATGTGGTTTTGCATTGTCCTGCTGAAATACACAGGAGCGGGTCTTTGTTCCAACAGCTCTATGTTTCCACATTTCTGAGAAATTATCCAAATTTATGTCCAACAAAACCATAGATCCTGGTCAAAACATCTTGCATTCTTCCCCTTCCTAGACTTCACGACTCCACCAAATGTGGTTCAAAATAGAGCAGTTGTTTTTCTTACCTAATCCTATGATTACTTATAAATGTGGGAACAATGGGGCAGTGGGAACATAGAACTGACCCCAAATACACAAGGCCTTTCCTGGAATAGATGTCATCTGGGGGGCAGGGGGAGCATATGTTGCTCTAAAACCCTTACATACCTTTCAGCATTCATGGTGCTTTTTTAAACATGCAAGTGTCCCACACCATATGCACATCCCCATACCATCAGAGATGCTGGCTTTTGAACTAATCACTGATAACAGGAGGGGTGGTCTTTCTCCTCTTTAGCCCGAGGGACACAACGCCCATGATTTCCAACAAGAATGTAAAATTTGGGCTCGTCTGACCACAGGACACTTTGCTACAGTCCATTTTAAATGAGCCTTGGCCCACAGAACATGGTGGCGCTTCTGGATTATGCTCAACAATGGCTTCCTTTTTGCATGAGAGTTTTAGGTGGCATCTGTGGATGGCACAGCGGACTGTGTTTACAGACAGTGGTTTCTTGAAGTATTCCTGAGCCCATTTAGTAATGTCAATGAGAGAATCATGCCGGTGAGTGATGCAGTGGCGTCTGAGGGCCCGAAGATCACAGGCATCCAGTGAAGGTCTTCAGTCTTGTCCCTTATGCACAGAGATTTTTCCAGTTTATCGGAATCTATTAATGGTGTTATGCACTGTCGATGAGACCTTCAAGGCCTTTGCAATTTGATGTTGAGTTGAGGAACATTGCTTTTAAAGTATTCCACAATTATTTACGCAAGCCTTCACAAGTTGGAGAGACTCCGCATCTCCAAGACATCCCTTTTATAGTCAATCATGTTACACACCTGATGCCAGTTAACTTAATTACTTGCTGAATGTTCTTTCAGCTGATTCTCTTATGTAAAAATGGCTTTTTCAGCCCTTTTTTCTGCCTGTGTCCCGACATTTTTGAGACCTGCAGCAGCCAGAAAATTTGAAATAAGCTCATTTTGTGGATAAAAGTGTAAAATGTCTCAATTTCAACATTTGAAATGTTATCCGTGTTTTATTGTAAATAACATTGGCTCATGAGATCTGAAAGTCATTGCATTTTGATTTTATTCACAATTTACACTTCGTCCCAACTACTTCGGAATTGGGATTGTAGTTTGAGATTTTGGACTTGAGCTTTAACTGTAGGATCAAGGCCAAACAATGATCTTTCACAGTGATGGCAATTTCAACACTTAAGTTCGATCCATTTTGAACACGGACGACACGGGATTGGCACGGATTTTCAAAGCAGTTTCGAAACTTCAGTCACGTGACCAAGTGACTGACAGCTTGGTCAACATTTTCAAGAAAGGTTACATGCGGATGCTTTAAAACTTTTATTCTATACATACATACAGAGATAAAGAAATTACAACAGCTTAAACTTTCAACTGTGAGGAAAAAAAACACCCAAATATGCTTAAAAATTTATCATACAAATTTTCACAGCACAGCATATTTTTATGAACCGTCATCAATAAGAAAAGATCACAGCAGTAACAATTTTCGAACGACTCCGTAATCTGGTCCTAAGCACTCAGTTGAGTTATGGTTTTTCTCCCAAAGAAAGCCCATTTTTTTTGCCAGTTTTCACTAGCTGACATGAATCAATGATTATACAGAAAGGATATAAACCCTTACAGACGTCACATTATGAACACAAGCAGTGTTTGTGGTTGGAGAGAAACCCTTTCTGGAGCAGTTCTGACAAAGACCATGTTCACATGCACTCACACACATCTCCTTCCAAACGCATTATTTCCCACCTTCAGCTATTGCTATAACGATAGTAATACAACCATAATCCAACCATGGGAGCTACTGTAGTGCCAGCTCATTGCACTCGTAGCCTCGCATATCATCGCATTCAAGTCAGTAACAATTTTAGCCCTTGGAAAGGGCAGTTTTGGATTAGTATTAACTAAAAAAAAATCCTTATTTGTGTCCTTAAAGCATGTCAAATATGACTCTATTTTACAAGTAGTTAATCTCATAATTTGACAGGCCGCTGGGTGTGTGGGCACAGCTCGGCAATGGCAGCGTGGCTTGACCTCCGTTCGTCGTTTTACTTGTACATTGCGTTGAAGGCCCGGCCGATAATCAGCCTCCGGACCTCGCTGGTGCCTGCCCCGATCTCGTACAGCTTGGCGTCCCGCAGGAATCGCCCCATGGGGTAGTCGTTGATGTATCCGTTACCCCCTGAAAGCAAAGAGAGATGAGATGAGATGGGGGGGGGGGCATCAAGGATGTTCTCCATTCGACAAGATGCTGCCCAAACTTCCAACGCACATCTGATTACTTCCATTTCATATATGCAAAGACAGTGGACCCTGAATATGGTAGCACAGCGATTACAGGGTACCCAAAATCACGCTCCTCGAGAGAGAACTGCTGGTTTTCAACCCTCCCTTTACCTGGGAGTCAGGTGTGATGACAATCTGGCCAATCAGAGGCAATCATCATTCATCCACTATAGAAACCCTCCTGCCCCTGCCCTGACCAGTTAGTCCCCAGAAGCTGCCCTCCAGGACGGGTAAAAGCAGAGGACAAATTGCCCCACAGCATGGGGTTCAATAAAGTACATATCTAAGGTACATGGCGGCGGCTGTGTCTTCACTCCCAAATAAATTGCAACAGGCAAACACCAGGGATATTGACCACCTTTCCCGGCCAAATAGTCACACAATAAATAAAATTTACTCCCTGACAAAATCAAACAGTCTGCAAGGACACAGACACACACAAACTTTCCATGTCAATGAAGATTAAAAAAAGAAAATGGATAGTTCAGAGAGGATAAATGTCAACCTATTGCTTTATTCATACTGACTATCGATTGCAGTAGCAAATGAAATCTAAGAACGAGAAAGAAAACTGCAGTATAACAGGGTGATTTCAACAGAGACAATTTTGAAATTGTCAACAGAGAGGGTTTGGCAGGTGAGGCTGTCACTCCGAGGTGGTGGCGCAAGACCAAAATTCAATATGGCGACGGGACAAGCAGGTGTTCCAGCGCAGCGTTTGCCGAGGCATTTTCAGTCACTTGACTCATCTGCCATGTTGTTAACCGTTAACAAAAACCATAAGTTCAGAAGAGTATATTAGGCTAATTGACTGCTGAGGAAAAATGTATGTTCAATTGAGTAAATAAGGTAAACAATAACGTTAGAGTACTGGTGAATGCAGCTCAGAATCGACACATTTGTTCATGTTTAACACCGAAGTTCAACACTGTCAAAACCATCTGTGACTGACTCTTTTCCCTCCACATTTCCCTCTTAAAAGCAACTTGAGTGAGCTGCCGGATAGCTCACTCGGTTAAGGCACTGCGCTGCAGTGCAGAGGTTTCTATCACGTCGCGTGTTCGAACCCCGGCGTACCCACCGGCAGGGGTCGGCAGCTTTTTCAGAGTAGCGCACAATTGGCGATGGGAAGGGACTGCCGGATTTGGGTATACAAAAACTGCATTGTTCGTTGCTCCAGCGCCTCCTGTTGGCCAGACGGGCGCTCGTCAGGAAGACTCTGGGTTTGTTCACGTCCGGGTATCCTCCGCCCTCGTTCGGAACTTACGAGGATTCGACCAATGAGTGTATAAGAATCAGTGGCTGACGGACACGTGCTTCGGAGGAGAGCCGTGAGCTGTCTTCACTATCCTGAGTTGGCAGCAAGGGGTCGCATACGAGCAAGCTTTGTACATAGTTCACTAATTGGGCATTCCAGATTCTGGTGGGATTGGAGATGCCAAATTTACAAAAAAAAAAAAAAGCAACTTGAGTTTGAGGGAAAACTCGTATGCCGTTTAAGTGCACAGGCCATAGGCGTGAAACTGATCGCCGACTCTCGAGCGCTTTGAGACACAGAGCTGACAGAGAAAGCTGTGAACTCAGACTGACTAAGCTCTCAGACAATTATGTATTTATTTGATGAGAAGTCAATATCGCAACTGCAGAATTTAGTAGCTTTGGGCACTTACCGAGGCACTGAATTCCATCCAGAGCAACCTGTGTGGCATTTTCTGCACAGTAAAGGATGACTCCAGCGCAGTCCTGCAATTAGACGACAAATCAATACTAAATAGTTTCACTCTATATTTTATATCCTATATCTTACATCCAATGTTTTTACTTGAAAGTATCTGGTGACCCGGGGATACGATTTCTTATCCCACCTTGTGGTTGAAATGTTTCCAAATGGTCTGATTAATTGATGCTTTTCTTTTTTTTGTTCATTTTTTGAAAAAAAAAGATGTTTTGTTTATTTTGCCATTTCTATTCTGTAACTCCTGTTATTACGTAGTTATTGTGACATATGTTAACTTGTGACCCCCTCAAAAACGAGATGGTGAATCTCAAGGAGCTCATCCCAACGGAGAAAAAATTTTTTTTTAATAACCTATCACTATCAATAGTGTTTCATGTCGGAATCTCAGTAGAGCTGTTGCGTTCCTGGTCAAAGTTCGCAACCACCGCCAAGTAAATGCACTGCTTGGGTACAACAAACACTAGCACTCATAACTACATTTCGGTGCAGAGTTTTACATGAAGGAGTGCTGTGGCGGTGTCTTACCATGGCACTGAAGTGGCCTTTATCGCAGGCACGAGCTACGTTATACACATACTGCCGACACGAGCTCAACCGCGTGTACATATCTGCCATCTTGCCTTGTAGAAGCTGGATAGAAGGAGGACACATACAAACAAGATCATAAAAGATCACAGCAACAGAGAGCAGGCGACACGCAAAAATCACATACAACACACTGGGGATAGCTTGCATTAATCCCTTAAGCTCTATTTAGATTTAGCGATTTTGAACAGGCTCATGATGGCCAATTAGCTGTGCACCTGGTGGCATAATAGGGGACCTTTAATATGCAAAAAGACACTACATTGCAGGGTCCTGTACAGTCCAGTAAGCTTGTATTTCACTTGTTTACAAATTTTCCTGTAATTCAGCAGGACATATTTGGGCAAGGATTTAAAATAGGCCTGAAGTTCCACAGGTTTGAAAAAAGCAGCTGAATTTTACAGACCTACACGGTTCCACGGGTTTTATGGTTTTAAGGACTTCCTGCAGATATTCCAGCCAATCACACAGTCAAAATGATGATCAGCCTTTTTTCCCAGTCAACCGATAAAGCACAGTTGCTTCCATCTGTTGCAGTTAAGTGGCATGAAAAAGACAGGAAGTGATCATCACTGTTCACGTTTGGTAATGGTAAGATGTTGAAGATGTTGAGATGGTAAGATGTTTTTATTTTACTGGAGCAGGTAGCCCACAGCCCTTTCACTCCTCTTACCCACTTACACTTATAGTCAGAGCCATACAGACAACAAATCGCATTGCAGATCAAATACAGCCAACAGCAGTTCAGCAGTGCTGGCTCCGCATCACTTTTCCTCCTTTATTTTGTTCATTGGCCAAGCTGCAAATGGACTTGTGAATGAAATTGCAAGCCTTCCCCATTATGGCTACAGGCCAGCAGAGATATGAGCGTCCAGCGGGCCTTTCGTAAGGATGTGCATGAGCCACTGTGTGCTAAAGACGAATCTAACAACACACTGGAAGGGCACTGTGAGCTTTCTGTCATTTGTATCGTTTGAGATTAATAACATAATAAGAATAAACAATATTTCATTAAGGGTGCTACTGTGTTACTTGCTTAAGAACACTGAGAAATTTTAAATTTCCTGTAATTCTTCCTGCATAACTTGCAAATGTGAATAAGTGTAAAATTAAAATTACGCAAATACTTAGTGACTACGTCGCTCGATCGCAGCCATTTATCTTACCTGAAAGTGGCCGATCTTCTGCCCAAACGCTTCTCGGATGTGCATGTAAGGGATGGCGTTATCCATCACTGCCTGCATGATGCTGCAGGACAGAGAAAAAGGGGAAAAAATATCAACTACTGGCCTAAAGCTTCAACTTAACTTCAGCTGAAAAATAACATAGTCTGGTCCATGAGTATTTAGACATTAACATGGTCATTTCCACCTCGGCTACCGGTGGCAGCTTATTGGCTTTTAAGTGAAAGACAACAACACTGTCATCAATATCCTCCGCCACCATGGAATCCTCTTTTTGAACCCAATCAAAGTCATGACTAGTAGCACAGACAGACAGACACACAAAAACAAAATTTTATTCACCCAGATAAAGTTGTTTACAAGAAAAACCTATCCCCACTTATTTTAACAGAGGGACGGAAGGCCTGACAAGCTCCATTGTAATATCCCTCCACTTCCCATCATGGAGGGGATAATAATTTTAACTGTGGCACCAGAAAATAATAATGGTCATACTAACGCCATCCACTCAGCATTTTCATAGCGAGCCAGACTCACCCCAAAGGACCAGCTGCGAGCACCAGCCTTTCTAGATCCAGTCCGCTCATCAGGACGTACACACCTTTGTTGAGTGGGCCCAGGACATTCTCCTCTAAGAATCAAAATTTTACTTCAATCAGCATCAGCCCACAACCAAAGAAAACCTAATAAGGAGGGACCCAACTCGATAAACAGCAATACTGGCGGCAGCACTACAGGGAGGAAAAGCAAAAAGCCAGAAATATAGGAGAGGAGAAGAGCTTCACTGGTGAGCCTCCTTTTACAGGCAGAACATCATCCCAACACCAATCGGCACATGTCCAAGGAACATCGTATTAAAGCTGTGTGGGATGATGCCGGAGAGATGGAGGGGAAACCGACAGAGTACAAATATAAGAGTAAGTATCAGTAAAACTCAACTACACAGGCTTCCAATTACCAGCGAGACCGTTTTGGAAAATCCAGAAATGTACAGTCTGGGCTCCATGATTGACAGCATCCTTCTGTACTTGCAGGCAGACACTTTGTTTTATGAATAATCACAGTGCATCCATTTGCGAAAGGAACCTTCCTGTGCCCACCAACAACACCAACAACAAATTTGAATTTGATTGGATCATCCAGTTAATCCCCAAAAAAGAGAAAACCAAGTCTGTAACAAGTAGTGTTTGCAGGGTTGATACTGGAAAGGGGAATAATTCCAGCTAAACACGTCACAGAGTTCTCAGAAAAGCACACGATCTCATCCACCCATAAACAATCATGCAACTTCAATTTGGAAACAATCCACAAAAAAAGTCTGGGACGAGTTGCATTTACAAAAAAATCTTCCCGAACGGACAGACAGGTAGACAGACTGATGGACAGATAGGCAGACGAACAACCATAATAAGTCCATCATTACCAAACTGAAGCAGATAGAAAAGGCTAAAGTTAAAAAGAGTTCACATTCCATCCCACAACTCCTAAGAAGGCGCTTCATAAAGCCATACAGAATGCACAAGAGCATACAATTTACTTCTCATCAACTAATAATATATTGTTGATATCTAAATTACAGCAAACACTTTCAGCCCACAACTGCTATTCCAATGTTAAATAAAAAACCCAAGAAAATCAATGCACACAATCCCAGCACAAACCAATGCAACCAAAAAAGCACAGAGTAATTTACTTGGAACTTTGCAGTCCTCGAAAATAAGCTCGCAGGTATTGGATCCTCGCATCCCGAGCTTGTCCAGCTTCTGGGCTGTGCTAAAACCAGGCATGCCCTAGAGGAAGGAGGGGCAAGTGCCAAGTCATTGGGGCTGTGGAGACAAACTTCAATTTATGTAATATTACGGTCAAACCATCTCATTGCTTTGGATGCCCCCTTTGGTGGTTTATTTTTAAAAATTTTTTTACAGCCATTTGTTTTCAGAAGGATCAGTGCAGTAGTGTTCCGGGTCTTTTTTAAAATAGGGCTGGGATAAACAAAATAATTTAATGATGCAATAATCTAATGATAATTAGACTAATTAATTACTACATGAAATTTTCTATGTGTAGAGAGAGCCTGGCAGCTGGCACAATTTCTCTTGTAGACAATACACAAGAAGTATACCAGGTAAAGGCTCATAAGTAGTGGCAATTAAAAATTCATGATGAGCTGAAATTTTTTCAGAAAACAATACAATTTCCCATTTTCAATATTTTATACGCCGTCTTTGAGCTACTTTTTAGGAAATGCAAATACAAATCTTTGTCATTTGTCTTTGCACAAGTAAAACCATCGGAACATTTCCCATGTGGGGGTAAAAGACATCACACACATACTTCACAAAACCATCTGTGCAAAATAAGTTGAGACACTAAACTGACCTTTACATACAATAGGTAACAATTAACCTTCAAACACACGCCACACGGTATCCCAACTCCAACCTTCATCCTGAACCACATCCCTACTTCACCTATTCTCCACCCCACACCTACACGTCCATATCCCCAATTGTATGGTCACATATCCCAGCCCCAAAATCACTGCTCAGAGAAATAAGAAACAGTGCCATAAAACAATTAATTTAAAATGTTAACAATTGACATGTCATTTCAGCATGGTAAACTTCCTAAAAAAATTGTAGCCAATCATCTGAAGCCCTAAGAGCCAGAGAAGAAAAATTATTCTTGAAAAATTTAGCATGCATTTTAATTGCACAATAATGACATCCAGACGGTTGCAAGCTAAACAGTGAGTGGTGTTTCTGCCATGTTGTGCAATGAGCACAGCAAGTCGGGTCAATCCTTGTTGGAAAATAATGTCCAAAGAGGACATGCCCTACCTATAATATGTTGTGGTTTTTATGACATGATTTAAGCTCAGCTTTTTCATGTGCAGTAGCCCTGCCATACCAAACTGTGATTGAGAATGTCAGCAAAGCCTCAATCACTGCCCCGTAGAATTTCTCCAAGATTCAAAACGGGTTTGCACAAATGAGTACATGAAGAGCACATGCACCAACCAGACATTCAGTGTGACACATAACATAAATTACATTGGTAATTTCTCACCTTCTCCACGATGAAGGCAGTGATGCCACGAGCGACAGCGTCCGGTTCTGTCTTTGCGTATATGATTAGCACATCAGCGTCCGGCCCATTTGTGATCCAAAACTTATTGCCATTGAGAACATAATGGTCCCCTAAGGAATGGAAAAAGCCAAATGAAGCACTCGGACACAGAGGCAAGAAATGTACAGGAACTGCACTCTGTTGGTTTGTCATCTACCATACTGATCCAGTGTAGGGATTCTGATGTATGGTTTTGAGGAAAAAGTTAACACAATATTATTACTTATTACTTCCTCTCCAGGTTCCTCTAGTGAAGAGTTTCTTGTACGCCGGTTTTTCTTGATTGGCCAGAGCAAGTAAATTAGCCACCCAGCCAAGAAGATTTTTAGATATTTGGATATTTAAGTAAGCAACACCCTACTCTATATATTAACTTTTTTAAATGACCATAACAAAAAATTGACAGACATTTCTCCGCAGATGCAATCTGTCCCTCCATTAGCTTCGACAGGAGCATTTACAGTTGCAGCAGGAAGACATCAGTATGTGCAGCAAACTCATGCAAAATTTCATCATTTCTTGTGCTGTTATTCGTACCAGGTAAAGTTAATTTTTTCTAAATCGTAAACTCAGTGGTCATTCCCCTCGAAGAAAATGTTCAAGTCCCAAACAGTATTTAAAGCATAATGAAAAACTGCGCCCTTGCAGCATTACCAGTAAAGTATATTTTTACAAAGTGACTATTTCACTGGTGGTCGTGTACACAAAGTTGGTAACTTTGGTTTCGTACCCGAGTTAGGGCTAGGGTTAGGCAAGAATACAGGGCCATCGGGTACATCTTGAAACAAGCCGCAATTTAGTCTGTGACAGTAGTTGTATACTACCAGTGAAGTTCACTAGAACAATACATAGGCAAAGGGAACCATCCTAAGTTCCCTGCATAATAAACAGTACTGCCGTACTTTTAAGCTGCATCTTGATACATGATATTCATCTTGGCATGAAATCTCAGCAAAAGCGCTTCATAAATGCTCTATTTAACCCTTAGATGCATAAAATCACACCAGTAAGACGATCCCAGTAGTCCCTTCAAAGCAAGTCTGGACTGCAACATTCCTGTCCGAATTAATCAGTGGATTTGGAACAACTTTAAACCGGAGTTATTTTGAGAGAAACAGACTTTATTCTCACCAGCTATATGCACACGTATGCTTTTAACAGCTGGGAAACGATTTTAAGGCTTTATGTAGGCCTACACACTGTAGCCTAGTTCTGTAAAGTCATGCTCAACAAAGACTCTTTTAAAAAAAAAAAAAAAACAGAACTCAATAGGTACATTCAATAAGACACCCGGAGAGTGACATTTCGAAACAACAAAGTAAAGCGCGCTTCTGGCGCATAATGTTTAAGACAACAAATCAGTTCAAAAATGGCTAAATAAAGACAGTGCATGACAGACAGATGCACAAGTCCAGGCCGTCACTGTGACAAACCATTCCAGTGTGCTTGTGATTGTGTGTGCTGATTGTGTGTGTGTGTTTGTTGTGACAAGCCACACTGCAAAACAATGAGGGAACATGGCATGAAGAGGATGGGTGTGTATATGGACGGTTCTCTCAGCACCTGTACATGTTCTCCACTTGGGTGTCCAGTGTGTGTGTGTGTGTGTGTGTGTGTGTGTGAGAGAGAGAGAGTTAGACAGAGAGCATGCGCTATCACTCTGCCAAAAACCCAAACCTATCAAACCTGTCTTGAGGGAAACTCAGTGGCATGCAACTACATTCCCTTAGGTACCAGTGGCCTGTAACAGTAATCATAGTTTCCCCACTAGAGGGAGACATAGACTGACCAATCGCAAGGTGCGGCCAGCGGGCAAAACACTGCACCCTTGAGAACTTACTGAGGCTCACAGCTTAGATAACGTTAGTTCAACGCTTCCGTTAAATTCCATGACACAAGAGCATCTTGCAAACCTCGTGTGAATGATCTTGTCTGTATGATCCTCCAGGAAAGAGCTACATCGAAGCCACAAACTCCACCACTCCTAATTGTCGATTTAATGTTTCATGAACAGGGAAACTCTGATATAGCGCACAAATTCAGCTGGACAACAAAATTAGTCTTCCAGAGAAGTGGGTCACATGTAGGTGGGTGAGGCAGCTTTTCTCTCACTGAGCTGTGCATCTCTGGGAGAGTTTTCTCCGCAAAAAATTGTGACCAGGAGATTCATATTTTGGATCAAGTGTTTTAACAAGTTTTTGTCATCTACACTAAGGGGGGGGGGGCGTGTCTTTGGCGATCTCATTGGTTACTGCGGCCAAGATGTCTGCTCATTCTGAACCGTTGTCACTCTAGATTAATTTTGAAAATGAGGAAGCTGGATTCATGCGCTCCAGGGCTGGTTCTGGTGGCTTCAACTGCTTTTTATCTGATGTGTTTGAGGTGGAAACATGCAGAGTTTCAGGCATTTCTCCGTACATAGTGCTCAACATTTTTTTTTTTTTTTTAAATAAATTTGGCATCTCCAATCCCACCCGAATCTGGAATGCCCAATTGGTCAACTATGTACAACACTTGCTGGTATGCGCCTTCTTGCAGCCAAATCAGGAGAGTGTTGACAGGTCACAGCTCTCCTCCGAAGCACGCGTCTGTCAGCCACCGCTTCTTATGCACTCATTGGTTGAATCTTCGCAGGTTCAGAACGAGGGCGGAGGATACCAGGACATGGAAAGGTTTAGAATCTTCCTGACGAGCGCCTGTCTAGCCAACAGGAGGCGCTTGAGCAACGAAAAAGGGAACTATTATTTTCCCTTCCCGACAGTCCCTTCCCAATTTGCAATCCTGTCGGGCAATAGCCAATTGTACAATACTCTGAAAAAGCTGCTGACCACTGGTGCTTGACATTTAAAGAGCTGAGACAAATTTGTAGTGCAGCTATCTTTCATGGCAGTGGTTTTACTGAATATTTTGCAGATAACCATTGCTTGCCCAAAATCATCTTTGCTTTACCCAAACCACTGCCAGACGATGGGTCCGGTGCAGTTTCTGTTTAAAACCAATATTCATTTGCCTACATTTTCTATTATTGTTTTGAAACTCAGCGAGTAAAAAATTACTTTGGGGATTTGCTGTTTGCTTGCGAATAATGTGGTGAAAATGAATTGGTTAACAGACCCCTCTTCAATCCCAGAGTGAAATAATGAAAGATAAAAAAAGATTTCGAAGCGAAACGAAAGCAGACCGTGGCTCACCTTCGTCCCTGGCCTTGAGCTTCATGGAGACCACGTCAGAGCCAGCGTTGGGCTCGCTCATGGCCAACGCCCCGACATGCTCCCCCGTCATCAGCTGGAGGAGAGAGTCTGCAGTCAGGGTACATCCAGTATAAACAAGACCACAGACAATCCAGTCAAGAGGGAGTATATGCCTTTTTCAGTTCGTCCAAGTGGTACTCAAATGCGACAACTCTCGTACAGCAATGAAATGTTTAACAAAGTGCAACGTTGATTGCCATGCCTACCCCCGCCATGGCTTCATATGCCCCTCAGCCCCCACAGACAACTAACCTTAAGTGACCTTGACTGTTGACCTCTAAGGCCTGATCTGTTCAGCTACCTTCTGTGGAGACCTACCATGACTGATTTTGAGAAAATCCCTCTGCATATTCAGTAGATATAGTGCAGACAATGTGTCTGACAGACTGTGCAACGCACAGCTGGACTGTGTGGGTAAGCACATAAAAAAATAATGAAAAGCTACACATCGCTAATTCTTTAATAATCTGAAGCTTTTCAATGTTACATAAAACCTGTGCAATGCTTAAATGAAGCAGTCAAGTGTTCTATATATGGTGATGTAAGACAGCCTGGCGTACAGCAATACAGGGGAATAGGCTTTCAGAACGTGTTCCGTCTCATCATTCCAGATCCAATAGGAACATAAAGGGCAATATCACATATAGAAAGACTTTTTCCAAGAAAAAAAAACTATGATTTAGCAGCTCTGGAGGTTTGATCTTCTCCATCCTAAAAGTCAGCACAGGAATGTCAGAATCCTGTAGGCCATTCTAAGCATATTACGGAATTTTGGCTTTACTTACTGAGTTCATTACAGAATTATTTAGACTTCATCGCTCAGCGTATATTTGAGGCAAACACCAGTCTTGTGTTTAGCCCACAAATGTGAAAGACCTCTTACGCAATACTCCATACAAACAGCTTAAGGGGCAGAATGTACACAAATATGGAATCTCAAGGAGCAAAGTACAGAACAGTGTTTCCCAAACACACCCCTGAGGTGACCCTCTCGAGCATTTTATGTCTCCGGGATCGGACACACCCAGTTCAACTCATCAGGTGCGACACAAATCACCTGATCAGCTGAATCAGGTGAGTTAAAACAAGGAAGCACCAATGATGCACAGGGCAGTACTACTCTAGGAACAGGGATAGGAAACATTGCAATATAAGACAATGATTGGTTTACAATATAGCCAATGAAATGGCAGCAAACTCTTAATAGCAAAGCAACAGTCCCACATCATCTGCTGACTCAGCTTCACGTAGGCAACCCAAAATAAACTGCTGGCAGTTCAAAGACAGAAACACTATATGGTACTAGCAGTGATAAAATGAGAAGAACGCTATTTAATTGTAACAAAACCATCATTGCCTCAGATGCGAATCTCCTTGGTTGTGTGAACTGCCTACTCTGTTGTATTATGCAAGATATTAAAGTATGAGGAGCCAGGACAGGCACATCTGTTTGGCACTTAATACAATAACAAAATCTGGCATGCAAGATCAGCCAAGAATTATCAACCAGTTACAGGTGAAGTCAGAAGTTTCCAAGTTTCCAATTTAGCCAAACACATTAAAGCTTAGCTTTTCACAATTCCAGACATTTAATCCTGGCAAACATTCTCTACCTCCGGTCAGTTACGCATTATATTTTCAGAATGTGAAATACTAAACTAAAAGTTGAGAGAAAGATTTATTTTGGCTTTAATTTCTTCCATCACATTCGCGGAGGTTCAGAAGTTCACACATGTACAACCCTCACAGCTATACCAACGACAGAAATAGACGGAGGTGAAGGCACAGTGCGTTCTTCTTGGCTGGTGTGAATTAAAATAAAACATTAACTTTTCTGTTCATAGAAACTGGGCACATGGCATCACGGTTACAATTCACCTGACTCCATAACTAATTGAGAATATAAAATTTTGCTTTAAACGCGTGGAGCTCGGAATAATGATACCAAACTCTGCCTTTTGTCAACCCTACACAATTATGTTTCCGGACCAGCATAATCGCAGAATCTCAGTTCGGAGAGCCCTACATTGAATAGACAGCAACTACTGTAATAAACAAGCACCTTTCCCTCCTGACAGTTACGGGCCTGTTCTACTAAAGGAGAATTTGACAAGAACCGGCGTGTTACGCCGATGGGTCCTCTTAAGCCAAACCTCCAGAGCCAATACCTCACCGATCCCGTTAGCGGTCAAACGTGGTCCCCGTTCTAACTCACTATGGCTCCTTAAAAACTTTCGCCGCAACTCGCCCCTGATCAGTAGGTCTCAGTCAGCGCATCATTTCCCCTGAGTATTTTAAGCATAATTTTGACAAAAAGGAACCAGGATGAGTTTAAAAACATGAAAACCACAAAAATTAAATTAAGACAATTCATTAATTTGAAAGAGAAATTCACACAGGCAGGTAGGTCATCATCTTCAACTGCAATAGTCCATTATATGAACTTGGGTAAAAGTTGTCAGGAAGCCTTTCACAAGGTTCTTGCAATAAATTGCTGGAATTTTGGCACAGAACAAAATTGGTGTAACTGAATGAAGCTCGTAGGCCTCCTAGCTAACACACACTTCTTCAGTTCTGCCCCCAAAGAAATTTTCTCTCAGACTGAAGTCAGGGCTTTGCTATGGCCACTCCAATACATTGACTTTGTGATCCTAAAGCCATTTTTCCACAACTTTGGAAGTCATTTGCTTTGAGTCATTTTCCATTTGGAGGACCCACTTGTGACCAAGCTTCAACTGCCCTAAGGTTTTGAAATGTTCCTTCAATCCACATAATTGTTCTTGCTCATACTGCTGTGTACAGTAGTTTGTAAAGTGCACCAGTGCGTCCTGCAGTAAAGCACTCCCACAGCATGATGACACTGCCACCCCCCTGCCTCACTGGTGTTCTTCAGCTTGAATGACATCAATAAATTCCTGATACAGAGCTGCATGGCGGTCTAACCTTTGGCAGGTACTTCTCTCTCTGAGCCTCGTTGGCATGGCGCACCAGCTGGTTGACGCAGAGATTGGAGTGTGCCCCGTAGCTCAGAGCCACAGCAGCTGAGGCACGTGACATCTCCTCCATCACGATCACATGATCCAGGTAGCCCAATCCAGAGCCGCCTACCTCCACTGCCAACAGAAGAACCAGAATAGACCACCATCTAGTGAAAGACCATCATTACAAATGCTAAACAAGAACTTGCCCTCTGCATAGCTTTTTCTACCCGATGTCCAGACAGATGTGCAAAAAATCCTACTTGGAGGTTCTGCAAGGATATTACAAATAGAGCAGTGACTGAACAAGTTTGAATAAGCCTTGACTTCTTTCAACAGCTAGATAAGTTGAAAAGCCCACCTGACCAGAAGTTTCGCCACTGTGTGTGCGAAATAAATAAATAAGCCAACTGTCTCCATTTCCTGTAAGATCACAGTAAAATTTTCCTTTAGGGAGGCTAGAACAGTGTTCATTCTGTGGTCATTCACCAGCTTTTTGAGAAATGAAACTAAAATGTAAGACTTCATGGATTATTTGGCTCGTTAAGGTAATTAAGTAATTAATGGTCAGAGGTTGGCAGGAAACCCAGGAACAGGCACAGCCCACATTGCCCATTTCTGGTATAAACAAAACAGACAGCTTTGATTAATTTTCAACCACGCCATGCAGAACAAACGCAAACATGTCAATGCACATTACAGAATACAGTCAGAGACAGGGGCTCTGGTAATGTAAGGAGAATCAGACTTTCCACACTCACAGCTGCTAAACCGAGCAAATATAGATGATAATCTAGTCTTTGGTACCAGACTGCAGAGAAAGATCACTGATAACAGAGAAATGGACAGGTCCAGTCCTCACCTGGCGCAGTTATCCCAAGGATTCCCAGATCCCCCATCCTTCTCCAGAATTCCTGCATCAAGACAAGTACACTTGATAAAATGGATTTTGCTTTGCAAAAATCCAAAAAAATATATTGCATATAGTCACCTACAGACAAGTTACTCGAAAGCGCTCCATTGCAAAATGTTAAAGTTCATGAGTCCTAAACATTGGCACAGAATGAATGACTCTTTCTGAGGTGAACACAACACCGTACATGAGCTTTGCTTAGATACAACACAACAATAAAACACTATAAAATGTCTAAATCAAAACAGATTAATACCGTCAGTGCACAACAGCAGGTTATATCCCTGAAACTCCAGCATTTGAAAAAGTCACAGTTTAGCCTGACCAACTCTAGGCACCAGGTATGTTTAAAGCAAGTTTTACCCAGTGCCAAAAACTGTTTGACTAATTGCATTTCTGAAGGTTTGACCTAAAATTAGTGCAAACTATGGTAATAATGTCCCCACAACAACAGGACTGCACATTCATTCACCAAGGCGTTCGAAGCGAAAGTGATCAGGTTCCCTTTGGCTAACTTCATAAGGGCGGTTCACGTTTGGAAACCCTCCAAAGTACCTGACGTAATAATTCTGTAAGGAAAAGCGGGCCAAAATTCCTTCACAGGAATGTATGAGACTCACTGCCAGTAACCGCAAATGTTCGATCAGAGTTTTAGGTGCCGAGGGTGGCAGAAAACCAGTTTTTACGTTTATGAGGGCAATTACTTTTTCACAAGCGGTTTTGAATAACTCTTCACCATCAAGAAATGAATTGATGATTTAAAACCAACATTTTGCATTTACTCTTATTGTCTTTGTCCTACATTAAATTACATGGATGATCTGAAACATTTAAAAAAAGACGAATAAGCAAAAATAAAAGGAAATCTGGAAGGGGGCAAATACTTTTTTCACTGCACTGTACATATTTGTATTCATTCAAAGAGGAGGTGCAATACATCCATCAGAAGTGTTGAAAAGAAAAACTGATTCAGAGAAGAGCTCTCAGAGTTTATCTAAGGTATTTATCCCTTTCATTTACAGCAACACTCAGCAGATCAGTTAAAATTATGAGTGTGAAATCATAAACCCAATCCATACAATACCAGCTGTGATATCAATGGGGTTACACTTCTTTCTGGGGGCATTTAAAAATAGTTAGACAACCATGGCCTCATAAACTGGAATTATCTGAAAAACAGACAAATACTCGGCTGAGGACTTAAAGGTGCCATCCCAGGCGGCTGGACTTACGTTCACCAAAAGTAGCCTAGACCTTACTACTCAATGTGTACAGACTACCCTTTCTGTCTATGTACAGCATTTATGCAGTAAGAAAGATAAGAAGCTAGCTTAACAGTCTAAGAGAAACTCTGCTACCAGTGCGTCAGTTTTAAAACCTTTCAGTTTTTTCAGATCTCTCCAGCAGTCAAATGCTTCTGTGCCAAAGGATATTAGAGATGCATTCGCAATTTTTACATACTGTTGTTTCTTTTGCATACTTTCTATGAAGGCTATTGTTTTCTAGGCTGCTGGTTGAGCGCTGGGTGCAGCTGGAGGTCGGACACGATTGCTCGTTCGGCTGCCCCATGACTCCGTCCGAATCCGAAGTCTTTAACCCAGTTTCACTCCATGTTCCTCTGTGCCTTTGACTCGATCTCGCTAATGTTATATTCGCAATTTCATCCTCCACAACTCATTCAACACAATTTAAAATCTGGGAGTTTCTTGAGAATAACACCGTAATTCATAGCTGCAAAGCAAACTCTGTCAGTGGATGGTTCAGTACAAACAGCACCAATAAATTGCAAGCATGAAAATACAAATCTGCACCCAAATGTCCTCACACATACTCCCACAATGTTATCTTCTCCAGGTATAGATGTATTAGCAGCGGGCAAAAAAACCAATGTTAATTTGCCCCTAGGGCTGACACTACTAATGATGCAACTTACGTACATGTACTGTGAAACCTTGGGTCCAAAAAAAAAAAAAAAAAAAAACATCTGTTCCTACATATATTGCTCCATTATTAAACAATCCAATGTAACACGTCTCACTATTGCTTCAAGCGGGGTTTCATGAGTGACAAGGAATCAAAAATTTGTGGATGACACTGGAGTGGAATTTTTTTTCTTAGAATGATTCAAATTCTAAATACCCTACACCCAATCCTGGTTGCGAAATTCTCAAAAACATTGTGATAACAAATTTGGCTCAATGATGAAAAATGTCACCAGGAGGACACAAGTCAGCGAAAAACTGAACCCTTTTGGTAATTTTATCTTCTTCTGCCTTCAAGATTCCACAGTTTCCTTCATCTTACCCGCAAGCCTTTGAACTCATTGCTCTTGTCGATCTCATCCGCAAAAGGCGCCAACTGCTCCTGACAGAATCTCTGGACCATTTGCCTGAGCTGCAGAGACAAGACATGGAAGAAACAGACAAGCTGTATTAAAGGAGGACGATTCAGGATTTCAACTGTGAAAATACTGCTAAAAAAAAAAACCCCGCTTTCTCATTACTACGGCACACAGCCAGCCTGTGACGGTGGTAAATTCTGTCGAATATGTTGCTGGGTCTATCCATATGAAATCATCCAAAATCTCCATAGCTCCCCTGATGATGGCGTCATATTTGCTTGATTTTGATAAATTTTGTAGCCTGTGGTGATCGAAGTAAAACGTAATTGGTTTTCAGGTCAAAATCTTAATCCGTTTTGATTTCAGAGGGGTTTGAAAAAGGGGGCGTGTCCGAGTTAACCCTCTGTGTGTCATTTGTAGCCATCTTTAGATGGCTAGCAATCAAAAGCTAAGATAGATAGCTGCCTTATTTTTTCAGAACTTGTTTATTCTGTCTTGAAGTTTATGAATATTGTATAATAGAGGAGATTAACCCCCTGGTGGCCATGCAATAACTGACCAAAAACCAGAAATCTGCCGAACTGTTCCTAAAATAAGCCAAAGTCATGCGGAATTTAAACCAACATGCCTCATGATTTGCCAAATGAAATTTTGCAGTGTGATGGCACCTACAAAGGGCTTCCTGAGGAAGCCAAGAGTTGCCCCTCATCTTCACTGCCAGTGGCCCAGTATTAACCCGTTCCCGGTCTATTTCGCCAGACATGCCCACTTGGCGCCCGCTTTTCAGCATGTGGGCACACTTTGGTATTTGATTTCTTAGTCTTAAATGAAAGGACTTGATGAGTACTTCGAATTAAACCCAATGCCAACTTCTAACTAGTTGGCCTGATGGGAAATCAAGGGCCCTCTTTATGGGTAATTTTCAGTTACCGAACCTTGTCAAAATATACAGAAGGTATAGGATATTCTTTGGTATATCAAGGGAATACTCTCAGAAGGTACCAAATGTCATTTAATATCACTTAAAGTGATGTTTTATGATGACGTAATTTTGGTAAGCAGGAAAACTGCTCAAATTCTGTACACCAACCAAATGAAAATAGCTCTGGCCTCAGTTGAAAGCCAGTGCAAGCCCCCTGAAACACTCTTCGATATTTTCTCTTTGGCCCGGTTGAATGGTGTAACTCCAACCAATGCCAGTAGTCATAAGGGCTTCAATTCCCAACAAAATATGATGAAGTGGTACCCAGAAAACATCTTGCCTAGCAGGCCAATGAAAGTTGGAGGCAGGGCCATTTGGATGCATAAAAGAGACTTTGTAACATCTTGGTTTTCATACGACACGTCTAAGATGTTCTCCAGCCTCCACTGGCCATCATACAGGCAGGCCACACAGTGCCCTGGGATGCAGGCAGCCAGGCTGGGCTCAGGCACAGGGGTGCCACATTCAAAGCAAAGAACCTCTTCACCGGACACACGTTTAACTAGAATAGTTCCGTTCTTTGTAACGGGAGAAGCAGTGGTAATCCCTGGTGCCTGGGATTGTGTGAGCCTCTTTGAACTGCTCCTACAGTAACTGAGAATGCTTCTGCACATCCTCACTTGGAACAAATATTGTTTCAATACCCTTGATATTTGAATAAGCCCTCTCAAATAAGTCAAGGGGAGTGAGGATGTGACCAAAGGTGAGCTTTCAAACTATGCCTAGCTCCCTGCTGCTTGATGGTACTTACTATTCCATCACAAGGACGCTTCCCATGGGAGGTGGCAAAAAAATCCCATTCAGTTTCCACATTAAAGTTGTCCTTGTGTTGGAGAAGGTTACTTAAGTTCTTAAAGTTCTTATACTGGGAGGCAGCCCCATCACTGAAGTAGAAAATCTTAGTCCTGGGGGCTGAGATATGACTTTGAATTGATGGCAAAACCTTTGAAATTAAGTAGCGGACAGCAACTGTGTTGTGTTTTAGGTGATCATACCGAAGAATATCCTATACCTTCTGTCCATTTACAAACGTTGCCATGTACATTTTGACAAGGTTCGGTGACTGAAAATTACCCATAAAGAGGGCCCTTGTTTTCCCATCAGGCCACCTAGTTAGATGTTGGCATTGGGTTTAATTTGAAGTTCTCATCAAGTCCTTTCATTTGAGACTAAGAAATCAAATACCAAAGTGTGCCCACATGCTCAAGAGGGGGCCAAATGGGCGTGTGAAAAGGGGTTAATATGGTGCCATTCCCAATGAACATATGGAGCAACTCTTGGCTTCCCTAGGAAGCCCTTTGTGGGGGCTTTCACACTGCCGAATTTCATTTGGCAAATCATGAGGCATGTTGGTTAAAATGCAGCATGACTTTGGCCTATTTTAGAAACTGTTTGGCAGATTTCTGGTTTTTGGTCAATTATTGCATGGCCACCAGGCGGTTAATCTGCTCAATTATACATTTTTCATAAACTTCAAGACAGGATAAACAACTTCTGAGAAAATGAAGCAGCTACCTATCTTAGTTTTTGATTGCTAGCCGTCTAAAGATGGCAACAAATGGCACACAGAGGGTTAATGCAGACAGACCCCCCCCCCTGAAATCAAACCGGATTAAGATTTTGACCTGAAACCAATTGCATTTTACTTCTATCACCACAGGCTACAAAATAAATCAAAATCAAGCAAATATGACACCATCATAAGGGGAGCTCCGGTGATTTCAAATGGATTGATACTTGCTCACACCAGTTAAATGTGCTGAGTGCAATTTTGTTCATGCATTAATGACATTCTACTGTCAATGTGTGAACTGACTTAGCACAACTTAAAAAAAAAAAAGAGAGAGACCTTTCCAGACTTTCTCAGTTGCATGCAATATCCCGCAGACTGATTTATATTCAGGCATTGAGTTGGATTTTCAACAAAAATCCAAATGAACTGATGTTGATGCACACTCATGAGTGCCTTGCCTTGAATTTCTCAATGGTGAGTAGAAGTTTAACTCAGATTCTAGAAAAGATGGCAAGAGGTACACATGTGAAGTGCACTTCTGCTACCTTGAATTACTTTTGTAAGATGGTAACTTCTGGGCAAATACACAGGGCAGACAGAGCGAGTTACCCAGTACACTCAAGTCAGTTTATGAAACTAGCTCAAGTTCAAGGGTCATTCAGTGCAGAAACAGGGGGCAGCTGTCTGTCAAATTGAGACAATGCAAGTCGGCTGTCTGGAATATTGATGCAGCATAAGTCAGGCAGCTGTTAAATAGGAAAACTGAACTGCCCATCGGGAATAGTAAATGCATTTTTTTTTCTTGTTGTCCGTCATCTAATGAATAAAATGCATCATTTTGCCAATGGCTGTCATCATTGGGTATTATCATATGACCACCCTACTTATGAGACGGTTTCGACAAAGCAGTCAGTAGCTCGCTCCAAACTGGCAAGTATAGTATGTCTTCCTTTGTGTAGAATTCGGAGTCATTTTAAACATACATGCATGTGCATGCAAAAATGTGCAAGTATGGATACATAGTGTGATATTTACATTTGGTTTTCGTACACAAGAGAATCTGAAACGAAGTTTAAACGTTTCTGCAAAACCAGTAAGGTGATTACGCGGGCTTCCAGCAGCAGCAACCGGAGAGACACGTCACATGAGTTACCGACTCCACAAGCAAAGTCACTGATGAATGAAAATCGAATGATGGAAAAGTGCATGGATCGGAGAGAATCCCTCAAACACGGAGCGATAGACATTGTTTCCTCGACCGGAACCAACTTAACCTTAACGTAACTTTGGGAAGACAAATACATCTAATGCTCAAGCTAATGTTATGCGTTGATGCACGCTAGCTGCCCGGCAACCCCGCAAGTTAATCGGAACTTCAGCAGCTGACGTCCCCACTTGACCCACAAGGTTTCAACTGAGCTGGCCTTATATTAGCAGACTATGTTGTTGCACGTAGTTGAGACAAGTCGGTCTGTTTGGCAAGAGAATTTAACTCAGCTTGGATGCAAGCTGGCATACCTGAATCTGTTCATCCGTCAACCCATTCACAACATCATCAATCGGGACACTAGAACCGGCACAACCACGTCTTGACACGATCGAGGAAATCCTCACACCAAACTGCAGCGCTCTTTTCACGCCCAACATTGTGGTAAACTGCGAAAAACCGAAGCACAGTCAAGCAATACTTCGGAAGGTCGAAAATTACCCAACAGCTAACACTTCTTCTTTGGTTACACAGCTAGAGGATTGCATTACCGCCACCAACTGATCTGGAGTGTGAACCAAACAGACTAACCAATGGGTCGTATTCTTGTGACGTCATCGGCCAACCCAGACGAAGTATTGGCCATTTTACTTCCCTTACTTGTGTTTTTCTTCTTTTTCATTCTGAAAATATACTAAACCGTTTTGTAAGAAGTTCCTTTTGTATATTTAGTGCGCAACCAAAAAAAATGAAGTGCAATGAAAAAATATATTTTCGAGCAAAAAATAGGTTTGAGATCAAACGTAAATCAATCAAATGCACCACTTTTTTGATTAAAAAACACAATTTTCCTTTTGCTCCATGTGCTCAATTTTTGTGACTAGTTTCCGCTCCTATGTCAAAATTTTTTGCGAATCAAATTATTATGCAAATTTGCGGGAGGGCGCATAACGCAGGCTCTGTATCTTTTAAAGCCAGTCCACTTTTTCAGTGAAAGTGACAGAGTCTACCAGTGGCGGCTGGTGAGCTGAAAATGCGTAAAACACAGAACATCTCTTGAAAATAATGACTGGTCTTGACATGTTTTCAATTATTTATTTATCATATGAACTTCGGAAACACAAGGACCATCAGGTGTCGCCGGTTCTCCTTATCACGGTCTCATAAAAACTACTAGAGGCCAATCCTCTCCCACCACTGCTTGCGGTAACCAAGGGACCAGAGGATTTAGTCGATTAGCGTTCTTTATCTTCATTTTTGCTGTGGTATCCAATTTCTTGCATGGACATGACGACAAAACATTTATAAATATTAACATTTATTAATATTTTACAATATATATATATTATATATTCGTCATAACATACAGAATATTTCAATAAATATTCTGTCTCCAATCCCACTCTCTGTGAGTCTGTACATCTCTGTGCCACTTTCTCACGTTCACCATTACTAATTGTTATGGAAAGATGCTTTGTTTAGTCCATTACTAGCGTACAGATAGTTGAGCACATTAAAGAAAGCCAAAGCAAAGTTTTTTGTGTAGGTAGTTGTTAGTTGCATGAGAAAATGTTTCCAATTTTTTTTTTAAAGTTGGCACATTTATGGAAAATGCAAATACATTCAAAAAGGAGTGATGTGAAAGGTCTGTTCATCCTCTGTCATATTGAAAACACAACAACGACACATCATTTTCAGTTTTATCATTTTAATTCGACTGTTAGCTAAAAATAAAAACTTATTTAAAATCTGCTGACTGCAACAAACTCCAGAAAATGTTGGTGCAGAGGAAGGTCAGGACCACGTAAGCGTTCCTCATCTTACAGGTGAATTTGAATGTGTGGCATTTTCTGTCTAATCAACAGCAGAGGGAGCCAGAGAACAGGGTGGAGCTGGCATCAGTTGGGCATTGTCATCGATCCAGAATACCTGCACTGGCAGCACACCAGACCTGGTGAAGGCCCAGCCGAGGCCCACCAGCACCCAGACACAGAAGGATAAGGTGAGCAGGAGCTGTCAGAGCTGAGGGAAACTGGAAAGCACAGAGGGACATAATCTGCTGGAACAAAGAATGCCGGTCCTGCCAAGTCACTCACTTTTTTTTCTCTTGTACTTCTCTAAGAGGACAACAGCCTCTCAATGAAAAAACAGACTGACTCAATTTGCGGGCTGCGTTTGAACATTCAAAATAAATACATCCAATCTTCAAATTCATGACCACTTTTCTTTTACCTTGATGGAAAACATCATGAGGTTAAGGAAAGCACCAGTAATTGGCACCAGTAATTGTGACTGACGGTTTGGAGGACAAATTAGAAACAAAGTTGTTGACATTCATCAGTCAGGAAAGGGTTACAAGGCCATTTCTTTGGCTGCGAGACTCCAGAAAACCACATTGAGGGCCATTATCTACTGAGGGAAAAAACTTGGAACAGTGGTGAACTTTCCCAGGGGTGGTTTCTCAACCAAAATTCCCCCATGATCGCATCAACGGCTCATCTAAGGGGTCACAGAAGACTCTGCTTTCTTTCAGTGCTTTATACCAGAAAATCCTGAAGGAGAATGTCCGGCCATCATTTTGTGACCTAAAGCTCAGGTCAGTTTCATTATATAACAGGACAGTAATCCAAAGCACACAAACCAGTTCACCTCCGAATGGCTCAAAATGAAGGTTTTGGAACGATCCACTCAAAGTCCCCAATTGAATCCGATTGAGATGCAGTTGCATGACTTTATCAGGCATGTCATGGTTGTAGATGTTTCTGCCCGGGGTGGTATCACCAGTTATTTTTTTCACCTCATCGGTGATGTGGCGTTTAATTACTCTTTACCTTCAATAAATAAAATGCTCATTTTAAACGCTGCTTTTTGTGTTCACTGAACTTCACTCACATTGTATTTTGTTAAAATTAGTCGGATGATCTGAAACATTTAAATACGACAAAATAAGCAAAGACAGAGGGAATCAGAAAGGGGCAAATACATTTTCACAGCACTGTGTCACAACCCTCCTGTGATGCCTTCTGTGTCTCCTCCTGTTCAGCAACTTGCGCACCTGATAGAAGAAACATCTTCTTTGATGGGTTTACCTCTCGCTTGTGTCCAGATCCTCGGCTGAGCCTCATTTCATTTTTACTTCCTGACGTACCTGTGACATGTGTCTAAACCCCCTGCTTCGAGTTGCAAGTTGCTGGATTGTAATTCGCTATCTGTGCTTTTACCTGTTTGATATTTTCTCATAGAAACTCTTTGTCTTTAGAAAGTAAAATGTAACCTTTAATTATGGCTATTTACATAAACTTTCTTTGCTTAGTTAATTCGACCAAGCTCTTGAGCCTAATTCAGGGTCCAGGATTGGGACTGTGTTCTTGCCAACCTTGTTCAAGTACGTTCCTCTGTCCAGTTGTTAGGAACAAGGTCCCAGTCCTTCTGCAGTAATCAGGATCGCATTCTCAATTCCCTCAAGCCCCTCCATTCTGCCTTCGGACAGTTTGGTTCGGTAAAGTGTGCACTCAATCTGGCAGTCATCCCCAAAAGCCGCTGGCCGTAACACCCGGCTTCTGTTGAGGATTATTTCTCAATATTTCTCATCATATTCATCGGTAGATCAATTAATGTTGAATAACCATAATCAATGATCATAATCAATAACCATATTATGTAAGCAGAAGTAACACACACACACACATTAGATAACACACACACACATACAAGTAGTTCACATGCGCGTAGAGAGGGGATGAGCAGTGCAAACACACACACACACACGCACGCACACGTGCACATGCGCACACACACACACACACACACACACACACACACATACAAACAGTTCATATATGCATAAGCAATGCACACACACATACATATGCACAGGCACAAGCAGCATATGTACACATGCATGCACACACACGCACACACACAAAGTAGACACACACACATGCAAGCAATTCAATTCACACATGCATAAGCAGCTCACACACACACAAGCAGCAGGCTTCTGTAGCTTTGATTAGTAAGCAGGCTTCTGTTTAGTTAATTTGAAAACAATGAGATGATGTATTTGATTTCTGTAGCTTTAATCAATATTTGCTCAGTAAAATCATAAGTTGTCACTGAAAACATAATCAAGTGAATCATTTACGCATCTATATGTATCCTATTCCTTTGGCTGTATTTTTCCTCTCTTGACTGTAATTTTCCGCTCCTTTTTAGTGATGTGCAGCTTATCTTTTGGTTGTAGTTCTCATGGGCAGTTGGCAGTGTTTTGGTTTGCCTGTCCTGTTGTAGCGTGAGAATGAGAAGGTGGAAAGACCATATTTGGAAGATATTTCCTGTGATGAAGGTATAAAAACTGGGTGTGAAAGGCAAGATGTCAGTTCTTCTTGCGCAAAAAGAACTCATATTCATCAATATGCCTCAATAAAGCCTAATTGTCTGAAGAATCTTTCTCTCTCCAATTGCTTGGGGATGGGGGAACCTCATAATATGAAAATATGTCTGAATGAAAACCACAACACTTCTCCTGAAACATTTGATCTGCGCCTTCCCTTTCTGGGCTCCATCCCACTGTCACTCTGCTGACTTAGACTTAGTGTTTCCCATTTGGGAAATAAGGCTTCAACAAACTGACTCCACTTTGCCAAATCTTCCAGAGCTTTACATGCCTCGCCCCGTGTTAGCTTCATTTTGTTCAGCTCATGCTGAACTGTTCTTCACTAAATGTTTGTTATCCATCGATGCTAACGTTTTCCAGGTGGTGTCCATCGTAGAGCTACCGTGGGTGTCCTGTCCTGGTTCATCCTGAGTGCATGGCCAAGCCATCTAAGTCGCCAGTGTTTTATTTCAAGGATCATGCTGACACAGCCAGTTTTATGGCACAGATCCTCAGGAGGCACTTTGTCAGGCCAAAAGATGCAGTAGATTCTCCCACAGCAGCCATTTTGAAAGGCGCTGGTCTTATCCATGTTTCCTTTTTCCAGCATGCTGAGCCATACATGAGTACGGATTTGACGTTGCTGTTATAAAGTCTAATCTTAGTCCATTGACTGTTGTGGACACAGCAGCTGGCTGTCTCACTTGCCTCGGACTTCAAGGTTTTTGCACGCAACACACTGACATCGGAAAGCAAAAGTCTTGAAGCTACATTCTTCTTTTGCCAGCAGCCATACCACTATTCAACCTGCTCCAGCCGTATGGAGCTATGAAGCTAAGCAGGTGTGGGCTTGGTTAGTACTTGGATGGGAGACCACCTGGAAAAACCAAGTTGCTGCTGGAAGAGGTGTTGGTGGGCCAGTAGGTGGCGATCTTCCATCTGGTGGAATAATCCCCAATGCCCCAGTGCAGTGACTGGAACAATGTACTGTAGGCGACGCCGTCTTTCAGATGAGAATTTAAACCAGTCCTGACTCACTGTAGTCATTAAAGATCCTATGACACGCTTCGACAAGAGTAGGGAGTTCCCCGGTGTCATGGCTTAAGTCCCAACCTGGGTCTTTCGACCTGCCACCTCATCATCCCCTGATCTAATTGGCTGTGCAAATTGCCCTCTCCCTCCCCACCTCAACCCCTAGGGCTCCCTTGAAAACGAGATTTCAATCTCAACGGGACTTCCCTGGTTAAATAAGGGTTAAATAAAAAAAAAAGTATCTTTATTACAAAACTGAAATGATACCAAATAGAAAAATAATAGACTTTCGACTTTTTGTAGTAAACTAGCCAAAATTAGTGCACTGTTCAAAAGACCGTGTTGCATCAAGGTCCAGTGGCTTCTGCCGTTTTGCAGGGTCACGATGTATTTATACTATACACACAGCAGCCAATGAGAAAACACCATTCTATCGCGTCATTAGTCACTGGCCAAACCTTCATTCCATATTTCAACATGGAACAGGAAATATTTCAAACCCAAACATCTCAAACAGAATACTGATTCAAATTTTCTTTGAACTAGGCTTACGCCGTCGGAGGTGACGACTTGGGGTATATCCCCGAACGCCCCCAATCCTCCAATTCCCCAATCCATGAATAGATCCAATACAATATAAAGCCCCTCAGGTCATGACCTTTCATTTGAACTTAATTTCAAGTCAATCGGACAAATGGTTCAGAAGATATGGCCAAAATGGTAATTTTCCATCACAAAGCGCCACCTGGTGGCAAAAATTTTGAACCAAACAGGTATAATGTCATCATAGGACACATCCTCAGGTCATGCCCTTTCATATGCACTTGATTTGAGGTGAATGGGACAGAGATTTCCAGAGATACGATTTAAACTGTGATTTTTCAGTTTTTGGCCCATGGTGGCCAATCTAGAAATTGTAAATTGACCAAAATCAAATCAGTTCTTCCTCTTTATGATACTTACTTATAAGCAAAACTTGAAATTTCTAATTGAAATATTACTGAAGTTACTGTGTTAACACGCAAATAAGTTTTTGGCCGCTGGTGACCAATCTAGAAATCGTAAATTGTCCAAAATCGAATCAGTTCTTCCTCTTTATGATACTTATATGCAAAACTTGAAATTTCTAATTGAAATATTACTGAAGTTATCACGTTAACACATAAGGCGGCACAGCGGCGGTTGGACCAACAACATAATATCCCCGGAACGCCTTTCGGCATTCAGGGATATAATAATTATATGCGTAAAAAAATGGCTACAACATATCCCGGCCCCTAATTGACGGTTCCACGACAATTGACTCCCGACGACAATTGACTCTCTACGACAAATGACTCCCGCGACAAATGACTCCCGCGTCATTTGACAGCGGGAGTCATATGACGCGGGAGTCAATTGTCGCGGGAGTCAATTGTCGCCGGGAGTCATTTGTCGTGACACCCTAATGGACTAAGCCTTAGCATATCAATGACTAACTTTACTTAACTTGGAGCCATTTACGTCATTACTAACATGTCTCAAATCTTTTTTCTTTAACTAGAGTGTACTTCTCTCTTCACAGGTAAGTATTAACAGTCTATTCAACAGGTAATTATAATTCATAAGTCTTTCTCCTCACTCTTCATTCTTCTCCTTGCAATAAACACAGTTTTTGGGTCTGTGGATGACGCTGGTCTTCGTCTGGACCTCAGCGCTTCGGACGACCCTTTTAGATTCTGGCATCACTTTGCTGATTCTACCCAACGTCTAGACGCTTCGTGGGAGGGACGAGTCAGCGACGAGGACAACATCTCCAACCTTGAAACTTCTCTTCAGACTGAGCCATTTTTGACGCTCTTGCAACAGAGATAGGTATTCTAGAGTCCACCTTCGCCAGAACAGATCCGCCAGATATTGGATTTGCCTCCAGCGACGGCGGGCATAGACACCATCTTTGGTAAACACGCCTGGCGGAAAGCAGGGCTGTGCTTTCAGTTGGAGAAGTGATTCGGCGTTAGTGGCTCGAGGTCACTCGGGTGGTCTGTGTTCATGGTTAAGGGTCTTCCATTGATGATGCTCTCAGCTTCGCAAAGGAGAGTCTGTAGCCCTTCATCATTCGATTGCTGTTATCTCACAATAGAGCTCAGTCTCATCGTGCGAATTTGACGCTCCCAAAGTCCACCATGGTGGGATGCAGCATGCGAGTTGAAAATCCATTGCACCCCCTTTCTCATCATCGCTTCATTGATGCAAGACTGGACCAGCTCTGCTAATACCTCTCGCAGCTCTCGTTCAGTGCCAACAAAATTTGTACCGTTGTCTGAATGAATGATTGACGCTTGTCCTCTTCTTGCTTGAAAACGAAATAGGGTATTAATGCATGAATCCATGTCAAGGGAATGGGCTACTTCAATACGCATTGCTCTGACAGTTAAGCATGTGAATAGAACTCCATAACACTTGACTCTGGCCCGTCCTCCTCTGACCTCAAATGGACCGAAGTAATCTACACCCGTGTTAGTAATGGGTAGTTTGTCAGGGAGTAGACGGTCTTGCGGCAAATCTGCCATGTTATGCTCTTGCACCTTTGCATGCAGTCTTCTACAGAGGCTGCACTCTGATATCACCCTCCATACTGCTGCATTGGCTCTTGGTATCCAATAATGTTATCGTAGTCTGGCTAAGACATGATTCCGTCCTCCATGTCCAGTCTCTCGGTGGATGTCTCGGAGGATGAGGCAGGCTATTCTGTGATGTTTATGCAGAATAGCGGGGTGCTTTGTCTCCCCAGGCATCGCCGATCTGTTCCAATGCCCCCCAACCCCTAACACACCCTCCAGCAAGAATGGATCCAGCTGAAAAACTGAACTGGTCCTTTTCACACCAGTATTTCCTGTCAGCAGAGCTTTCATCTCTTCAGTATAGGTATGTCTCTGGCTGTATTTGATCAGTTCCATTTCTGCTTTGGATAGGTCTTCAACGGTAAGTATTCTCTTTTTCAGGTTATTCTTACAGATCCCCATCTGCTGTTCAATCATGGATCTGTGGTTTTCTGGATCTTTTTCAGATTGCTTTCTGGTCCGTTCAAACTCTTTTTTGTTCTTACCTAGGTGTTGCAGCATTTCTTTTAGGTGCAGAATCCAAGATGTTGTCTTTTTCAGCTGATGCCAACTCGAGTAATCCTCCACAAGCTGGTTAAATGGATCTGTGCACTCGTCTGGACTTGTGCATGACACCGCAGTGGACGTCTTCACCTCAGCATCATTTTCTGTCAAGTAAGTACACTGATCAGGTTGTTCTGACCACTCTGCTTCATTTGGCAGGAAGCTGGGCCCCTGAAACCAGCTCTTACTTTCCATGAAACTTTCAATCTTCAAATCTCTTGAGACCTGATCTGCAGGGTTTTGGGAGCCATTGACACACTTCCACTGAGACAAAGTTGTTGCCTCTCTAATGTACGAAACCCGATTTGCCACAAATTTAAAACGAAGGGCATCATTTTCAATGTACTTTAGTACTGTTGTACTATCTGTCCAGAAGACTGATTCCATCAGGGGAACTTCGAGTTCTTCTCTCAGCATCTGATCAATCTTGACTGCAACCATCGCTGCTGTCAACTCCATTCTAGGAATCGTGATCTGTTTGAGCAGAGCGACACTAGACTTTCCCATCAGGAATGATACGTGTTTCTCACTGTGATCATTCAGCAACAAGAGATACAACACAACGCCATATCCATCTTAACTGGCGTCAGAAAAATTGTGGATCTGGGCAATCCAGGTTAGCCAAAATGTGGCAGACTTGAAACATCTGGTGACTTCCAGTTCTGAAAGCTTGTCGAGGTCTGTTAGCCACCTCAGCCATCTTTTGCATAGCTTGTTATTGGATCTCTTCATCCCAAACACTTTTCCCTCTGCAGAGATCTCTCAGAATGAGCTTGATGGGTAAGAGGAGAGCCGTCAGAAAGCCCACTGGATCATACACCGAACTGACAACAGATAAGATGCCTCGTCTTGTGCACAGTTTGCCTGGAAGGTGTATCTTGAACTTTAAAGTTGTCTGAACTAGTGCGCTACTGCACGCCTAGTGGTCATTGCATGGCATCTTCACCTTGTCATCTTCCAGAGGCAGCTTGATGAAATAGTGACCATCAACGAGCTGTGCTGATGTAGTCACAGCATGCATGAACTGCTTGTCATGAGGAGAGTCTTCCCACTCGTCCCCACACCATTTTGCAGGGAAATCGGCATTGTAGTGTTTCATCAACATGTCTCCAATGTTCATCACAGAGATGTGGTTGACAAGAAAACTCGGTCTTTCGTCATCATCTGACTCTTTCTTGATATCTGCTAATTAGCCAGTTGACAACCCAACCAAGCGCTGTTTTCATGGCATACAGTCCATCGTTCTGGCAACTAATAATCTCCCACGGCTCCATAGCTTCATATGCATTGGAGCTGATGAGAAGGCCAATTTCTGCTTCAAGTTTTGGGAGATGGACCCGACTCAGGTAAAGCCACTTCACCAAATCTGTCTCTTATGGTATGTTGGCTTTCTTTGCAGGTAAATCTGGCTGAGTATACTCACTGGGCTGCTGAATGGGCTGCGACTCTGCACTCGTAAACTGTTCAAGGTAGTACAACCGATCTTGACAGCGGTGTCTTGCAATCGACTGCATGTTCGAAGGCCCTAATGAAGGATCTATATGTCAGAGGGTCTCCAGTAAATGTTAGTAGGTCTCTATGAGGGAGTTGGGACAAACTCTGCTGTTTAATGAGCATCTCAGTGACTTCATTTTGCCGCCTTAGCACTTCATGTAGGTTGTCTGTAGTCGTATCCGTGCAGTCATGGCGATCAGGATGTGGGGTACTGCTGGCAGCACCAAAACTTGACAATGGCTTTCTTCTGTCTGAAGCACCAAATTGCAAGGCTGGCTTTGGGTTAAAGCAAGAGAGAGCTCACAAGCTCCATGATGCATGTAACCCCTGGCAACACAATGCTTTTCATGTTTACTAGCCAGGGCTTCTTCTTTGTATGTATTGCAGGGATCATCCATTAACTCATGACCATCTTCAAATTCCTCATACACCTTCAATCTGGCATCTGAAGCAGCAAGTTCAGTTTCAATTTCTAACTGCTCTTTCTTTAATCTCAGGCGGATTTCCTCCTGCTCAAGCGCTTCTTTCTTTTTCATTGCAGCAGCTCTTTCTAATAGTGCTTCACGTTCTGCTTTGATTTCTAGCTTTGCAGAATTAATGCTGGAAGTATGGCTTACAACTGAATTGGACTTAGATGCACTATCCTGTGGCCAAATACATTCTTCCTCTTCTTCAGGGTCTCTAAGCACATGTGAAATCTACCTATTCATTTCTTGTAAGAACTGCATGAATTCTGAATGCCTTGTCTCAAAAGCGTCTTGTTCTGATTGAATTTCTTCTTCATCCATTAATTCACACAATTGTTCATTGAGCCTTTTGTACTCTCCAAAGTATTTTTCAAACATCAGCAATGCTTTATGAATTTAACATTATCTTCATTTTCCTTCAATTTTTCTAAGTCATTCTTTTGCCTGGTTAATTGAGCCAATTGTCTCCTTCTTTCTCTTTTCAGCCGGTTGATTTTCTCCTCTACAGCCTTTTCTGTGGGCTTTGGTGCCTTCTTTTGGTCATCACGCGCGACTGAGCTTTTCTCTGCCATCTCGTTTAGCTACGGAATCCTCTACACGTAAACTGCCACAATTCCTCAAATTATCCACAGCTCCTAACTTTTCTAATGCGTCTAATCCATTGTGAAAAGAGCTTCTACATGTGCCGAATTTATTCCATTAAAACCCGATGGCTTTCGTAGCGGAATATCCGGTGAACATTTACTTTCACCTTCAGATGATGGTCTGCGCCAGTGTCCCCAAAAGGCTACAAGAGTCAACAAAGAATATCAGACCTGATCCAGGGAAATCTCCATTCCGCAAGCTTTTCTCGGGTATTCTCGGGGCTTCAACTCAAACTCCAAACATTCTTCCCGACCGAACTCGCAGGTCCACCATCTGAACAGCAGGTTCGCTCCCGAGAAAAATGGCGGCCTTTTGACTTTGATGTGGATACAGCAGCTGGCGGTCTCACTAGCTCCAGACCTCAACGTTTTTTCACGCAACACACTGACATCGGAAAGCAAAAGTCCTGAAGCTAAATTCTGCTTTTAGTATCTTTATTATAAAACTGAAATCACACAAAATAGAAAAATAATAGGACTTTCGACTTTTCTTTGTAAACTAACCGAAATTAGTGCGCTGTTCAAAAGACCGTGTTGCATCCAGGTCCAGTGGCTTCTCCCATTTTGCGGGCTCACAATGTATTTATACTATAAACACACAGCATCCAATGAGAAAACACCATTAATTGCGTCATTAGTCACTGGTCAAACCTCCATTCCACATTACAACATGGAACAGAAAATACTTCAAACCCAAACATCTCAAACAGAATGTTGATTCAAATTATCTTAAATTATGTGTGTAGAAAATGGCTACAGCAACTGTATTGCCCAGACTTCCAGAACAGCTGAAGTCTTGCAAATGCTGCCTGGGCTTTAGCAAGCCTTGATTCCTGGTCTGGATCATATCAGCAATGTAGTCCAAAAACTCTGATGGCTATATTATTGATTATCACTCATCCACAATCATGTTGAATGGCAATTGTGGTTCATCATGCACCAGCGATGCAATTATGTAATGAGGGCGCGCAAAATGAAATATGTTCTACATAAACAATGGCATCAATCAAATTTTTGAAGGGAAATTAGCATCATGTATTGAGAGGATATAAAAAATAAGCAGAGATTTATTCCAAGTATGTATGATGCAGTCTTTATTTATTTTATTCATTTATTGTGTGAGTGGGCATTAAATAAATTAAACAGCAATCGGCTATTCGCTTAAACCGCACCGAATGTTCTGTTCCTCACACAGGCTACTATGCTTCGTTTAAATATTAGTCAAAGGAGGCACTGCCCCCTTGGTATTAGAAATTCCGAGTCGAACAGAGTTAGGGAACATTAAACAACACTGTTTAAACAATCGTGGTGATTGTTTCGAGATGGGTGTTAGCGCCCGTCAGCCCGAAACAGCAGCGGTTGGACGAGGAAGCACCGCTCAGCTGATGTAAACGGAGTAGTTCTGAAATTGAAAGGAACTCTGTTCTGCAGGAAAAAAAATGATGGCGTAGGCGAGAAAAGCGGAAGATACCTCGCGCGCTGTAAAACCGCCTCGATGCAGCAGTTATTTGACACCGCAGAGAGAGTTCCCGGCGCGCAGCAAGGCAGCGGATCAACTGTCTCGCCGGCCGCCGCAGACGCCTTCCACGCCTGTGAGCTGCCAGGAGGAGAGTGGGCTTCCAAGCATACTGCAGTTGACGCCGGATCAGAAGCTGCTGGTGGTGGAACAGAAGTTGATGACAATAGGGGAACAAGTGCGGTGCATAACAAGTCGTCGCTTGAGCGCAGCAAGAGCGAGAGCTGCGGCATACGTGTCCATCAAACCCACCAAGCCAAACAGATGCCTAAAGAAAGGCGGAGGTCAAGGGAGGGCGGGCAGTCAGGATCTGCCAAAGAGAGGAGAGCGAGTCGTAAATCAACTGAAATTTGCAATGGGATCACAATGATAAACAACGAAGCAGTCTCGCTCGCCTCGGAAGTTAAAGTTAAATCAAACGAGGAACTGGGTGATACATTGTATCATGTCCCACAGGTGACAATAACTCCCGAAGAAAGCGGGTGTCCCCGGGAAATGCAGGAGGAGGATTGGAACGATCGGACCGATTCTCTTCGAAGAAAGCTGTCAAACTCCTCGCTTTCATCGGCAGGTTCCTCTACCGTGTTGGATGAATCCGAAGACGACATTCTTAGTGACAACGAGAAGAAGAGTAAAGGAATAGTAACGTTGGAACCCGCGCAGGAGACTGGCGCTGGACCGGTGAGTTCCGTCACTATCAATAATTACAATTTAATGTGGAAATAGCTATTGACTGCAACACGTTTTAAGTTTTCATCCAACTAGTAGTTAATGACGTGACGAAGAAAAACACGATGAAACAACTAAAAAACCCAACCATTTCTCATAGTGATGGACTGTGTGCGTATTATAGCCTAATCTGTGACAGCTCCCAGCATGGGTGGGTGGTTGAACTTAAACAGCGTCCTAAATTAGAAAGAGACCTTTTTGATTGTTTTCAAGAGATTAGACTGATCAACAGACTGCATATTCCCACAGTATTAAAAGATAGGATGGAGAGGTGTTAAACGGACTCCTCAAAGGAAGTATTTTGTCTCTTATAAATTTTCAGGATACCATGAGGCAATCAGTTATAAATAAAAAGAAATTAATTCATGTACAATTACATTGAATGCACTTGTAACTTTTATTTGAAGATCAAAGTAATGTTAGACGATTACAGGTGGGGTAAAATGTGCCCTTCTATGGGGTAATACAGCCCCTGCAGATAATAACCTTGTTCACACAAAAGTACCCAGATTATTTAATGTGCATTCCATGAGCTATTTGAAATATTTTTGTTTTTTCCAGGGTACACCTGAAATGAGGATTTTCTGTATTGCTGTAGATTACAGCCAATAATGTACGTTACCGCTATGCACACGATAGTAATGAGATACCCATGTGCTCAGTTATTTTTAGTGTAGAAAAAAGACAAGAATAAGAATGTAAAAAAAAAAGAAAATATGAAATAATAGTTGGCATCTAGTATTAAAATGTAAATATTTGGCCTATTCGAGACCGTAACTTCGTTTTGAACATTTAGGTAATTGTAAGGCATGGACCTCATCCCGAGTTTGTGACCACCAACCCAAGAAGCTAGCTTAATGCTAGCAGCCAAGCTAATATTCCAAAGTGTTACTCGTCAGACCGTAATCTGATACAATTTCCAATATTTATTTATTAAATTATTTTTTAATGTTTGTATCTCCTTAACCTATACCTAATAGCCTAACATCAAATGGAACTGTCAATATAGGCGGTCCCATACATTTTAAATTATGATATTGACATTGGCCTCTGGGAGGTATATTGCCAAATTCAACACTGGCTTCAGAAGAATTAATTATAGTTATTAAATATAATCCTAGGTCCAATGGTGTGCGCACTGCTAATTGCACACACCATTGCTGCCTCTAACCAGGTCGCCAAGTCAAACTGGTCATTTCCAGCCAGGATACGACACAACTTGGTGGAGAGTTGGATCTTGCGGGGATAGTTCTATTGCAGCTGCGAAGGGGGGATTTCTAAATAAATTTGGTGTCACGCGTGGGCGTGTTGTGAGTGTTCACAGGGTAAATGAGGAGTGAGGAAACAAGATGGGAGTGCCATTATTGTATATTCACCAACCACTAAAGGGAAAACCTAAGTGAAAAATTTGACTTTAAGGAACCCCTTAACCTATTTTCCCGCTAAGTAGGTTTGAAGTAAAAAAAAAAAAATTCTTTCATTTCTTCCACATTGTAGGACAATGACACATACATATTTTCTATCTCCTGGTTGCAACGCTTCAGTAAAGCTACACCACACTTATATTGAGAGAAGTGTTTCAAACCCAGGACGCTATGTTTTTGTGCATCATATGGAACATACCTGGATCATTATTCATCATTTTATTCACATTTTCCTACCATTCAGCAGGACATATTTAGGATTGTTGGAAGCCTTGGAATCTCCACTAGAATTTAAAACAGGCCTGAATTTCCATAAGTTTGAATACAGCAGCTGCATTTGATGGATCCTCATATGGGTCTGCAGGTTTTGTGGGGTTGACTTAAAAATTTATTTTAATTCAACCATTTCCTTTAACCCTCTCCAGCCCAATTTATTATTTTGAGATATGAAAAATCTTTAATTCATGGAGAATAGTTCTCATACAATAATAATAATTTTAACAAGTATTTGCCACTAACTTGTCTTTGTCCCCCGCCACAAAATGTGAAATCGTGTCAAAATCCGCAATCTGTCGGTGTGACCTTGAGAGTGATGCGAAGGTCACCAAAATCGACTGGCGCCGGGGTATCACCCCAATACATGTTGACATGAAATTTGAAGAAAATCCGTCCATTTGTTCTTGAGATAACTGGCTGACAAGGATTTGGGACATACGGATGGATGGACGGGAGTAATAAAATGAATCACATTCTTTTATAGCCTTTCTAGCTAATATTTACCAAGAGTGTCAGTGTTCTTGTAGAGCAGTGTATCCCAAACCTCTCCTGGAGACCCACCTGTCCTGCATGCTTTAGATTTCTCCCTGCTTCAACACAGGTGATTCACACGATCAGGTTGTCATCAATCAGCTTTAGGGGGTGATTAACGTGATCATTTGAATCACCTGTGTTGGAGCAGGGAGAGTTCTAACACATTCAGGACAGGGGGGCCTCTGGGAGAGGTTTGGGAAGCACTGTTGTAGGGCTTTGTATGAACCAAATTGTGGACTATTATAAATCCAGATTAAATTTTTGATGGAGCATGACATAGGAATTAATGAAAAATTAATTGAATCAGATCTCATGAGTAATTCACTGGATTATGTTTGTAATTCCATTTTTAATCTTGTAACTTGTAATCAATACAGGATTACATGTTGTTAATTTTCTAATCAGGGCTGGTCTGGACTGTCTGGTTGGGTTTTCATTTGAGTACGGTTATCAGGCTACTGTGGTACACCATGAAGCTTTTGAGAAAAGCAAATTCAGGCTACCCCATGGTTAATGAACAGCCCGATTTGCATTGGTATTTATCCATGATAGTGCCCTGTTGAGTGGCCAGTGGTTGTATTTTCACTGTGCTTTGGAGGATTACTGTACACAGTCATAAACTTGGGAATGTAAGAGATCAAAGGTAGTCGATTGATAGAATTGTCTGGCTGAAAATTCCAATAAATAATACATTAACTATAAATTGTTACATCAGACTTAACACTATACGCCATGAAACATACCCACTAAGATGTCATTCTGAAGTAAAATGTGATCTGAAGGAATTGCTATGATGTTATAGAGAATGTCCAATCCACTCACTATCAAAACACAAAGGTTAAAGTTCTGTAAACTAGTCCATTTAGGGCTAACTTGTTTAAAGGACGTAAGAAGGTTAAACTGCAGACTGACAGGGTGAGAATGTTTTCATCAATACCTGGTAGAAATGACTGTAGCGTTTGTACGTAGTCCACCCACTTTTGGAGGCATACAAAATATTGGATAGTTATAACATACTGTAGAATAAAGTAATTATTTTAAAGATTTGGTTGCATATCCTTTGCTTACAATGACTATGTGAGGTTTGTGACACAAAGATCACCATACGCTGGGTTGCTTCCCTGGTGATGCTCTGCCAGGCTTGTACTGCAGCCATCTTCAGTTCTTGCTTGTTTTGGGGACTTTTTCCATTCATTGTCCTCTTCAGCATGTAAAATGCATGTTCAGTTGGGTACTAATCTGGTGAACGGCTCTGCTAACTGAACCAAAATGTGTTGCTGTCCATTGACTGTTGCTGCTCAGTGTAAGTTGTTTTTAAACTTTTTGGGTTACTCACTCGCGCAGTTATTATAAAATACTGAGCCTCAGCCACTCCTTGAATGTAAACAACAGACGTTTTGTGGATGTTACTTATATATCTAGGCAAAGTTGGATCACTTATTTGATGAATACCAGACCACACCTAATATAGTGAACAATATTTATTGCATTGGACAGGCATAGGAATTTGTACTGATGTAGGACGGGGTGGAGTTGAGTTTATGGAGACTGCTGCAGCATAAAAACAGCACCCAAGGAGACGACACTCACGTAGGAGGTCGCGTCTCTTCAAGGAGCCTTAAAGCCTTTGAGTCTCCTGGGGTTGCTGTAGAGCAGGGATACTCATTCTTTTCCAGAATGAGCCACAGTGGGTGCAGGCTTTCGCTCTATCCAACCTGTCCCACACCTGATTCTACTAATGAACCCTTAAAGCTTTGGTCATAGACCCTTGATAAGTAGAATCAGGTGTGTAACTGCATGGTTATAATGAAAGCCTGCACCCACTGCGGCTCATTCTGGAAAAGAGTGAGTATCCCTGCTGTAGAGTGATAGGGTGAGCGATAAATGGAAGGGTACAGGAGAGAGGTACTTCAAGTGAAACAGAGCAGTGAACTCCATTCAGTGCCAGCTCTGACATTTTTTGGCATTTGAACACTGAGTCTTACACTGCCCTCATCCTAGTTGTTCTAGAAAATGTTGCCGGCATCAATTCAGAATGAGCCGGTATTTACAAAGAAACAATTGGGGTGAATTGGTGAAAACAAGAAATATTTGGTCCTTTTACCGTTTGCTCTTAAGCACAGCCGGCCGAACTTTATTCATAAATGGGGTTGCAAAGAATACCGTTCACTTGGGGAATGTGATGATGTGGGTAATATTTTCGACATTGGAACTTGGAGATGCTTACGTATCCATGTACGCGTCAACTTGTCCATAAACGCATCATCAGTTTAGGCTCCAAAATTACCGCTGGTCTCAGTACCTTCCCTGCGGAGTCTTGTAGAGCTGAAATTGATCTGGGGCTTCGCCACCTCAGTCATATGCGCCTTTTTAAATACCGGTGCAGTCTTCCATCTCATGAGTGTTCTGTGTCCTCCGAAGAAATGCATGCCTGGCTAAAGCTGCTTTCATGCGGAACGCGAAACGAATTTATCGCACGACAGATTTCATTCAAAGTCAATGCAAAGACGTGAATACACCGCGTGTATTCGCGTCTTTGCATTGAGTTTGAATGTAATCTGTCGTGCGAAAAATTCGTTTCGCATCCCGTGTGAAAGCGGTTTAATCGGGGACTAAAAGTTTACTGTAGATACGAATGTGAATGAATATTGTAATGCCGCAGTAGTTTGTTTGGCGGCCTAGAGCGTGTTCCTGCCTCTCACCCATAGTAGACCGGAGCTCCAGTACCTCGATAAGGCAAATGCTGTTTATATAATAGGTGGGTGAAGCACTTCTACTTTTATTCAATCAGATTCCGTCTGCTCACCGCAAAAATAGAGGAAGATGGTCTTGGGCCAACTGTTTGGTTGATTATCTCAGATGAAGTTCGTGCCTAAAGTAGTGTAATGTGTTGTGATAGAAGTTCTCACTGTTACTAACGGCATGAAATAAAGAATATCTAGGAGATACAACCAGCAGACACAGAATTAACACATGACATTGTCTTACAAAATTTAAAAAAGCAAGCTTTATCTAACTGAATAAACTCAAGGGAAAACCTACGTGAAAAATAGAGTTTAAAGGGTTAAAAAAAATGAAGTTGACCAGACAAAACATTAAATATCTTGCCTTCAAACTATATGCAGTGAAATCTAAGTCAAAGTTAATTAAGTAATCACTACTCTCTACCTTTCGAGTGCATTTTCCAGTCCGTACCAGCTTTTTCAGGGCTGGGGTTGCACATAGGGGCATTTTGTTTCACTGTTTGTCACAATACTGCCCGGGCGTTTTAAATTAAAGCAATGTTTTGAGCCAGGATTTTGGAACGTCAGAGACGGAGAGTATGAAAGCAGAATGAGCGGGGAGAGAAAGAGGAAGGGGAAGTGAAACCTGGTGTCCGCGTGGTCGGCGACAGAGCTGCGTTCGGGCCGGAGGGGAAGTCGAGTATCAGAGGATTTCCAGTACAGCGCTGCTGACGCTCTGGTCGTATTTGCACAGCTACGCCCTGCACAGCTGAGTCGAATCCCCTGCTCTCATTATTAGCGCGTTTAACCCTTTAACTGCGCGCTCAAGCTTTTTGGCAGAGCGCGTTTTGAGTCGCGCTTATCTGATTGGATTTTTCCAGCTTAATGTAGGTTGACCGAATGTTAAGAGAGAGCGTTATCAGGTTGATTTAAGTTGACCGAAATAGCTCCGCAATCTCGGCCCTGCTATAGGGGGTGTGAAGACAGATGCAACCAGGGGGTAAAATGTTTTAATATAGTTCAAACATTTTTTCTTCATAACTTCTTCATTAACTTCTTGTTTTTTTCCCCTCTCGATTTTAGTTTGTTGGGAGGTTTCATTCAAGATGGAACACAGACAATGATGTGTTTGTGCCTTCACCAGGAGGGAATATGCTTTCACCAGGGTTTGTTTGTTTGTTAGTGCCTTTGTTCATCCGTGAACGGGATGTCTCAAAAAGTTATTTCATGGATGTCAATGATAATTTGTGCTTTGATGGATACTCTGCGAAGGAGGAAGTAGTTTATTTTAGGTGAAGATCTGAATCATAGGCTTGATCCCAAATAAATTCTGTGTTAATTAAGATGGCACTGTCCAGTTCAATGACAGTGCAGCGGTGATGGTTATGTGCTGCCTGAGTTCCCCAAGGTTTTTCCTGGTTTTAAATTTCAGTTACTGACATGCACTGTGAATAAGAGTGTGCAATATCTACTGCACTTCATAAACTGGTTTCAGACCCAATTAATTTAATAATGGTGAAACCACTGATATGGGGTTGAGATAAAATGTGTCTAGTGTAGACACGTAAATTGATGGAAAAGCTTCAAATTAAACTCTGAATGAGAAAACTGAGAGGGTTTTTGGCATGAAAGCCCACACCTGACATGGTAGTTAAGGATATTTATTGAATGGGATAGGCATGGGAGTTTATGCTGATGTAGGACAGGATGGAGTCAAGTCGATGGGTGCCGGTGCAGGATAAAGGGGAGCCCCTGGCAACGAGACTCAGGGTGGGGAGTCATAAATGCTCCTTTGAGTCCGCTGGGGTTCCTATAGAGAGTGACGGGGTGAGAGAGGAAGAGGAGAGAGAGAGAGAGAGAGAGAGAGAGAGACACACAGATGTTGCATGAGGCAGACCAGGATTTTAGAATAAAGGTGGTATAGATAAAATGGTTGGTTAGGACGTGGGCGAATGGAGTGGTTAGGTTCACAAACCTGCGTTAGTTAACACCATTAGCCTATCAAGGGCCTGCCACGGCAACTCAGCATTGTTCAAGACAGAATAACGACTCGTGTTCCCCAGTCAGGCCAACCCTACGCCTTGTCAAACCTGAACCCTGACTGAATAAGCTGAAGTGACCCTTTCACCCAAACATGAAGCACAGCTCTCCCTCCGGTCATCGTGCCAGCGTTAAAGGAACAAAAGCGTATATAGGGCGGAATTTCACAAACTGGCTCTCTTAATGTAATTTTTCATCCAGAAAAAAAACATGGCAGTTATGTTTAATCAGAAGGGCTGTCGCAATCGCGATTATTCGAAGCGCAATAAAAGTAACGGCCACTCTGAGGCAGACAGACATGCTTGCTTATTACCTTTTCTAAGACACATGCCTAATGCGGTCATCTGAACTGCTTACGGGAAGAAAACTGTGATTTGAAGTCCGCTAATTACCAGCGAGGTTGGACAGCCTCCATCACCTTGGCATCATGAACTTACCTTAAATCAATTCCCGTGTACTTTACCTAACTTGCAGTCAAGCCATTTTTTCAGTCAACTGACCAATCAAAACCAAAATGTATAATGATTAGGAGATAATGAGCAGCAGACAGACCTAACCAGCCTGCCATGTTAGATTGAAAGAATGTCAGTAATCTGAATAAATAGCAGACCTCTGAATTCCACCTTTCTATGAGGAATTTTGTATGAGGAAGATATTTCTTAAAAATGAAATTATTCTAAGAGGGCCCTGGTTTTAAGCGCTTACAAATATAGGCTACGTGACGTGGAAATGTTTTGTGAAGCAAATCGAACGTGAATGCGAGAGAGAGTATGTTTGCATTGCACGCAATAGTCAAATGCACCGAAGATTGGCAATACGAGAGTAATTTAAAAGAAAATCAAGTGCTATGAGTAACTTTATTTACATTTAAGCGTCTAAATAACCCTCAGTGAAGGTGGAAAACATTTTGTTTAAGCATATAGAAAACAAGTAAATTATTAACGCATTCGCACGCAGCATCAAACACATTTCGGCAAATCTGTTGTGTTTCATGGTTATTTAAATTTCTAAATGTGACAAACAAAAATGATGTCTAAATAAATCAGACTGTCTGCCGATTTAAATCGTTAGCCTAATTGAGCGAATCAACTGTTTGATTGCAAATTGAGTAAAGTAATTGGGAAGGGGGTGAGAGCAATTGTCGTGATGACTTTGCAGACCTTAACGTTACGTTGCTCAGCACGTAATTTGCCTGAATATGTTTGCCTGAATGTCAATCTTTTGGAAATCGATGAAGGCTGACTCCTTCTTTGGATACTGTTACGACAACCTGCTACAATGCATTTGCTCCGCCGTTTCCCGAAATTTCGCGAGGAAATAATTTTATAAACCTTTTATAAACCTTTTTGGCGCAGACATAGTTTACAAATACAGAACTATGGAATTTGCGTCAAAGTACCCAGTAATAGAGAGTTTCTTTAAACATGTACATGGCTGCTTTCATTTGTGAATTTTTCTATCAGTCTTTAATGTGACTGGGAGACTGTAGATGTTTTTCACACGGAGTTGAGTGGTGCTGTTTTACCCCACTCGAACAGCAAGGGGTATAGTTTTTGGTGATATTTGTTTGTCTGTCTGTCTGAGGGTTTGTCAGCAGTCTAACAATTTGATCGAACTACTCAAAATTTTTAGGAAAGGTGTACTGTGGTCCAAGGATCACCTGATTAAATTTTGGACCAAATTGGGTCGAGGTCAAGTGCAAGGCAGACAAAAAAAGTAAAAATCGTAGTCTGGGTATGTTTCCTGGCACCACTTGGTTGTTCTGTTTTTGTTTTTCAGTTTGTGGCAATAAAAAAAATGATAGTTTATCATGTGGTTGTGACTCATAAGGCTGTCACACTGAGGAAACTAATCATCACAGTCAGCAAGACGAGCGTACACATTTATCTGTGGGACACTCGCAGTCTTTGGAAATTAGGTAGCTTTCAAAAACGCTTTCATTTTCTGGACTTGTACCGTCTGGTCCTACATTGGCAGGTGTCTGTAGCTGAGTGAGTGAGTGACTGACTGACTGACTTTATACCATTGCTCAGCTGGCCGATTATCCATTTGCCATTGCTCACTACCCACAATTCTACACATAGGGCCTGATTTACTTAGACCTTTAGCACATGCAAATTTTTTTTGCCAGTGCAAAACCAATAACAATGCCCATGATTGGCCAGGGTACTTGCCTTGGACCAATCAGTGGCAAGGTTTCTGGTTTTGCACAGACAAAAAGATTTCGCACGTGCTAAAGGTCTTCGTAAATCAGGCCCATAGTGTCAGGAATCTGTGATTTTTAAAATGTTTTTATAAGTATTTATTTTTGGTTTATTGTGATCTCTTGTTTTCTTTCCTCCAAGTATGTCTGTTTTCTTTCCTTCGCCTCACTCGCCCTTCTCAATCTGTGTAATTATTGCACATTATTTTTTCATTTGCAACCACACCCTCCTCGTGAATTGTTCCCCTGAGCGTCATCTGTGAAGAATTTCAATATCACTTCCCAGTTTTCCGAGTTTGATTGGTCCTCATCCCAGGTCTTTGGGTGCTGGGTCGCCCCTTGTGTCCGTTTACTTTGTGCTTTGGCTGTAGTTGGATATTTGGTGTATGAATCTGCTTGGCCCTTTAAACCACATCCTGCCCGATTATTTTTTGAATCTCTGCCTGAATTTCTATTTCGATTCTGTCTTCTGGATTTATGCTGTAATCTGCCAGCTTGTTAACAACTTGACCTCGATTTGCCGTGTAATAAAGTCTGGGGAACTGAACGTCCGTCTGCACCTGAGTCCTGAGTGTAATCCTTATCACATTGACCATAAATGGCCCTGCCATATACTAGATTTTGACCTTGTCTCGTATGAATATATTTAGGCTGTCTTTCAAAAATTTGGTAAAGCGTCAGCTCTCTCAGTTAGGGGCTTTACAATCTGCCGGCAACAAAACTATTGTGTCTTCTTTGCTACTTTGAGGACCACTGCCGATAAGAGCTCATATTTAGCTGTGATCCACACGCTCATTGATTAATCTCCTGAAAGGAAGAGGAGAAAGACTCTTGGCAGCAGAGAGAAACACATTTATCTTCTGCTTTGATTAGCGCTAATTAATAAGCAGTCCCCAGCATTTCTCTCGCTGTGTCTCTTAAGCTGTCGCTGTTGCTTTTCTCGAAGTGCTGTGGGACAGATAAAGGTCATCGCTCGTCACGTGACTATCTGATTTCCTCTCATATTGGTTGTTGTGTTGAACTTGCCACTGCTCATTGCTTGCGAGACAACAGGTAAAAATAGCAAGTTACAGCGTTTATATTTGCGTTGCTGCTGAAGACTAGAGATACGGAATGGTCTGGGATGTTGTTTTAAATGTAGTTGAAAAAATAGTTGAAAATGAAAATAAAACCAAAAAGTACAGATTTGAAAAGTCCGTTCACTCCTTACAGTATTGAAGGCAGAAAAATAACATTCTTTCATGTTCTTACAATTGAATTTCTTTCATGTTCAAACAATTGAATTGCTTATTGAAAATATACAATGTGAAGACTGCAGCAGAGTCCAAAAAAGTTGACTGTTCACCGCAGTGCTGCATCACTTTATCTTTCAATAATTAAGCATTGTGGGCTCTGGAAGAGCCAGTTGGTCAAGTCTAGAGAGTGGAATTTTCCCACATTTTCCCATTATGCAGGTGCTCGGTGGCACAGTTGTGCTGGGCTTTAACTGTTGCGCATTCTGCTTCATGAAGGTCCATAAATTCTCAATCAGAGTCAGATCAGGACGGCAGATCGGTCAGCCTCCCTCCGGCACTGTCTGCATGCACATCCATCCACTTGTAATCTGTGCAAAATGTGGTTTGGTCTTGTCTTGCGGGAAAATACAAGGATGTTCCTGGAACAGTCTATGTCTCCATGGCAGCACATTTTTCCTACTGATTTGTTTTTGGTGAATGTTGTTTTCAGAGTAATGAATTGGTATACGGTGGTTTCGCTACTGCAAACTGTACTTTCGCTACTATGTCCAAGTCTGTTCCCTACTATGTCCAAGTCCATTATCGCCTCTCTTTTAGTGAAGGATGGTCCAGTGCACCCTGTGCTAAAGAAGATCAGTTAGAAAGCAGTGAAGCACCTTTCCTTAACATTTTGAGAATTTGAATAGTACTTATCATGGTTACTGCACAAATACTTTGCAGTCATTTTGAAGGAGTTGGGAACTCTGCTAAGCGGGAAGGACCATGCGAACGCAGCCCTTGTCTCACCTGCTACCTCCAAACTGTGCGTTGGAATTAAGCAGAGCTAGCAGCGTGTGTTTGTGCTAACTCTTGTAGGGCCTGTATGTCATCTCTCAGCTGCTCTCCGCCTGAGCGACGTCAGGCTCAGGTAGGGCTCCTGGCTGCCCTTTCTCCTTCCTTGGCAAGTGCTGTCTCTGGAAAAGAGCTCGCCTGCTCACTTGCAAAAGGCCCTATCATAATAGAGATATGACTGGTTTACGAGCACTTGCGACCACTTTTTTTCGCTGTTGCACGAGCAGTCGTAAGGTGCGAGGTGTCACACTCGTTGCAGTGGCCCAGGCAGTCGCACTAGGTCGCACCTGAATTTCGAACATGTTCAAAATTCAGACGCGACCAAATGCGACCGATCCAGTCGCATTGGCAGTAGTATGACTGTTGCACACGGTCACCTGACTTGACGCAAGAGTTCGCACAAATTAAAAAGTCGCACTTGATGGATAGGAAATCGTGCAACACACGTGTGCTACCATTATAGGACTGTAGAGGCAATATAATTCCTCTTATTGCGCTACTCCTTTTTCAATTGTGAAAGCTTTTGCGACGTTGTGCTACCATTGTGCGACTGAATGAGGAGATATAATTGCTCTTGTCATGCGAACCCTGTTGCATTTGTGAAAGGTCTCTACGATCAAGTGTGATAGAAGCTTTTATGCCCTGTGGTATGACCAAATGGCCGCAAGCAGTTGCGCTCCAATTGTGAAACGGGCTTTAAACATCTGCTCACTCTTTCGCTGTCTACCACCCAGTAACAGCTGTGTACACAATTCTGCATGGATGAAATATTATAATTATGTTAAATCTCTTGTAGATACAGAATATGTTTATGTTTTAAATGTTGATGCAAAAGAATATAGAGGACGTCTGTCTCTTTTAAGACTGCATGAACCCCCTCTGCGTTGCAACACCAGAAATGAAAATGGGACAAATGCAGATAAGTTATATTGTGGAAGTCAGATAGTCTTGCAGATGAGCTACGTTTTCTTTTTGATTGTAATGCTTACAACGGGTTAAGGGAAAGGTATCTACCTAAATTTTATGACATAAATCCACTATCCAAATACTGTCAACTGTCAAATTATAGAGATAAAAGTGTTCTTATAAACTGTCCTAGGTTATTTAAACATGCCTTAGATATTAGAAATAATACTCATACCTGAAATATTATTATTTTTATTGTCATGCTCTGTCTTTCTCATAAGTTTTCCCACACATTTGAATGTTTTAGTGTGTGTGTATTTGTTGTAAATAATGTTTGTTCGTTGATGTTAGTACATGGACGGATGGCCTACAAACTCGAAATATAAACTTCTGAACAGTTAGCCAGTTGAGTATCCACTTTTTGGAACTGCAGATGCACACACTTGTACTTGCTTTAAATTGTTTTTTAATTCATGGATTTATTTGATCATATTTATATCAAACCACATTAAATTGAATAACAACTTACAATGCCACTGTTTATTTTGTGTTTTGTGTTTGGACCTCGTGTGGCTCAGGTGGGATTCGTGACTTTAAACAAGCCCACTTGTAACCGCCTCTCAACCGGATGGTATTTGGTGAAAAGGGTGCAGAAAATCCTGCCCCCCTCTCGCCATTCTCCTGGAGACTACGGACTTAGTTTGTCTGCTCAGTATCATGGCTCTGCAAGTTCGTTTTACCATCTCCATAAGCTGTTTTCACGGGGCTATTTTAGAGACTAATAATAAGAAAGAATCTCCTGTTAAAGTGCTGAAGCAGAGGTGTCTGATTACGTTTCTGCTCCTGATTTCATGAAGTGTGCAATCTAATCCAGGTCCGGAAACGATGCTAAGATTTACTACCCCTGCGGATTTAAAACAAGGGGTGGGCTGGGTTTCATTTATTCAAATGTACGTATTATTCTGATGAAATGGATATGATTCAGGTGTGAGTGCTCAAGCCTGATGGAGATGTGCCATTAAGGTATCTGAATCATTGTTCAACAAATGTTTTTACTAAGATATTAGAATTGACTGTTAAAATGTGTACATAACTGACCAATCCAGGAAAGGAAGATGTATAGTAATCTTTATATAGAGCAAGTTCCATGGGTGCGCGCTACTCTCCAAATCTATGACTCAGCGATTCGAATTTTGGATCTTCATCCTGAAGTATCTGAAGCTCTTCATTTCACTGATGTTGGATCTATAGAACACCTTCAGCTGTTAGTGATGCTTCAAATACTGGCCCTCGTCTCCTATCCAGTTTAAACTTAAATGACTGAAGATTTGAATTAGGATTGGTTGAAACCTGATTGTCTGATTATATTGACTGTTATTGTGATTTGAAAAATCTCTTCCAAACTATTGGCAACTTAACTTAGGCTACGTTCAGACAGCAGGTCTTGATGCACAATTCGGATTTTTTGGAGAAATCCAATTTTTTAATGTGCTCGTTCATATTACATATTATATGCGACTTGTATCAGTTTTAAGTATGAACTGAATGCGACCCTGCAGTGACCCGCATGCGCTAAAGAGGTCCTGAGGTGATACGTGATCACGCGGGCACACACTGTTTGCTCACGAAAGTAAATATGTAGGCATCTCGTCTCGGTGCGTGTGGCACTGATAAAGTTTGTTTCCAACCGAAGTCAGTATCATTACTGGCAAACGATGACGTAAAGGTTGGATAAATGCGGCCGTTCAGATAGCAGTCGCATTGCAAAATATCAGATAAGTATCGGATTTAGGACCACATATGAAAGTGGCCTGGGTCAGATTTTAAAAAATCGGATTTGTGCTGTTCAGAATATCTTTAACAGATCCGATACAGGTCCGATACAGATTTGGGCCACATTTGCCTGCTGTCTGAATGTAGCCTAATGCTCATCTTAAATGTTCTTGAAATTCATCATATCACATTTTATCCTCTTTGACATTACTCAGTGCTGCAGTCTTTGCAAGTCATATTAATGAATATTGTAATGTTGCTGTGGGTAAACGTGCAAAACTTGCAAGACTAAAAACTATAACTGAACCATGACTCCTTTTAATGCGTCATTTGAAAAACGTTCTGGAACAAGGATTCTGTCATGATCTTTTTTGGTTTGATGAGGAAAACATAGAGCTCATTGCTGATGTTGACAGTGAGTGGAAATTGTTCATTATAGTTCTAAAAAAATATTGACTGGCGCGCACCTCTGAGCAGGCTTTGAATGACAGTCAGAGATGGTGCTGGGGTTACTTACAAATTATGAAACCTGCTTCGCTAGCAAAATCTAACTTGGGCCAATGCCAGGAAAGTTGGACTAGAATCTAACTGACTGGTTTTGAGGAATTTCTGAAAAACTTGTACCGTGCCATTTAAAAAGGCAAGAGTTAAGCATTTTCTTAAGGAAACATCCGATCACTGAAGCTATTCTTGGACGTTTTGGAAAGCTATAAAATCCTTAACTGCCAATGTGACTGTTACCACGTTTCCCCTTTGTTATGGGTTTTCCGATAATCACTGATAAATCCAAAAACTGGGCGTGGGAAAGTGAGATAATGCAGTCATGTGGGCGCACACTCTTATCTGTGTGTGTGTGTGTGTGTGTGTGTGTGTGTGTGTGTGTTTGTGTGGGCGTGGGTGTGTGTGTGTGTGTGTGTGGGTGGGTGTGGGTGTGTGTGTGTGTTTGTGTGGGTGTGCGTGTGGGTGGATGGAGGTTTTATTTACAGGCCATGCTGAGGATGGAGCTGAAGAATATTTATCTAAATGATAGTAGCAATGATTCTGGAGCCAGCCTTAATTTCTACTACAAAATGACGAAGAAATACCTTTGAAATTCCTCATGCTTGCTCAATAGTATATTCCAAGTATTGTATTAGTGTAACAGCTATTATTGGGCTGGGCCGAGAAACGCGAATGTTGCTGTCTGAGTTACTGCGTGAGTGAGTGAGTGACTGACTGACTGAGTGAGCAAGTTCAACCATTGGCTGGCCCGCGGGGAAGAAGTGCAGCGATTGGTCGGCTGGCGGGGAAGAGGCGGCCCAGTCATATACTAGGTGCACCTAGTCTTGTTACCACATACAGTCATTAAAAGTCTTCTGTGAGACAAGATGATGTCCTGACTTAGTCCCCAGTTGCCATGCCAACGAAGGTGTAAGCTGCCGACCTGCTCTGTCTTCGGTTTGAATAGGTTGAGTTATCTGAATTGGAAATTGTATTTGCATTTCACATCTAAACACATTCTTTTGAATTAATTTGGGAATCGTTTTGGTTGTGGTGGGGCCACATCACTTGTTGAGATTGTATTCTTACATAGATTTACAAGTATGCTGTTGTTCTGCACTGGGGCCATTAGCTCCAAGTGCTGATTTTAATTGGCCCCAGCATTTGGAAGAAGTCCTTAAGACTGTTCCTACTCAATAGCAGGTTGCAGTATTGCACTGGTGTAGCTTGAAAGAGCACCATCCACCATTGCTAGTCTCAATATCAAGTGATTCTTATTCGGCTGTTATGAGAATGCCTATAAAGTAGCCAGTAAAACAATATCTTATCCCTTAAATATGATAATTTACAATGATTTTACTTAATATATGATGCGAGGAATGTGCTCGATTCTATGCTGTGAAGTATATCTCAGTTTAGCAGCCATAACATAGGCCTAGCTGACAAAGCAAGTCGTAATATTAACCAACCTTTATTTGCAATTACTTGACTATTTTATAGTTTGAAAGGTACACTGGCTGTATTGAATTAATTTTATCTGCATGTTCAACATTTTACGAATGTTAAAAGCTTATCGTGCAAAAAGGCCGGCATAATGCCACGTTTTGAGACGACGTGGCAAATGTTGCCATAGGTTACTGAAGGAGTAAGCCAAGAAATGTCTTTTTGGCACCTCCCACGATCCTAATGCTTATTTTCATGGGGGAGGGCCACAAATTTCGAAAATTCCGGGTGTCAGGGGAGGACTCATTAATATTCATAAAATAACTGGTTTGTGATTGGCTTATTTGATGCATTCTGGAATGTCGGACAGATCTGAGGGAGACAGATTGATGTCAGCCATAGAGCCATTTTTTCGGCCAATCGGATAGCGGTTTCATGAAAATTCATAGGTCTTTTCCCCTGCCACCCTGCATTGCATTTTGTTAATTCGCTGGCAAGGGGTTTATCTTTCGATTCTCAACCTCGCACCTGCCCAGAAACGTTCAATATTTGGTCGCAAATGAGCTGCGGTGTGTCGCAGTCTGCAGCCAGAAGGCTATTGGCCATGTTCCATTATGTGCTTATCGACAAAACAATGAAGATTAAGGTGTATTTCCCAGACATTTTGACTCGGCTGCGGGCAGGCTGCAGGGCGCTCGGGAAGAGTCATTAAAAAGTGTTTCACTCCGGATGATTAAGCAATACTGCCTCTTACCCGAGCAGCTAAAAGCCTCCCCGCGGGCTGCTTTGGGAACACTCATTCGAAACTGCAGGGGAACAACCCGCAAGGCTATTTACTCAGTGCTAAGTCAATATGCAGGAACGGGAATGGGACTGCGAGACTGGTATTCCTGTGCTATAGTGGATATTGTGCTCAATGTTGGGGGGTAAAAATGAAAAAGTAGAACATTTGAAGAGCTTGTTTCCAAAACGCAATAAGTGCCAAAATTACAAAAATTGAGAGAATACCACAGAGCGATAGCGCTGTGGTGGGACAGATCACCAATGGCAATGAGACAGCCTGCAGAGATGAAGTTGACAGACTGGTAGAATGGTGCAGAGGAAACAGTCTGACCCTGAATGTCAAGAAAACCAAAGAAATCATAGTTGACTTCAGGAGGCTCGAGGAGGGACCCCCCCACCCCCCCTAATCATCGCAGGTGAGGTAGTAGAGAGGGTCTCCTGTTTTAAATTTATGGCCACCTGGATCATTGAGGATCTTAAATGGGAAACAAATACAACTGCCATTGTCAAAAAGGCGCACCAGCGGCTCTGCTTTTTACGCTCGCTGGAGAAAAACAGCCTGTCTGCCGAGCTGCTCGAGGCCTTTTATCACTGCTCCGTCGAGAGCGTTTTAACTTACTGTATCGCAGCATGGTCCGCCGACTGCTCAGAAAACAGCAAGAAACCCCCTAAAAGGAGTTATATGAACGGCTGAAAAAAACCATTGGACTCCCCCTGCCTTCACTGGATGATATTTTCAGGACCCGCTGCCTCCGCCGAGCGAGCAGTATTCTGCAGGATGGAACATACCCCTCGCTCCACCTCTTCTCGCTGCTCCCATCCGGCAGGCGTTATGGGGCCTTTAAAGCCCGCAGCACAAGGCTGCAAAATAGTTTTTTTCCTAGGGCCATTACAGAGCTGAACAGACATGCCCAGCTTCGGCCAGAACAACGGCATTATTCTAAACAGAACAGTGGGGGAGTGCAATACGAGCCTAAAACAATATGGGGCATGTGCAATATGGGACTAAAACAATATGGGGCATGTGCAATATGGGACTAAAACAATGTTGGCCTGTGTGGGTCAGTGCAATATAAGGATTTTTTTTTTCAATCCCCTGATGCTCCCTAGTATTTATTTATTGATGTGCGTGTGTGTGCATGCACATGTGCTTGTGTGTGTGGGCGTATGTGCACAAGTCTGTGTGTGTGAGTTACGGCATTGTTTTTGAGGCTGCACAAGCAAACTTAGTTGTGCTTTTACTGTACAATGACAATGAAGGTGATTCTGAGTCTGATTCTCACGCATGGTACAAAAAAACAGTTTTTAGAAATTCATACCGTAAGGTGTATTTTCTCACGGTCATAGTTTGTGTTTTTCTATAAAATGCAATAGGCGCCAATGTCGAAAAAAGCTGATTTACTCAAAATGAATAAAATGGATTTATTGCGTTTTGGAAACAAACTCTTCATATTTCCATTAGTTCTTTTTCCTTAAAAAAAAAACAAGTTATTGAATTAATTATTGCTCTTTGCATCTGTTCATTGCATATTTAGAGCGGCACTGTGGTGCTGTGGTTAGCCTTGTTATCTGCATTTCTCTCATTATTTCTAAAATCCTGTGGTGCTCACACACACACACACACACACACACCACACGCATCGTGTTAAGCACTCAGGGTTTACCAGAGCAGAAGGCCCTGGCCACGCCCCTGAGGGACCACGGCGCAGGGGAACCAGCTCATGCAAAGCGCCAAGGGCAGCTAGTGAAGCGCTGGTGTGTGACCGCACGGCTTCTGTCGGCCTGTTTTTCCGCCCTGAAAGGAAACAGACGTGGTGCACGGGGTGTTTGCTCAGAAAACACACCTGCTGCTCTCACTCCGCTGCTGGATACACATAACGTGTGTGTGCGATCCCTCCCTCCCCCCCACCCCTCCCATGCAGGCACGGCCCTGGTGGAAACTGAAGACCGTCGTCCACTGGCCTTTCGTGAACGCGCAGCGCAAACGCCTCTCCTGGGTCCAGCTCGCCGGACACAAAGGTGTGACGTCCCGCTTCGAACAGATCTGAACCCAAAATTTGGAATCGCCCCATGTTCTCAATAAGGACATTCTGGCCTGAAGATTAGAGAGCCCCGAGGCCCTCACTGCAGATCTTCAGGCTGTGCATTCGCTCTTAAACCTGTTATCAACATGAGCTGTGTTTTAGCAACAGCTACGGGACAGTGCAAAAGTTTTAAACTAAATCAAACCAATATTTGGCATGACTACCCTTTGCCTAAAAAAATGTGAGACACAGTCCTGTTGTCCTACAGTTTTATAAGATGATTGGCTTCTTGCTTGTTCCAATCGGAGCGGAGAACTTGCCATCGTTCTTCTGCAGACTGACTGTCTCACTTGAGTCTGTCCCTCCAAGTAACTGCAGACAGCCATGATGATGCTGACCTCAGCGCTCTGTCCAGACTATAATATCTATATCAGCTGTTTAAAATAAATTATAAAACTTCATTTATCAAATGATTTTTAAATCAGCATTTGGAATTTCAAATATACTTTTAATCTTCTACAACACCAAATGTGGAAAACAAAAAGTAAACATCTTAACCCAGATTATAATTAAAATTAAAATTAAAATTAAATTTTTCACAGTCATGTAGCTCCCCCCACTACAGGTTTGCAAAGGTCTTCTGTTTCTGTCGCAGTGGGGCAGATTTCTCCTGCCTTATATTGCAACACCACAAAAACTATGCATTGAGCCATTGCCAAACAGATTTACCTCTAGTGACCACAATGCCACATCTGGGTTGTCTTGAGAGACATTCCGCCATTCAAGTCAATGTCAACCACTACATAAAGCGAGGAAGTCGATCAATCAAGACAGCAGAGAAATGCTTTATGTATGAATGAAGAGCAGGATGCATCGCTGAATCAAACACGCTTAGTGGACGACTCTGACTCAGCGGCTGTACTACACAGAATCTGGCGCTAGACTGTCCAACCAGCCCCCAAGAACTGAACTCGATTCCGAAATATTTTCCCCTAAGCCGAAGGAAAGTCTCTGGCTGATGTCAGTTCATCTTGGTCTATAGTTTATATCCTTTCTATGATGTTCTTAATCGTTACCTGTTCCAGTCCTACTGCTTCCCTGTTTGCCTGCAGACAGGCAGTAGTTGACACAGGAATGATGTCCATCCACTGATCTCTGAGTTTGAACTCGCTTGTGTTCTGCTGACAATCAAATGGTGACTTTATTTATTTAGCACTTCAACTAGATGCTTACTTTGGCATGTAATCTGGAATTGTGACTATTGCAGCCGGTGAACACTGCACTGGTTTTACTATTTTAATGGGTAATGAATTTCCTAGACGGGAGCATCAAATGATTTCAATGGTGAGATTCAAATCAAATATTTAGACTGAACTCAGACACCCCAGTTTGTAACATGGAGAAACATACACTACAGGCCAAAGGTTTGGAGGCAAGATCAAATTTGTACAAATGAAGATCATAGTTTCATTGGCATACTTTGCAACAAAATAAACATGATTCTTATATAAAGAGTCACTTATCAGAATACATTTTTACTCAAATTATCTGGCCCGTATCACTAGGCCCATGGTCCTAATGCCCACCGGATTGCTGTTGGCAATGGTATTGATATGGTGCATATCAATGAAAGAAGGGTCTAATCATGCTGGAAATAAATCCCAAAATCCATAGATTTCATACTGGTTTTTAAGAAAGGCATTGTGAGCAGAAACTTGAAGTGGCTTCCAAATTTTTGACCTGTATTAGCCCTGCTTCCAAACTTATGACCTGTAGTGTAGCTCTCCACACACAGTTGGTCTGACTCCTATTTTCTGTCATGTGTGCTGGAGTTTGTTGGCCGAACTTCATTGCCGCTGGGCCTGAGTGTGTGGTTTGTGTTGCCTGTTCGCAGGGAGCTTCAAGGCGGGAGACGAGGGCACTATTCTTAAGAAGCTGTCAGAGAACGAGAGGCTGTGTTTTGAGCGTCTGAACGGCGACTCTCTGCAGCCCTTCGTCCCAGGGTTCCACGGGGTGGTGGAACAGGATGGCGAGAGCTTCCTGCTCCTCACAGACCTGCTGGCGAACTTTGACGAGCCCAGCGTGATGGACTGCAAGATGGGCATGAGGTAAGCTGTGGAGTGGACTGAGGGCACTGGACCTGGACTGGCTCCCAAGTACTGCCCACCATCTCAAACTTTATCATTCTCAAAATCATGAGGAGGAGAGGAGGTCTTTTGCTCAGTATTTTGAGAACTGATTTTGGGAAAGTATTTTCAGGCAAGTCTCTAGAAAGCGGTGAACACCAAAAGGTACAGAAAAAATCTGTGCCTGCTCACTGCTATATTCGCTTTCATCAATCTTTTGCAGACAGAAACGATGCAAATACAGAAACAAGGAGGCACTTGGAGAGCGCGTTACCTCTACCGTTTTGCAGTTTGCTGATGGATGGATCATATATTGTTAAAAGAGACTCAACAGTGCGTTTACACACATGAAAATTCTCTCTGCTCCAGGATCCAAAATATGTTGGATCCTTCCCAAAATTTAATCACTTCCTCCTTAGCAAAATATCTATTAACACTCAAAATTTAATCGACATACTTCCATTTCTTTTTGAGATATCCCATTAACTGATGAACGACTGAAGGAACGAATTAAGAAATTAGCGAACAAAGGAAGAAACAAATAAAAGGTCATTCATAGATTGACGACTTGCCGGAATCATCTGCAGATCTCTGAAACAGAATGAACTGAATGAAGTTGGTTTCAAGTCTCTAGCTGTAATAGTGACAAACTTATGAACCAAAATGTGTTTTTATTGTTTTTGTGACCTTGACCTTGACCTTTGACCTAGGGAATAAAAAACTATAGGCTTCTGGCGACAAACCTCCTCTATCATATGGTGAAGTTTCATGAACATAAACGATATGCAAAGGGTAAAAAATCGTGTTACTAACAAACAGACGACTAACGCAACCGACTCATATCGATTTCGGCAAGTAACAAACGCCAATGAAAACGTATTACTTCCTGGCAGAGGTAAGACAAATGAGGACAATGTGTATCGCTGTAGAGGAAATGAGAGCGAGAGAGAAAAAAAGAAGAGGCTGAGAGAGAGACGAGTGACTGCGTAGCAATCTGTGTCACAGGCAGAGGATCTCCTGTGTTTTTTATCGCGAGCGGACACCTGCTCTGTCAGTAGTTTCATGATTACTTCCTGCTACTGTGAGCGGGGTTGACAACCCGCACGCAATAACCCCCCCCCCCCTTCCACCCACCCACCCACCACTTCCTCTGAACCACCCCTCGAACCCCCCCCACCTACTCAGGACAGGGCCTTACTTCGCTGACTGCACATACAGTCCGTTACGCACACAAACTCAATCAAATACACATACAGTGCTCTCCACTAATAATGGCACCCTTGGTGAACAAAACCACTAGATATTGAATTCAAAATATTGGCCAAAATAAAGCCTTTAATATATATAGAATTATTGGAAGAAAAAAACATTATCATCATGAAATAAATATTATTCTCCAGAATATGTGCACAACAATACTGGATCCCCTTCATCTAGTTAATACTGTGCACAGCCTCCCTTTGCTGAGATTCCTATTACTCAAATCATGATCATTGAGGACCAAGAATGGCTTGTTTTTCACCCTCACGTTTGCTGGTTGTTGGGTGCGACGGCAGTCTGGCCAATCAGCATTGCTGATTGTTTATTTGATCACCCGAGAGGAAAGAAAACCAGGGCTGGATTTGGACCTGAGGTCGAGATGTCAGCGTCCTTGGCCTCGATAAAAGCTCTGAGTCGTCTTCAGTGGTGTGTAAAGAAGTTACGTAAGATGTGGCAGGGGATATTGGGCAATTTCTTTGCACCAAAACTCTCCGGAGCCTTCAAATTTCAAGGTTAATGTTTTTCAGCTTATCTGATAGATTTTCTATTGGATTGTGGTCAGTGGACTGGAAAGGTCATGGCAAAACCTTGATTCTGTCGCTGGTCAGCCATCAATGGTGATTTTGATGCATGTTTGGGATCATTTTCCTGTTGAAACAAATCTAACCACAGCTCACTTTAAGGTGTCTGGCAGAGGCTGTCAGATTTTCATTACACATTTACTGATACTGGATGGACCGCGTGATGCCATGAATCGTAATGAGTTGCTCGGGGCCTCTGGATGAAAAACAGCCTGAACATCAAAGATCAACCACCATATTTCACAGTTGGGATGGGGTTCTTCAGGGAATGGATATCTGCATTTCTGTCTGCTAACTCGTGTAAACCGTCACTAGCTGCAGTAACAAATTGACTCAACAATAGAGTGCCTTCTAGGCTCTGACCCTGATACACACTGAGGTTTACTAAGCCGGAGAAGATGTAGGCGGGGAGTTACAGGATATTTCCCCTTCGCAATGGGTGGAGATTCAGAGTGCACAGGAATGTTAATTAGCAGCAGCAGAGAGCGATGCAGCACAGCACCGGGCAGAGTCATGTTATGCCTTGTAGGCAGAGCAGGAGAGAAGCTTATATAGCCCACCTATCACAGGGCCAGAGCAGTGTGTGATATGTATGAAAGTGTTTATGGCAATGTGGGCATGTCTCAATTTATCTACCATAACTAGCTCTGCAGGCTGCACCGATTTAAACCAAAATCCACCCCTGTTGTTTCTCCTCTTTGACAAACTCTAGATGGGTACATTCATTTTTTTGATGGTAATGGAATCTTTTTCTTGGCAATCCTCTCAATCAGTTTGTTGTTTTGTAGATGCCATCTGATCATAATTTTGGAGACTAATTTGTTCCTGATAGTAATTATCTCTGTCATTCTACAACTTTAATCATTGGACTTTCCTTTGCAATTTGAAACATCCCACTTAAAGTGCTGACTGTCAGAATAGGAAAATGTCCTCTTCCTTGTAGATTTTTAACTTTGGCATATACTTTGAACTTCTTAATTATTTCCTTGACATTCAAAATGGGTATTTTCAGATTTTTATTTGCAATTTCTAATCAGATCACTTTGTCAAAAAAGAAGGTTTATTGAAAGCACACAGACATACAGGCATATATTGGGTTTGGCGATACGGCTCTGTTCTGACAGATCCCTGCCCTTCCAAGCGTGGAACCGAAGGCAGGGAGCTGCAACCAACCCCACCTCCGTAGAACAGAGCCGACAGCAGCAATGACCTCAGAAGGAAGAGACATTGTTATTGAGCGGTATTTTGTCATACGAGAACATGATCAATGAAAGCAATAAAAGACAGGTGGCGCTGGGGTGGAGGAGGGTTGTTGAGCTAGCGTGCCAAGGAGCAGCCTCCTAAGATGGCAAGATTGATTAAGCCAGCATATTACCCTCCAAGCAGTCATGTGACATCAAAGTCAGATAACAGTCAAATGCATTCTCTCCTGTGGGTAGAAGCTGCACATCTATATTAAGGAAGCTTTTCTCCGTGGCCTATCAGAATTTAGTTCAAAGCTCCATTTTACGATAGCCATTTTCAGATTTGTTAAATTCATTTGTTAAGTTCAACAATCTGTTGCACATCAATAAGCTTTTGCTTTAATCATTGTGATGGATGACAACGAGACATTGGCCATATATCATCTCGTATTTATACCCCTGGAAAACAGGAGATCTCGGATGACTAATTTATGTTTTCTTAAGCATTATGATGAACTTAAAAAATAGGAAGATACTTCAACTTAATTTTTCTTGAAGAATTTTTCTTGGAGCCAATGATTGGGGCACACGTTTTCGGGGAAAAAAATATCTGTATTCTTTAAATTCAAGGTTGGATTTTTGTTTATATTTTCAAATGACAGAATAGGAGGATTAACAGCAATCATGCTTTTGTCACAGCCTGTTTCACTTTTACCAAAGATGCCAATATTAGTGGAGGTTACTGTACAGGGAATACAAGCTTAGATGCCGGTCTGTTGTTTGTGAAGTCAGGCAGATGAGCAGATTGGCTGGCAGCCAATGTTTCTCACCAGCTTAATGTATCTGCTTAGGAAAATATTGACATCAATGGAAAACCAAATGCATCATTCATGAGATTGGCTGTAGGTTTAGTGTTAGGCCCTAATGTTATGCTCTCCAGCAGATTCTCCTGTTCATCCTGTCCCAACAGGAACCATCATATCCGTCTACATTAATCATGCGCATTACAGTCATTAATTTGGAAATAATTTAGCCCAAAGCAAGGTAGAAGACCATCTTGCCAAACGACAGCATGTGTAAGTGGTGAAGCCAACAACGAGTTTCGGAACAGAGCGATCTGTAGAGGTCAAGAAAAAAAGTGAACATTTCTATGCTACTTTATACAAGAAAATTCAAGTGCAACCTTGACGCAAGGTTCTTGATGCTGATTTTATGCATTATTAATTGCCATAATAAAAGAAAATACGCTTGTCATTGTTGCAATTGTAAATGTGAATTCCTTGGCTACTATTAATTGAAGTAGTCAATATGATACTATCTCAGAATATTTCATTAAAAAATTGATATGGGCAGATTAGAACTCATGCAGTTATAAATACAAGCACAGTACAACTTTGTACAAGACCCTGCGAGGCATTGTCTTTTTTCATATTAAGTATGATGCAATGAGGCTGAAGTGCCGCTTGTTAACTCTGGATCTGTTCAGAGAATGTAGCTAGCTAGTAAGGGTAATGCCTAAATTATTCCTACCCCACCAGCATAATTTGTCATCTACAGTAGCCAGCTTGCTAGCAACAGAGCTAAAATGGGCCGCTCAACACCATGGTTTTCATGTAGCTGTGTAGCTAGCTAGCTGGCCACTATAGGCATGAAATATAGGTGGAGTACACCTCAACTGAGTCAGAAACACAAAACAAACATCGCTAGCATAACTATTTGGAAAATTGAGCCTGTATCAGATTTAGGCTGAATCGCTATTAATTTTATTAATTCGCTAGCTAGCTTGGTTATTAAGCTAATTGATAGACACACCATGCAGTCTCATACAGAACCCAGTAATGCGCTGCGGTAAAATTGCACATTAATTTTGTATGATCCAACTTCGCAGATTCAATCAAATTTTAATCAGCTCATTGTTTCACTACACCTGTTAATATGAAAAGTTAGAAGGTTATGACTAGTACCGTTCTAGAAATATTGAGTATGATAGGTTCGTGACTTACTCTCTCACTTCCATTGTGACCATATTAGCCCGCTATTGCAGTGAATAATGAATTCAAATCAAACCTGTGGTACTTGAGCGTCCATGGAACACATATAATGTAAACACACAGCAACCACAGTGTAATGACAGTGAACAAAACCAGGTCTATTTGACCCTGCTGTCCAATATTATGTCCTCACTATCTCAGTTTTATGCTGCAGCGTTTTTGCCTATATTGCCCCCTACAGGACATACCTGGAGGAGGAGCTGGTTCGTGCCAGGGAGAGACCAAAGCTGCGTAAGGACATGTATGACAAGATGCTGGAGTTGGACAGCGAGGCCCCTACACCTGAGGAGCACAATCAGAAAGCTGTTACTAAGCCCCGCTACATGCAGTGGAGGGAGTCCCTCAGCTCCACCCACACTCTCGGCTTCCGCATCGAGGGCGTCAAGGTGAAATCTCGCAGTGCTTTTTTAGATCAGTTAGAGCTTTGGGGGTCCTGACTTGGAGGCCTGAATGGTTTCACTTGTTTCTCTATGAGAGAAATAAAACAGTTCAACTTGATTCGTATTCTGAAAATTCATCCAGGAAGTGACCTGCAGACAGGCGAAATACTAAAGGAAAAGCGGATATATCACGTTTTAGTAAGTGATTTTACTGGCCCAGGCTGCTAGAACAGCTTCAGTGCACCTTAAGGTGGATTCTACCAAGTCTCTGGTACTCTTTAGGAGGGGTGGAACTCCATTCTTCCAAAAAATATTCCCTAAATTGGTGCTTTTATGATGATGGCGTAGAGTGTTGTCGTGATATCTCAGTGTAGAAATTCCGTAGGGGTTCAAGCCGGTTGAGATCTGGCGCTTTTATCCTGGGAGAGACCAGTCCCATAAGGGTAAGCAATATAGTGGGCTCCAGAATTTATTCACTCCTTTGACTGGAAATGCGCTGAAAAACAATAAAAATTCAATCATAGTATTGTAGAGAAAGCCTCAAATTGACAACATGTCAGAGATACTGCAATTTATGAATATTTCATTTGAACTAACTGAAATGTACTGGTCAATTCAGTAAAAAACCGATTTCCTCCAATTTTTTGCAATGATTCCAGTGAATATAAATGTAAATTACATCTTCCAAATATAAACCAGAATGAACTTCAATTAAGTTAATCGGTAACACTTTACAATAAGGGTAGAACAATTAACGTTAGTTAATGCAATAACTAGAATTCACTAACAGGTAATTGACATATAATTAATGCACCTGGTAATCATTTACAAATGACGTTCACATCAACTAAGGCATTAATTTCTAAAATATGGTTTAATAGTTTGAAGTGCTACATAGGGGATACACAACTTCACAACTTCAACTTCACAATAAGGGATACACAGAAAATTAATAAATGTTCAATTATGGTTACGTAATGCTTATTCAGCTCTCTAATGCATAAGTTACCTTCTAATTAACTGATAGTTAATGAACTAATGTTCATTAATGTTAATTGTTGTACCCTTATTGTAAAGTGTTACCAGTTAATCTATGTTTTAAGGAACTGTCATTACTTCACTTCCTGTTTTACCAGGGTATAAGCACTCGGCAAACCTCGGCCGAATCATTCCTTATCTAACCTCGGATGTGTGACTGCTGAAGCTGTTTGCCGGATGTTTTTTTCTGGATAAGCTTGGTGGCGTCCAGTGGCAGCAGTGCTGGGTTCGATGTCAAAATGGTGAAAACATTATGTTGCCTCTTGAGTTAAGACACGAAGAAGCGCCGCCAAACATAAATTTTGGGGAGTTCAGTTTTGCCTCCATTTTTAGGTGGCGATGTAATGTGCAGATTAACACAACTGCGTAAATCGTAAATAAGTCTTCCGGCAAAGAAAATGTCACGCGGAGCAGCATATGAACTTTCTGTCACACATCCGACGCTTGATTAAGAGTAGCGGAATCTGCCGAGAAGTTCCAAGTGCGGTATAAGAAGGTAACTGCTAGAATAGATCAGCCAGGAAGTAAGTAAGTAAACTTTATTTATATAGCGCTCTTCACAGCACGAGTGCACAGAGTGCTTTATAGAGGGAAAAATAATTAAAAAAAAAAAAACCAACAATAAATAAGGAAGGACACAGTTTTTTTTTCATGGGAACATGGGATGACATTCATGGCAGGTGAGCTGTTTGTATGTCAGCCAGCTAGTGTGAAGAGCAGTTTTCTTGCAAAACTTAATTGATGTCAACATTTAAAGAAATAGACTACTGACCGTGGAACCTATATGGCAATATCATGGCTGATTTAACAATGTCCTAACTTAACATTTCATTCAAAATTGTACTCTGCATGTCTGATGCCAAAATGCTTATTATGTGTTCTTGGGAGTCTGCTAAATTCACTTCAATATCCCAGAACAAACGTGAACTAAAGATCGGGAAATATGAGCAAAAACAGGTCATGGGTTACCTCATGTGATTTGCTGTTATTCTATGTTTTGTCAAGCTGCTCTAGAGCTGACCTGTAAATTCCCTTTCTAAATCCTCTGAATTTTAATTGTGCATTCCCCGGTTTGTGTGCTAAAACATTAAAAACGAAAATGTTGTTAGGTCTAATTGCTGAAGTCGTGAGAGGACTTGCAGAGAATGTCTCTGAGGTTGCAGCTCTAGCGTCAGCAGTTGCTTAAAGAAATCACTTCTGACTGTCCGTTTGCGGCCGACCCATTCTTGCACCAACTGCATGAAATTACGAAATCCATTTGCCCTGCAGGAACAGGAAGAAAACAAAAGAACAAGAAGTTCAAAATAGACCTGACAATGGCCACAAAAGGACCCACTAGGGATTTAAAAACACTACTGAACACCGCCTGAACCATTATTAATCCTTTCAGCACTGTGGGCAACGTTAGTTGCCCAATGGTGTAAGATGTCAAAGTCAAATGCTGTGGAAAACCTAGCATGTGGCAACTTGTTTAAAAGAGCTCCCCTGCAGGGGGGGGGGGGGGGGGCTCTTTTAAACGAGTTGCCACATGATAGGTTTTCAAAAGCTCAGGATAACTACATTTTTGATTCCTTGAGAATGCATTTGACGCTCAAAGGGTTACAAAAAATGTAGAAAGTATGGATTGTTGGAAACCTTAGGAGTAGAGGATACAGATGCATTTTACCCCCAGGATGACCCCCAAGACACAGAAGTAACCTCTTGCAATTTGCCAAAGTTCATTAAAAATTATGACTTGATGAAGGTGAAGTGGTCAGAAAAAAAAAAAAACGTTATAATTTTGGTCAAATACATCATTATCACGTTGGGGATTGAAATGCAGGCACATACATGGGAAGCCACCTCACACCCACAGATAAATAAGAGTGATGGATCATCAATGATTCTGTTTTAATTTAAGATACTGCTGATTTGGATTATTTTTGCAGATCTAGTTTACTTGTGGAGATTCAGCATCTGAATCAGCTGATGAAAATGGACGATGCCATGCCTGACTATGATCATAAATGTGATCCCTTTTTTAGCGACCGGACGGGACGTGCAACACAGACTTCAAGAAAACCCGGTTGAAGGAGGAGATCATACAAATTTTCATCGATTTCGTGGGTGGGAACAGAAAGATCGTTGTAAGTGGCCGTGACTGAAGGGAAGTATTGTGACTGTACATCGTTACGATGGGCGCTCTGTAGAAGAGAGGGTGCCTGCAGGAGACTGAATAAGTATAGTGCTGGGGACTGTTGCTGCATGATTGTGTTTTTAAGCAACTTTTACTTTGTGTAAATGAGAGGTCTGAGAGGACCACTTCGTCAAAATAGTTTATTTTAGGCATACAAGCACACATTGAGTTTGGCGACGTGGCACTGTTCGGACACATCACTGCCCGTCCAGGCAACTGCCCCCCCGCCCTCAACAGAACAGAGCCTACAGCAACAATGACATCACTAAAGAGACACAGTTATAGATCAGTGTAACTCAGTTAGGAAACTCAATACGTGAATGTTGTAGCAGTCAGGTGGAGCTGGGGTGGTGAAGGGTTGTGAAGTAAGCGCGATGAGAAGCTGCTTCTTTGATGACGAGCTTAAATCAGACTCTGGATTTGAAAATCTGACAATCATGTGACTGAGTGAAGTCCTCTCTGTTCTCTGACTGAAGAGCACCTAGCGGTGACAGGTAAGTGCTCTCGAGTGACTCTGACGAGCTGAAACAGCTGATCTACAGGACACAGAGGAATCATAAGAGATAAATATCATAACTTAACTGCACCTATATTCGCCACTTTTATTGCTACCACTTTTGGTAACCTCTACACAAACGCAACATAACCAAAAACTAATGACATGAGCCCCTCATAAATTTTGACCCCTTAACCTTGACAAACAGCAGTTTGAAAGCGATACATTCATTTTTAATCTTTAAGTTTCCAACTATGACAAAGTGTCCCACAAAAGGGTAAATTCGAATGGAATTCTCATGGGTGACGAGGGAAACCTTGAGGGCGACATGCGAGAGGAGAATTTTAAAATCTCTTGATCTATGCGGCACACCTTTTTTAGTCATATTCTGGATGAACTGGTGACTATAGGCTCACAGTGCGATGAGAATCGGTTCACTGGCTGACGCCGAGAAAGCTGCGAGCATACACAACAAAATTGTAAAGTTTTCTTGAAAGAAACAAGATGCGAAATTCATTCAGTTAATATTCAAATCGCATCACTTTATTGATATGAGATGAAAATGAAACAACTGATTGGATTATTTGACTTGTATGGCTTTTTTTTTAGAAACAATGCTTTGTGAAAAACATGCAAAATTTTGAAATACTGTGATGATTATACATGTAGCTATGCTAGCTAAGATGGCACTATGGAAACTTCGTACCGAGGGACTCGCACGACTCTAGAGTCAGCTGTGCTGGATGTTACATTTTACATCTAATCCACTGAAAAATTTAAGGTTTAAGATCACTTATTTGATAGACTACTGGTTAAGAGTATTCTTCACGCTGATGTGACGTTCACTGTGTTGACTATTTATTGAACACTATCTTTTTGAGAGACATTCTAAATAACGTGCTCTTCAGTATGTTTACTCTGAGATTATCCCTATTTGCCTTATTCCCATGCATGTTTTTTTTTTGTAGAGAACCTACCTGAGGAGGCTGGAGGAACTACAGAAGGCGCTGGAGTCTTCTGAATTTTTCAAGAGACATGAAGTAAGTAGGACAGTCCTGGTTAAAGCCTGGCTCAAAATGATTGTACACATGCATGCATATATTCATTCATTAATTCAAATTTGGATATTTACTGAGGAAGAATTGGATCATCTATTGTCCCCCAATTAAGCAGTTTAGTACAAAAATGGCTTGGTACAAGTATTCTGGTCTCTCACTGGAGGGACGAGTGAGGACAAGACTGTTAATACTGCGACCGGAAAAATGTAAAATATTCAGGACACTTTTGGCTCTGCTTGGCTATATTCATACATTTTGACTGGAACATTTCAGCTTGGCGCTGGGTAATTTATTTGAATTTCATAAGAGGACTTCAATTGGTATGTTGTTGTTTGCTTTGTGTTCATAGATTTTTTGGGACATTAGCATCTTTTAGAAAGCTAATATACTGTATAAGGATTGTGAGGCCCCAGTCTCATCCCAATTCGCCATATAGTGACGCTACCTGACCAAGCGTCAATATACGACCAAAAAGAGGCTTTTGATGTCATTATTTCACGCCAGTTTAAAATGAACCCTACCCCCTAACCCTTAACCCGAATCGTAACCCTTAACATCAAATAAGGACGGCAAAAGCCTCCTTTTTCTTCGTGTATCGACGCCAAGTCGGGATGAGAATGTGTTGATTATGATGATATGCAGTTAGCCTTTAATGCCGAGTGACCTTCTGCCCCTGGTGTCTTGTAGGTCATCGGGTCCTCGCTCCTCTTCATCCATGACCACACTGAGAAGGCTGAGATGTGGCTGATCGACTTCGGCAAGACCACAGCCCTTCCTGAGGGACACACGCTGAACCACGTGGCGCCTTGGCAAGAGGGAAATCGAGAGGATGGCTTCCTCTGGGGTCTGGAGAACATGTATCAACTGCTGAGTTTTTTGGCTCATAAGTGAACTTTCACTCAGACCCCAGGGTTGCTCTCAGTCGATGGTCTTAATGAAAGTGATGCCTTTTTTCCTTGGCAGACTGAGAGGGCAGGAAGACACAAGGCCACACGAAAACCTTCACCTGATTTACAGCCGATGTAGCTAATGTCCTTTAAAGGGCCAATCACGCTGAATGTGCTTTATCGGTGTGGAAATGCGAGGCACATCTCTCTTTTTTTTGAAGTCTACGCTCTAAAAAGTGCTGGGCTCGTCTTTTCTCCCCTCGCTAAATAACGCTCCTGTCACTCACTCCGCAAACAAAGTTAACGGCAGTAGCAAACAAATTCCATTGTAAAGTCTGGTGGGTTGTTTGTTTTTTTTGAAGCAACTGTCACTTTTTGCAAAAACTTTTTGCGAAACTGTTTGCTATAGAGTCAAGACGGTGCGAACTGTGACAGCATATATGTCATTGTTTACAATGGAACCCAACGTGAAATTAACTCTGCCCATACTTTCAAGTTATTTGACGACCGGAAAAAACTGATTAAAAATGATTTATTGAGGCGCCTCAAAGAAGGAATGTTTTCCACCAGAAGAGCACCTAAAAACAGCGAGACGTCCGGCACTCAAAAGCAGCATCCAAAACACTTCTAATCCTTAACAATATTAACAAAACGGGCTCCGGACCCTGATAAAGCGTGTTTGGTGTGATTGGCCCCTTAGTGCTGAAAATAAGATGCAAGTGCTTTATGAAAAACTCTTTTAGCATTCCCTTCCTGGTATTAAGATAGATCTGCGCATTATGTTATGACATCATGCAATGACATCATGCAATGACAGTGTCTACATGTACTCATACCTGCCTTCTGCCACTTGAATTGAGAGCCTCAAACCAGACATTAATGGCTTTGAAAGCATCAACATTGTACCAAAATTTATAGTCAGGAAAGCATAAAATCAAACTTTTTGGGAGGTACATTTGTGAATAGGCTAAAGATTTGCCCTTGCTTCAATCTTCATGTAATTTTGCAGATGTCCAAACCCCTGTGTTGCCTAAATGGCTTCAGCAGTCTGCGTGAGTTTGGCAGTTTTATGGTTGATTGTAGTCTCCTTATTCTCTTTGTGTGATCAGCTGTGGCCGTTCTGATTTTCTTGTGTATATAAGTTTCTGGTTTTATCTCAGTCGGTGATGGATTGTCCTTGGCTAAGGGGTTGCTCTGATGACTTACTCAAATATTTCACTCTTAATTCTAGTTCTCCCCCCTGGTGTCTCTTCCAAGCAGCTAAATTATTACTGAGCAAATTATTAGGCACAATGGGTTCTCCCCAAGCCTTCCTCCATTTCTCCTCACCCCCCCCAGACCAAATGCGCCGGAGGGGCTGATCTTCAACCCTGCAATTGGCTTCCCGTCTACCCAGTTCCTAACAGTGGAATTAACATACCTAAAAAAGAATTTTAATTATTGTGACATTCTGTTTTTATTAATCAAGCAAATGAGTTTTCATCTCATTAAATATCTACTAATGCGCAAATAAAATAAAAATGGAATATTTTTCGTAAATTGATTTAGAAACTTACTTTGTGTTTCTGGATAATCAGCAAATGTTCATTTTAGAGAAATATTTAGAAAAATATTGCCTTGTGAATGTAATGAAGAATGGTGTTTATTAGTAACTTATTTCCGAAGTAGTCCCAGCCCATTTGGTTTTATCAATCGCAAAAGCAAGTTGGTTTTTAATGGAGTGGATCTGAAGCATCGATCAGAGGTGCTCAGTATTGATTTTCAACCAAACCTTTTGCACAGATTCTCTGAGTCCATAATAATATTGTGTATTGGAGAGGGCGTTTTTGTCGCGACATGTTATCTTTGAACTGTTGCGGTATTCAATCATGCAGTTTTTTATTTTTTATCTTTTGCAAAGCGGCGAGCCTCCACCACGTATTGCTTGTAAACTGGGCCTTTTTTTGATGCACCTTTTGTATCCAAGTGCGATAGCTTTACCTGCTTAACACCTGTGCTTCTGTTTTTAGCATTACCACACTTTTCAAGTCTAAATTGTCCCTGCCCCAGAATTTTTGGGATATGTGTTTCCAAAGTAAGACAGTTGATGAGGTAAAACATAAAATAATTTATCTCGTTCTCTTTTCCATTTAATATAGATGTAAGACGATTTATAAATCACTCATAATTTCCCTGTCCCCTCTGGTACCAGAGCCATGTGACAGGTTTTGAGCAGCGGCGGCGGTTGATGAAGAGCTCTCTGTAATCCCTTCCAGACAACAGTGTGCTTCTCTTCTTTTTGTTTTTTTTTTTTGCTATTAAGCGTTGACAAGATGTCTTCTGTTGTTCTTAGCAGCCTTTTTCATCACTCCTGGTGAGTCACAAATGTCAAAATACTGTGAAATGAAACCAAAGTCAGACATCAACCCTGTTTCAGTATGATCTAAGTGTTGCCAATTGATTCACTTCACCTTAAAAGCGAGTCAAGTAGCACCATTATTTTTCAAGATTTTCTATATATATATATATATATACATACGCACATGATAGCACTAATGCCTCCGTTTTAATTCAGGACCAAAGAAACTGCACCTGCTATCAATGATGTCATTCCAGCTTTTATATTTGGTCTGTTTAAAGAGATGTTGGAATAGACTGTCAAAATCAGAGATTTTTACCAATGCTAATCATAAATCATATTATGTCATGACCAAAAATATCTCAGAAACACTTATCAAACTGATATACTTGCTATATCCGCACTGTATCCTGAGACAAAGGTTTATTGAGACAGTCCGTAATCTCATAACAGCACGCCAGATTACGGCAATTTGTGAAGTGAGAGATAAACACCAATCAGCCATAACATTAAAACCACCTGCCCAGTAATGTGTAGGTCTGTCAAACAGCTCCATCTAACTGATGTCCACTTGAATTTTTGGAACCAGGTTTTCCTGCAAATCGTGTTCCTGAGCATCAGGATTAGACTCTGACTGGTCAGTAGCTCAGCAGTGTTTGACGTAATGTGCGCTGTTTTCCGGTTTTGTCGGGCTAACACAATAATTAGATTTTTTCAAATGTCATGGAAACACATTCATTGAAATTCTCTTTGACTTGCTTCACGGTTGACCTTTTGTTGGTTGACCGTTCGCTCAGCGTTTAAGATCTATCTGCTGACTGTGAATGTTAGTAGCCTTGTAGGTCTGTGGCCTGCCACCACAGCTGTGCAATACTGAAAGGTGGAAGTATGTACTGAGTGAAGAGAGGGCAGGTGTTTTTTGCCTCTGAAGCTAAATTGCTTGTCCTAACTCATAAGACACCACTGGTGATATGGACCGTGAAGAAGCTGGGAAAAGCGAACAACCGGATCATATTCAAGATTGCGGGGTCTAGCGAGAGCCCACAAGTTCTGGCCTTTGAAACTATTATTCAGAAGAACTTTATCTTCATCCAACCAACTTTTACTCTAAATTGAGTCTAATGAACAGAAAGTGAAGACTACCAGACTTTGACATGTGCCATTGTTAAGAGAACGTTACTTGCTTCAACTATGAGTGGCTTAAAATATTTTGGCTTACTGGTGTATATCTTCACTGTTGCTTATGCCACCCTAACACTTAGATTTTTGTTCCCGCAATGTGTCACGGCAATGATTAAAGTCTTTGGGAATGAGCATGAGGAGAGTGTGAAGGGTGCAGGGATGCGTGCCCTGTCATAAAGAGAATTTTGAAATGTTTAAAAATTCGGCTCGCAAGGTTCGTGCCATGTGCGTGCCACTTGCATGACCCAACCGTGAACACTACGCGAACTCGGCGCGAACACTACCAACGGTGCGTGTCAATGCGTGCCGTGTTCGGGTGTTGTCACGAGTTGCTCACGTGATCATGGCACGCCCAGCTCATGCACAGTTCGCGCATGTCACTAACCATTCGCACAAGGCAGGAACTTCTCATGAAGTGTTCACACATTGTTTGCGCATACTTCATATTTTTGGCCGCGCATTGCTTAGACAGTGCGTAACTTATGCGTGTACAGAGCGCGAACAGGGCGCAAACAAGGCTCCGTTGTGTACCACAAACATGGCATGCCTTGCCACGACGCATAGCCCGGAATTGCGGGGACAAAAATCGTGCAAGTGTCAAGAGTGGCATTACTCTGATTGGCTAGCTGGGGAATGGATTAGCGGACGGCACTGGTATCAGGTATTATGGTCTTCTTGTGGCAATGGGTGACACAGTCGTATTTCAGAGGAATATTTGTATTGTTTTCAGTGGAAGCATAACAGAGAACACCATCCATTTTGAGTGAACAGTTTATGAAATCATATTTTTTTTCCCTTCTGTGGAAATTATGCTTACATTTCCTCACAAATCTAAATGTAATCTGTCTCATAAAGTAATAAAAATATTGAGACCCAAAATAAAATACAAATTCCTGATCCTTTTTGAAACACTATGGATGTTTTAATTGTACCCATGTAAGCACATACTGCTTAGTGCATCTAATTGCCCATATACTTACACATACTTACACATGTACTTTATTAAACAATGCAGTGAAGTCATATTTGTAAAATCTGGATTTTTTTAAGACTTCAAAATTTAATTGCACATTTTGCGCTTCTGATTTTTTTACTTTTCGGCAGCATGGGGCTGTTGTAACTCAGGTGACCCCAGGTAGCAGTCTACAAACACACAAAATGACACTTGACTTTACAATTTAAAATACATAATGTTGAAGTCATTTTAATAAATTTTTAAAGAACTTTTTCCTTTTTCTTCAAGACTGTGTTTAATGAGCCCATCTCATCCCAACACTTCATGTAGTGACAATACCAGACCAAGCTTCGATATACGACGCAAAAGGAGGGTTTTGGCGTCTTTATTTGACGCCAGTTTAAAATGAACTCTACCCCCTAACCCTTAACCCAAACCTAAATCCTAAGCATCAAATAAGGACACCAAACACCTTCTTTTTAGTTATGTATTGACGCTTAGTCAGGTAGCGTCACTATATGACGAGTCGCGATGAGAATGTGTTGTGTTCACGGTACCCTCAACTAATCTTGGCACCCAAGGAAAACATAAACTAAGTGGTAATGAATTTATGCCTGTGTTGTTTATTCTCATGACTTTTTATTAAAAATATGAAAAACATAACCTTTAATTGATAAACTACGATTTGGATCCCCTTCATTTAATACTTTGAGTGGCCGGTGTTTGCCAAGATTATGTCTCTGAGTCTTTTCTTAGTGTGAAATACTGTTAGTCTTCTGAAGACATGGAGAGTAAACTGAGACCAGTCCTGTGTTCATTGTCATCCTAATTGTTTCTCTATTCCAGCAGCATTTTCCTCAGTTTATGTTCTCCTTTAATTATTGTCCGGCGTCATTACTGTCCCTCTTGCTTCCTGCCGAATGTTGATTAATGTCGTGTGTATGTAAGTTGCCTTGTCTGTATCGCTCACTGCTGGATTGCTCTGCTTGTAAGTGTGAATCTGGCCAGCTATAGTTCCGAGCTTAAAGCTCTCCTCTGTCTTCGGTTTGAAAGAAAACCCAACACTTGACTTTTTATTAGGGACACTCTCTCACTCACTCACTCACTCTTCTTAAGCAGGCTCCAGAGAAGTGACAATCTCAGGACCCATCAGTGATGCCAGTTGTGAGACTTGGACTGTCACAATAGTCACAGTTATGAACCTAGTCTGACTGATCTCTGACAGTACACAGCCTTTTGGGCGGGGATCGGTTTTGATTTTGTTTTCATAATTTGCGCAAATTTTACACCAAATGAAACAATGCTTATTCTCCATCCTATCTGTTGAATTTCAGTTGGCCACTGAAAGGGTTTTAATTTGACACAGGGAATGATTTTGTGCCAGGTAAGAAGCATTAAATATCAGAAATGTTGAAAGAGATTTGAGGTTTGACTAGCATTTTCTCAGTATTTAGACGTTATCGCTATCCAAAGTAACAGTGAGCATGGGTCAAGTGTTAATGGAGCACCACGCTAACTAGCATAAGCAAACTGTCACGCCAGATATCATCGATTACAGGAGCACCCAAACTTCAGTTCGAGTAACCTCAGTGACTGGAATAGAGTCCAATTGGGCCTTCAAGATATTATAAAACATTGCTTCTCCATTTCAAGAATTAAATATATATCATTTTCAACTCACATTTCACATGTTCAGATACACAATGTCATCCTTGTAAATACCACTAGCAAAAAAATAGGTATTTGAATTGTACAAAGTAGAAACATGTTGTGTATGTCCATCATACACACTGACGCCACAATTTAACAACTTAGCGCAGTGGCCATGCGCCAAGTTCAGAGGGGACCGATTGTTTGGCTTGCAGTATTGCTGCTTGCAGTATTCTTGAGAATCGGTAGATCAGACAACTTCACACTCAACATTGTCTTTTCTGTGGTCCTAAGCAATGCACCTGCCAAGTGTGATGCCAATCAGATTAACGGTTGTTGAGCAAATCGAAGGACAGACATACAGCAGCCCCTTCCGTTTTAGTAAGATGCGATTAGTGCTCATTAGAATCTTGCAGATTAATCCTCATCAAAAGGGTCGTAAAAAATTATGAAAAAGTTTAGTAACTCCTGGTTTCAGCAGCTGTAAGACAGACCCTGACTGGAACCTTAAATACCATAAAATAAAAGATTTAAATGTTATTATCACATCAAACTATTTGCCATATTATAAAGCAATCAAATTATAAATAGGATATATGACAAATGTTCTTTTAAAAAGAAAAAAATCTTGCAAATGGTCAGGTATTTGACTGTGGAACCACATTCTTCATGGCAGTGACCAGCTACGGAAAATCTGTACACAAAACACAAATATAAAATACAAACATATCCAAAGAAACCATAAAACTGCTACATACAGTATAATGTCAGTCCCATTTTAAGGTTATCATAAAACGGGATCCAGTTACAGACTTGTCTTTTGTTATGTTGGCTGTCTTTTGACCTGACAGTGTGTGGAAACTGTTTTCTCACCAAAACAAATTTCATATTCTGTTGTGTGTGTTTTCCAAGAATGAGCCAGATTTGAAATACTGAAGACCGTTTTTGAAGTGCAATACAATGCGCTGTTGCAGTGTCACAGGTCTACAAAACACCGGGGTGACATGAACTATACAACCGTGTTTGCGCGAGCATTATTTCTTTGGACTGACTGAGCTTTTCATCAGCCTTATGAGGCTACATGACAAATGATTTCAATCTATGACATTTGGATAGAGAAATCAGCAGTGCTTATAATTTCATTGCCAAATGGTGTAAGCGACTGTTGACCTGCGGCAGCTGGTGAACTAAAAATTGTTGAAGCACAGAATATCCCTTGAAAATGACTGGTCTTGACCTGTTTTCAAGCATTAAATTGGTATTTCATGAACACCGAATACACTCGAAACCATCAGTTGAGGCCAGTTCTCCTTGTTAAGGTAAGACCAGAACTAGTAAGTACTGATGTGTTTTAAATCATTTTCGGTAATAAACAATTGTTCCAATGATAAGAATTAACCATTGGCAGTTAAACAAACGGTGTCTATCTTAATACCGTGTTGCAATGATTAAATAGGCACAGTATTGTTCAATTTACGAAAAAGGTAAACTACTATGCTGGCATCCGTGTTTACTTTAAGCACATCCTGTATCTAATCTTAGCTTCATGATTGTTTAATTACGACCAAGAAAGCAAAAATATCCATATATGAATAACGCTGATTGAAATGCAATTTTGCGTCAAATGACACGTTCTTACCCGTGTTACTTTATTTAGGAAAACTGGCCACATCTGATAATGTTGAGCATTTTGGGAGATTACGTCATATTAATTTAAAACAATGATTGAAAACAGGTCATGACCAGTCGTTATTTTCGAGGGCAGTTTTGTGCTTCACCAGTTTTCGGCTCACCAGCTGCCACTGCTGAACCCACAAATTTCCTGCAGTACATGGATACATGTCACAGTCATTTGATTCACTCAATAAATGTTAACCCTTTGAGAGCAGAATACATTTTCAAGGAATTAAAAATATAGGCCTAGTTATCCTGAGCTGTTGAGAACCTATCATCAACCTATCAACCCCACAGGGGAGCTCTTTTAAACAAGTTGCCACATGATAGGTTTTCAACAGCATCTGATTTTGATATCTTACATCATTTGGCAACTATAGTTGCCCATGGCTCTGAAAGGGTTTACTTATTTACTTTATAAGAGCTTCCTCAACATAATGGGAATCAGCTGCACCCGGGATTAATTGAGCTATATTATATAAAAAATTACATACATAATGATATATAACATTATATAAAGGGCATCCGGTGATATTATCATCCGCATACTATGGCTTAACAATGAAAAAATGCCCAAGAGAAATACAAAATAAAAATGGGCATGTCTTTTATATCCACAAAGTATTGCGATGAATTTTCTATCCTGAAAATTGAAAATATTTTCTATTTCTATACATGCTCCTCTCCGACTGTATCCATTTTACCTGAGTACAAATTGATTTGGGAATGTAAATATTAATGACTACTTTTGACCTTTGCGAGTTTGGAAGCATGTTTGCTTTTGGTGGAGTCTAATTTAAACAATATGTAATGAAGAGCTATTTGCCATGCAAAATAAGCCTCAACAATCTTCGTTAGTTCTGTAATTAGAGCAGTATGCTGAGAAAACATACATTTTCCTGTCATGACAGTGTTTCCATCCTGCTGCTGAAAACTTTTGACCCTTGAATTAAAGCCGGAAAACAAACTGGAAAGTTGACATGCATTACCACGGTCAGGTATCGGGTATATCCACCCATGTTTGGCTGCCACAGGCGAAGTCACATTGTCATCATAGAATGATCATGTGTACAATGCCTCTGGGTAGGCTTAGGTCTGTCAAACCATCTCCTCTGAACAAATTCTGACCAGAGGACTTCATATTAAATTTACGACTGTCTAAAAACCTGTTTTTGATTTGCCATTCTGAGTTATTTAAAGGCCAAAAAAACTTGATTTGATTCATTTATAATTAAGGCCTAGTCCACAAAAACCCCTCTATTTTTTAAAGACAGGGTTTTCCTTGTTTGTTTTCCAAATACATTTCCATACAAAGGAGCAAAAATATCATAACAGTGCCTTCAAGCGAATGACAAACCAACAGGTGGTGATGATATAATCTAATGTACGACCGTGTAGACCAATCACAAGCCTTAAACTCTCGCTATGAGGCACAAGCTCTCTGATGTCACCAAGAGAAAAACTCACTTTGCCCTGTACACAAGCAAACGATGAAAAAGGATTTGAAATCGTCCTGCTGGAACGCGCTTTCCAGAATTTACCTTTTCCGTGACAGAAAATGCAGCTTGCATGAGGACCAAAGGTCAAAATGGATGGAAAGTGCGAGGTTTTCAAAAATACCTGCACATGTGTGGATCTAATCTATAACAAATACTTTCCAAAGCCGTTGTGTGTGCCTTCTGTAGACATGAGGTGTGGTGTGCGTTCCTGTCCCAGAATTCCTCAGGGTGATTTACGGAGCTAGACGGGTGTGGCGCTCAGGTCTTCAGAGAGGGAGAAGCCGGAATCGCGGTCGCGGAACGGCTTCTCTGGCCTGAAGTGTCGCTTGACATCCTCATGACCATAACTAGCGTGCCGTTTCACCAGCGGTTTGGAGAAGCCGGAGGGCTTGGCGCAAAAGCCTGGCCCAGAGGTAAACAGAACGGAGCTAGTGCTGGGCTCGGGAGTCTTCAGCTGCAGCGGCAGGTGCTCCGCTACGTAGCTCTGTTCATCATAAGCATAGTTAACGTTTCCACAGCGGAAGCCGTGAAGCTTTGCCACGTCTGCCCCAACTTTGGGCCCTGCTGGGACCTCTGTGGGCCCTTTGTGAGGAATCTGGCTGGGGGGACCGTGGGGACCACAGGGGATGGGGGAGGATGACATCATCGGGCACGCCTGGAATTCGAAGGGATTCGAGCTGCTGTTGCCATATGATTCGAAACTTTCATGTTCCGGTTCGGCCGAAGCTGACGGAGTCCCAGACAGGGGCACGGACTGCGTGTGCGAGAGAGATTTCTTGGCTCGCCCCAAGCTCTCCCAGACCCATGACCCGTACGTCGGGTTCCACAAGGTCTTGGTCTTGTTCTTCAGCGTCTGGCTGCTGGAGACGGAGCGGCGCAGGGGATCTGGGTCGAGCCCGGCAGCGGAACATGGCCCCGGGGACAATGCTGGTTCTGCCCAGGCCGTCTCTGGCGCCTCCACACACGAGGGGGTCTCCTGGCGGGACTGCAGGTGACCCCGCAGCTGCTGGGGGGCTCCCTGCGCTTCTGAAACAGCAGAGGGACGGGCTGTCTGAGGGGGCGTCTCCGGGGATGGTGCGGGGGCCACGAGCAGCGGAGTCGCCGACCCCTCAGGCCGGGTCACTGCGAGCCCCTCCTCCTCCGCCATTGGGCCGGATTCAACGGGCAGGGGAGTGGTGATGACATCAGGGTCCTGGAGCAGAGAGACAGAAGGGTAGAAGAAGAGTGCCAATAACATACAGTATGTGATCTCAACAGCATTCAAATAATAACATGAATAATTATAGACCCCAGGAAGAAAAGCTGCTGCTTGCAAAAGCTAATTGGGGATCTAAATAAAACAAACAAACAAACAAACAAACAAACAAACAAACAAACAAACATCTGATAAACAAGCAATGCAGAAGGTTCAAAATTAATTGTTCTGCAGTATGACAAATATTGACACGACATGTCAAAAGGCAGTTATAGAGCTTAAAGGCATTTTTGATTCCATCGTCATGAAATTCTTCCGAGTGGTGCTAAAATATACAATACATCACAAGTAGCTGTGGATGTTTTTGGGGCTGGTGAAACCTTTTCATAGTTCAAAGAACTTAATGCTAAGAAACTCCCTTTATATTGTACCCGCCCTGCAGGAACTGTGAATGACCGTGGTTCCTAGATCTCCTTTTTAGGGGATTTTTGTCCTCCGCCGCTGCGGTAGCGAGTGGAGCGGGGGACATGGTATTCAGCTCCATCCGTCACGTCCCGTTTGTTGTGAATGCGATATCTCAAGAACGGTTTGACCGATTTCATTCATCTTTGGCTTCAATGTGCATTAGTGTGATACGCCGACCCCACTCGATTTCCATTACCTGGCAGGGGGGACATGCAACGTTTAGTGGCGACACTTGTTTAGCTCCAAATTCAGAGAAGGTATTTTTGCAACACCAGAGGAGCTCTGAGTGACGAAAGTGTTTATTGATTATGTTCCTTCAGGAGGTTCCTATCAGAGGACAGAGGATAAGCCCTCAGGTGTGTATCGTTTCCAGGCAACTCCCCAGTGTGCAGTTCCTCACAGGGAGTCCCCAGGACTGTTTGGTCTGAAAACACATGACGAGAGTTAATGTTTTAGCAAACAGAGGCACTGAGACTCCGAGCTGTACCTGAGTGCAATAGTCGATTCTCTCCAGGATGGTAGAGAAATTTGGTCGATGCCCAGGACAGTGCTGCCAACACTGGGTCATGATGCGATACCTGCCATGTAAACAGAGAAGCGAACTCTCAGGTTTGGAGGAGACAGAGAGGAAATCCCTTTGGTCAGTGGAGAGCTGGCAAAAACAAGTCTGATAAAAATGACCGTGGAGGGAAATCGGGCGTACTGTATTATGGTGCATCTGCAGCAAAATCATTTTCCTTGCCGAGTTTCTTTTTAGTTCAACAAGCTGGCCAGAGAACGCAAAAGTCCCCCAAAGATCAGACATGTGAATGCAAGAACACACACATGCATGCAGGGACTGATGGACACTGCCTAAATCGTTAGTTTCCCAACCTGCTGTTTAGGTGGCTGGGGACAAACCAACAAATTAAATCCCTCCTGAAATAGAACTTACTCTTGTTGGTTTCTCTTCCTATCCTTGACTGCACAACTTCTGTGAAATTATTGAGAAATTGTAATTCAAATCAGGACCAGGGCCAGAAAAATGCAGAGATGAGGCTCTTCATACTGTACTGAGTGTGCAGGCTATCATGTGATGCCTGGGCATCATGTGACACCCAAGTGAAAGCCCCAACACTGTAAAAAATTAAACTTTAAAAAGTAAGGCAACCAGCTGCAAAGCATTTTTGAGTTTGCTCAGCTTAAATTTTTGAGTTTTCTCAAACTGAATTTTTGAATGAACTTGGAATTTAAAGTTGAGTTGAGCCAACTCAAAACTGCTTTGCAGCTCGCTGCCCAGCTTTGTAAAGTTGGTTCACCGTTTTTTTACGGTGTGCAAATGCTTTTGAGCAAATGAGCAGAAGGAATGACTTTTAATTTTGGGGTCTAAAATGCCTGCAGAATTCCATAACATGGGGTGGCGTGAATAAATATCATAATTTCGAACGTGACTGCGTCGTCTGCCTGTATCACAACAGAGAGACTCGGGGTAAATTGAAAAGACCAGAGACCAATGATGTAGAGAAAAAAACTAGACCACAAAGCCCCCACTCTCATGGTAAGCTGGCTTTAACATCCGGTCATGGCAAAACAAAATATGTGGTGCTTTAACCAATATGAATGCGTATGATTTATGAGTCAAAATGGTTAGCTCCTGTTGTGTAATTAGCCGTGAAAACCGTGCACAGCGCAGAAATATTTTTTAAATTCTCTCTAAAACCACAGTTTTACTGATATTTATGGATAAATGTGTGAGTTTTTTGATTATCCGTTCTTTATTTGGAAAAAGTCCTGTATAGCAACCTTATTATTTTTTATTTATTTCTGAACACGGGGTGTACTATGCCTTTTGCCATGACCAGAAGCTGGCGCCTATCGACCCTGGCGGAATGCACCGAAAATGGAGAGCGAGCAGTCAAATTTTTTCTCCACATCGTTGCCAGAGACAGCGACCTTAGTATTACAAGGTTCTATCAGCCGCAGAAACACAAATATGATAGAACCTTGTAATACTGAGGTCACAAGCTCTTTCACCTTTTGACATGGTAACAGTGGTGCAGACATGCAGCTGAATACGCCTAAAGCTGGTCTAGCTAATATTTCTGTGTTAGCAGTTTTCCAGTCAGCGTGACTCACACGGGCCCTGGACAGCTCTTTGGAGGGTCCATTCTGCCTCCACTGGTCACGAACTCCAGCACTTCCTGGTTGGTTTTGCAGGGGTAAGGCATGTAGCCCAGTGAAAATATCTCCCACAGCAGAACCCCGAACGACCTACAGAGGGCAGCAAAGTTCAGTTAGACCCTGTACAATAAATGTTCCGTAAAAGACAGAAACAAACCGTGAAACGCAGTTTTAAATCTCAGTGGGCGCAGAAAAACAGCCACAGAGAACAAATCACGCTAAATTTACATAAATTTGGTCTCGCTCATTGGTCACAAAAGAGAAGTAATCATTGCACAATCTGAAATTCAATTTCTGAAGAGAAGCACTTCCTTGCTCACTAAGAATGAGGAAATCCAACATCTTCATGCTTGGAAAAAATATTACTGCATTACTGCCACCAATATTAGATTAATGAAAGATGAAATGATACAGCTCATCAATGTATTCATTAAATTTTCAAGAGAGTGGTTGGTAAACAACATCCATGACAGACAGCAACCAGTGCTTCACACTCTTAAGTGTAAAAATGTGCATCCATTCTAACTGGATACAAGTAGATACTGACTTTAACTGTGATCACATTTTGACATGAGGTGCGAGTCTGTTCTGAAAACACGAGAGAGTTCAGTCTGCTGATAAGTACATTCTCACTTCAAGTTTGAGTAAATCCTGACAACAGGAGGGAGAACATTCTGAATTTGTACATGGTGAAGATCGAATTGGACATTACCAGGTGTCAGTCTTGCATGTGAACACACCCTCCAGAAAGGCCTCGGGTGGCATCCACTTGACCGGTAGCATGGCGCGCCCACCCTTCCGGTAATAACTCGCCCTGCAAAGTTGAGGGTCCAGGGGAAAGAGATGGGCAACTCACAATGGACAAACAGAATTGCTTCCATATTCATCAGCCCGAAAGCAACACAATCACAGCCCAGCTGCTGCAGAAAAGCACTCATCACAAAGACAGGTTTATTGGAAGGCTTATTCATGTGATCTGTGCATGCATGAGTTGATGAGCACTCCCAAATAATTTCGACCCTCAATACCATCTATACCTCCAAAAAAATGTAGATTCTTTTTTCCCTCAAAAATACCTCAAGTAAAGTTCACCAGATTCAGATACAAGACATCACATTATGTTGACTGTACCCAGCTGACTCGAGAGGGTCGTCAGCAGACACAGCCTCCTTATTCTGAAACAGACATGCAAAGTGAGTGACCACCCTGGGATGTGCTGTTATGTACCGGTATATGTCACGGGCCATCCCAAAGTCCCCGATCTTCGCCACTCTTCCCGGCCCAGGGCAGGTGAGGAGACAGTTGCGAGCAGCAATGTCCCTAAAACAGAGAAACAGCTGGTTTTACTGTCGACTTCCTGATTGGTCCCCTGTCCTTCCGCTAGGCCTGTTGTATAACTTCATGTTCGCTTCAAACGGAGTTCACACACCAGTGAAATGGAAGGGGATCACGACTCATCGCGACTCTGATAACCAAATTAAGGACACATAGTGAATAATTAAGCAATTACCACAAAACCTAAAAATTCACCTATCCATTATCCAACTTGCTTATTGCTGGTCAAGGATATGGGGGGTTGCTGGCGCTTATCCCATCATGCATTGCTTTGGAGGAAAGTACAGTCCCTAGATCAGTGTTTCCCAAACCTTTCCTGTGTACCCCTTGTCCTGCCGGCTTTAGATCTCTCCCTGCTCCAGCTCTGGTGATTCAAATGATTCGCTTCTTATCAAGCAGCTTCAGGCATTAATTATGACCTGATCATGTGAATCACCTGTGCTGGAGCTGGGAGAGATCTAATGCAGGCAGGACATGGGGTACGCCAGGAGAGGTTTGGGAAACACTGCCCTAGAGTGAAAGAACCGCAACAGCTGAAGAATAGGAGCCAGTTTGTTTCAATCGTGTAAAACCGAGGTGTTGAGCACAATGGAAATAATTGGATATTTTTGTTCTTTTTTTAAAATCAGGGACTTAATTCTGTTGGATCAGCTTTGATGCCATTTCCTCGGTGCTTGGTTGTACTTTTTCCCGGAGCTCACCGGTGTATGAAGTGGTTCTCCTCCAAGTAACGGCAGCCGAGGGCAACGTCCCGGGACACACGCAGGAGGTCCAGCATAGACAAGGATGTGTCCTGCCCCTGCAGAAGCACACAGAACGATAATATCAGAGCAATGAAGCCTCACTCCAACGAGGCACCAGCAGTCACACATCAAGAACTGTTTTCCAGGACTATTGTGTGTGGCCAGTGTTGCTAGGACACAAGATTGTTCACAGTAAAAATTATTCAAGCCATAATTTTTCAATAAAATCAATTGAATGTGTAATTTCACTAAAAAATAAATATTTGCTTTAAGTTAATGTTGAGTAAGTCCTGATTAACTTGTCAATTTAGTTGCAAGTGAGAGGTGCTATATACTGTACCTTTAACAGGACAAAGATTTTTGCTCTTATAACGAAATGATCCATACAGGAGCAGGGATCCCCGCGAGTCTGTAAATGATCAAACTCTGTCCTGATTTGGTTCTACCCCATCCTTGCCTCACGTCTCCCAGGAACTACTGATGCTAATCCTCTAATGTTTTACTGAGGTTTTTTTTCAATAGACTTTAATCCAACTTTCTTTAACTTGCTTTCCAGCGGAGGATGGGCTCCCCCACTATACCCGGGTTCCACCTGAGATTTCCGCCTACTGGGGAGTTTTTTCTCACCACTGTTTGAGGATTTTTCTACCCCTGAAAGTGTTTTCCCTCATTTGCTATTTTTGGGTTTAGGCTGCGCACTGTCCGTCCTTGTGCTGTAAAGTGTCGTTGTGACTGTCTGTGAAAAGTGCTATACGAATAAAATTGAACAGAATCCTCACGATTCTGGGGCGATGGAGTCGCAGGAAGCTCTTCAGATCTCCTCCGGTCATGAGCTCCAGCAGGATGAATCGGGGGAGACACTGCAGGCTCACCCCAATGCACCGCACGATGTTCTCGTGGCTGAATTTGCTGTGGAGACAGTCATGAGTTACTCAATAAAGGTCGACACAGTAGCAGTCAAACACTAAGAGGCAGAGAATCTAGATGTCAGAGAGTAAAATTCCTGCCATGTTTTTCTCCCAGTCACGGAAGAAATCAGTCATTTCACTGATTGGTAACAATATCCAAGAGGTTGGAGTAAAGTCCTGGGGAGGACTTTTACTTTTGGAACTCAGAATTACGGCAAACACCTAACAGACATCCGCATAGCCTGGCTCTGTTCACCTGAACTTATAGATTATAAACCTGTATGTTGCCATGTTATCAAAAAAGGACAGAACTGAATCAATTTCAACAAATTTATTCCTAAATTATGCCAGTTTTGTTTAGCTGTAAGCATGTCAAGGCACAGTACAGCACCACTGGGTAATCATTAACCATGAGTAACAAGAGATATAAGTCGGGCTATTCCATGTTTTGATAGCAGAGGCGTTAAAAGTTTGCTGGGTGTCGCACTGAAAAATGCCTCTGGAGTCAGACTGATTTCTCGAGTTCCCTTTTCAATGCAGCTCATATTGACCCACATGGATACCAATGTCAGAAATTTCTCCATGAACCTTTTTTATGTATATGTTACACCCTCAATCAACTTTTCAAGAAGGATATACACAGTTTTGATTCTCAGTAAGTTTGTTTATACATCACTTCCAACAATCTGAACAACATACTTTTTTTACATTCTTGGAACACTACTATCGTCTAAAATGTACCAGTCCAGTTACTTTTGCTTGGATCAAAATGGCTGTACCACATTTTAAATAGGGTCTGAATATGTTCTAGATTTTATCTAAAATGTCTGCCCACAATTACTAGCACCCTTGATAAGAATATAGAAAAAGATGTGGAAATCATGTCGCTGTTGATAAAACACATTAAGTTCAAACAAACTGGAAATCTATATTTTGTAATCGCAATTCATGTTTTCTCATCTCTCATTGGTTTTCATTAAGTAGGTCTCAGTTTTCAAGTGAGAAAAACAAAATAAAACAGTATTTAGAGGAATTCATTTTGTTGCTGATCTTATTTCGTGCTCCAAGATCAATGGTAGCAAAGCACGCATAAAACATCAAAGATCCACCTTCATATTTGACGGCAGGTATGACGTACTTCTCCGAGTATGCCTTCCCTAAGCTGCCAAGTCTGCTGATAATAAAATTCTCCTCTAATCAAAATTCAACTGATATTTGAGAAACACCAGATGCTTGGTTTTTTTTCAAGAGCTCAGTTAACACTTTCCTGACACAACCCTTTTGAAAAACCCGATTGCAATGGAGATGGAATGTTATGGCCGTTTTTTTTTTAAAGCTTGGAAACCCATAAGTAATTGTTGCACTTAAACCATGTGAAGATGTATAAAGTTATGATGATTGTAAGAGTTGCATAGAGAAAACCCATAGTGTACCACAGCTAAATCTTTCACAGAAAATTGATTTTGGATGTATTCTTTCATAATGATTCTACTACAATTATTATTTCCTCCATGTACGGTAAAACTGAAGACTAAAAGTATCAATATTGTACAAAAATATTAATTTCTCAGCGATTCCAAAATACTGTATGTATGGGACAGTATCCCCTTGGAGTCATTTTCTTAACTACAGCATCCACAGTTAGTCTTTCCCCTGCTGAAAACCTATCAGCTACATCACGCAATTACATGATAATAATATGCCTTATGGTGTATGAGGGACTAAAATCTTCAAAGCAAATGAGTAAACATCTTTGAGCTGATAAACATGGAAGCACAGTATTCATTTCTATACTGGCAAATGTTTTCTGTGTCCAGAATTACTGAATGCACCTACTCATGGGTCCATCAGCTCCAGTACAACAGCAACAGGGTTTTTTGTTGTATCAAATGATGCCGGGCGTCATAAAATGGTGATTTTTAGAAAAGTTTGTGTTGTAGCTTGTTTGCTGCAGGGAATTATACCTCATAATCAGGGCCTCCATCAGGAAATCCATCTCGTCCTGCTCAGAGCAGATTTCTGGGAGAGTCTGCCAAACAGAAACAGTTGAAAATCAAGAGCACCTCCGGAAAAGAAACAAAAAAATCACGTCAAAACATCTGTGTTGGACAGATTAACCAAAAAACATCCAGGGACGCTTATGAAAATATCCTACAGTTATTTCTTAGTAATACTATAGAATTAATGGCATAAATATAGCATTACTATATTTTGCATAGTATAACTAGAGTAGTACTGTAGCCATCACATAATAGTATTACCACATTCAACAGTACCATTACTATAGTCCACACTTAATGTATTGGTGTAGGTTGAATAATTATTGTATCACTATGGTGGCAAAAATACCATCAATTTGTACTATAGGATAACTATAGCTTGGAACTACAGTAATTTTTCATAAGGGGAAAAACAGTGATGGATTAAAATGAAGGAAGACATACTATTTCAGCTATTTTGACAATCTGGATCTGCGGTGCCCAATGACGTGTTATGGAGGGTCAAGAGTCCACAGGTTTTCACTCCAACCAATCATTTCACCTGCTGATTACACCAATCATCTCCCTCCCCTCTGCTTGACGGTGTGCTTATAAGTGAAATCAGCAAGTGTTATGATTGGCTGGAATGAAAACTTGCAATCTATTGGCCCTCCATGGCATGAGATTAGAAACCAATAGTCTGGACAGTTTGGGGTAGATTTAAAGTGGACATTCTGCTCTACTCTCACGCTGGTCAAAAGCAGGGGGTCAATTTCTGCGGCACTGAAGAAATCAGAGAGGGACATATGCAAACCAAAAGGTGATCTCATTCCACCGCGTGCCGCGTACGAACAGACTGCTTGAATGGCCTGAATTTTACAGCTGCTTTACCATCCAGGTTTAATAGGATGAATATAGTTGTGTTTTGACCCTTTCTCTAGTTGATTTAAGAGTGTTGAACTCAGCTATTATGATGTGAATTGATTCACCTTGATGGCGACCTGCAGAGCAGTATTGTCTCCCGCAATGCCCAGGACTTGGCCTTCATACACCTCACCAAACGCCCCATGACCAAGGGCTCTGAAAACATAGGGAAAGAAACACTCTGAAAATGCAATTTGTCTCAAAACCTCTTTCCATTAAAGCTTTCAAATACAACTTGTAGCAGATGCAGAGTCTGACCTGACTGTTCAGCCAATTACAAAATCATCACTGGCTCCATTTTGACTTCAGTGTACCTATTAATGAAGCAACCAATAAAACGACATTGCCATACTTTTCCCTTCATGTCCCACCAGATATTCCCAGTTGGAGGCTGATCAGAACTGCAGTCAGGCCACTCTAGCATCTGCAAACTGCATCCACTATTTCTCGGATCCACTGCACTATTGTCCATATCAGAGGACACCAAGCCCAGCAAAGTCGGTGGCAATTCGGACAATGTAGATGTATGGCTGAGGTTTTATACCAAAATCCTTTGACCTGCTCCTCTGCATGTGGCAGCAAGTGGTTTTAACAGACAATGGCTTTCCAAAGCATTTCAAAGCCCATGCTGTGCCGTCCACTACAGTTGCCCGACAGATCTAAAGACATGTCAGGGATCTGAGATCACGCGCATTCATGGCCTTGTCAATTTAAAAGAGATTTAACCAGATTCCTTCTATCTTAGAATCAAAATATGAACATTAGTGAGTCAAATGTCCAAAATCCTATCGATATGTCTTTGAACAATGTTTTTAAAGTGATGGACAATAAGCTTACACATCAGCTGGCGAATTGGTAAGCCTTGAGTCATTGTTGCTATTGAGGGACAAGGCCATTTAACATGAACTGTTTCACATTACCTTATTCTTGCAACTAGTCACATCTTAATTAGTCGTAAAACTGCCCCGTGCCAACTTTCTGGAGTCTGTAGCAGTCAACAGTTTTGAAAGAAGCTTATAATATAGTCAATGAACAGCTGATTCACAAGTTATATTCTTTCCTTAATATTGAAGGTATAGTAAGGAAGGTCCTGATAGCCAAGGACTCCATAAGGAACTATTCGCAGAATTCTGATCATATTCCATGAGTTGCGACAATAAAGTATTGTTTGTGACCTGTAGCACTCAGTCTTTGAGGTGATATTCCATTGGGGAACAATCCGAAGTGGGTTAGGGGGTGTTGGCATCGTACAGACCATGACAAACTCATGCTTGTTTTATAGATAAATCATAGAAATGACTCAAGTCACATTTCTTAGTGCAAGTTCTTACCATGACAACATGCCTTATCTGAAATAAACATTTCTTGGAGACTTATTTGTGTTTCACAATTGTATGTCCTGTACATAGTGGGTTTTTGTTGTTTGGATCGTGAAGAGCATTCTGCAGTTACAGAAGGACGCCTACATTTTGTGAAATTGCCATCATTTACACTTAGATCACAGTCATTTAGCTGAGAGATACCTGAGTAACGTGATGTTCTTGCGGGGAACCTCCTTGAGTTCACTCAGTGAGGCCACCTTGCCAGCGAAGCAGTAGTTTGGGTTGTAATCAGTCATTATGATGGAGCTCCGAATTTTTCTCAGCTTGTGCTCTGGACTCTGCAGACGAGCACCAGCAGTTTTAAGATGGTTCTTCCTTCGGCAGTACACTATAGGGAGACATACGACCATGGAGAAGGCAAAGAATGACCTGTTAGGACACTGATAATCTGAACTTTAGTGACAAAATTGAGAATAAAATTAGCTTGTCTATTAAAAAAAAGTTCCGCAAAAAGTTCTAAGATCTATGATCATTCACTGTTCCTGCTATGCGGATACAATAAAAAGGGAAGTTCTTAGAACTATAAAAAGTACAAAAACACAGACAGTTGGTGACAGTTAATGGAACATCATTCTAGAAAAAAAGTGAAGGACTCTCTTACTAAGCATGATGCCCGCACAGGTCAGGATGATGCCCGTCACCAATGTTGTTGCCATCACAGCCAAGATGAGTGGCAGGGGGAGCTGACCATCAAGGATGGAGTCTTTGGGATCTAAAGGTGGAGGTGGGGGGGTGGGGGGTGGAGGGTGGTTTAGGTCACTGTGTGGGCTTGACTTAAACACAAAGAATTGCACATCATGGTTTTCTAAAACCACATTGTAACATGTCAAAGCAAAATAAATCTAAATTCTGAGACAATTTCAATTCACCAAGAAAAAACAAATTATACTAAATTTTCTGCCTGTGTTTTAGGGCTTCACTACAGTTCATTTTTTAATTATGGTCATAAAGACACATTTTTCATTCTAAAGGGTTATGCGGCATTATATTTGCCCATTACAATGAACCCATGCAAGCACACATACATTCACTAGGTACCAAAGTCTATTGTGTAGCATTATATATACATTAAAAGCTCAGAATCAAAATCACAATAAGGTGGACATCAAAACATAGCCTTGAGCTACGATATAAATCATATCCTGTTTTTTTTTTTTTCATTTTCGAAAAAAACCATATGAACATGAATTATTGCTTTTTGCAGGAATGTGCTCATGTGGCCAGTTTTCTAGTTGTGTTGAAGGACAGGCGTCTGACACAGTGGACTCACCTGTGCAGGTAACATTATCTCCTGCCAGTGCACCTCCATCATGGCAGATGCAGAGAACAAGCTTTGTGTCCTCATCCAGGGTGCAGCTTTGAGACTGACAGTGAGTGCAGTTCAGCTGGACCTTGATCTCTACCTCCCCATGACTCTCCATGGCTGCAACAATTTGGGAGAGAGTTTGAGTGTGTGTTTGTGTGTGTGTGTGTGTGTGTGTGTGCGCGCGTGTGTGTTTGTGTGCGTGTGTGTGTGCGCGCGTGTGCGTGTGTGTGTCTGTGTGTGTGTTTGCAGCCCCAGTCCCTTTTTCTTTGCAATGAGTTGGAGGCAATAAATTCATAACGACTTTATTGCCAACAAAATAGCGATAAGGTTGGAGGAAGTTGATAAGATTAAACATTACATAGAAAATATTTTGTTTTCGACTTATCAATTTATACAGATCAAAGATGATCAACAAATAACAACTTTCTTTTTTACTTGCAATCTATACATTGCACTGCAAAAAATGATAAGATAAAAACACTAGGTAAGATTAATTTACTTATTTTAAGACTTAAAACACTTATTTCCGTCAAGTTAAATAGTAACTTGTTTAAGTTTTTTGTTTTTTTTTTCTTTATACAAGTTACTATTTGACTTGACAAGTTACATTTACTTACCCCACTGGCAAGCTAGTAAAAATTACCTCAAAACAAGAAATTTTTTTTTGTCTTACTAAGAAAAATGGTGATGGAAATAAGTGTTTTAAGTCTTAAAATAAGTAAATTCATCTTACCTAGTATTTTTATCATACCATTTTTTGCAGTGTCCCAACCTTTTGAGAAATGGTGTTGTACGTATTCAACAAAATTTGCGGGAAACGTGCACATGGCCCTTAAGGTGTCTGAATTTAAGGAGCAAAATGTCACATTTTGCATGCACCTCGTCACTCAGTGCTAAGTAAAAACTCTCTCGTTTTGGTTTTAGTACTGTGCCATTTTTTTCTACCAAATGTGCACAGAACCAATTCCACAAAATATTCATAGATTCCCAATATTGCAAAATATCTGTCTCAATGTGAGAGAGCGTGAATGTTTCTATTCCTCTCTCCTCTCTTCCTTTCTATTCTAAAAATGTTACATGCTCTGATGTTGGCCGGGCAGTGAACTGTGCTTTTTCCTTTAAGTTTAACCGTAACTGACAACTACCTGGCAATCAACTGAATCTTACATAAGAGAGATGAGTGTAGCATTAATTCTACTGGTTCATAGCTTGGTTGTTTGGAACCCAAACAAAGGAAGAAAAACACCTAAATCGATTCCAGTCCTGACAAATATTTCTTTAATGATGATAAATTTATGCTGTTTATACTATTTTCTTCTGGAAAAGCTATTCTTTCAATGTGCACCTGGATGGAATGAGGCAGTAAGGGAGTGAAGTGTTTCAATAACACAAGAACACACCGCATAGGCCGTGGCAAGGACTTGAACTCAGGACCTCTTGATCAAAGTTAAGCGCTACCACTTCTCTGCAAACCTCAAAGGATGGCATATTTTGAAAAAAACTATTTTAAAATAGAAATATGGTACATCTGACCTTTAAAATCTCAGTCTTCGCAGGCTTGATGACTCACCTGCCAGTGGTTGGAGGAATAGCTCTCCCATGGGGTGCATGAAGGAAATCCCAGCCTGCCCGTCAGCTGTGATGTCATCAACATCTGCAGCATCACCCCCTGCAGTTAACCAATAAGAAGGCGAGGAAAAAATATTGATCATAAGTCTAATAATAATAATGACCTTGAATCCTACAAATTTTAATATTCAGGGAGGTTTTCTTTAAACATTTTCAATTAAAAAAGAGTTTGAGGTCCAAACAGCTTGATAAATCCAAATCACCATGTCCTTAAAAAGAATCACATCCATCTAATCCTCAAGTGGCGTAGGGATTGAAAGGTCAGTTGATTAGGCTGCCGGATTAGCTCACTCGGTTAAGGCGCCACATTTGCGGAGCAGTAGTGACCGCTATGCCGCGGGTTCGATGCCCGGTCGTATCAACTAGCAGTGGTCGGCAGCTTTTTCAGAACAGCACGCGATTGGCTGAAGCGCTGTAGGGATGTAAATTAGGAAGGGACTGCTGGGAAGGGATACTGAAAATGATTGTCTTGTTCGTTGCACAAGCGCCTCCTGTTGGCCAGCGTGGCGCTCATCAGTGAGATTCTAAGCTTGCTCATGTTCAGGTATCCTCCGTCCTCATTCTGAACTTGCGATAGTTTCAACCAATGAGTGTAAAGATGCAGGGGCTGACAGGTGTGTACTTCGGAGGGGAGCCGCGAACTGTCTCTCTCTGCTGAGCTGGGAATAGGGGGTTACATACAAGCAACTTGTACATAGTTCTTGAATTGGACATTCCAGATTCAGGTGGGATTGGAGAAGCCAAATTTATTCAAAAAAAAAAAAAAAAAAAATGTGAACTGATTGTCTGCTGCATGGACAGGAATGATTCTTGGCATTTTTCTCACTTTCTTTTTGAGTGATTAGAACAGATTTTTCAAAAAAAGAGGAAAAAAAGGTAGATGGAGGGTTTCTCTCGTGTGGATAATGATGGTTTAATGATGGTAACCAACAAATTATTTTTTTGTACGGCAATATCATTATGAACAAGAATTATCAGCCAGGTAGCCTGTCCCTGCATACAAAATAGATTGTGTAACTTTTCGTTGATATCACTCTATGCTGGCTTCAAGTTTATCAGAACTATCTCTTCATAACATATTTATTGCAGAAACAGAAAGCCTTCACTGGAGAGCACTGCCTGAATATTTTTGAGGCCAAATGAATATTATATTGCAACCCCATGTCCAAAATACAGGGGACACTCCGTAAAATGTGAATAGAAACAGAATGCAACAATTTGAGAATCATTTAAACCTTATATTTAATTGAAAATAGTACAAAGGCAACATATCAAATATTGAAACAAATTTTTTGTTTTTCTTTCCTCTTTCTAAATTTTTTTATTCTTTCCTCTTTCTAAATTTGATGCCAGCAACATGTTTCAAAAAGTTTGGGACATGAGCCAGGGGAACAACAGACTCGAAAAGTTGTAGGCCTATAATGCAAAAAATAAACACGGATCCGAAACATAACTGGGTATAAAATTCTTTCAGAAGAAGCAATGGCCTTGGTCTCACCGCTCGGTGAAAGATTATATAACAATTTAAAAATAATGTTTATCACTGTAAAATTGCAAAGATTTTTGGAATTTATCCTCTATGGTACATAATACATTTAAAAGATTCAGATAATCCAGAGAAATCTTTGTATGCAAGGGTAAAGGCCAAAAACCAAGACTGAATGGCTGTGATCTTCAGACCCTCAGGTGACGCTGCATTATAAAGAGACAGGATTCTGTAGTGCAAATCACTGCATGGGCTCAGGAGCACTAATTTAAACCAACACAGTTTGTCACTGCATCCAAAAACGCACTCTGCCATGTAAAGATTAAAACGGATATAAACAAGATTCCAAAACGCAGCCACCCTCTCTGGGCACAAGCGCATTTAAGATGGACTGAGGCAAAGTGCAGAACTGTCCAATGGACTAACCAATCAAAATCTGAAATTCATTTTGGAAATCATGGATGAGATTGTGGTACATCCTACGGCCAAAGAGCAGAGGGACAATTCGGCTAGTTATCAGCACACAGTTCAAAAGTCAGAATCCATGATAGTATGGGGATGCACTGGTGCACAGGGCGTGGGTAACTTGCACATCAGTGTAGACACCATTAATGGTGAAGAATATAGGGATCGGTGCGACACATGCTGTCATCCAGGCATATATTTTTCAGGGAAGCCCTTGCTTATTCAGCTAGAAATTGCCAAACGCCACATTCTGCATGTATTACATCAAAATGGCTCCCAAGTTATAGACTCTGGGTGGTGCACTGGCCAGACTGCAGTCCAGACCTGTCAACCATTATAGAAATGGAAATATTTGGCAGATTATGAGACAAAAAAATGACAACCACAAAGTGTTGGAGCTGCTGAAATCCAACATCATGCAAGAATGGGAAAACAGTTTGCTTTGACAGCAGTTGGTCTCCTCAGTTTCCAAACACTTACAGAGTATTGTTAGCAGAAAAAGTCATGGAATGCGGAGGTAAACATAACCCTGTTCAAGCTTTGTTAAAACATGTTACTGGCATCAAATTCAAAATGAGCACATTTTTAAAAAATTAAAAAAAAACAACAGTTTTTGAGTTTCAGCATCTGACATGCTCTCCTTGCACTATTTTCAATTAAATATACAGTGTCAATGATCTGTAAATTATTGCATTCCGTTTTTATTTACTTTTTTCACTGCATCCCAACTTTTATGGAGACAGGGTTGTGAACAAAGTTCAGACAGATGATGCACTGTGTGTGGGTATGTGTGTCAGTATATGTCCAAGCATGTGATCTGTGTGATATTGAGCCTGTTTGTACCTCTGTACCCACCACCCCCGCCTCCAGCAGTACAGGCTCCTCCGCCCCCTCCGAACCCCCCGGAGGAGGACCAGCCCAGACGGGACAGAGCCTGGGGACAGGAGGCCCCGCCCTCGGCCCCCTCCAGAAGAGACTTCCCAGCCCACGGGACGGTAGATTGGTCACTCCACCCTCCACCCCCGCCTGGAAGAAAGGCGCATTCTCCGTTTGAGACAGATAAATCTCAACATTAGGCAAATCTAAAATACGATGATGGCGTTCTCGGATCCCATGACACCAACATCAGCATTACGGCGCCTGTCCTGATATTTCACGTCTTTGCCAGGCTCATCTGTGTAGCTTTCTGCTATTTATTGTTATATTTTTGCCATTTTAAACAGAACTGCCAGACTCAGCTATGAAGATCCTGTGACATTTTTTCAAGAATCCGGTCACTGTCCATTGAATTGTGGCGCGTACTGCATGTGCACTGACTGACTTCAATACAAGTCAAATAAATGATGTGAGAATTAAGTTCTAATCAGTTCCTACAGTATTCAACTCACTAATACATTACAATAATTGAAGCACCTATTACTAAAACCCCATAAGTCACACTTGACTTGACTTGTGGGGTTTTAGTAATCAGTGCTTCAATTTTACAGACAAAATCCCACCTACGACAAAGCGGCTCAGTTCAACTGGCCCATGAATACAACTGCATCTAGCTAATCACACCCCACTGTTTTTGCTCACGTAATGTGCTCACATGAGCCATTTCTGTTGGGAAGTTTATCTGTGAGAATGTTGGGCAGGTGGAAGCATTTGGACCGAAACCAAGCCAAACCTGCACTGGCGGTCTTGCCGTTAGTGCCGGCTGCATCTGTGTCATTTTCATACATCTCCAGAATAAGGTGGTCCAGGCTCCCCCCTGGGTCTTCTAAATACGCCTTCCCACCCCCACCTGCAGCGATCAGCAGGGGCACCATGAGCCCATCCTCCACCTGCGGAAGGCCGACAGTCATGACCACCGCATGGGCGTCATTAGCAGCAATGGTTAAATGTAGTTGCAGAATTAAAAAAGGATTGTCAAAAATTATTTAGGATGGGGGTAAGCAACTCTGCTCATTGGAGACATTATTTGTCATGTTTCCTGTACGTTCTTGCAGTGCTCCATCATAGAAAAGTATTTTCACGGCAACAATTCACGCAACTCAGGTTGAAAATAAATATTGCAACACAGCATAAGATTCTCAAAATAATGCCACAAAGATTGCTTGTTGCGATCAAAGCAAAAGGCTGTCCGACAAAATATTAGAAATAACGACATTTTCTTTCTTTCTTTTTTTTGCCAGGCAGCTTATATATAAATATTATTCTGTGTATTATTTTTGACCATTTCAAGGCGGTAGGAGACTCTCGTACCCGGAAGATGTAGGTGGCTCCACCCCCACCCCCTCCTCCCCCGGCCCATTCGGAGGTCTCGAGTCTGTCCTCGATCACGGACGACTCGCCCAGGCAAATCTGCTGTGTCACAGCATTCCTCTGAGGACAAGGTGAGGAGAGGTTGGGGATTAAAAAAAAGATTACTGCAGTACATTTTGATAATTATTAATTTCCCAAGAATTCTATCAGAACTTCAGGGGGTTATAAATGAATGAGAACAGGATTGCACAAGCTGCCATTCCAGGAGGGATGTTCAGGAGTTCTCTCAGCTAAAGACCAACAAATAGCGTATGAAAATTTCCAGCCCCCTGAGAATGCGATAAAAGAAGTAAAAGCTTAAAATGAATCATTCCCTCAACTATGTCTCTGACATTTCACATTCTCAAGATAAAGGGATGTTTACTCCCAGCAAATCTGAGAAATAGTGAAAAACCGAGCTGAAACGGATTTGACTGAGGGGTATGCGAACTTCCTACTTCAACAGTTTGAATAAAAATAGTTACAATTCTGAGACAGTTCATGCAATATTTTTGACAAAATCTGAAGTCTTCAATTCATGGACCTTCTGTTTGTTTCATGTCAAGTCCACAGTAATGGCTTACAGAGCCAAAATTATGAAAAATTGTATCACTATCCAAATACTTGTGGACCTGAACGTATACCTGCACAAAAAAAGCCACAACATTAATGAATTACACAGACATGTTTTCAGAAAACCCCTTTTCATACACCTGTTACAATTACTTATTGTCCACTTGCAAGCTACATGTTTACTGGTGCTCTAAAACTGTTTCCAATGCAGCATTCGCAATTATCGATGTCGACACTTGTTGCGCCATAGTTGCGTGAGCAAGAGTAGCTACTATCATCGGTGGGTAAAATTAATACTGCATCTTTACAAGCTCAAGGTGTAGAAGCACCTCCTTGATAGGATAGATGTTTCTTTTTAAAAAAAAAAAAAAATGATTGACTGAAAGCTAGCTCTAACAGGTCTACCAACGCTCACCCCAGGACAGGCCTCCTCGCCCTGGTGTCCAATCAGAATGCAGAGGACATCACCCTTCTCCAGGGGAAAGATGGCAGAGATGAAGACCCCGTGGGCTCGCTGGTTGTGGTTCTTCGCTCCCTTTCCCCCAGCAGCCCCGTAGGCCGAGATCCTAAAATGGAGCGTGGAAGTGAAAGGCTAAAGGTGGGCAAAATCAAGTATATACTGCAAAATAAGTACACTCGGGCGCAGGGACCTCCACTTTTGATCGAAGATTATGCAGCCACATACCGGGAACTTGGGGGGGGGGGCCAATACCCAAATAACATCTGTACATGCTAAAATGAGCTTGATACTTAATATAACCCGTCGCTGTAGGTACGATGCGCAGACTGTACACTGGCACTGTATTCATAAAATCGGCCATACTGCATGACTGTCATTTCACCCATTTACCGACCTGATTATTGTCTCCTGATGCAGCATAGCCTTCCTCCCGCAAAAATTCAAAGGCACAACTTCACCTCAGAATTGGTAGTATTACGTATAAGTTTTGATAATGCAGGATACCGTAGCATTGCTGTTAATTTGGTATATAGTTGATTTTGTGTATTGTTTCCTGCCAATTGGAGTAAGTCATCCAAGTATTGTTCACCTACAGTTCGATCCTGACAGAGAATTCAGACCTAATTAACCAGTTACTTCTGGAGACACAGGAAGTTTAAATTCCCAATATTGAAAGTGAAATTTCAGGTTAGAAAACGCAATGCAAAGAGTGAGGGTATGGGATTATATTGGAGGTAGTCTATGATAGCTACATCCTGCCTGACAGAAAGAGCTCCTGTGCTGTTACTCACATTAATATTGGAGGGAGTTTTTTCTGATTGCAAAACATGAATAAAAAAGGCAGTCTATTTTGATAGCTACATCCTGCAGAACAGAGTAAGCTACCTCACTGTAAAACGTGATAATACAGGTAGTATTTGGCCTATTTTGAAAGCTGTATCCTGCCGAGCAGAATGAGCCACTGTACTCTTATTTACAATCATAACGGAATTAATCTATATTGAAGCCGAAATGACTATCATTTCGCGGGTTCGAGCCCGGTCGTACCAACCGGCAGAGGTCGGCAGCTTCTTCAGAGTAGCGCACAATTGGCTATAGCGCTACAGGGTTGCAAAATGGGAAGGGACTGTCAGGGAGGGAATATAATAGTTCCCTTGTTTGTTACTCAAGCGCCTCCTGTAGGCCGGACAGGCGCTCATCAGGAAGATTCTAAGCCTGGTCATGTCCGGGAATCCTCCACCCTCGTTCTGAACTTGCAAGGTTTCAACAAATGACTGTAAAAGAAGCGGTGGCTGACGGGTGCATGCTTCAAAGGAGAGCCGCGAAATGTCTTCACTCTCCTGAATTGGCAGCAAGGGGTTGCATATGAGCAAGCCTTGTACATAGTTCACCAATTGGGCATTCCAGATTCAGGTGGGATTGGAGATACCAAATTTAAAAAAAAAAAAATTTATTAGAAAAAAAGGAAAAAGAATGAATCTATATTGATGGATGCTGCCCTACCACGCCTTGGATTTCAATAGGGTAGCTTATTTGGTGTGAGAAGCTCAGATCATCAGGCTAGTCTGATAGGAAGATAGCTACTGGCGGGAAATCCTGAGCTGGCAGCACAAACTATCAGGACACCTGGAGGCACGCGAAATGGTTGGCGCTCAGGGGCTCAGTAACTCACATGTAATGGTTGGTAGCGGGCACCCTCCACATCTGGACTCCCTTTAAGGGCCCGTCTTTGCCCACAGTGACGTTGACGTTGCTGTTCCTGTAGGCGCTGTCGCACTGGGCCTGTGTGGGGCCCCTGGGGCCACTGGCTCCACAGGAGGTGAACCACCAGCTCATGAGGGACACGTCTGTGGGAGGAGATGAGAGGACGGATTACAGCACATAGCATCTGTGTGACTGACATGGTCACGGTTTGGGCAAAAAAAATAATGTGAGTTGAACTCACGTTCAATTTCTGACGTAAATCAAATATTTTCCGTGAGTGTGAAAATATTTTCACTGGTTACATCCACAGCCACACTCTTAATCAGTGGACTGATACCTGATGCAGAGGGTTCTGGGAGAGGATCGAAGGCATCAATGTCATCAGTGTCATCGCTATCGTAGAAAAATCTGTGTCTCAGGACCACTGGGTCTAGGGCTTGAATTGGGAAGATGGCGACCAAGCGGAGGAAATAAGGCATAAAGAAAACAACAAAAAAAAATGACAAATTGACAAATTACAAGAACTTCAAGAGCATCTCTCAAACATACAGTAAAACTTATTCGGTGAAACATCAAATATTGTACTGTTGTATTGTCTTCAGGACAAGTATAATTTTAAAACAACTGCTTTCACTTTTAATTTTAATGTAACATAAGAGCTCTGTTATCTGATTTGGGGAATTAATACAAGTCTTAGATGATTTACAAATCTTCGCTCACCCATCTCACAGCTCTTCAGTTCGAGAGAATCGATGGCCAGGCTGACCCTGCCCTCCTCTCCACAGGAGGAGTAGAGCAACCTCACCTGAAAGGGCTCCTCAATCAGGCCAATCTGGGCTTCCAGAACCTCCCACGGTTTGCTGCAGCCCGTCAGAGAGAATCACGGTCAAGGTGACACTTCAAAACTAAACACACGATGGCCCATAGAGAGCGGACACGCTAAGTGTCAGATTTTCTCAGTTCGTTTACAGTAATCTTAGCCATTGTCTTCAGAAACATGGAATTTAGTCTTGAACTATGGATCGCGCATGTCCCGAAGAATAACTCTTATAAGAATAAGAATATCCAAATATCTAAAATAGTATTAACCAATAAAGACATAATACAAGACATTATCAGTAAATGCATTATACAACATGTAGCATGTTATTTGAAAAAATACTAAATTACATTAGGTTCAAAAGTGTCCAAGATTTCCGTAAAGCTTTGCACATGAATTCACTGAGGCCTTCGAAATACTAAAGTAAAAATCTTTTAATATGTAACAAGACGCCTAATTTGTTGTGAAACGTAGTGATTGCAGAATGACTGATAAGAGCAAGCTAACCTAGACCCATCCTGTTCCAGGTGGCTGAGCCTTGGAGATCTGGAGACGGAGTTGGAATCCACAAACTTGATGGAGACAGACAGATTTCCACGGCCGTACTCGGGCTGAAACCGTGCCAGCTGCAGGCGGCAGTGAGGCCCGCTGTGGGACAGCACTGGGCTGGAGAGCAGGGGGTCACAGTGCCCCTCTGCTTGGGGCTTTAAGAGTAAGAAGTGCCCTGATGTGGAGGATTCGGGGAAAAACACACAGAGCTGATGAATAAATGAGCAACAATAGGCTTTCTTAGTAAAAGAAATGCATCTTATCTAAAAATTCCTGACCCCTTTTCCTTGACCTCGATGGAAAAGATGAAAAGAATTCTGAAAGAATAAGAAAACCTCTGGTGAACTTGCAATGTCAAATAAAGTACAACATGTCTGCTGTCCAAAATGATAAGCCATTATTTTATTTACATTTTTTACACCGTGTTATCCGCGTTCAAACATCGCATAATCCTGCAAACTTCATAATCTGCTATCGCCGCCATAAAAGTTAATCAACCAATCAAACCTTCTGCTCAGACCGGCGCGTGACATCCTTAACAATGCCGCAGTGCGCGGTTGGCGGGTATTCTAACGGAACGGGCGATCCGAACCTGACTGCTGTGACCTTTCTCCATTTTACCTTTAAAACAAAAGAGCTACCCGCCCGTGTGATGTGGGCATCTTCTTCCAGCCAAAGTAACATGGCAGCCTTTTTTATGCCGTCTTATACCCAACATTAACACGCAATTTGCACAGTAAAAAAAATTTTTTTAACCCTTTGAGCGCTGAATACATTTTCAAGGATTTAAAAATGTAGTTATCCTGAGCTGTTGAAAACCTATCATGTGGCAACTAGTTTAAAAGTGCTCCCCTGCGGGAGCTCTTTTAAACAAGTTGCCACATGATAGGTTTTAAACAGCATCTGATTTTGCTATCAAACACCACTGGCCAACTATAGTTGCCCACGGCGCTGAAAGGGTTAAAATTTGCTTATTGCTTTGGATTGCTGATATTCTGTACTTTATTTGGCAATGTAACTTGACTATGGTTTTTTTTATCCTTAAAGGATATAATATAAAGCTTTGCAGGTCATGTACAGGTATTTTAATTTTAGTACTTAAAAGTACTTTCCTGTTATTTATTATTACACAATTTTGTATTTAGTTAAGCAGTGACTGTTGATGTGTAGCGCTGACTGCATAGAAATGAATTGTGTTAGTTAGTTTGATTTCTTTGGGTTTGGCTGGATGAGGAATCCATGAAGACAGTGCTGTAACTGCAGTGCAGTATAGCGGCTCATGTCTTGCTGCAACTCTATTTTGCAGTAATGGAGCGCAGATCCAGTCCTGATGATACTAAGTCCATATTAACCTGCTGATCATGTCATGTCCTCAGTTTATAAATCCCGTCTGCTGATCAAGAATTTTTGGTTGCATTGCCTTGCATCATTCTAGCTTTTTGTTTGATCAAAAGAGATGACATTCAAAGACAGAAAAAGATGAAACACAAATTGACACTGTGGGTGTTGTGTAGGTATGACATACAGCCTGCAGTCGCAGATAGTTTTCCTCACCATCATTATCCCCAACAGAGTGATCAGTCGATGGCCACTCAGTCCTCCAGCTCGCCCTCTGTTGCTCTGGTGATGTGACAAGCCAATCCCCTCCAGCACTGTGATTGGACAAGATCCAGGAACAAGGAGATTCAAAATCACAGGAAGAAACTGCGGGAAAATGAACCAGGGAAAGTAATCAGAGCTGGAGAATGCAAGGCTTAGATAGCATGATAAATACTGTACTTCATTAATCCCCATGGGGACAAAATTTGATTGACACCCTGCAACATTACATGCAACAGAAAAGACAAGGCAATGTGTACAAGTACTACGACTTGAGAGAGAATTAGGATAATAGATATTCAAAAATTTTCAAAACATCATCTATTTGATTGAAGCAGGTAAACTGGCAACCTATAAATATGTTGGATTATATCCTCTGGATACTGATGCGCCACTACAAAGTTAGTACTGTAGTCTATGGGCCCAAACTGAAGAATTCATTAAAACACTAAATTACTCGGTCTGCACGCTCATTTATATCAGTAATTTAGTATTATAAGCATAGCCAATACTTTGCGTCATGGTATAATTCTTGAGGTTATACAGAAGAATGATAAAGATTGTGTAGTGCTGCAGTACAGGCAAGATTAAAAGAGAATTGCATGGCTAAGGTGATTACGGTTTTTATCACAATCATAATCGCAAAGCTGACAGTGGCTATGTGTAAACGTTACAGAGTAAGTTTCTATTTTTCTTATCTGTTGTCCAAGCCTTTGTCTTGTTGATGCACAACATTCCTACGACAACTATGACGACTACTACAACTAACTGGCCCGTTACGGTGGTGGCTGGTGTACCGCGAATGGAAAAGTATGAGAGCACGCCTTTAAACGTCAATCATTTAAGTTTTTATTAAGTGAACGCAGAAGAGACTCAGTATGAGCTGTTTCTCAAAGCGTTCGCTGCATTTCTTGGCTGCTACGTCATCACAGGCTGTTCCATTGTGAAGGAGCCATTGAACACAACTGAGAAATGCAGCCTCCATCTTGCCAGATATCAGACGGAACTGTCAACAGGGAAACGGTGTGTAACGAGAATGGATTACACTGCTGCTGAGTATTCGCAGGTCTTACTTTTGTGCAGGTCTTCCCACTTCCAAAAAGGGGGTGAAAATTGCTCTGGAAAGTTCTCTTCCAGCGGTCTGTCCAACAAGGCATAACAGGGACTTTTCACTGCGAAGATGATGGAAACAAGAAGAGAAGATTGAATTACGGGAAGACTGGAGTGAAAAGTTCACAACAAGTCATTTTGCCACTGTAGGATACATAATAAAATCATATAAATAATGATCACAATAGTATAAGACGTTGAAAACAGGTCATTAAGCCCATTGAGATGCAAAGCTGTGAAAGCCAATAGCACCACAGGATTTTTCTTCACCATACTTCCATTAAATGCTAACTGTAAGCAGCTAACCAGAGGTTTTGTACCTGAGGCCAGTTTCATTGCACTTCCTCATTTTAAATTCAAGGATATCTCCACTGAACTGGATGTAGCGCCTTCACTGCATAATTCCGCTTCCGGTGAAATTTCGTTACAAATCGCAACTTAAATGTTGAAACTATGTTATAATGTCGTGGTATGTTTTCAAAGATGACCTGAACCTTAAAATAAAAGTGGTAAGCTACATGAGCAATTTTCAGTTTTCAACAGTTTAGTCAGCACAGACCAGCTCATAGTAACATTATATTCATTTTCCCAAATTGATGCACCAGGGAACCTTAATACATGATGAAAATTCCATGAGAGCTATGAATAGATGTGGATCCACGTCCGCTAGTGTCCCACATTTATTATTGCATAATCTGTTAGGATGGCGTTAAATGAGGTTCATTGCCAATACATTTTCAATTCCAAAACAACAGCTTTTCTCTTCCAGCACATCCAGTCTAGAAAAACGCTGTAAGTAAACACCTCCGTCAAGGGTCTCTGGCCCTGGAGCCACAGAGCTAAGCTCACCAACATCACAGACACCCCCTGCTCTTCTTCCGAGTATTACTGAAGAATCAGGGTTATGCCATTGCCATAGAATTAAGCTGAATAATTAAATTTTGAATTTAATGGGTAGCAGATGGTTTTGCATTAGAGAGGTAAGCGAAGCGGCCGCTCAGCCTGGGCTTTAATCTCTCTTTACTGTACTTCCCATCTCCCGATCCCCTACAGATATGGGAGGGTACGAGGAATGCACTGCTTGTTCAACTTATTTCTATATTATTAAGGCTTTGATGGGATTCAGTCCATGAGATTGCAGTGCTCATCGCTCAAGTCGGCCAGGCCTGGCCCCCTGAGATTTACCCTCATTGCAAAACAACTACGTGATTTTATGTCCTTTTTTCCCCTGCAGTTCTGCACATCAGCAGCCTGAGGCTGTGGTGTAAAGAGGCTGCAGGCTGAAATACAGGCGGGCAGCGAGCGGCGTGCATTCAGGTCCGTAAATACATTTAATTGAGATCACCATCTTGGGTATAAATGAATTTTAACAAGAGAACTTTTTTCAAAGATCAGTCTCATGAAGAAGCGATATGGAATATCTGACTACTTGTGTAACTATTAATGACGAATGAGCAATCGTCCTGAACTTGCATTGTTTCAATAAATGGACAGCACAGATAGCCAAGATAAAAGACAGATTTTGACTTTGAACTAAACTCAGTTAGTCTGGAAGAGAACCAGGGCCGGTATATGTAGGTTAATTTATCTAAGTGATTTGGGAACAGACTGCAATAAAAAATAGAAAGCTAAAAATGGCAATTACAAATCAAAATAAATGTATATAAATAGATGTCTACATATCAAGCACTCTGTTTTATGCTTAACTCAGACATTTTGCAATGGTTCACATTTCATGATGGATGTCAGTGTCTGGAGTCATTGTGTTGCCTTTGAATAAATTATTTGATTAAATTTTAGAATTTAGTAGCCTACAATATGTTGGTGTTTAATTTACTTAATTCAACACTGTAAAAAAAAAAGTAGTTGACTAAACTTCAAAAGTGAGGTATCCAGCTACAAAGCATTTTTGAGTTAGTTCAACTTCAGGTCACGTCTCAGTGGTTGCAGAAACTCATCTTCATAGAACTCAGAACTTGACGTTAAGCCAACACAAAATGCAATGTTGCCAGCAGTCGTACTCAATTGTGTCAAATTTTTAGGTTTTATTGCGAATGTAGTAGGCTAGGCCTAAACGCGAGGAACTGTGGAGCCAAGAATAGGTGGATAAATTTGTATTAATCGACGGGATAACGTCTATCATGTTTGAACGAGGTGCATGCAAAGTTATTTCGCTGGATTGGCTTGTGTAATTTAATTCAACCATGAATCTGGCTCGGCACAAGCAAAGCTTTCTACTCCAATGTGCAAACGTTTGTTATTTCCATGGGAATAGGGGATCGGACTACCTAGAATACACATTGAAATTGCACTGAAAGTAACAGTAAATGACAACTAGACACATTACTTTTATATCTACATAATGCTCAATGCTTACCACGTCTTCTGATAAGTATAATTGGGAGGTACTTAATGACATGCTTGATGAGACGCAGGGGCCATTTTGTGACCCGTAGAAATGTAACAAAGTAAGTCAATTTTGCTCAGTTGGAAAGATTTGTCTAAATTTCTGGTTGCAGTGGGAGTGCTATTTAAATGATTATCGGCCGTAAACGGACACGCACTTAAACTTGAACCTCAAACGAAACTTCGCGAGAAATTCGCGACTTACCTGCCATGATGCAAAGCGCAAAAAATGTGAACAGCGGTCTTCTGAAGTAATCCATGGCTCCTGACTGAAGAAAACGGTTTGTCAACTTTCTTTGGTTTAGGAAAATAGACACTTTTGAGCACGGCGTTCTGTATCGTCCAGTTTACGCGCTATAGCCCGCGTAGTTCACGCTGACGCCGGTGCTTTTTAGTTTAACAGATGCTGATGCTGCGGCAGTGGCGCCCAGATAGTAAATAGTTCCATCCTCTCCCAACTTTCTCTCTCTCTCCCACACCCCCGCCCTCACTCCAAACGCGCGATTGGTCCGAAAGGCGGATAGATAAGTTGGTTGGAATGTAAACTGTCTGTTGATGTCAATCATTTGTGTTTTTGTTTACTAAACATAGCGTAACTTAGTAATAATGATTGCCAAGCTTAAAACACTTTGATTTTCATCTTCAACCTCAATTGGACAAGAAATGGGGTAGTAAGATAAACGAAGACCACGAAGGAAAACCGATCAGAGTCCAATTTTTTAAAATATTTTATATATCATAAATTGACATATTAATTATAATCTATAATAATATTATATCTTATTATACCATTTTATATATTTTATATTTTTCAGTGGTTTGTTTCTTAGATGGTTTTGAATTTTTAATTCATCATTTCTCCACATGGTGAAAATGTGACTGATCATTTTTCCATTGTGGTCTTCAAATGCAAATAAAATCAGAATGAAATGGTCTGTAAATTTTCCCTTAAATTACCTCAAGTAGGGACAGGAATAGAATAGAATAACTTTATAGTCCTAGCGAGGGAAAATTGTAAAGATGTGGAGAATCACCAGTTTGCAGGGGAACGGGTGAATAGATCACTTGTGATTCAATAATGATTGGTTATGAAATGAGAGGTCATGAATGGTCCGCCACTTTGCCAAAAGCTGCGTGAACAAACATTCAAAAAGTGAAAGAACGTTTCTCAATGTGCGGTTGCACGGCAGTGACGGGTTTCATCGTCAACAGTCCTTAATATACAAAACCCAAAACCAGTGAAGTTGGCACGTTATGTAAATCGTAGATAAAAACAGAATACAATGATTTGCAAATCCTTCTCAACTTATATTCAATTGAATACACTGCAAAGACAAGATGTTTAGTGTTCCAACTGAGAAACTTTTTTTTTTTTTTTTTTTTGCAAATAATCATTAACTTAGAATTTAAAGGCAGCAACACATTGCAAAAAAGTTGGCACAGGGGCCTTTTTACCACTGCGTACATCGCCTTTCCTTTTAACTACACTCAGTAAACGTTTGGGAACTGAGGAGACCAATTTTTTAAGCTTTTCAGGTGGAACTCTTTCCCATTCTTGCTTGATGTACAGCTTAAGTTGTTCAACAGTCCGGGGTCTCCGTTGTCGTATTTTACGCTTCATAATGCGCCACACATTTTCAATGGGAGACGGGTCTGGACTACAGGCAGGCCAGTCTGGTACCCGCACTCTTTTACTACGGAGCCATGCTGTTGTAACACGTGCAGAATGTGGCTTGGCATTGTCTCGCTGAAATAAGCAGGGGCGTCCATGAAAAAGACGTTGCTTGGATGGTAACATATGTTGCTCCAAAACCTGTATGTACCTTTCAGCATTAATGGTGCCTTCACATATGTGTAAGTTGCCCATGCCTTGGGCACTAATACACCCCCATACCATCACAGATGCTGGCTTTTGAACTTTGCGCCTATAACAGTCCGAATGGTTCTTTTCCTCTTTGGACTGGAGGACACGACGTCCACAGTTTCCAAAAACAATTTGAAATGTGGACTCGTCAGACCACAGAACACTTTTCCACTTTGCATCAATCCATCTTAGATGAGCTTGGGCCCAGCAAAGCCGGCAGCGTTTCTGGGTGCTGTTGATAAATGGCTTTCACTTTGCATTGTAGAGTTTTAACTTGCACATGCAAATGTAGCGACGAACTGTAGTTACTGACAGTGGTTTTCTGAAGTGTTCCTGAGCCCATGTGGTGATGTCCTTTACACACTGATGTCGGTTTTTGATGCAGTACCGCCTGAGGGATCGAAGGTCACGGGCATTCAATGTTGGTTTTCGGCCTTGTCGGTTTCTTGCAGTGATTTCTCCAGATTCTCTGAACCTTTTGACGATATTACGGACCATAGATGATGAAATCCCTAAATTTCTTGCAATAGCTCGTTGAGGAATGTTGTTTTTAAACTGTTCGACAATCAGCTCACTCATTTGTTCACTAAGTGGTGACCCTCGCCCCATCCTTGTTTGTGAATGACTGAGCATTTCAGGGAAGCTGCTTTTATACCCAATCATGGCACCCACCTGTTCCCAATTAGCCCGTTCACCAGTGGGATGTTCCAAATAAGTGTTTGATGAGCATTCCTCAACTCTCTCAGTCTTTTTTGCCACTTGTGCCAGCTTTTTTGAAACATGTTGCAGGCATCAAATTCCAAATGAGCTAATATTTGCAAAAAATTACAAAGTTTACCTGTTCGAAAATTAAGTAACTTGTCTTTGCAGTGTATTCAATTGAATATAAGTTGAAAAGGATTTGCAAATCATTGTATTCTGTTTTTATTTACGATTTACACAACGTGCCAACTTCACTGGTTTTGGGTTGTATGAAAAGATTCGAAGAATCAGAGCAAACAATGAAAGGCTACAGCAAAAATTGTACAGTGCTGTCGTAAGCGCCGCCGGACAGTGCTCAGTTTGCGGAATCAAATAAGGGTTATTCGTATTGTGAACTTGTAAAAAAGTTTTGTCGCAGCATAAATTTTTTTTTGGATGTGTGAAAATGTTTTGTGCACAGTTATATAAGGCGCGGATGTCTAATGCGAGTCTCTCCAAAGTAGGTAGTAGATAGTTTCTATCCTACATAATTTCATAATTTGGCTGATCAGCTTCAACTTTCTCTCACTGTCTGGGGATATAATCCTTCTCTGTCTTTTTATTGTCGCTTGTTCATCTGATGAAGTAGCTGTTGGCCAGAGGGGATGAAAGACCATGTGTTTTTAATATATAACCTTACGATGAATAATCTTTATTTTTCTACCGTAAGATTGGTGCCGTCCTTTGTCAACAGACCCCTTGATTACTGGTAGTAAAACAGTTCTAAAATATCAGTGATCTAAGACTATATGTCATGGTGGATGTAATATGCTGTGAATGTGTCTCTCCAATTTGGCCTCATCTGACCAGAGCAAACCTAACCCCAGCCATAGATGCGTTAAGTCAAGTGCAGCTGCTTGATATTTTTGACTGAGCAGCTCCAACATGAATTAAATCAGGACTGTGCTGAAATTGTGGTCTGCGCTTTATCAAATTCTTGGCAAGTTTGTGACAACTGTAAATGTTTTAAACTATATGGTGCAGTGTTGTGAATTTTTATCATTTCCTAATCTTTTCTGTTTTTGAATATTTGTGGAACTTAAATGTTTCAGATCATCAAACTAGTTTTAATATTAGACAAAGATAACCCAAGAAAACACAAAATGCGGTTTGTAAATTATCATTGCATTCATTGAAAGACAAATTTTGCTGTACTAACCTATGAGAAAATGTAATTGCCCCTTGGTGAATAAAACACCCAATTGAACAAATTAAATTGATGATCACATTGATTTTAACACAACCAAGCGTAAGTACTGCAAGTCTTGTTGAATGTTAAATCACTGGCAATGTGAAAAAGGCAAAAAGCAGCACTTGATACCACACTCTAAAGAAATTCAAGATTTGATAAGAAACGAAGTTGTTTACATCTGTCAGTCCAGAAAGGGTTACACAGCCATTTCTAGGACACTGGGACTAAAGAAAAGCACAGTCAGAGCAAATCTACTACTGGGAGGAAAATTGGAACGGTGGTGAATCTTTTCAGAAATGGTCTGACCAAATTTCTCAGAGTGCAACAATGACTCATCCAAGAGGTCACAAATGAACCCAAACTAACATCTAACGAACTGCAGGCCACAACTTGTCTCAATTAATCCAAGAACACTATCGCCGGGTGATTTTCACCCGAGCAAACGTGTTTACGTGATTTTCATTATGTTGCGTTTGTCTGAGTGTTATGGGTCCCAGGGTAGCTTCAGCATTGTCTTTGACATCTTTGAAGACATGGGTGTTTTGTTTACCTCAGGGTACTTTTTGTCATTTTGTTAGACATGGCACAGTTGAAAATAAAAGAACACTACTCTAATTTGTCATGTATTGTCATTTTTTGATGACAAGTACTTTTTATTGTGTATTTTACTATATCGGGAAAAATCACCCGGCGTTAGTGATGGTGTTACTAATTTTAGCAATAGTGTTCTAGGGTTAAGGTCAATGTTTACGATTCCACAATCTGAAAGAGACATCGCAAAAATGGCATCCATGAGGGATTCGCTAGACAAAAACACTGCTGACTAAAAATAACACGAGCTCATCACGCATTTGCCGCAAAATATCTTGATGATACCCAACAATTTTGGGATAATATCCTCTGAGCTAATGTTACATCTGGAGTAACACAGCATTCCTCAATCAGATCGTCATACCAACAATCAAACAGGGCTGGAAATTTGATGGTCTGGGGCGGCTTTGCTGCTTCAGAACCTGGGAAACTTGCCGTAATTGATGGAACGATGAATGCTGCTCTCTGCCATAAAACCCCAAAGGAAAATGTCTGGTCATCAGTTTGTGACCCAGAGCTCAAAACTAAAACCCGCGACTTCAGGGGGGTTTCATCAGACACTCAGGAGCCTCAGCATGAAACATAACATCACAACCAGCCAGCCTGATCTCGCTGACATAAACACACCTGAGGCCACAGCAAAATGGCAATGAACTCACTGCAAACAGTAAGCGGAACAACCATTTCATCAATTTTGTACTTTATAAGTTGTTTTTGTTGAGAAATGTGCTGTTACAAGTTTGTTTTAGTCATTTCACTGAGATGATTTATTTGTGCTTGATTGAGGCCTTTAAAAGCCAGCGAGGCACTCCTCCCTTTATTCATACATTAGGACTGAGGCACTGCTTCAGGTGGAAATGTTGATAAAGGACAAAATGAAAATATTTTGTCATATCTAATTACCATTAATTGCACCATTAATTATAGATAAAGCTCTGTTGTAGTTGACGATGGAGCTCAGAGACTTGCAAAACAGACGTTGAGTCCGTGGTGGACGTCCACATTTTCTGACCAGATGCATGGGAACGCAATGACATCGGACTTCGGAAATACCAACACGGAAGTATCGACTTTCGACGTCTAATGGATTGCAGGTATGATCTGTCTCTAATCTTTTCTGTTTTTCCATCTTGAAGGCCCTGTTGAACAGATGGGCTGAAATGTCATGTGTTTTTAATAGGTAGCCTTTCAACAGAATATCTTTATTTTTTTACTGTGGGGAAGAGGGTGCCTTTCTTTGACAAAGTTTTCCGTCCTTTTTGACTGCACCTTCTCCTGCCTATAACTGATCCAGGAGTCCAAATTAAGATGGACTGCAAAATGCAAGCAAACTTTCTTTGAACTGGATGTGCAAGTTTTATTTTTGTTCAGCGAAATTAATCTTTGTTCCTGCATCATACTTCATTTCTATATCACATACTGATATGTATATGTTCACAGTACCTCAACTTGGTTGACGCTGTTCCCACTTTCCAGTGGCAAGAAGTTGTCAAACTAGAATATGAGCTAGAAATACGACAAAATGAATCCATGATGTGACAAGAATTGAAAAATGGATGGAACTGAAAAGTCATTCAGTTATTTACATTCAAATGAGTCGACATTCATTAGCCGCAGATCTGTTTCTGAGTGTCTTCACCCCTCTAATGTGTTTTCAAACAGCTTTGAAAGACAGACAGATGCCAATCATTGTACAGTCAACAAATTGAGCTCCTTACTAATTGAAACACCTTGTTTCGGACCAACACTCTGCAATCCTAAACATTACATTAGAGTTAGATAAGCATATTTTTTAAAGTTCATAGTTTTTTTAATGTCTACAGTATGTGCATCTTTTGCTTTGGATGTCAGCAGAAATCAAGGTTTTCTACCTTGTCCCCACATTTCACAGCACCATAATGATTGGGAAAAGTGGCTCCTCGCATCTTTCTGATGAGTGTTTTCTGTTATTGTTCCTGTGCCCATCTTTAATTAGGTCGCTCTCAGTATTTTCTAATTTTGCCCACTTTGATGTCCGTCATTAGCATTTGTCAAGATGAGCTGCAGATTTGTGCTAATGAACTCAAGAAAGCCATTATAAAGCTGAGACAGAATTTAAAAGAGGGAGGCACATCGATCAAACCTCAGGCTTACTTGCTGAAATCAAACTGCATTGCATAAAAGAGCCTAACTCAGTTTATTTTGGCTTATTTAATTAATTCATAAATTTTTTGTCAGTAAAAGCCCCAGATGTTTACCAGTACAATGGAATAATTGGTACACCATGTTCTGTCATCATATTGTCGGAGAGGAACCGGTCTGTGACTAGGGGCGGGGGGTGTTGATACGGCATATTTGTGCAGGTACTCAGTTGATTGGTCATATAATGGCTGATTAACTATTGTCTCTGCCAGAGAGGAAAATCATGCTGTGTTAATTATGTATTTGAGACTTCAGCCTAATAATTGGAAGGGTCTTTACGCCGGAGCAAGCCTGACTCTCACATCAGTGGAACAAATCTGGCATGGGAGAAACACCATTTAATGAACCTTTAAACAAAGCGTTAATTCTGCCAACAAATTATAGTACTGACGTCCTCCTAATTCAGTTGGTTGATTTAATCAACTGCCCTCTGGAGTCGGATTGTGGTCACATGAGTGGTGAGCTCAGGTCTGTCTGTTCTTCGGCGGTGTGTTCGTGCTCAGTGTTTACGAGTCTGCATTTCCCATTTCAGGTGCTGACACAAGACTTCTTCCAGGTTTATAGCACACCTACAGGACACGATGGTAATCAAGGATTATTAAAAAGATTTTTTTTTAAATTTATCTTGATATATTTTTGTTTTTTGAATTTGAAAGCTATGAGAGTTCTTTCAGCTAAATCCAGCCTCATTTAAATTGCTGTAAGACGTCAGCCATTTTTTGCTTAACTTCAGTTTTTAGTGAAATGTGTCAAAATGAGAGTCGTGGGGACGCATACATGCACACACCCACATGGGCGTAGACACACACAGTGGAAGCTGTGCGAACCTGGACAGTTAGCTTTTGAATCTGTTTCAAAATGTCTCCTCCCCCTGTTTTTTCACAATTCGCATTATGATTAAACACAATTTTTTTTTAAACATCTGATATCTGATATAGTTCAGTGTGCTTTGGCTCCAAAGCACAAAATAATTTTTAAATAATACAGTATTCAGCAAGCCATAACTTGGCAAATTTGCAACTGTAGGCCAACCATTTTAGAAATTATAGACATCTAATAGTGTTGAGCAAACCCTGAAAATATACAACATGAAGCATGAATAGTGCATAAGTGATGAAAACTTCGCGATTTTTATCACAGATAAAGTAAATATCATATACTTCAAGAAAATAGAAGCCAAAATTTTGTAGACTCGTTTTTGGAAATAATTGCATTATATACCTAGAGTATGAAACAATGCAAGGTGGTCAGCCAGGTGGCCTATGTTGATTTGACATGAAATTACTCATTATCCTCCATTAAATGAATGTATCAAGGAGAGAGGTTCACAAAGTGATCATTCAGGAAGATGAAACAGTGTCCTGCTTGAAAATGAATATGTAAAACTGGTCATACTTGCAAATGGAAATGGTCATAATTCTGGCCTAAGTGTTGATATGGGCAGAGTGTTTACCCTGCAAATTCCTGACTTTCCTGAATGACATACCTGTCAGGAGAAAACTGTGCATTATTTTGTGTGGATGTACAGACCTCTTTATTCCTCCATTCCCAACTCACAGGCGCCAGCTCGTTCCAACGTGACCCAATGGGCCTTAGAGGGTTGCAGCTCTTAATCTGGGGCTTAATGGCCAGAATCTGATGGGTTTGCCTTTTTAAGGGGATGTGCCGTTAGGCCTAGTTAGTTTACCAGGTCACAGATCCGCTCGACTGCAATTAAAAATCAATGATGGGGAATCATTAATGAGCAGGAATTGATCAGTTTGCTGCCTGAAATGTGTTAAAGAGCAGGACAGAGGTGAAGCTTTCAGGACCTCCGTTATTCTCCTACAGAACAGCCATTATCTGAATGTAGAGCCGCTTCCTAATAAAACAGATTTTACGCTTTTAAATTATTGACACTCTTGACCAAATATAAAATATAAAAAGTCTGCATATAACAATAAATGCAAGCAATAATCAATTAATTATGTACAAGTATTTGGGAAAAAACACAACCCCAAATCAAAAAGTTTTGAAAATCACATTGAATTAAAATTAAAACTGAGGGCAGTGATCAATTATCCTTGACCAGTGCTGCCTTGTAAACAATTCAACAGTGTCACAGTCCAAGTGACTGTTTGATTCTCCTGTTTCAGCAGCCTGTGGGCTGTTCCTGGTGATTGTTGGATTGTCCTGTTATTCCCTCAGTGTGATCAGCTGTAGCTACTGATTGTGCTGTTTATGTAGGTTGTGGGTTTTCAATCTTCCTCTCCTCTGTTCGTCTCATTTTGCACTTCTCTCCGTTTCACGGTGGAAAATGTTTTCATCAACTTGCGTAAGGTTGACACGACAAGCATGCTGATGAAATACTAGTATTAAGCTAAAGTAACTTTGTGTTTGATTCAGTCTCCAAACCACTTTGTAGTTAAAATAAGCTGTGGGCCTGTGATAAGATTTCAATAAGATTAGACGAACAGTTGAACTCCCAAATCTAAGCTCGTAACAGTTTGGACTGTTCTAATCGTCATTGCCTGCCAAAAATTACCAGTAAATTTCAATTAAGAGGAGTAGGAATCAATAATTTACTGTAAATTTTGAAAACTTTGATAATCAGTATTAGTATGTAAACTGGAAAGGTCTTACATTCGTACATTTTCTTGTGATGGTCGACAGGTCAGCTAATGTTCAGATATCCAAATGTGATTACATAGACTAATAACTATGTAATACATATTAGGTGATCTTGAGTGCAACTGATCTAATCAGTGTACATACTGTCCAAGTGCAGCACTATACATTTGTAAGGAAGTCCATTGCCTAAGCATTCAGACCATAATAACTCTTATAAATCTGTAAAGTGTGAATCATTATGCTACAATACTAGATGTAAAATATAACTGCAGTGTAAGAAAGCCCTCGCTCACCGATGCTATAAGAGAGGCCAGCATTAACACTTTGAGGGTCTGTTGGAGCCTGATGAGGCGGCTGCACCATTTTGGCTCCTAAATCTGCTAATCATAGCAGCAGTGCTAATAAATACAATAGAACAAAGGGGACCGATGCCTGTGGCGCTGCAGGACCCAGCTTGGCACATTAGAGCCTTTTTTCTGTTTCAGTAGCGACGATTATCTGCCTGCCCTTAGGCAGTATGGGAAAAGGGAAAAGGCGGTGACAGAGGGTGGGGGTTTACGGAGTAGAGGGGTCCGGAACATTTGTCAAATTAAGAAACCCCCCCCCATTCCAATGAGCAGCGTATCGACTGGTTTAAATGTTTAATGCTTCTTCACACGCGCAGTGGAACACTGGCTAAGCTGGCTACGCATTCAAAAAGTACTGGAGGCTTCCAGCTACCTTGTGTAGCTGACTGCCCTGTCTAATAAACTGTAGAGCAGGCTTTGTGTTACTGGTCTAATGAGAGGTGAGAGCATAAGGGAACCAAGTTGAAACTTTGGGATAAATACAGCTTAATAAAACATGATTCCTCTGCCACGAGCATTTGGTCATAATTAAAAAAAAAAAAACTTTTTTTTTTTACGAACCGCACATTATGTAATCATGGGTAACAAATTATTGGAGGGCAGGCAGCATCTCAAATCAGAGAATAATCCTGGTACTCCCCCAGTGAAACTTCTTTTCCAATGGTCAATAAGTAAAAAAAAAAAAAAAAAAAAAGAACCCCGAGGTTTTGGCTGAATACACCCAACCCAGCGATAATGTGCAGCCTTTCAGCAAAATGTTTTCACTGAAAATTTATAAAAAGCGCTTTATCTTTAGTTAGAATTCTGAATCGAGTCGTGAATTGAGGAACTGCATGCTAAGTAGCGTGGAATCAACCACGCTTTTGGTCGCTTTTTTTTCCTGGTATGGAAGAATCCTGTCACTGAGCGAGCAGTCACATGATTACGAAAGAATAACTGCTAGCTGGTCCATTCTTTATAGATTTTGTTCTTATGACTTTTAAGATATCAGAGGAAGCATTGAAAACTAATGCGGTCTGTCAAGAATAGGGATAAATATGACAGGAAACCCAGGTTTTTTTTTTTTTTTAACCCCAATGACAATCTCCATGCTTGTTATTCTGTTCGTAGTCAGAAGGACGTCCGGGAGTCAATGTGGGCTTTGTTCGAAGCCCCAAGCCTTGCCAGAGTACCGTGTACTGAAACTAATAGAATCAGGCCCTGTCCATTACTCTCTTGGGTAATAACATTACAAACTGGTGACACCAATTGAGACGTTCATATTGGAGACTGCCCATCAGTCTCCTTGTATTATAATGTAAATAAAGCTATAAAGCTGGTGTACTGAGGGGACGGAGAATCGTTGGAGAAAAACACATGTAACAGCCTTAGGTGTATGAAGGGCCTGGAGTTCCTAGATAGAGCTGCACCATTTCAGCAATGGTATTAGGAAATATTTTTTCACCTAAAGAGTAATCTCAGTGTGGAATAGCTTGCATGATCATGTTGATGAGGCAGAAACCTTGAGAATTTTTAAGAACAGACTTGATTTAGCGCAACATACCATTTAGTCATCAAATATCTGAAGTGTAAGATTCACTTTAGTAATATGATAATGGCGAGGCTAGTTGGGCATAACGGCCTGTTTCCGCCACTCATGTTAACATGAGGGTTCGAAATAAATCTGGTCATGGAGCCATTTGGTTTCCAGAACGTGATCAGGCACAATCTCCAGTTGAATGAGGTGTTTTCCCTCATTTCCTGTTTTCTCATGTCTAACCATTTCCCCTCTTAACCACTGCAAGCTGGTTTATCATTTTCCCCCAAAAATCAATGTTTCCTTCTGAGACATGCAGGAAAAGGGCTCACTTCTGTGCAAAGAAAACAAAGTGGCGCCTATTCTTGAGTTGTCGAAACTCTCGGGAGTCTAGCAAAACCCAACATGGAGCTGGGAATAAGGGAACTGGACAAATAATTAGTGAAATTTAATCTGATTCAGCTGGACTGCTGCACATGCTCAGACGCATGCAAGATGCAAGAGAGATCGGTCCTGAGCGAGTTCAACAGGGACCAAATCACAATGGCCAGACAACTGGGTCTGAGCGTCTCTGAAGCAGCCAGGCTTTGGGCTGTTCCCGGGCAGCAGCAGTGAGTAGCGGCTCACAGTTTTCCGAGATCGGCAATAGCTGAATCATCACCGGAAAAATGAAACCATCTAACCTCGAAGTGGAGGCAAAAAATCACACGCATTATCACCCATCGTAAAATTTCAATCAATTTGGAAGATCTTTTGACGCAGCACAATCACCGAACCAGGATACAGGTGCTTGAGTCTAAGGTCTTCCCCATTCGACCCACGTTACCATCCAATAGCCATCTGCCAAGCTTCACACAGGTTTCGCTGTGGTGAGTAATCACATTTCTGCGCTTCCCATACCATTCCAATCATTCAGAAACAATTACGGAAAACAATCATTTCACGAAAGCACCAGTTGAATGCAGCCCATAATATGGATTCATAAATAAAAGCTCTCAAGACCCAATGGATTTAATATTTTTTAACAATCCGGAATGATGGCCTTTTGGTAGTTTAAAATGTGGACCCGTGTTCTGAATATACCCGTGCATCATCAAATATTTTGAAATACACTGGCAGTTTCTTTCCTTTATCGAATCCAATATTGTGCTGACTGACAGAGCACCCTTGTAAAGAGGAATTACTAAAAATGCAGGAAGTATAATTCCCCCAATGGGAGACACACTGGAGAAAGAAAGTCATAGCTCCACAGCCAATCACTGAAACCCTGCTGACATTACTATTCCAACCTTTCCGTTAGTTAGCAAGAAGGTCATAAACAGCCAAGCCATCGTTCCAGGGTGTAACCTTGAGTGTTGACTGTGACAAGGTGGATGTGTTGGTGGAGAAATGTATAGGGACTAGGGGTGTCAACATCTACATGTGTAAGCGGTTACACGAATAACAAATCATAACCATTTAGAAAATTCAATAACCGTGTACACGACATTTTTTTCCTCCTCGTTCATTTCTCACCAATACATATAGTCGCCTATTTTTAGGGGTGATAATGTTGCCTGAAAGCTTCAGATAATAACATTAACTAACAATACACTTAAATGTTCCCACTAGTGCAGTTATCCACATACAGATGCATGGGGTGCAATGTTATCTTGATATTAAAAAAAAAAACCCCGCAGCCACAGCCAGTGTCGCGCGTCACTTCAAGAACAGGCTGCGGAGGACTTGAGAAGAGCGCGGCGCTCATCATCTTCTCCATGTGCAAATGTCCTGGAGCTGAAAACAAAAACTGTTAATGGCTTGTTATTTTTTGCCAATTTTAGTGAATGATTGTGAGTCCCCCTCTACTTCTTTAACTTTGTGGATATAAAGGTGAAGTTTTTTCCTCTCACTTCAGCTTACTTTGGCGTCTTCTTGAGTTGCTTTCTCTCGCCAATTCCACATTACTTTTACTATGAGACGTATATTAAAATTCAGACGCAGCTCCCGTTGCGAGAGAGGGATGCAGTTTGCTCTTTAAGTTTAAAAAAAAAAAAAATGTACAAAAGTGAGCAATAGCTAAAACGGTGATTAAAAAAGGAAGTTAAACCTTTTTCAGCTTTCGCTTGTACGTTTTCCTATCTGTCAAACTAAAAGAGGATTTTATTTTGAACACATTTTACTTTCTGTGGTTATACAGCGCAACTGCGATAGAAAAAGCTCATAAATCTCCGAACGTGTAACCGGGAACACGTCGGTTAGAAGTCCCGTGTACACATGTAGAGAAAATTATAAACGTTGACACCCCTAATAGGGACCACAGTGGAAGTCATTTAAAACTCATTTGTTCCAACCGTTCCCAACATGTCACTTAAGTTTTCACCTCAAGTCCCCCTGCATGTGACCAGGTGCACAGCCATTTACTCAATGCAAGCCATTTCCAAATCTGTCTCTGTTACATCAGCAGCAAAAAGGACCGAGCAATTTCAGCCAATCAGTTCCTTCATTGCAGTGTGATCCCTCGCCCTTCTGATGTCACAAAGGACAGATTTTCAAATGGCGTGTAATTCCTAGTTAGCTGTGCACCCGGTGACATCATAGGGGACCTTTAAGGTGTAAAATAACACACGGCAGTATCATTTCGACCAGTCAGTCTTTATACAAAAACTTCTTCACTTTATTACACAGGTCTGACAGCACAGGTCCCTCACACACCCTGAGGGCATCAGCGTCCTATTCTACCCAAGATGTCCTCCGTCTTCCTCAGTCCTTCTCACGCCACCTCCAACCTCCACTCCGACCACGGCCTCCAGTCTCCGAGCCCGGAGGGGCGGCAGCTGATCGTACATTTCGAATCCCAGCTCACTCTCCTGCTGAGGCCTCTTAAACAGGAGCAAATGGGTCTTCAGAAGCTGCAGATTAAGGAGAAAGTGTTAATGAAAGTTGTGTGTATTAGGGTGGGTCGGGGAGACTGGGGATCAATGAGGTACAAGGACCAATGAGCCGCGTCATATATATGTAATCAAGTCAAGTCGAGTAAAATTCATTTGCAGCACACATTTAAAACAATCACAGTTGACCAAGTGCTGACCACGCGATGTGGCTCTTTGGTCTCCCTACGTGTTTGTGTGTGTGGTGGAGAATACCAGACCTGTCATCGTTTCAGGAGTCAGAAAAATTCAGAAAATAGTCCCAAGACTCAAAGGTGCTTTGAGACGGCGCACATATTATTGTGATGAGCCGTGTATTGCTGTGCGTGTGTGTAAATGAATGAATGCATGACATGATACTGCACGCATGCATGATTCTGCAGCTCCGTGCATGTGCATATGGACCTGCATGCCTGCATATGTGCATGCGGCAGACGTGAAGGGACGCACCTCATCCTTCAGGTAATAGGTCTTTCGTAACAGGTTCCGACGTGTTGCTTCGACCTCCTGTAGAGATTAGATGACAGTCACACAGGCTCATGAAGACAATCATAAGAGAGAACAGGTCGAGGACACAGCCAACACTACGAAAGGAAACATATTTCACTTCCATCCACTTCCGTTCTGCAGAAGAGGGACACATTCCTCTCCTCCGCCTTCCCCATCATTCTGTGTCTGTACCAGCCATCCCACCTGTCCCCTCCCAGTGTTCTCTCTTTAATGTCCCTCCCACACCCCCCTGTTTATCATTCATTGGTTTTGCTCACCATTTGTGTTTCTGTGTCCAATCAGAGTGAACTTTACTGTAAAGACCGGCCCACTTAGTTCCAGTATAAATTTCTGAGGGCCCATTCTGGGGCCCTCTTTCCCCCTGCTGCCAGACAAAGGGCCACAGATTTCAGCTGTTTGTTTGTACAATTACTAGCTCATAATTTTACATCCACAATAAATTTGTTAAAAGACTATTGGCTTTAATCTCTCGGAGCTGTGACAGTTCACTAAAATTAGCCCCAGAATGCAGCAGCCGGCCTGTGTGAGGGACTGAACCTATGCCCTTACCTCCAGACAGGGGTCCTGGGCGAAGATAAAGGCATTGAGGTGCGCGAGGGCCACTGCATAAAGCACGGGACACCAGGCCCGGCGAAGAGTGCCCGTCACCAGCGAGCGGAAGTACAGCTTCAGCAGCGGGAGAGAGTCCTCCGGGGGGGAGGTGTATCGCTCCAGAGAGACCAGCAGCTGGGAGAGAGTGAACAGCACAGGGTGTTCGTCACGATATGTGTGTCATGAACCAGCAGCTCATGCATGTCAACAAAACTAAAATGGCTGCAGTGTAGCACTCTAATCATAGCTTTTTACTACCAGGAATTCATTCAGACACTATTATTATTGCTTTAGAGCCAGAGCACTTTTATATAAATAATAAACCCACTTTTTTCCTAAGAATATAATAGCTTGCCCAAAAAAATAGCATATAAATTTATTTGCTGCATGTAGCAATTTTTGTGAATAACTGTGTACAGCTGATCATACTTAAGAGCAATTAATGCGTTTTCTTCCAGCAATACCTGGAGGTGACCTGTCATATCTCTTACTGGCCAAATCAACCAACATTTTCTGATCATCTGATCATGCAACCAAATTTTATAAAAGACCGTCTTGACCCATATTGAATCAGCATGGCTAGTTCGATTTGGCAATACGGCGGAGAATTTTTGTTGTCAAGGACACTGTCAGAATTGTTTGACTTAAAATGAAGAACAAAAGGTTAACCCTTTCCCACCAAAAAGTGCCAAAAGGCACTCTAGGACTATATACCCACTTCAACCAATCATATCTTTGGAAAATAAATACAATATATAAGCCATTGTACTTCAGCAGATACAAAAGAGACTTTTATATGCTCAATAATCTTTTTAAATATTGTTACACTCAAAATCTTCTCATTTTTACCTCCGCCAGCGTTGGTTTGTCAGTCTGTCCGTTTGTGAACTAGATAACTCAGAAAGTAACGAACAGATTCTCTGAAATTTTGTGGGTGGGTGGGTATTTCATCAGGGATGGACCCTAAGGAACCTCTACTTCTTCGCCAATCCCCTTTGAACAATAAGGACAGCCAAACAACATGTGACTTTGGGAGTGAAAGGGTTAAGACAGAAATGGACAGGCATGAGTTGGGGGTTGGAGGGGTCGGCAGATGGACAGGGAAGCGTGGGCATGTTGGAGGGGGACGAGCTGCTCCCCTCAGTCCTACCTGCCGAAGCGGGACCCCCAAACTGCGCAGGAGCCCCACGTGTTCCCCGAACACCGCCAGCTTCATGGCGGCGCTGAAGCGCCTCTGCAGGGGCAGTAGCAGCAGGCAGCCGAAGAGCGGATCGCCGAACGACACCGCCTCGTACTGCGTCAGCAGCGCCTCGTACAGGTCCGGGAACGAGGCCACGCCCGGCAGGGGCCCCCCCAGATCCAGCGCCCCCTGCTGGGCGGAGCTGGCGAGGCCGCGCAGGAGTCCCCAGCCCAGGCGCTGGACGGTGCGCTCCAGGAAGAGGTCGCTGGAGCAGAGGAAGAGGCAGGACAGCCGCGCCAGTTTGGCAGCAGGCGACACCGCCGCCAGCGCCGCCTCCCGCCAGGTCTGGAGCAGCAGGAGCCACTGGAGACAGTGCGTAACCGACTCCACCCATCCAGGGGGGAGGAGCTCCATATCCCCACCCCCGCCCTCACGGCTGGCTCGCTCGTACAGGTTGACGAGCGGCAGGAAGGGCCAATCGCAGGGCAGCGTGGGCCCAGAGACCTCAGGGAGGAGGCGAGTGCGGACGCAGGTGGTGCGGCCCAGGTGTGCGTTCTGGGAGCGGAGGACCGATGGCTCGAGGCTGGCCAGGTGGGACAGGTAACACCCGCGAACCGCAGGGAGCTGAGCGCAGGCGTCCCGCAGGAGGGGGCCCACAGCGTGGGGGAACGGAGAACTCTGATCCTGAAGCTGCAGCTCGGACAGCTCAGCCGCCTCAGGGCCTCCACCCCGACCCTCCCTAAAACAAGTCAAGGGAACACAGTCATAACACATTTATAACAGAGTCATAACAATAACACATTGATAAGAGGCATAACACTAACACATTTATAACAGAGTCATAATGCTGACACATTTATGATGAACCATAACACTGACATATTTACAGCAATAATCCCATTGACATTTATAACAGAGTCATAATACATTTATACTAGTCATGACCCTAACACATTTACAGCAGTCATAACACTAACACGTTTATAACAGGGTCATGTCCCTACCGCATTTATATCAGTCATAATACTGGTATAAATAGGTTTAAATGGGTAGGTTTATAACAGAGTCATAACACATTTATAACAGAGGCATAACACTGACGTTTACAACAAAATCATTACGCATTTATAACAATCATACCGCTAACACATCTATATCAAATCATACCGCTGACCTGATTATAACAGAGTTATAACCCCTTCACATTTATACTAATCATAATACTAACACATTCATGACAGCCATGACCTCAAGGCATTTGTAACACAGGCATAACACTAATACATTAATAACAGAGTCATAGCACATTTATAACAGAGTCATGACCCTACCGCATTTCTAATAGTGATAACAAAAACACATTTATAACAGAGCCACAACACTAACATGTTTATAACAGCCATTACACTAATGTATTTGTAAATCATAAAACTAACATGTTTTCCGCGAGTCGTAACATTAACGCATTTATAATGGTCATAAATTTATAACAGTCATATCACTAACAAATTATGAGTCATAACACTACCACATATCAGTCATAGCATGACCACATTTAGCAGTCATAACACTGAAACATGTATAACAGAGTCATAACACAAGCAAATTATGATGGAGTCATATTCATAACGTATTTATAACAGAGTATTAACACAGACACAGTTATAAATGAGTCATAACACTATAACTGTAATAAAGTCATGATACAATGACAGCATCATCACATAATAATGACACCAATGCCTCCAAAACAACAGTCTAACCCTGGGAGCTGGTGAGAGGAAAAATTTGAATAAAGTTTTTTTTCTTCCTGGTGCGCATTCACTGCAGATCAAAGAGCGGTAAATGACTGTTGTCACCTAAGGACCGACACTCCGAAATTTTTATTTTCTTAATGGAGCAACTCTTCATTCCAGTCATGACTCATAGCCCTGGCAAAGACACCAATTTATTCACAAAAAGTATAAAATCAAATATTTTACCTTAAAAAAAAGCACAGTATGCTACTACTGATGAATGGAGTCCCATTTCTCACCTCACTGTACAGAACGGTTGTACCAATTTTAAACATCAACTATATTCCAGAATACTGAGGACAAAAAAAAGAATAAATTCAGAGTAGGATTAGAATGCAATTATAATTTATATATAAATACATGTCGTTTCTGGGGCAGCAACAAAACAAAGTCATGATATCAACGCAACAATGTCTCAGGGGGAAAAATGTAAAATGACAATAACATAAATAATATTCCTGACATCACAGTCAAGTTCAGAAAAACCGAAGAACATAATCGTGAGTCTCAGTCATTCCCCGTATCTCGCCCCTCCGCCCCCTGCCGCTGCTGTAGATGTAAGAGGAGCCGCTTCGTCTCGGCAGCAGGGAAATGAACAGGAGCTGCCGAATTTTAGCATGCGCAGCAAACTAAGCTCAACAGTTAGACGGCATACAGACAGCTTTCGTTTGTTCCAGGCACAGCTCCAAACCAAATTCTTAAACGCATGATTAGAAAATATAAACCAAGAGCCCGTGTACATCTGAAGGCCAAGACATCAGCTCTGCAGCTGAGACACAAAACTGACCGAAAATTAAATAAAACTACCCCGTTTTGATCAAGTGAGAGCCATTTCGTATCATCCCGGATTAGCTTTAGCTCTCTGGCTCCACCTGGTGATCGCCTAATGAAACTAGCAGAGATGAATGTTCTATCGTGAAGCGCCTCACAGGTAATGCAAATGAGACGTCCTACATCAAGCCAATGAGGTGCTTTCCTGACACCTGCAGAAATCAATCACCGTTAAGAGGGAAGTGCTGTAACAACAGCAGCCAGGAAACAGGAACTTCCTCGTTCTACACACTGTTCTATGCACTCTTGGAGCAGTGAACAGTCCGGTAATAAAGCCAGGCTGTGTTCACTCCATACACAACTAGCCAGGGCCACTTAAACCACAAAAAATGTCACCAGAAAATCAGGACCATGACATGAGTCCGCTGGATGTTCAGTGCAAAGGACCATTAATCATCTACATTACATGGACAATAAATCTTTATAGTCAATAAATTGCTTTCAACATGCATGAGGGACTTAAAATACCCTGATACTGAATTCAAAGGACATAATTTATGCAGTAGATTAGGCACTAAGTTGTCTGCAATCGATTCTCCCTGGTCTCTCGGGTTTCAGGAAGTCCTAGTCTTACTATACGTCATCCGAAATCTGGTTGTGAGTCGTTGACTAGTTGAAGATATATTGGACAAACCCAACATGTTTTTTGTGGACTATGGTAACCAAATTACTTCCAGAGCATAAGAGCTCAGAAAAGCTCAGAATTCATCCTGCTACTCCAGAACGCTGGTGTGGGAGTTGTGGACGCGGAGGCCTTCCCTGTGGGGATCATCCGTCACGATTCCTCTCTGGGGAATATGAGCTCGGCTTTCAAGCCGAAACGTGCAGTAAGGAGGAGGGGCAGAGGTGGTGGAGTTCGGCAGCGGCTTAGGAGACAGGACCACCGGAGGATCCCCCTGCCCTCAATCAACCTTGTCAACGCATTCCTCTCCAAGTATAAAAGTGCTTCCCTCATCGCTGTGACTGAGACGTGGCTCAAGCAACAGGATATGCAACCCAATCTGGCAATAGATGACTTTGGGGAACCACTGCACATAGACAGAGACCCTACAGTGACGGGGAAATCACTGGGAGGTGGTCTCTGTTTACATCAATAAAAACTGGTGCAGCACTTCTGTAGTCAGAGAAACTCTATGCACCCCTGATATTGAACTTTCTGTTTCACTGCGCCCGTTTTATCTGCCGCGGGAATTTCCAGAAATATTTATAACTCTTGAGTACATTCACCCGAAGGCAAATGCTGCTAATGATACACAGGCCACTGCAGATACAGTCCACCGGCTTCAGAGCATTGCACCGGACGCCCCCAGCTTTATTATGGGTGATTTCAACCACTGAAAACTCGAGAAGTCACTCACGAACTTTCATCAATATGTTACCTGTTCCACTAGGAATATGAGGTGTTTGGACCTTTGTTACGGTTCCACAAAAGGTGCATATAAATCCTTTAAGCGGGCTCCGCTGGGAACTTCTGACCACAGTGTGGTTTATTTGTGTCCGGTGTACAAACCTATCCTGAAGGATACAAAACCCGAGCGGCGGTTGGTTCCAGTCTGGTCAGCAGAATCCATTCAGCGCCTTCAGGACTGCTTCCTTTGCACAGACTGGGATTTATTTTTGGACACTTGCACAGACATGGATGATTTGACTGATACAGTCACTTCATATAATAATTTCTGTGAGGATTTGATTATTCCCAGCAAATTAATGTCGATCTTCCGAAATAATAAGCCATGGGTGTTAAAATCAGTTAAAAATATCATCAACCAGAGGAACATCAGTTTTAAAAAGGTAGACATTGCCCGTAGCAGGGAACTACAAAAGGAAGTTAAGCATGAACTTAAACTTGCCAAAATCAAATACAAAAATAAGGTGCAAACCCTGCTAAATTCTGGTAACTCCAGGCCTGCATGGGAGGGTGTTAAATCGATTATGGGCACGCAGTCCAGTAAGAGCCCCTTTTCCCTTGCTGGCTTGTCAGATTCTGAGCTTGGCTTGTAATTGTAATCATTTTTATAATCATTTTAACACTTGTGGTTTTAGTAATGAGCCATCAGTTTACAGATATGCACCCTTTGCCCAGATGGATGTATCCATAGGCGTAAGTGAGGGCGCCGTGTGCAGACTTTTCACTGGAGTGAAAGAGGGGGAAGAGCCCTGGTCCTGACAGTACTGGGGCCGACTTCTGAAGGACTGTGAACTCTTCAGTTGGCTGGAGTCTTCACTTCTATCTTCAGGCAATCTCTCCAGCTCTCTAGGGTCCCTCGACTTTGGAAAGACTATCATCGTCCCGGTGCACAAGATTAGAGCACCAAAAACCCAAAATGACTTTCGGCCAGTTGCCATCACATCTCTTATCATGAAGACGTTTGAGCGCATCAAAGGCAGAGATCTCAGGCACAACCCAGAGCTGCTCGGACCATCTACAATTCGCCTACAGAGCAGGCAGGGGTGTAGATGATGCCGTCAACACCCTTCTTAATCTAGTACTGGGTCATCTTGAGGGGGCACATAATTTTGCACGTCTGCTTTTTATTGACTTTTCTTCTGCTTGTAACTGTATACAACCGCACATTTTAGCCGACCGTCTGACCAGCAGACATAATCTTAACCAGGGTCTAGTTTGCTGGCTTGTTGATTTTTTAACGAACAGACCTCAGAGGGTGAGGGTGAAGGGTTTATTATCTGATGCACTTTTATCCTCCACCGGCTCCCCTCAGGGCTGTGTCCTCTCACCACTTTTATTCATTTTATACACAAATGAGTGTCGGAGTCAGCATGCCAATCGACATATTATTACATGCACTGATGACTCAGTGATTGTGTCACTGCTTAACATAGACAGCAATCATGGTCCAGTGGTGAACGATTTTATTGATTGGTGTGAGAGCTCATTTTTAAAGATTAATGTTCTTAAAACCAAAGAACTGATTATTGATTTCAGGAAGAAGCCTCCACCAAATTCCCCTGTTTTAATCCATGGTCAAGCAGTTGAAACTGCACAACAGCACAAATACTTGGGCACCGTCATTGACTACAGTCTGACATTCGAGGCCAATATAGATGTGATTTGCGCAAAGGCCCATCAGCGCATGTATTTTTTTCACAAATTGAGAGGTTTTAATGTAGACACTTCTTTCATGAGGATGTTATTGTTTTATTGAGTCTGTTTTAACTTTCTCTTTAATTTGCTGGTTTGGAGCCCTCACTGAGAGAAACAAGAATAGGCCTGACAATATAGTGAGGATATGTCAGCAGAATTGCGGGGACAGATTTTGAGGATCTCTGTGTCCTGTATAGAGTCAGGGTGACCAGGACAGCTGAAAGCTTCCTGACTGACCCCAGTCACCCGCTGGCCTGACAATACAGGCCACTGCCTTCTGCTCACAGGTACATGGTAGCAAAGGTCAGAACGAATAGATTTAAAAACTCCTTTGTACCAATAACAATTGGCGTCATTAATATGTTGAGTTGATCAGTCCCCTAAAACATCAGCGCAATGTATTTATGACTTTGTGGTGAATGAGTATGTTATTGTTTCTGTCCGTTTGTATTACTGTGCTGTATTTCTGCTCGCTGTACAACAAATTTCCCCTTATGGGGATAATAAAGTTTACTAAGACTAAGTCTGGAGCAGAATTTTGGGTGTTTTTTTAAAACACACAGTTCACAGCACTGTTCTAGATCCTGCAGACTGTTTACATTTCAACTTGAGCAGTAGGTTCAAAATGTAGCGACAGACTCATCCGCTTGAAATCCAACTCAAAAGAGCTGAGAAGCGGGACTTCGCTCTCCTCGATATCGGCCCACGAACAGAATGAACATGAATGAATAAAGTGACCTTGAGTATAAGCAGAGGGAACGGCTGACTCACGGGATGAAATCTGGATTGAAGATCACAGTGGCCAACAGGTCATGTGCCAGGTGTTCACTGCCCGGCAAAAGCCATGATACCATCGCCATGGAAACCTCATGGAAGAGAGAGGCATGCTTGGCCACTTCTTGGTGGACTGGGACCTAAAAAAGAAGATGAAATATGGTCGCAAAAATACCGCAAATACTGCCACCAATTTTTTTTTATTTTTTATTTGGCATCTCTAATCCCACCCGAATCTGGAATGTCCAATTGGGAAACTACGTACAAGGCTTTCGCATATGTGACCCCCTGTTATCATCAAAAGAGAGTGAAGACAGCTTGTAGCTCTCCTCCGAGGCACGCGCCTGTCAGCCACTGCTTCTTATACACTCATTGGTTGAATCGTCGCAAGTTCAGAACGAGGGCGGAGGATACCCGAACATGAACAAGCTTAGAATCTTCCTGACAAGCACCCGTCTTGGCTAACAGGAGGTGCCTAAGCAACGAGCAAAGCAACTTATATTACCCTTCCCAGCAGCCCATTCCCAGTTTGCATCCCTGTAGCGCATTGGCCAATTGTGCGCTACTTCTGAAAAAGCTGCCAACCAAGCAAAGCCATTAATATTAAATATGTGATTTAATATGTGATTTTTTGATCACTAGTGATTAATCACTAGTGATTAGTGATCCCACTAACGCAGGAAGAAAATGATGAGGTGGGGGCTATTCCACAGTACCAATGTTCACCAGCCCATGATCTCTGGTCATATATATTTGGACAATGACCTTGTCCTTGACCCAATTCATTCCAAAATTTAATTGGATTTATTTTGGGTCATTGCCCAACTTTTGGCAAAATTTGGGATAACTTGAGGCAGTGGCTCTCTCATAATCCTGCCAAACAACAAATAAATAAATAAACAAACTCATCCCAAAAGGCAATTACAATACCCTCAATAAAAAACAAGCAGTTCCATTGGCCAAAACACTACCTCTGCCACATATCAGAAATGAGGTGCTATGCTCCATATCATGAGCTATCACTTCTCTTTAGCATACATTCCTCTGCACATCATCCCGAGAACTTACTAAACTTTCTCTCGTAAATCCACAAGATGACGCTCCTGAACTGCGCAGCCTTTGTGAATGTTCTCATGAGCGCTTCCGGTTTTTAAGGCTTAAAAAAGGTTTATATTCTGAGATAAACCTGCTGTACTTTCGGTCTTCAATTGATTCATGTCAGACACAAATATGCCCTCCTTCTGGAGACGGTTCTCGATCTGGCCGACTGCGACTGCGGTAAAGGGGTTTTTCTTCGCCAAGGAAATTATTTCATCACAGTTATTATCAAGGTATTTTGGGCCATCAGTGTCCCTGAGCTCAACGATGCATTGCTTCTTTGTAAGAATGAATCAAATAGTTAATTTGGCCACATCCAATATTAGGCCATTTCTCTCATTGGTTTGTTGTGAATTTTCAGTCTAATTATGACTCACTTCGGTGGCAGAAACAGCACTTTGGACCTGGATTTGGATGCATATAAAAACCCTCAGTTAAAAGCAGGAATCTGCACTTCATGCTCATATTAATGAATTAATTCAAACTCTAATATGCTGTGATGGGCAGCTAAATTAAATTTGTCAGTCCAAATATTTACTGACCGGACTGTATGTAAATGTCTGAGCTTCTTTCTCCATGTCTTAAATCAACTTCATTTTTTTTTAAACAATATGGCCATTTATATGATGTCTGCCACAAGTTTCAATGAAGTTGGAACAGGTGAAAGTTCACCACTGAGAAGCATCACCTCTGCTTTAAATAACACTCAACAGTCCTTATGGAACTGAGGGCACCAACTGTTGGAGTTTCAAGGGCAGAATTTCCCATAATTCCCAGCATTAGAATCAGAGAGACCTACCAGCCTGTGTGCCAGCTTCAGCAGCTCATAAAGGAAGTGGTGTTCGTGGCGCAAGAGCCAGATGGAGGCATGGGAGAGGGTGGGCCGAGCTTGACAGCAAGCTCTCAGATACGCCAGCAGCGGGTCGGCCAGAAGCAGTGCAGAAAACTGTACAAAAGCAGGGGGGAGAGTTGCTGAAAATTCACTTAGGTCTTGTAAAATACAAAAATACAGAGATTTCACAATGATCTCTGCTACTGAGAAATACTAGACAACAGAAATACTAAGGGGAACACTCAGAGAGCGCATATCTTTAAGAAGGCATAAGGAACTTTACTGCCCTCTAGTGAATTTTAAGATGTATGACATTATTCCAATCCTCCAACCCCATAATGGTGAAGAATCCTTTAAAGTGGTAATCCGTAAGATTTCCGTCTCGTTACTGTCTGTTAAGTCAGTGTCTATCAGAGAGGGGGGATAAAACAACGGTGATTGGCCTATGACCCACTGAGGAAAGCACTTGTATTTCATTCTTAGCCAGTTAAAGCGATCAGTGTGTCTGTGGCGACATTCCCGCACTATATTCAAACACAGGCGCACATGTAGTGATGCTTTTTACGTCAGTAAGCAGTGTTTGGTCTGTCCAGAAGGTAGGAGGAGCTGCAAGCCAGCGTGAAGGAAGTAAGGAACCCCGGGAGAAGCAATGCAGGGTAGACGTCAGAAGGGATCCAGCAGCGGTACTTTCCCTAACCTGACCCTTGGCTCTATCCCCTAACCCTAAATCTAACTTGTCCCTCACACTATATGTTACTTTTCGGATGAAATTACAGGAGGACCATAAAAAATGCAGCCTTCCAAGAAGTGGAAAGTACCGCTACTGGATCCCTTCTGATGCTGTGTAGCTATACTGTGCGCAGTAGAAACTAACGTTAGACGAGTCTCCGTTGAGGCTACGACTAAAACTAAAATTATAATGTAATTTCAGGAGGCAAACGGGGAAAAAGCTACGTTAACCGCCTCGACAAATTATTTTTATTGAAAAAAAAAAAAAGCTATAACCTTACCTGTTGACCAAATACCACTTTCATTATTTACACAAGGCTCTCAACTTTCAAATATTCGGCTTGAGTTTAAATGACATATTCACGTTCCCGTGCAGTAGTCAGAAATTATTCTATCAGACCATTTCTCGAGATTCTCAGGTGGGATTGAAGTCCTTGTGCATTGAAGTTTATCAGTTTCACATGTGTTACGGTGGATTTTGACACTAGTAATATGAGAACAATTATGATTCTGGAATTCTCACGCTTTTCTTCACTCAGGGGCTGGAAGCAGTGGAATTGCATTAAAAGGTTTCAAATGGTCTTATTTCATTTAAACAATTTGAATGATTGTGAAACCCACGTATTGCATTGATTGAATAAATACTGACTACAGCACGGGAAAGCAAATGAAACACAAATTCTCACAGTGAATGCGTGACAGTTCGCAGCTCTTTAAGTCAATCGATTTATCATAAAAGCCTAACAAGTTACTGGAATCAGATGACGCTAATGGATGACTAATGTCAGATAATTTTTACTTCTATTGAGTTCGACAGCCGTGTCAAAGAGCATCTTTCCCGTCTGCATGAGAGTTGAGGAGTCATAGAACTGGTAACAGCCGTCAATTTAACGACATCATACAGGCGATACTGTTGGGTCTCGAGTCTCGACAAGAGTTATGGGAAATGAGATTCAGAAGCGCACCTGCAATCACAGCTCACTGCCAAAGATGTCAATATAAACAAACCAATTCAAATCTTACTGATTACCACTTTAAATAAATTCCAGGATCCAAAATTTGATCCAAATCACTCCAAGATGAGCCAAGACACACCTCTGATAAAAAAAAAGTAATAAAAATCCGTCTGTACCTTTTCCCGTAATGTTGTGAATTAACAAACATACCCACAAACCGAAAGTAAAATAAAACCACACTGGCGGAGGTAATAATGATGGTACGTGAGTAAACTCCATGAGAGATGCATGGGGGAGGTCAAGTGGCCGTTCTGCAGTGTCTCTGAAAAAACGCAAGGCACACGGAGGGCGTACCTGTGCGGCGATGCCCCTGTGAATGCCAGTGATGATGCGGATCAGTTGCCACAGAGCTGTGAGGAGCGGCAGGGGTGAACTAGGCCCCACCAGGGCCCGTCTCCCACGGCAACCCAACCCAGGCAGGCTGGGAATGAGTTCTGGGTCAGGACTGCAGGACTGGGGGTTACACAGCACCGAGACGGACCTGGAGAATCACCACAAACGCCAACATAAATCCATGTCAAAATATTACATGCAGAGAGCTCAACACAACATAAAGTGTTCAAGACTGCATCACCGCAGAGTTTAATACAGCCTCAATACAGAGCTCAACGCCCACAATAACACAGAGCTCAACACTACATCAACACTGACGGAAAAAACTCTTCGCTCACCTGAGGCTCTCCATCCAACTGTGTGCGGTCAGGTCAGACAGCAGAGGCAGGATGACCTGCGCTGTAAGAGACTCCAGTTCCTGCAGACACTCCACAGGCCTGAAACAGCTCTGAAACACACACACATTCACACAGACTTCTCGTCACATTGGATATCCTACGTAGCCCTGAAACACATGCTTATTCACGCACGTCTCTTCACATCGACCATCCTGGGATCTTTTTACCATTAAGAGATGCGATTATACCCTGCCCCATCAATACCTTTGAAAAAAGGATCATAAACAACAGCTTTTCAAACACTTTAAGGACATACCGTCAACACACATCCACTTCAGCAAAAGATACTGTGTACATCAAATTTGATTTTAAGTCTTGTCGGGTCTACTTTCATTACAAACACATTCTGCGGAACACTGCATGATCTCGAGACATTCTTATTAGCGTACACAATTTATCCGATTTCCTTTGAAATACACATCCTATGAAACATACAGAAGTTCATGCACCACAAGAGTTCTTCAGCAACTATTTCACAGGAATATTCAAGTCTCAGGAAAGTTTTTCCCCCCCAAGATGGCTGCCCACAATGCAGTTTTAAATCTAGATCAGGGGTAGGGAAGCCAGCTCATAGTGAGCTGTAGCTCCTGCGTGTTTTAAATCTCTCTCTGCTCCAACACACTAATGATTGTAGCTCATCAAGGGCTTGACATTGAGATAGATGCTCGATAGTATGGTAATCATTTGAATCAGATGCGTTAGGGAAGAGGCATGTAAAACAGGCAGTGCAGTGGCTCCCCAGCAGCAGAGCTCCCCACCCGTGAACTGAATCCTGAGCTGCATCCGAATTCTCTTAAAATGGCGGCCATGTTCACTTTCCCTGACCTCCCTAGAAAATGTCAGCTCAGAGAAGGGAATTTTGCACTGAGCTTTTAAAGGTACATTGGACGTGCTTGAGAGTAAGCGAATGTCCTTTCATTAAAAACGTCGTAAGCTCGATGGCAAAAATAGCCGAAGCAATTTTTCAGCAAGTGTCGGGACCGACTTGATGTCTCTAATTGCTACAGATACAAAGGATTGTGGTCCATACTCAATCCTTCCTTTCATTCAAGGTTAGTCTTGGGTTTCCTTGCAGGAAGTAAGTAACTAAGGAGCCAATCACCTCCTTTCCTTCATAAAATGGACAATTTGGCGTTCCTGGTCATGGCTACCAGCCAAACTATTTCTGGTTCTTGCCCTTTCGCCTTGGAGGATCCATTGCGGTTTAGAGAATTCGAATGCAGCCCAGAACTGTTAGTGAGTTGAGATCCCAAACAGACCTGAGAGGTGAGCTGAGAGTAAAATGCCCCCAGATAGAGCAGCTGAGGAGGTAACAGCATTAGCATGCTATCTCTCTGTGCTGGCCCCTCCAGCGCCCTCACACAACCCTTCAGCCAGCCCAGTATGGAGGGCTGCAGGCCTGTCACATGACTCCAGTCCACTGGGGGAGGGGCTGGACTCTCGGCACCCTGGGATCTGTAGTTCATGGGAGATAAAGATCAATGAATGGGCATAGATAGATACAGAGGGTCGCGCCAACTCAAGAATGGGAACCATTTTGTTTCCATCGTGCAAAACCAAGCCGTTTCAGACAATGAACATAAGTTTTGTTCTTATCTTGGAGGGGAAACATTAATTTCAGGGGAAAAACAATAAATTAGCTAGCGGTGGTTTCAACAAGCATAAGAGCAGAAAATATTCATACATGTGCAAAGAGAAAATGGAAAAAAAACTCATTCACTTTGAGACGATGCCCAATAATGCAGTGGAAGCAAAATGGCTCCATGTCTATATTTCTCTGGAACTCTCATGTTGCAACTCTTCTAATCTAGGAAATCTAGGCACAGATATTCAGATACACAGATACAATCTGCTCCAGACACGCGTGTCTTAAGTATCAAATCGGCAAATGGGGCTGGAGGCACAGCGGGCAACAGAACTACTCCTGTCATCTTACGTTGTGATTCTGTCCTTCAGACATCCTTGACGCATGTGGCTGATGATGCACTCCTTTGAATTTACGAACATTGTACAGTTATGCGAAGGCAACTTTCTGCAACTATGCTTTCAGGAAATGTACCCCACATCTGATTCACTCAGCCTAAGCCGCAAGTGCCTTTGCAAAACTTAAAGACTTATGCGCAAGGTTTCTAATAATAAATGACCATCTGAGTTGTAAGCGTGACAGTATTTTACCAGGTCTGATCTGAGGGGAAAGCCAAGCGCCACACACCGTCAGCCTCACCTGCTACATGCGGAGAGCAGCTCCTGATGGCGGCCGGCGGTGTGCGTGACATTGGTCAGGAGAGTCAACAGGGCCTGCAGTCGCTGCAGCTTCAGGGGCCCCTGGGGGTCCGCAGGGTCCCATTCCTGAGGGCCACACTGCAGGGCCCTCAGCAGAAGGGGGTACAGATCTCTGAGGAGGACAGAAAGCCACAGCTTCACTTCACTCATTCGGATAAAAACTGCGACAGCAATAAATCAGAAACCCTTCTACCGGTCAAAACACATTTCTGTAACCATTCGTTCACCGTAGAGCAAAACTGTTCATACCCTCGCTGGTGTCTTTATTGTAATCACAGATGTAGCAAAAAATTGTCTTTACCTTAAATGTAAGCACTTATGGTATTTTCTTAGTCTGATGAGATAATTCCGCGCGCGGCTCACCTGTACAGGCCGCAGCCCTGTCCGTACCCCGCAGCCACGGCCCACAGCCTCAGGGCCTCGTTGCTGATGCTCAGAGCCTCTCTCCTCTCCAGCGGCAGATCCTCAGGCTGCAGGGCCAGCAGGACCGACAGACGCTCCGTCGCACCGAGTTTATGGAGCTGAGGGCCATACAAAACAAATCAGCTCTTTGTGTGTATTTTATTTACACACTCAAGCGCAAATGAGCCATCATTAAACTACACCGGTATTAACCCTTCTACTCCCAAGAGTGTCACTACACTCACCTAAAACAATCAGAAGATCTTTGGAATATGAATAGAAATATAAACTACGGTATCTCAGGTCATGAGAAGAGATTTTTATAAGCATAATAAACTTCTTTTATATCGTTACCCTTGAAATCTGGAAAAAGGGTCTCTAAAAAAACCTCACTCTCTTGTCTAATCTCCTGAGGCAATGGAAACAGTCAAACCTCAGGGGACCTTGGGAGTGAAAGGGTTAATGATGTAATCGTTGGGAAGCCACACCCACCAGCCTGGCACAAGCTTGTGCCCCACTGGTGGCAAGCACACGCAGGAGCTTCATCGCCGCGGCGACGGGAGTCCCATGCAGACTCTCCGGGGTGGCGGAAGGAGATGGAGTCCAGGAACAGGGCAGGAACTCTGACATCACCGTCTGCATGAGCCGGGGGCAGTCCAGCACCTGAGGGGGCAGAAACACAGGCCCTGCGCTGAGCTGCGACCCACCAGCAACACTGAAACACAACCCCAGTGAGATGACATCCCAAAGTATGTAATGTGCTAATGATGCTCCATACAGAGTTTTTCAAATTTGATAAATATTTGTGATCGCTCAAGGTTATGGGTCGAATTGTTTACAGACGACCACATTGACGGTATTTATACCACCTTAATAACTCAGCTGGTCAACGAATAGATAACCACAATGGTCTATGCAATGTCATCGTTCAAATTTAGTAATGCGTGATAGTTGAACTAACTTTACCGTAGTACCAAGTTCCTTAAAAAAACTTGAGTAACTATTTCTCACAAAGAAAAAAATAGGCCCGCAAAGCGGGCGTTACCCCTCAGCCATGGATGCAAATTCAAGATGGCAGCCATATTAGATATTGGAGGGCAACGAAAATCGATAAGCTTGTGTAGCTACCCACCCCCAACACCCACACCAAAAATGGAATTGATCGGCAGTGGCGTTTTTAACTTAATGCACGGAATACAATTATGGACGGATGGATGGACGGATGCCACGCGTGATGACAATACCCCAAAACCCGAATTATTCTGGGCTGAGGGGTAAAAATTAAAGGAAATGCCAGATATTTTGCCCCAAATGACAACAGAGCGATTATTATAATCCTTTTTCTTGCTTCGGTAACACCAATAATCCAAACCACATGGTAGCTGGTATTCCATTTACAGCTTTCACTCAGAAGCAAAAGAGAATCTTTAAATTCGATAAAGATAATGGCTTGTCAAATATCCTATTAAACATCAATATTGACCAATATGAGAAAACAATCATGATAAAATCTTTGATCACATTTTCCAGCTCTAATGTCACGACTGCTACGGTTTATTCAGGGACCTGAAGATCACCTGTGTGGCGGATGAAGAAGAGTGTCGGGCGATCCGGGTCAGAACCTTCAGGATATCCAGAACCACAGAGGGCGCCGGGCGAACGACCTCCAGAATATAGCGCAGTCTGGGGAGCAGCTTCATCCTCAGTAACCCCTAAAACCAAGACACGTCTGACGGGTTAGGAGGGAGAGGTGAGGGGTACAGAGAGGGTATGAGGGTGAGACTGAGCGCCGGGTTGAGTCAGGAGCAGGTGGAGGGGTGCAAGCATGCAAACCGGGCCTACAAGCGGGAAGGGAGTTAGTGTAGCACTGTCTGTAGCCGCCATGGCATTTTGAAATTTTATGCGTATTTCATGACATTTTGATAATGACAAAAGCCAAATGACCCTTTCAGCTGTTCCATTTATATCAGGAAAGGTTGCGATTTAAATATCACTTTGGTGAATTTCGCTTATTTTTTCTGTCCAGAAAACTTAACCATTCTGTTGTGTACACAAGCAGCCTTCTCGGCGACAGCCTGTGAACCAGTTTTCCCAATCTGATGACCCTATAGTTGGCGGTACATACATAACATTACTGAACAAGAGCCATCTGGCAATGGCGTATCCCCCCGGCCCCCCACATTCATGGATTAACTGCTCAAGAAATTCCTAAATACCAAAAGGCACATCTACATATGATACCTGACCAACATGTCAAATTTCGTGAAGAAATACTGAACGGTTTTCAAGTTATGCTCCGGACAAAAGAATGTTTACAGACGGACAGACAGAGCGATAGCTATATCCCCCCGCATTATATGGCGGGGGGATAAAAAGGTACGCCTCTTTGAAAGACATTTTAAACTGATCGTCTTGCTCACTGAAACCTGTAACCTACAATGATTCAATCATCTCCAGACAGAATTCCTTTCGAATTAACCCTTTAGCCGGACACTTTGTCATAGTAGGACTAAACGACTAAACATGAATGCTGTCAAATTGCTGTTCCTGAAAGTTGAGGAGTAAAAATTTAAGGGGAGTTTATGTTTTTGTTCCACCAGTTATTTGCTGTTGGCATTGAGTATACCGAAAGGCATTACAACACATGCGGAGACGACAGGTTTCAGCATGAAGAAACATGGCCACTAAAGGCACAGCTACTTCAGTTACCGAACACAGAAACTAAAAGAAAGGCAAAAAACAAAATAGATAATTTCAGAGAGATGGGCGAAAAAGAGTCGGATAACTATGTTATGAAACGACGGAGAAACTACATAACTCGGCCGTGTATCTACCCGATCCCCAAATTTCGGACATAATGGCCGCCGGCAGCCATATTGGACGTGCGAAATTTGTGAAAATCGGTCTTGAGCATTGTCCAATAAATATCTTTGCCTGTGTGAAATTTTGAGAAATTCCTGTGATAATTATAGCTTCCAGAGCCCGGAACAGAAAATCTCTGCGGGTGCGGCGGCCCCGGAACTAAACCACAGTATCTCCCGACTACCGTCGTCGGGGAGATACAATGATAGATAGAAATCCAGGGCATTTGGGAAATTCCACCTGGAGACAGTAACCCAGGAAAGGGCAGCAGTGACCTTGATAACATCCTCACGGGCGACATCGTGATCGGTCCTCCTCTCCTCCTTCAGTCTCGCCTTCATCGCCTCCCCCACCCCTTCGTCATCCTCCTCTTCCTCCTGCTGAGCTGCAGGGAGCAGAGGAAATGCTTCCATCCCCAGGAACCAGGAGAAGGTGCTGTCGAGGGTTTCCTAAAACAGACAGGCAGACAGATAGATGGACGGACGGATGAAGCTCAAACAGCACACCCCTCTCTCCCAAAAGAAAAAATAAGAGCATCCCTAAATAAGCACTGGGGAACACTCTTTCCCCCGGATTCTGCTGGAACCACAACTGTAAGAGGTGAAATGTATCTACCTGTCAATTATTCCCAATTACACAGTACAGACTACAGTACAAAATGCAAAGTGCAAACTGCAGATGATTGAACATCCTGTCCATCGCTGTCCTCACCTCGTCGTCCGAGGCGATCAGCAGAGCGCGGAGCGCATGCACTGCGGCCGTCATCACGCCCTCCACGCTGTCGTCCAGAGCGAAGCGCAGAAGGAAGAGGAGTCCGGCATCCAGCAGGGCCGTCACTACACTTCCCTTCAAACAGGAAGTGAAGTCACCGAGGCGGGCCTAAACAAGGAGGGTGGATGACCCGTCATTCGAAAGAGAAACAGACGAGCAAACATTCGATGTTCTCTCCAAGTATAATTAATAAACACGTCCAGAGTTTATTCTACTCGGCAGTGATCACGATGGCGAGGCTCATTATATTCCCGAACGCCGAACGGCGGTTCGGGGATATTATGTTTTTGGTCCGACCGACGCCGCGCCGCCCTAGGTGTTAACGCGATAACTTCAGTAATATTTCAATTAGAAATGTCAAGTTTTGCATATAAGTAAGTATCATAAAGAGGAAGAACTGATTCGATTTTGGACAATTTACAATTTCTAGATTGGCCACCAGGGAAACTGAAAAAATCACTGTTTTTATCATATCTCTGGAAATATTTGTCCGATTGACCTCAAATCAAGTGCAAATGAAAGGTCATGACTTGAGGGGCTTTATATTGTACTGTCTACTCAAGGATTGGGGAATTGGAGGACTGGAGGTGTTCGAGGATATACCCCAAGCCGTCGCCTCCGACGGCATAAGCCTAGTTTTACCTCTGCCAGGAGGGCATATGTTTTCGCCACGTTAGTTTGTTTTTTCCTCAATTAACCAGATATCTCAAAAGGTTTTGGGCCGATATCAATAACGATTTATTTGTAGATAGATACACACTGTTAGGAGCTGCTTAAACTTTGGTGAAGATCTGACTCATTTCTGATCCAGGATCCGAAAGAATTTCTACCCTCATAAAGACAGCACTGTCACGTACCAGTGTCACGTGACACCAGCACCGCTTTCACTCATCAAATGACTTCTTAATACAAATAATTAATGTTCGACGCATTCTGAATCCCGAATTCCCTCACTAACAAATTTCACAATGGCAAAGGTCATGCATTCTCAAAATGCATTCTAGTTTTGAAATGTGATGTACCTTGGTGAGGATGCGGGCGAGAGTGGTGATGGCCAGGCTTCGCTGCTGAATCACCTGACTGCGTGAGAAGTGAAACAGCTCCTGTAGGGAATATCCTGCCAGCTGTAGGAGGGGAGAGGAGGGGACAGAATTACTGAGAGTAAAGTCACAGGCTATTGGCCGCCTGGAGATACGTGCACATACTGTGAGCTATTCACCTTATTTTGCCCCGCTCACTTTTAATACTTCGCCTTTTTTGCATTTTGTCATCTGACTTCCTCTAAACTCCCGGAAGGCAGTAAAAAGATCTTTGACGTTGTTCGCTGGCTCTAATCTAAAACAACTGCTAACAACACATCAAATGTTCTAAAATGTGAGCACACAGAAAACTACTTAAAACGCAGAGAGTCCGGTTCCTCAAAGCTTTGTTAACTTTAACCGGTGGTTAAGTCTATACCGCAGCATCTATATCTCAGAATGAAAGCAGAGATGTTTGTATGTTTTGGGTGCATTGCGTGGGTTTCCCCCTGATTAGCTTAAGCAACGTTATATTAGAGCATTCGTGACGATCTTAGAAAATGGCCATAATGTTAGGTGGTTAGTGTTAACCAGCCAAACTAACGAAGCTTTGAAAAACCGGGACCCCAGATGGTCTCATCTGTCGACAGTGTTAACTTGCGAAGACTATATGATAGTTTAAGGTCCATCATCATGGCAACCATAATTATACCAAAAAGGTGTGATCAGAGATGCATTAAAACTAGATGATATACACAATCTTGTAATCACCCTTGAGTCAATACCAAGGTCAATACCTGAGGTGTAGTTTGCTCACCTTCTAGCGCCTGCAGTATCTGTTAACATACAGGAACAAGTCGACATGGTCAACATCCCCTGCCAATCATGTGCTTCTTATTTTCAAACTCCATCAAGGCCTTTATGGTCTGAAGCTACACACCAAATTTGGTTGTCCTATCTGTAATAGTTTCTGAGAAAAGTTGTCCCCTTTCTCTCGAATGAGGGACGCACGCACACACACACGCACGCACGGACGGACGGACGGAGGTCAAACCTATATCCCCCTCCCACTTATTGTTGGCGGGGGATAATAATGTCAGCTATTGTAAGACTGTAATGGTGAAACTCATGTCTTGTACCATCTCAGATATGAAATATGTAGGGTGGCAATGATAACTAAGCATAAATTATTGCATTTAGTTTACAGCTTGTTATGGATTTTTAAATGCATCAGGACACGGATTTCACTATGGCAACATTAGGCTGCCTTAGCCAAGTTGAAAACATCACAAACTAGCCAATCTGCCAATCTCTTCAACACCCTACATGTCTTCTTTCACGGAGTTTCGTAGCCGAGCCATTTATCGCGGTAGACGTTCGTCTGACGGCTCTCCGTCCACAAAATGGAAGGAACATACATATGGGAGCTTTGGAGGACACTTCAGGTTTTGCGCGTTCAGCCACAGCCTCAACTGCTCCTCATCTTTGAGAGGTGGGTGCAAGTTGTAAAAAGCCCCACAACACTCTGATGTCATCACTTTATGGTCATGACACTGTCGTTGTAATTGCAGTCTTCTCATTATCCAATTATTGTGGCATCCCCTAACTGCACACGTGATACTAGACAACGTAACTGTCGGCCCACGTCTTCGCGAACTAGCTCAAGTAGGAGGAGCGGAAGTTGGATGACAAAACGAAAGTAATGGCATTGCCCTTGTAGTCATAAAAAATAAGGCAAATAGTGTACTAATCAGCAAAGACATTTCCACTCTGTAAACAACCCAAATGTCTCCCCCTCCCTGTCCCTTCAGCCTCCTGACCTCGGGCTCTTCTCCGTGGTGATGCAGGCCGAGGTGAGTCGGCAGGTCCTCAGTCGGGGGAATCAGGTTGCCGTTGAAATCGAACCGGGCTTGCATGGCCTGCGAGGACAGAGACACAGGCAATAATGCCGAACTCAAACATGAGATGAGATTCTACAGTCGCTGCCTGTACCCAACAAACACAAACACAAGATCTTCTCGAAGACTTCAACACCACTTCAGAACAGTCAAAGCTCTACCGTTTTACTAGTTAATTTCATTCCAGCTATACAGTAACATTCGGAGATTTTATTAATGTTTTTACAAATAAACTAAAAAATTACAGTAACGTAATAAACAAATCCTCTTAAAATCTAATAACGCACATTTTTTGTATTAACTGTTCATTAACCATATTTGTGGTAACAATAAAGACTTCAGCAAGTAAGTGAATTGGGAGTTTACCTTATATGTCACATTTTTAATACACTTCTGCAGATTTGTTTCATGTGTGATACTTTTCAAAGCACTCAGTCCGACCGTCTCAGGCACGGCCATTTTGAGAGACCGATCGGTAAATTCTAGAATGTCCCTCTAATATCGGACACTGCAGCCTCATTTTGGCTATACAAGTATTGCATCAGACAAGCAACGTACCTACGCCTGATGTAGCACTGAGTGAACAGTCCATTTTTGCTCCATTTTTGCTGGAGTTTACTTCCAGAGTTCATTTACGTATATAACAATTACACTGCTTTTTTTACTCGTAAAAACAAACGTCTCTACCCGAAACGCCAAAATACCAAAAGGCTCCACTTTAGTAGCTGATCAATGCTGTTTCTGAATTATGGTCCGGGGGGAAAATGTAATGACTGGAAACGACAACGATGTCCCTCTACCGATGGTAAATGGTAAATGGACTGCATTTATATAGCACTTTCTAGTCACATGACAAGACCCCAAAGCGCTTTACAATTATACCTCTCATTCACCCTGATGGCGGAGGCTGCCATGCACGGCGCCAGCCTGCACATCAGGAGCAGTGTGGGGTTCAGTGTCTCGCTCAAGGACACTTCGACACGTCCTCTGGAGGAGCTGGGGATCGAATCAGGAACCTTCTGATTCCTAACCCGCCCGCTCTACCCCCTGAGCCATGCCACCCCTAAATGGTGACTGAAAAGTCTACTGTCCAATCAAAAGCTTAACTCCTCCCATCTCTACAGCTCACCCTCTTAGTGCCCCTCCTCCTGGGCGGGGGCAGGTCCCTCAGCCACTCCAGCTTCTCAGTCTCCAGCTTGTCCATATGAAGCCACTCCTTCTGAGGCTGAACAGGAAGCTCCTCCACTGCGGAGAGTAAGTCGTCCTCAAAACCTTTCTCCAGTTAAGCCAATCAGCACTTCCACAAAACTGATGACTATGGAAGGACATTAGTTTGGCTCACAATAGTGCAGATTTGGCTGATGGGACAAGATCTGAATCCAAAATGCATCTTTGGCTAATGCCCTAGCGCTGAAATCCAAAAAGCATCCTTTTTTAAAATGTTTCATCAGCCTCGGACCCTCAAAATTAAGATATTCAAATAATAATTTAACTGAGCATTTAAAATGCTTTTTGTTTAATTATTGCAGACCCAGGTAGACCGCCCAACATTAGGCAAAGTCCCCATCACACTGACTGATGAACTAATAAACCTTATAAAAACATAAGCAGAGTGCAATCCCTCTTTCCATTAATAGGCAGCATCAAATTCCCATAGTACAGTGGCATCTCAGGTAGACCATTGAGCTGAGAGCACATGCTTAACTGCCAAAGCTGCTCACGATACCTTTCAAAGCATGTGATTATATCCATGATAAAAGCAAGGCTGTTTTCAAAGCAGTGCCATCTGACAGATCAAAGATCAGGGGCATTCAGCGTTAACGTTCAACCTTAGATCCAGTTTCTCTGAATCATTTAATAATATCACCCCATGTAGAGGGCGCGATTTTGCCTTCAAGCAAGTGAAACATACGCTCATTTGGATTCAAGTCCATAGTCTCATATTTTTAAAGTAAGACAGGTCTGGCCAGCAGGTAGAGCAGTCTAGCAGCCTTATCCGTTCTTAGTATGTGTGACGAATAATACCAAAGTCGCCCGGTCTGATCCTCATTTAGTGGACGATGCTCACACAAAGTTTGAAAGAAATAATCTCTTATTTGTGATATATGTACAGGGCAATAACGAGAAAGGCATCCACTAGTGAATTAGGTATTAATTATCATTATTAATAATTCCATTTTTACAAAGATCACTGAGTTTTATTCTCTTCTCATCATCTGGGATTTTGAGACCAAATTTGAAATACATGGGAGAAAAACTGTTGACACGAGAGCAATTTAGTGGCGGTCTCTGCCCCAGGAGCAGCAGTGCAACAACCACTGAGTCATATTATCCTCTAGTGCTTCCGTACAGGGGATAGAACTGAAAGTTCAGGTCATGCAAGCCGTCCAAAAAAGCTATCAATTCTATGAGAAGCATCACATTTGAACTGGACCCTATTGCACTGCTGCCACTAAGTTCAGATCACGTGTAAATGAGTGTCCTCATTCAGTACAAACAGTACTGAGGAATGCAAAGAGCTGTCAGTGCGGACGAAGTGGAGGAGTGTGTCATGTGCATTAACTACAGCTCTCTGAACTCTCGCTGAGTCGACTGGCTTTCCATTACCCCTAATTAATCTGGGCACTCTCTCGCAGGGAGCAGGGCTAATCAGGCTAATTGAAATCAGGAGGCAGCAATCAATTTAAAGGGGGGGGAGGGGGGGCCCTCAGACTCAGCTTGTTAAAAAGCCGACTCATGACGTCGCAGTACCAGACCCGATATGCCCACTGCAGGCCGGATATAGAGGCGAATTATGCTGTGGCTGTAGAGGATACTCGGTGAAGCCACTCAGCTAACAGCGCAAGATGCTCTCTGATTCTCAGCCTGAGATTAGGGAGTGCAAATCTGTGACAGTCATGCAGCTACGCCCGGTTCTGTTCCCTCTGTAAGTACTGCAGCAGCTGTTTTCCAGCCTGCATGAAATTATACTCGCAAAAATGCACGTTCCACCCGAACAAACCTCATAAACTGCAATGAGTTACCTTCCTAATTGCCTACACTTGATAGCCAAGAGCAGTGAGAGACAAAGATATGCTAAGCGAGGAAACATTGTCATTAATATCCCCAGCCACCAAGGAATCTCTTTTTCAAATCCAATCTAAGTCATGAGTAGTATCCCACACACAAAATTTCATTCTTGTAGATGAAGTAGTTTCTGAAAGAACTTGTCCCTACTCATCCGGACAGAGGGACGGACTGAAGGATAGACAGGATCCCTTGCAATATTCCCTACTCCAGTTTGTGTTGTGGCGGGGGAGAATAATTCATCACATTACATTACGCTACATTATTGTCATTTGGCAGATGCTCTTATTCAGAGCGACGCACAACAAAGTGCTTTAACCGGACAAAGAGCGCAGAGAGTCTCAGGGAAGTACCATTTAAATAGCAGAAGTGACAACACACAGAAAGAATATCATTCAGTGACATACCTGTGGAGGAACATAAATCAGTAAACAATTCATTTCGTCAAACACCATGCAGATAATAAATAGGTCGAGAACCAAATGCAGCATTAAGTTGACGGGGAGATGGTCAGCCTCTCTGCTGTCCTGACTTCAACTTTATTCATTCAACTTTAAATTCATTCAAATATTTTAATCTAAATTATTCTCCACCATAATCATGACAACACTGGATTCCACAAATCTGAAAGGGGCCAATACAGCAAGAGGACTATTAATACTGTGCTATCCGGCCTCTTTGAAGGGCCTAATAGCAGTCAAAGATAAATCCCCCAATCACAGTGCTCTCTTACCTGTGATTTGAGAGGGCTGATCCATCTCATCTTCGTCCATCTCTATTTGATCTGGCTCTGGTTCCCTGAGGTCCGTCTCAGCCATGGCGCAGTCCGCCGCAGTGTGATCCGGCTGAAGGGAGCCCTGGGGATCCACGGGACGGTTTGGATCAGCGGCGGATCCCTTCTTTTTACGAGACCTGACAAACTCCACCAGGCTGGGATCTGTGGAACAGAGGAGCAGATTTAGAGCTGAGCAGGTCTGACGAACAGAGGCAGATAAAATGACAGGGGAGACGGTCTGAGCACCTGAACAGGCAGGCGACAGGGCGGGAAACAGACCGACGGGCAGGTGAGGCGCTCTGAACGGACGGCAACAGGGATTAGAACACAAGACGGCACGCGACAGAGAGATAAGCCTCCCTGCATCCCACGGCACAGTTTGGTCAAAAATTGTACAGTAGTGAAAACATGGAAGTTTTAATATTTGCTGCACAAAACTCCCATAATAGAAATATTCCATTACAGGATCGAAGTGATCACTCAGAACTACTGCGTACTGATTTGCAGTGACTGTAAACCCTCTGTAGGGACAACTTGACCCAAACCATGCCAGATAAAATGTCTCGGCGGCACACAGAGAGACCAGATCCCCTCACTGTAGGTTAAGCATTCAGGCCGGTACGGTTCTCCCGGTGTACGTCACAAAGCACAAGGCCACTGGTTGAGAACATACAAAAAGAAAAGGAGGAGTCATCTAACCATATCACTTTTTTCCCACATCTCTATAAACAAGTGCCTCCGATTTTAGTGGCGTTGAACTCTTTATTGCAAATTCATCTTTGTAATGAGCAGTTTATGCACTGCAACCACAACATAATATCCCCTCCTGTGTAACTGTCGACAGACGGCTCTAGCGAACAGTCTGATCACGTCCCTCCATCAACATGCAGTCACCTGGGGTAGAGCTGCTCTTCTGTTTTTCCTAACAAATCGCACTCATGCACAAACACCATGGTCGTTACATGTGGCCTCTCCAACACTTTTTCCCCACCCAGAAAATGAAAGCGGCTCCACAAATGGCACATTTCCACACGCTCAGCAGCTCCAGAGAAAAAGAAATGATTTAAAGTCTGAACGCATCCCATCTTTCACTCATGAACCCACCTAACTGAGCCAGCAGCTTCTGCTGTTCCTCCAGGATCTCGCCCTGGGACATGCCCTCCAGCCTGGCCTGGTTCTCCTGGTGGATCCTCAAGGCCTCCTGGGAGCTGTCCTGCTGGCTCAAACCCTGCCCCGACACCAGCCTGGAACCGGCCAATACCGTACGGTCTGAAGACACACATACGGGCTCAGTAATGAAACATCACAAATTACACATCCACCAAACAGACAGACACGCTGAGCTTCAAACGCTAACCTCCATAAACCATCCAACTCAAGAGGATTGATTATTAATGATCCGAACATTTATCAAATGTCTGAACCAGAAAGTACCACTGAGCTCACAATTTATTTTTCAACAGTCAACAATATTAACATTCGACACAATACAAATGTGTACGTTAGGATTAATATGAAATCAAACCTAGAATAATTTGAATATCGAGAATAGTGAGCTTTTCAAATGATGGTCTGAATTTCTTGACAATTCATAATCTCAACAGGCCAGAAATTACCGGTAGGTTCTGGAAGAGGCTGTGCCGTCTGCATGGCTGCACCAGGAGACATGACAGTCCCCTGAGCTCCAGGACGACTGAGAGAGGAAACCCCGCCCTGCCTGGCTCTCTGAGCTGCCAGCTTCCGCGCAAAAATACTCCTCCGACCCCCAGGTGGGGCTTCCTGTCCCTTTGGCTGAAGAACAGTGAAACAGGAGAATTAAACTGACAAAAACATCAAGAATTATCAGTTTGTCTACCATAAAATAGCTGAAGTTGATCATAACCTTTAGAACACTGAAATAAATACTTTTAAAATATAAAATTGATTATCTTGTGCTGTTGAAAACCTACCATGTGGCAGCTTGTTTAGAAGAGCTCCCCAGTTTAGTGTTACAAAATTTTAATCCAGTGCTGCACCTACAAAAATGTATTTCACTTCATACTATTGAACATAACGTCGCATTTCAACCACCTATCTAGTGAGCAAGCTCATCCGTCCAATCAGGACCTCGCCACTGAAGACAGAGAGCACAGGACAAGACACTGATGTCCATTAAAACTCGGAGGAGCTGGTCTTACCCCATCTTCTACCTCAGAGCGGTGAAAGACTTTGGGGAAGGCAGCAGTCGTGAAGGCTGGGAGAGACACTGGGGTGCTGCTGTTGTCCCGCTCCTGTAAGCCACATAACATCAGAGGAACAGTATCAGTACCATTACAGTCCTGGACAAGAGGTGCCTCAGATTATAATTGCGAGCGGAGCCTGAACAGTCTGTGGGGAACAGAAATGTTCCTCTCCACCTCACTCATGACATGCTGTAACACTGCAAAATGTTGCTCATGATGGCTAAAACACGTGGAAACGTTGTAACATCAGTTTCCCCTGATCATTAAAGTCTTTATTTCTGAGCTCTGACCGCTCCAGCTGTCTTGATTTTGGGAGAGACCTTGTGAAATACTCCGAATAAGGAGTTTTGCAAGACAGCTGGCTAACCCTTTGACCGTGGAACAGAACTCAAACAGGTGTGCAACAGGTCTGGACTCTTCGGCCAGCTCAAGCTTGTTCTTACTGGACTGCGCAGCCCTGTTAACACACACCACTGTTTGATTGCATTTACGATAATTTAACTGCTTCCTGTTTTTCCTTAACATTGTTAACTTCAATATTAGCATTTCATGCGGATCATCTTACTGACAGCGTTACCGCAAACAGTGTCCCATAATTGTTTACATTTCACACTCACGTCAAATCTCATATGAAGCTCAATTAGGCAAGATTTAATTATGCAGTCGAAAGCCATCTGAATGACATCTGCTCCAACGCCAAAAGGAAAATAGCTAACCACTGACATTTTTTACGGGTTTTCATCAGCAATTATTAATAATGGATTAATCCTAAACTTCAAAGCATGATCCTAGTATGACCACATACGATTCAGAGGGCAAAATAATTCTAGCCGTCACAGTACAGACAGACTTTCCCAACGCTGGCCTTCATGTTGTAAAAGGATTTAACACGTCATCCGTGACACTCACAATGATTCTGGACAGAACAGCAGTGACGTGCGTGTCGTGTCTGTCCAGGAGTTCCTCTGGACTTGTGTCCTCGAAATGGACCCTCGAAGCCTTGAAGCGGGACTTCTTGGGTGCCGAGGGAGCCAGAGGAGGCATTTCATCCTGGTCTATGGGTAAAAACAGATTAAAATTTAATTAAGAGTCATGGCAAACAAACATCACATTCATCAATAGTTCAATGTGTGCTCTAATTGTTAAATTGGATTATGCGCACTAGACGAATTCAGTGAGTACCTCCAATGTCGACGACATCTCTCTGACACATCTTAGACCCTGACTCTTTGAGGAGAGCGCTCTCTTCTCCACTGCGCTTGTCATTTCGATGGACCACACGCACCGCTGGCTGGGCTCCAGAGCTTAAAAACTCCTCCTGAGCTCGGAGGAGGTCAGCCTCGGAGTCTCCGGGCTTGGGACGCTTCAACATCCCCCTGGGGAAACAATTAAAGAACAAGAGCACAGCAGGAATTAGCTAACATGTGCTTAGATGTGCTAGAATTGATAAACCACAATGTACCTAAGGATACAGTCAGGTCCATAAATTTCTGCACATTAAGTCATTGTTATTTTAGCGGTCTGTCACAACACACTGGAGTTTAAATCAATGAAACCTACGGACTCGAACATAAGTTCATCAGATTCAGCCACTGTATTCAAACTTGCAGACCTTCAGGCTATTTTAAATTCTAGTGGAGATCCCAAGGTTTCCATCAATCCAAAATCCATACATTGTAATGTTGAGGCCATAAAAACATGGTGTCCTGGGTTTGAATATTTCTCTCAATATACAGTAAGTGTGCTGTATCTTCGGGGAAGCGCTGCAACCAGCAGATATTGACTGTGTGTGTGACATTGTCTTGGAATATGAAAAAATGCCTTTTCTGACCTTGAATCTACTTTAAGAAAAACTTAAGCGAAAACTCAGAGTTTAAGGGCTTAAGCAATGAATGTGATATCAAAGTGCAGACTTTTCCACAGCCAAGCTCAGTGCCCATGAACCTCATTTTAAATGTCTTCCCTCTTTCAAAATATTCCTCGTCATACATTGCCAAGAGGATAATACCTACGTGAGGGTTAAATAGTTTGTTTAAATTGAGGGAATGCACAAGTGATTATAACAAACCCAGTCGACGAGGGCTTCCCATCGGACCAAGTTTTGTACCACTGGTTTTAATACCACTGTGATCTGACGTAGGAATAGATGATGAAAACAATATTTACTCCAAAATATATCGAGTACGGAAAAATAATTAAAAGGCAATGCATTCAGAAATAATTCGTAAATAGTTCATCCAGCAAATGTTTAGCAAAATAATAATAAATAGGAGCTGCTTTCTTTGCTAGCAAACAATAGCTATATTTCATGTTCTTCGGAGTACTTCTATGATTCACCCACAATGTGAACGACTGCCGAATACCAAAGATTATGTATTCGTGCTAACAATTCACCTTTAATGAAATGACACGGCTTCCAGCCACGATTTTACGAAGCACGTCCTTTCAAAACAAGAACTGTCTCAACTTCGCGATGCATCCAGCATGTAAAACGGCAAATAATGATTTCCTTCCGCAGAGGATATGAACAGCTTCCGCCCCTACCAAAAGCAGTACCTGATTGGCCGGTGAATCCCTGTTCTCACAGCTTCTTCTTCTTTGTTGGTTTATGTACAAAAACTAAATGAGTATTACTGCCATCTACTGGGAATAATGCTTGTAGGTCATTTCTTTCCCAATACAAAAAAAGGAAGGATGTATTGGGTGTATTGATCATGAACTAGTGGCCGGAGGAAAAAGAATACGGAAAAAAATTAAGTTAGAGCAATTTGATAAAGACATCAAAGTGGTTAGAGTAAGTAGAGAAATAAATTCTGCATTTTGTGACAGACATTATGAATGAGAAGATTCATTAAGACAGAAATTAAGAGCAAAAAAAGCAATGAGGGAATGCAGAAGTGGTATGTAATAATTGTGGGATGTGGAATTGTGTGAAAGTGCCAAAGATGGCCTTTTATTAACAAAACTGAGGAGCAAAAAGAGAGGTTGATTCACTAGGTTTGAATGAGGCTGGAACAAAAACCAGCACAAATAGTGGGACCCCAGGACAAAGTTTGGGAACCATCCATTCATCCATTATCTATACCTCTTCTGCCTCACTTTGGTTGTGGGGACCTGGAACCCATTCCAGCTGACTATGGGTAAAAGACAGGGAGCCACAATACATTGCTGGACACACACACACACACACACACACACACACACACGCACACGCACACACACACACACACACACACACACACACCTACAGGGAATTAAGCGTCTCTAATCAGCCTTAAATGCATGTTTGGACTGTGGGAGGAAACCCCCAGACAAAGAGAGCAAGCAAACTACAAACAGACAGGCACCAGGCCAGATTCAAACCCACAACCCTTTTGCTTCAGAGCAGTAGTGCTAACGACTGCACAACCATGCCACCCAGTTTCAGAACTGATGCATTAAATGAGCCAGCGTTTCAATTTAGCCTTAAATGTGACTGAGTTTGTAGTCGGTTTAATCTTATTCCAACCCTGGGCCCCTGACCCTAAGATAGCCTAACTTTCAACCATATGTGTATTGATTCTTATCAATTTTAGATTTGCAACAACACTGCACCTGCCGTGGAGCCTGTCACGGTCTGCGCAAAAAAAGGTAAATGAGTAGTTTGGGGTCGCGCCATTAACAACTTTGTGAGACAAAGGTGAGCTACTCTGGATGGATATAAAACTCGAGCGAGCTGGTTCACTTCCGACAAACATGTTGCAATGCTAGAATGATATAGGGGGTGTCTTACAAGCAAACCCACAGACCACAGTTCTTTCTAGTAACGAGAAATGACAGACTTAAGTGGTATTTTCGCGACAAAGGGCCACTTTAATTTGTTTTAAACTATTTAACGCAACACGTACCACTAGACCTGCTGATGAACGGACCCTTCTCGCAATTCTTCACCAGCACTGATCTTATGCGTCCAACTGCTGTCACACAATTGGTAGGCTGAATAGTTTCATGAATAAGCAGGAGTGCTGGTGCTCTCACGGTTAGAGTGAATTCCAATATTGACACGCTTGTTAATGCAGACTGTAATTGCTGTCAGCAAGCGGGCCTTTTGAACGCAGTCCTGTCGCTGGCACACAAACGGCGAAGCGCACTCAGTTTATCAATGAAAATATGCTACCCCTGACGTCAGCTCTGCTCTGGCAACGCACTGAGGTAAGTTACTGCAGGGATGAGCATGTTGTACGAGATGCACAGTGGATGTTATTCTGACATAGCATTTCTTCAGAGCCCGTGTTCTACACTGTCGTCTATTCTTAGCACATTAAATGTATGCGCGATAAGGTAAGATGCGTAACCGATCCTCAAATACATCATGGGGGCGCGATCCACAATTTACTGCAAGATCAGGGGATCATGAAACCTGAACTGCACCCGCGTATTGCCAGTACTGAGGCAACATCTCAGATGTCATTTGTGCACGGGGATTGCCGCATGTCCTCTTGTCCTTTTATAATTGCACGCGTTTCTGTTTGATCATTGCGATATGGCTTGCATGCAAGATTAGCGGTGGGTGGTGTTCATTTATGTTATAAACATATTTATTTTGTGGGATTAAACCGCCCTAGTTTAGATCGGGTAGCCTCTGCAGTCCCTTCAAACCCCGTGTTTGATACTATGGGAGTACCCCGCGCGGGATCCCCGTCTTCCTTCGCTCCCTACTGGCAACGGATCGAGACGAGGGAAGTAGCCGAGTCGATGCGGAGAGAACACGGTTGTTAAAAGGACTCGCAGGCGAAGGCTACCCCGTTTGCGATGCCAAGAGAGCAGGATGGAGTCTGCCGAGTTGGAAACTGAGAATGCTGCTGAGGACACTGCGCCAAGCCTTCCGAATGAAACCGAAGTCGACCTGGCCAGCTTGGACCTCTTGGGCGAGGTGAGTTTATTCCAGTCTGCTATGCACATGCCCTGGAAAAATCTGTCATGCCTTGTTCTAAATAGATGAGCACGCTAACCTTGCGTTGACTATGGAAAAGCCTGTGGCTCCACACTCGGCTGAATCTGAGACATTTGACATATTTGAATTCCAAATTTCAAATAGGACGCACACCCTGCAAAGCCGGTGAAAGCAGAAATAGCGCGCTTACCGCTTAGTATGTATTTTCTGTTAGTTCTGTGTCCAGTACGGCGTCTTCCGTGTTTTGAGGAGGGGTGTGGGAAGCGCTCGGGAGAATTTAAACTGCAATTCGATTACTTCTGCCCACAGCGTAACTCCGTGATAAATTGCATTTCAGAAATCTTTTGAGTGCCATCATGCGCACGAAGGGACATTCTGTATAGCAGACACTGTAATTGAGGCGTATTCGGGACATGCGTACCTCTACCAATACTGATTACTTTATGGAAAGAGACAATGCAATTCTGTGGCTTTTTGCTATTCTTTTATTTTTTTTATTTTGTGTTCGTGGGGTGAGTGTTCATCTCCAGCTTTCACCAGTGCGATGAGTGTGTAACATGGAAACATTTTCCTGCATTCGCTGTGGAAGCTCACCATTCTCCCACTGAACTTAAAGTTGGAATCTTAATAGGGTGGCTTCCTGCAAGACTCAATGTCACACATGCATGCTCACCTATTTGGTGCCTGCTCTCAGATTCTCAGCAGTGCCATTGCATTGAAAGATGATGACTTATAATAGGTTGTGAGGGGTGGCAAGTGGATAGCTGTTGCCTCACAGCGAGAGGGTTGTGGGTTTGAATCTGGCCTAGGGCCTTTCCGTGCTGAGTTTGCACGTTCTCCTCTGTGTTCGCTGGAGTTTCCTCCCAAAGTCTCGAGACGTGTATTGTTATCACACCAATTTTGGCATGAAGACACATTTTGGCCTAGTTAAGTGGGCAGGATTTTGCTCCATCAAGCAATTGTATTGGTCCTTCGTTTCCATACATTTTACTTCAAAATGCACCATACATTCTCAGCTGGAGACAGAGAAGTGCTGCAGGCAGGCCAATCTAGCACCTACTCTTACTGCTTAAGCCATGCTTCCACAGTTTGTTGTTTTGCTGGAAATTACAGGGATGTCCCAGTCTAGATGTTGCTCTGAACTGCATGCTTATTTTTCTGTATTAATGGCGCCCTCGCAAGTTGCCTAGACAAGGTATACTGGCACACCACTATACTATGACTGACGCTGGCTTTTGGACCTGATGCTGAGAGCTTAGTTTTGCCATCTTTGGTATGAAGAACAAAGGTTTTTTTTTTTTTTGAAAAGCCACTTTAAATTGTTACGACCCCTGTCATTGCATTCTCATGTGGTTATGGATCTTTGCTTCCTGTGTGGTTATCTTAGGAGGGCTCCAGGCCTGGCTTGTCTCCTAATTGAATGTTCCACTTCCGGGTACAGAGCTTTTAAGGCTGCCGCTTACTTTACCTCAGGGAGACTAGCTCTTTGACCTCACACTTAGCATTTGTAGAATGAGTCCACAAATGTCTCGTCTTTGCGAGTTTGACTGGTTTTGCTTTGAATTTTGATTCTCACCTCGCCCTCTCTTTGGTTTGACTGGATTTTTGTGGTTGACCCCTGGGTTGTCCCATTTGACTGCGATTCTTGCGTTTACGGGTTCAGTTACCTGGTTAATTTTTAACGTTTGACGTTTGTTCATGAATCTGATTGCGTCTGTCTTCTTGCCCTTCTGCACGCTGTTTTGTGGCTATGGTCGGCGAGAGTGATCCCAGCAGGATCTCCCAATTCTTCCATTAGCACAGTTATGTGTTATTCTGATTTGTTCTTTTCTCTTCATAATTTTTTAAGGTGATCTTGGGTGGAAACCTGTTACGTTGGGGGTACATTATTCATTCTCTCAGTTCTTACTTGTTGGTTGAGCTCTCCGGAATTATCTGTTTTAACACTTCCTCATGCCTGGCAAACCTTTAAAGACTAGCAATAAGATTAGTTTTGTTTTGGTAAAGCAGCAATAGGGACTAGAGTAACTAGTCAGCATGCGGTTCATTACCTCCGCCAAGGAGGTTATGTTTTAGGCAGTATTGTCTGTTTATTTGTTAGCATGATAACTCAAAAAGTAATGCACCGGTTTTGATGAAATTTTCAGAGAAGGTGGGTATTAAGTCAAGGAACAGGTGATTAAATTTTGGCATATCTGGGCCAAAGTACAGCTGAGATATACGCCAACGTTCAAGATTTCAGGTCTTTCCAATGGCCCGGAGTTCCAATCGCCGTGCTTTTGGGTTTTGCTGCCCCCTGGCGGAGGTCTGCGCTCTCTGAGTGCTTTTCTAGTTCCTGTTTTGGATTTCTCTCTCCCGTTCTTCCCTCATCGATTCGTACACCTGTTGCTCGCTGACCTAGAGCACTTTGTAACAAAATGTTCAGTTGCATGATGGTTTTTCTGAAGATAACATATGACAAATCAGCGATCACGCGCCTTCAGAAGTGGTTTTCGGCATTGCGCTTTACGCACTGAGATTCAACTTGACTCCTTTCGTCTTTGAATTATATTATGCACTGTAGAGGATGAAATGCCCAGAATACAACCAATATGATGGATTATAAGCTTGCATATCTGCTGACCAATCGGTGAGCCTCAACCCACCGTTGGTCTCGAGGGTCTGTGCCTTTTTTGGTTGGTCCTTTAATATTATAAGATTAACTCACCTGTTAAACATCACCTGTTTCCCATTGCCTTCTTTCTTGTCATATTTTGGAATACTTTGCAGTCCTCAGATTTAAAATGAGCGTATATTTCCAAATAAGTGTATAAGTGTAAGTATTTCCAAGCTAAAGTATAATTCATGTATTGTTATGAAGTTTTCAAGATTGGACTTGTCTGCTTCTCACTTTTTGATTTTATTTGCATTTTACATTGTGTGCTAGCTTTTTTGGAACTGGGGTTGTACAAGGTCCTCTGTCTTCGTCACCCAAACGTTTGAGGAGCAACGCAGCAGTGTTCTTCACAAACTATCGCTTTACATCTCTGCATTTAGCAGATGATGTTATCCACAAAGACTTTGAAAGATGACGTTATTACATGAAGTTCATGAAATGGAGTCAGGATGGTTGATTGTTTGTAATAGCAAGGGCCTTGGAGGGGATACCATTGATTACTCAGTCACTTAACCTGAGAATCAGTTAATGATTGATGTGGGCTGGACCAATTCTTCAGCTTCAGGTCCTGCAGCTGAATTTCAGATGCAGGTACTTTGTTCCACTGCCATAAGCCTGTCTCTCTTATCCCTGAACTGGTGGATTTGTGCTTTTGATGTCAAATTCTGACCCATACATTAACGTGACAGCAAAAACAGAGTCTAATGAAGAAGAACATGCTTGCGACCAGAGCTGAACCTTTCATTTTTAAATATTATAAACAAGTCTTGGTAGCAAAAAATCTTGGAAGGAAAGTCCAATATATAATTTAACTGTTTTCTAGTACAGAGCATCCGATCACGTACATTTCAGGTTTCATACGGCGATAAAATACAGGAAGAGCATCCCATTGAATTTTTCGGTAAAAATATAATTTTAGAATGCAGTATTTTGTAGTATTGCCGTGCTTTTTTCATTCAGCTGATACATTTCCTAATGTTTATAAATCCTGTGCAGTCAGTGTTTACCTGGTTCCTGTGCAGCACTAATGATTCATGGTGCGCTGAGGGTTTTTGTTCTGTCTCTGCTATAATTACTTCTGTCTGGGGATGAGCTGTGTACAGACAACCATCCTGCTCTCCAAGGAAGAAGGGTTTTATAGCTGTTATCTTCCTGTGATGGTCCTGCCCTGCAGGCCCACCTCCCTCCTGCTGTCTGCACCTCCACCTCAACGAGCCACATCTGTTGCTTGTTGAGGTGGAGGTGCTGTGTAGAGTATATAAGAGCCATTCTATGCGTTGGAGCTCAGTTTAAGTTGGTTTGCCGATGTGCCTCTCAGGTTTTATTCTTTAAATTATGTATTTATATTTTTACTCAGCCTGTGCGGTTGGGTCCCTTTCCTTGGTGTTGGGTACATGGTCCCAGTGCCCGCCGGCTTCATGTCTTCAGCTGGGGGGCAAAACCATGGCACTTTCAGGTTTAGCCACTCAGCTTATTGCAGTCATATTTTTACCATCAGAGAAGACCTATGAGGGCTAAATTTTGACGAGTACCCTGTAAATTATTGGACAGTGACTTTTTTTTTTTTTGTCATTTTGGTTATTTTTTTTCGAGTCATTCACTTGCCTTATAAATGCTGCAGAGGATGGCAAAAAGTCTCCAAAAAGGGCAGGAACTGAAGACTGTCCGTCTTGAATCCAGCAATCAAGTTTTAGTTCTCCCCTGTAATGTCTGAAGCCGCTTTCACAGCGGACGCGAAACGAATTTTTCGTACGACAGATTACATTCAAAGTCAATTTCAAAGACGCGAATATAAGCGGTTCGCGTGTATTCGCGTTTTTCAATTGATTTTGAATGTAATCTGTCGTGCGAAAAATTCCTTTCGCGTCCAATGTGAATGCGGCTTTACAGTGGTGTCACTGATTTCTGTTGTTTATTGAACTGTGATAAGTTTGGACACAAGCTCTCCAGCGCAGTAGCCCATCTCAAATATCTTCATTGGCCTGTGTTCTCTTGCTAACGCAGCAAGTCACAATCGGGTCGCAATACACTGTATTTGAGCAGCAGTCAGACATTTGGCGAAATGAAGCCCTATTCTTTTATGGCTATGAATTAATTTTATCATGGTCGATAACGTTCCCAGATCAAACAGTGATGTTTCTCCCCCCACTGTGCACCAACACAGGGAGGTGCACACTGATGACAACGATGGGAGGGGGGGCCTTGAACAATTACCCCCACAATGCTGCAGTTGGGGAGTCATTGTCCTCCAATTCTGACAAAGTGCTGGCAACAAAATATTTCCACTTAAGGACTGATAGACAAGTCACTTTAAAAACTTGCAATTCAGGATACTTTGGGGTTTTTTTTTATTATTTGAGCAGCAGTTGACCTGTATTTATCAACAATTCCTGTTCAGTGTCCATGCCCCCTAACAAAAAACTATCTGTTCAGGTCAGCGCATTGCGTAAATACTCAGTCATAAACTTGATTTGCTTATATCTAGTTTGCCCATAACATCACCAAATTGTGGGCTAAATATTACGGTTTGAGCATTTATTGTGCACTCTATTTAAATGAGCTAGTTCCAGAAGCATAGCTTTTGATGGTTAACAATTAATTTGTGGTAGTATGTACCCTTAAACGTTCAAAATGGCATAAATATTTACGGATAGACACAAAACTTATATCATGATCATTGGCTCAGACTTTCTTCTGCTGACGTTAGATTCATCGCCAGCCTCAGTTTCTCCAACCGTCCTGGAAAGGAACAAATCCTGCTGAAGTTAATTGTCTGCAATTGCTCATTATATGCTTAATGAATACAAGCCACTCAATTCAATTGATGTTCTTTGAAGCAAATTGATGGAGCAGGGAAGTAGGCAGGGGGGTTAATTACAATCATTTTCAGGCTCCATTCATGGATGCAATTACAGAAATTAAACTGGGAGTGAGTGATGAAAGTGTAGAACAGATCTAGCCAGATCTGCGGTGGCTTGCCGCTGATATGTTTCCTTGCCGCCAGTTTGTGTATTAATACCAAAAACTGAAACCTGCTCTTCTATGTCTTCACAATCTTACTTTACCACATCACTCAGACCTCTGATCAGCTAGTGTGGGCATAAAACTGTGGACGGAAGCTATGGCAGGATCCTCAATACGATGTGTGTAAAGCTGTCGGTGGAATTTCTGAGTAGAGTGGAGTGAATTTTTACTGACGCTAAAGTTAGGCATTCCGAACTGCAAGAAGGGCGTTGATTGGAGGTTAAAGGATGATTGACGAACATGGTTAATGACTCGGGAACCCACTGGAACAAGATGATGTCGTATTAACTGTATAATTAATTACACAACAATGGATGGAAGCTGTCGTCGTCAGTGTAAAAATGCACTACTATTACATATTTTGATTTTTAATCCTAAGATTTAGGCTGCCCAGTGTTCGGCGATGGGCTGATTGATGTACCTTGGTGATACCGAGTGCAGAATCAACTTTTACCTATAAGGAGCTGACACACTTATGGGCTGAAGTCCATATTTACTTGTGAATGAGGATTCCCTGTATTCAGAATTCATTCATTCATTCATCTTCTATACCCGCTTATTCCTCACTAGGGTCGCGGGGCGAGCTGGAGCCAATCCCAGCTGGCTACAGGCAAAGGCAGGGACCCACCCTGGACAGGTTGCCAATCCATCGCAGGGCGCATACACCATTCACACACCATTCACTCTCACACTCATACCTCATCATGTGTATTCAGAATTATGAGTTCAAATTCTCAGCAAGGGGGCTCACACAACACAGAATAATCATCTCAACATGTAGCTTTGTACCAAGCATATCCCACAGTTGCTCTTTCACTGCCAGTTGCATCAGGGAAATGCCACTTACCATACTATGGGCTCATTGATGATGGCTGTTGCATACTGCTTCCTTTGACTTGATAGTCTTGGCTGCTAGTAATAATGTAACTATTGCCACAATGATAGAAAATATATAAAATACAACAGATAATGACCATGGTAATTTGGTCCATGTGTGTTCATTGACTCAGAGAATTCTGGGAAGGCTTCCCTGCACTCCAGCCCCTGGGACCCCTCAGTAGTCCCAATAGTTGTACTTATGACTCTTTAGTCCACAGAGTACTATCCCAAAAGTCTTAGGGGTCATCAAGATGTTTTTTGGCAAATGTGAGACAAGTCTTTACTTTCTTTTTGGTCAGCTGTGGTTTTCACTTAGCAGCTCTCCCATGGGCGCCATTTTCATAAAGTCTCTTTCCTACTGTGAAATCATGAACACTCACCTAAAGTGAAGTAAGGGAGATCAGAACTTCTTCAGTTATTGTTCTGGGTTCTTTTGTGACCTCTTAGGTAAATTGTTGGTACACTCTTGAAGGAATTTAGGCGAGCAAACTACTCCTGGGAAAGTTTTCCACTGTTCCAAGTTTTCTCCATTTGTAAACACAGGTATTAGCCATCACCCTGGTTTACTGGAGAAACAGAGCCTTAGAAACGGCTTAGTTAATTAATTTCAACTTTATTTCTCATCTGTTCTTGGATTTCCTTAGATCGTCACATCATGTGCTGCTCTATGCTGACTTCACATTGCCAAACTGGTTCTATTAAAGTGATACTGTATAAGAGACTGATGGCAAAGAAGTCCCAAAAAATGACCAGGAACTGAAGTGTGTGATTTTCTTAGGTTAAAAGGTGCATAAAGAATTAGGTATATGTAAAGGTTAAAAAAGCTGAATGCTATTGTGTTGGGCTCTAGACCTCCTGTGGAGGGCTTTAAAATGTGACCATTGGGCTGCATTTGAAGTCTTTTTTTGCGCAGGAAGTTTCCTAACTCCTTGAAAATGACCCGAAGAATCTCGTGGTAGCCATGATAAGTGTGTTCGAATTCTCTCAAGGTTTCGGATAGGCACTTCAACACTTCCCAGCTAATGTCCCTCAGCACAGGGTACACTGAACCATCCTAACAATGAGAATGGAGATAACACTTTCCCACAACTCCTTACGGCAGCAATATTTAAAATGATGTACCATCTATCTGGCCATTGACAAAAACAAGCAAACAGGATGGGAAGGGAGGCACAATCACATCACCTAGTTTAAGTGCATTCGGATTCTTTTGCCACCATGGCTGTCTGTCCCAAAGTCCTTATGAATTCTACTTTTCATTTTCCTTTAACGTCAATACTTTTTCCATTGTAGTTAAGGTTAAGTGTTGAAGGGTAGTCACTTAATTCCATCTGTCAAACTGACATTTGGGAAAGAGACAAGTTTGGGGTTTGGTATAGGGCTAGGTGTTAGAGTTAAGGTTAAGGTTGGGGAAAACAGTACAAGTTGCTTAAACCAAAGCTGTTTAATGGAGATGAAGTGACGTTACGTCAGTTTGGCAGATGGAATGAAGTGACGTCCCCTAAAAATGCAGCCTTCGAAGGATGCAGCCTAGGCTTTGAGATGCACCCATTGTGACACTTTCCTTTCTCTTCGTTCCTGTCGTCTTCAGCAGCGGCCAGTGAAGCAGACGTTGAGCGCCTCCATGTGGCGGGAGTCTCACTGGCGCTGCCTCCTGCTCTCCCTACTAATGTACGGCTGCCTGGGGACGGTTGCCTGGTGTCAGCTGGCCCGCGTGACCAAGCGCAGCTTCGACCCCTCTGTCACCTCCTCCCTAACGGCCTCCATCTCCACCCTGCGAGGGGGTCGGGGCGGCGACTCCACGATCTACCACGGCAGCCCCTGCTCCGACGGGTACGTGTACATCCCGCTGGCGTTCCTGCTGACGCTGTACGGCGTGTACCTGGCAGAGTGCTGGCAGTGCAGGGCTCGGGCCCAGCTGCAGTGCAAGGCGGACGTGGACAGCGTGTACGAGCGGGTGCTTCGCATGCGACAGGCCCGGCCCTGCGTCTGGTGGAAGGCAATCAGCTACCACTTCGTGCGCCGGACCCGCCAGGTCACCCGCTACCGCAATGGCGATCCCTACACCACCACGCAGGTTTACCATGAGCGGGTCAACACCCACGTGGCCGAGGGAGAGTTCGACTATGCGCGCTGCGGGGTTCGGGACGTGTCGCGGGACCTCCGGGGCCTGGAGGGGCACCCTGCGACCCGCCTGCGTTTCACCAAGTGCTTCAGTTTCACCGGCGCGGGTCCAGAGAACGCCTACCTCGACCAACGCGCCCGCTTCTTTTCCGAAATCGAGGGGCTGGACGACTACATGGAGGCACGGGAGGGAATGCAATTGAAAAACGTGGACTTCAAAGAGCAGCTTATCGCCTACGTGGATCCCAGCCGGCTGCCCTGGTACACGTCACAAGTGGCTTTTTGGCTGGCAGCCCTGCTCATGCTGTCGTGGCCTTTGCGTGTGCTCGTCGAGTACCACACGGCTCATGTGCATTACCACGTAGAGAAGCTCTTCGGACTTGAGTACGGCAACCACAGCCCGACCCCCTCCGGCGATAACGCTCCCATACGGAGCGGCAGCTACAGCTTCCCCCGGACGGAGACGGCGGACAGCACTGAGCTGGAGTGGCACATCCGCTCCAACCGCCAACTCATTCCCAGCTACTCCGAGGCCATGCTGCTGAACTTGGGCGGAGAGACTCGCTCAACCGACGGTTTCCCGCGAGACGGCTCTACGGCCCGGAGCTATGGGGCGTTGGTGCGAGACTGCGAGCGCTGCCGCCAGCGACGGGACGGACATGGGCCGGCGGCTGCCAGCTCCAGCTGCTCCTCCATCTTCTCCCGCCACGCCTTCCACTCGCGGCTGTCCCTCGACACCTCACGGTTCTCGCTCTGCCGCATGTATGGCTCGCGGCGGACGGTGGCGCTGTGGCGCAGCAGGAGCAGCACCCTGACGGAGCGCTGCTGCCCAGACGAGCGGTGCTGCCGATCCTCCAGCCAGCTCGCCGTCGACGACAGCCCGCCCACTTACCGCGACGCGCGCTTCTTCCCCGTCCTCATAGTTCACCGCCCCGAGGGTTGCGGTGACTCCACCGAGGTGCGGCGCTACTTCGTCCGCCGAGGGTCCTGTTGCCTAGAGACCTCGCTCTGAGAGTAACGCATGCCTCTCCCGTCAAACCCCGCGGGATCGTTCTGGTGCTGAGTTCCTGAGGTGGTTCGCATACACACCTGACTCGCTGCATCTCTGCAGTTCCACCATCAGCTTATTACTAAAAAGGTGGTTAATTTCTTGGGCGAGGTCCCGTCCACAAGGACTGCAGAATAGAGCTGACAAGAACATATTCCTTGGCTGCATGTCATTCAGCTCTCGTGGTGATTTTGTGTGAAATCATAACGTTATACAGAATCCAAACAGCCACAGTAAGCATTATGCTGTGAAAAAATAAGTTGCTTTTCAGACCGTCCCAGTCACCCTTAAGTTTTTCAGAGAAGAAACGGTACATGAGAGCAGTTGAAGGCTTCAGTGTAATGACTTGATAAATGCCAATCTCCTGTTTTACGGTATTACACAGAATATACTTTCACCATGTACCAATGTTGTGCACTGGTCAGAAATCAGCTTTTTTCATTATATATCGTTCCTGAATCTATCCATGGGGAAATTTAACTAAAATATACCTTTTTTTTTAATCTCCCTCCTTCATATAAAACATGAGATTGGCATTTATCAAGTTATTACACTGAATCCTTCAATTGTTCTCTGCCCTCGCTTTCCAACAGTAATTGGTGACCCAAGAGCTAAATGTATTGAAGTCGCAAAATTTTCCATTCTGAGTAAATCAAGGCAGTGGGCTTGGGTAACTAAAGACGTTCCCCGTCCACACCTCACGGCGACTAAAAATGTGACTTAAAGGAGCAATATGTAAGAAATGTATGTCGAAAAATCATGAAATGGCCCTGATATATCAGCAGAAATTAAGGAATGATGTTAATTTCACATACTTATATCACTGACAACAGTAGTCCAGCCAGAATATTCTCATTACAAAAGCGTAGTTGCAGCCCACAACTAATGTTGATGTTTTCATTTTGTGTTTTGGCCAGTTGCGCCACCTCTCCCAATCACGAAATCAGTAGTATTTCGGCATCCAGGTTGCCAGTTTCCACTGAGCTGCAGCTACCAGCGTTTCGGAGCACAAATGTCTGACGTTACTAAACCTAAAAAGCCTCGTTATGATTCTGAAATACGTCGTGACAAAGTCAGAAACAAAACAAGGATCTGTATAGGACATGCCTTTGAGAGATGGAGGCGACTGAAAGCAGAGAAGAATTTGAAGACCGACGCCGAAGTTGCAAATTTTCACCTGGGCAGGTAAGATTCAGCTAAGTTTGGCTAACTTAATTCTATTTAATGTAGGCATGGACATTTCAAATATTCTCTACCGTCGAATAACGTTATGTATGTTCGTTCGTGGTGTGTTGGTGGGTGTTCAGGTGGGTCATCGAATTGACTCGGTAACGGATAGTTTGAGAAATAAAAACCGTGGCTCTTCATTGCTGACATTAGTAATGCACTGTTAGTCCGTTTCTCTGGCATTATGCTGAGACGCTGTGGAAACCGTTCCAACATTAGCACAGCCATTATGGCAATGTGAAATGTAATTGAGACAGTACATCGGTCAAATAAGTCCTCATTCATTCTTTACGCATATTACAGAATGGACTTTAGTGGGCTATCGACACAGAAGAGTGACGAGCAAGTTGACTAATATGACCATTGCTAAAGTTGGTGAGTCATTAGTCTCAACTTTTCTGAACTGAACGGAACACAACCCTGTCAGAGCAAATCATTGGTGATATTGAAACTTAACCATGGTAGCTCCTTGTAGTAGACATTCTTGCTGGATCCGGCAACCTCTCATCTGGGGGAGAGGGGGAGGGGATACTGCGCTCTGCATTATTTTGAATGTGACTGCACTACCAGTTTTGGCCACAAACTTACACATTGCTCCTTTAAGAACTTTGTCGTTACCATTGAAATCCATCCCCAAAGGTCAAATAAGCCAAGAAAAATTTGTCAACTCCAATGGACACGCAAAAAAACTGGTGAAATTGCTAACGTTACTAACTTCAGTGCACATACTATATTACACAAGGTACGTCCGAAAATAAATGAATGGGAAGCAATACGTAACTAAATTGTGAGTATCTACTATGCATGCTGAACTGTGACAGAGCCCCTATAAAATACAAAGAATCAGCTGGCAATGCATCAGTCTCATTGTGAATGTATGCATACGGTGGGATTAACCAATGCATTTTGGAATCAATATATAAATGACTTTCACCGCAAAAATATTTTTAAGTGCACACAATCATTGTCTATAAATGTAAAAAAAATTCCACAAATAAAACAAAGTTCCGCATATGTATTTCTGATACAGATGCAAATATTTTGTCTTAAGTATATGTAATAGAAATCCATACATGTGCATTAGAAAGTATTTGTAATTTTTATCTAAAACTCGTTTGAATGTTTAGATACGAACTGCTTAACCTGCTCTTACAAAGTGCCAGTCATTTATGAACTTCACTGCATCTGTGTGCGGGTTTCCTGAGACCCTCCAGCTAGAGCCCAATTCACAAATACATTTTAAAACAGAGAATTATCTATAACCAATCAATGTCTTCTTCCTTTTAAGCCCGTCGCTATTCAGTCCATACATCCCTCACAATTTACTCTGATTGGTGGAACACGTGGCATTGGTGAATAGCCGACAAGGAACGAGGGGTGGATTTCAATTCTGATATTTAATATTTCCTCCTCGGTCATCGCTTGAATTTGAAGTTGTTCTGCATCCGTCATCTTGCAGGCGGTCTCAGAACTCTTATTTTTGCTGTGAGGAGGAAGGGGAGAGTTCAGAGGGGTCATGAGCGAAGACACGCAAATGCGTGCTGTGCACTCATTTGATTGGCTGGAAAAACCCGGTAGATATTTGATTGGCTATATAGTCCTTGAAGAAAAAAAATCATTTTTGAATCAGACGGCTTCAGGAGTTTCTAAAAGCCCACACACAAATGCAGAGAAGTTCGCAAACAGCAAGCAGTTTGTAGATGTAGGTTCAACAGTCTGAAAATAAAAGTAATGACATTCAAACGTGATTTGGTGAAAATTACTCATACTTTTGAATGCATGTATTTGTGTACGTATTTTATGTAAAACAAAAGAAATTGTGTTTTTGTCAAAAATGCGCGTCTTATTTTTATGTGGATTGTTTTTAAACATAAAATAATATTACAGTGTGCACTGAATTTTTTTGTTGAGAGTCATGTTTATATTGTAAATACCAAAATAAATTTATGAATCATTCTGTATGCCTTCATTCACCATGAAACTAATCGGTCCCCATAGCAATGAGATATCTGGTTTATTTGCCTCAAAGTCCATTTTCTTCTTTGGTAGCTGTGATGTCATTGTTTCAGAAAGGGAGATCGAAGATCCAGATATTCCATGCTGCTCTGCTTCCTAGCAACACAGGCCTTTTAATTTTTGAACGAAAAAGCAAAAATAAGGAAGCAGTTTTGAAACAATTACTCATAATTTACCATTTTCCACATTTTGATTGAATGCTTTTATCCCCATTAGCAAACATACAATGGTTTGATTATTTTTGAACCTTTCTACATTAATATCGGTCGGACTGAATTGCAGACTGTATTGATTCTGAACAAGAAATGGTTACATAACAAATACTCTAAAAAGAGCATGTAATTGTAAGTTACCTCAGTTATTATGTAAGAAAGGTTGGTTCATGTCATTTTTTTCTGCCTTAGAGAATGTACTTTTTTTGTATGTGGATTCATCCAATTTCAAAAGCACGAAGTGGAAAGAACGAAATTGGTGCTTGGCGTGCGGTAAACAGACAGGATATCCTCACTCTTCATTTTCATTTGGTTTAAGTATTTCACATTCATGTTTTTAGAACCCATTCTGTGGGGTGAGGGGTTATGAAATGTGTAACAAAATATGTTAACTGTTTCAAGCCAATAATGACTGTTCGATAATTTATTGTATGCAAATCAATGCCTTAACAATTCTACAATCACATTATTTTTAGAGTCTGTTGTCTTCTGTTTACTAGAACATAAGAGGCATTTTTCTATATTATTTATTCTGGTCGTACAAGAACCTTAATTTTTACGTTTGCTCTTATACTCTGACAGAGTGCGCTTAAAAAAATCAAACACTGCTCTAAAATATTGACTCAACCCTCCATGGTTGCGTGCACACTTTCTACATGGACAAAGAATGATAGTGTACCAACACAATCCCTGATTATTACAGAGAAAACAATTGTTAAGTTTGCCAGAGATTCTTTTCCTTACCCGGTTAAGATTTCTAGGCTCTTTTATACCAACTGGTTATACTGTTATAATAGTTTTTTGTGCTGCAGTATCTAGATTTAGCTAACAGTAACTATCAACAGGTGTGATCGTATGTGACCGACCCCCCCCCGTCCGGTGTGAAAGCGGCTTCAAAGAAGTTCTACAACCAACTACGGATGGCCAATCATGTCGTTCGTAACGGAGCGCATGACAGTGCTAACTAAGCATAACTGAATGATGTGTCGACCATCAGAGGGATTTCATCGTTTCTGCTTCTCTAGATACTGTCTTGTTTACGGTGACCATCACTCCAGGACAGCGGCGCACTCCGTTACACGCCCCAATACCGAGCATCTGATCCCTGCTCAGTGGGTGACATCATCCGTTCATTTGGCTGTAACTGCAGGGCAGCCAGTTCATATGATTCACAGGGTCAAAGGATTGCTCTCCACGGTGAGTAACAAACAATAAGAGACCATTTTATACGACCAGGGGCCTGTTCCAAAGCAGAACTAGACAGATAGTCGCCGGCTGGTCAATGAGCATCTCTGGATCTCCTCAAGCAGTCACTCCCAAAATCAATACGCTTTGAGACCTCAACACACTCAAGGCCCACGCCAAATATGAAAGGAATCAGTTGTAATTTGTGGCCTGTAGAACGCTCTCAAGCAAATCTCTACGGACGCAGCACGACGATCGCTGATCCATAATAATCCTGACTTGTCGTCCAGGGATACGATTACTCAGTTAGCTGGATAACTACACCAAGTAAAACCCAGAAGCATTTCAAATCTGGAACTGTAAAAAGAGCCGTTCCGGGGTTTACTTTGAACAGTCATCAGGCTAACTCAGTAATCTTGCTTTGAGGAACAGGCCCGAGGTGCATCCTGTCGTGCAAATGTGTTTTTTTTCTTGATGTTCCATATTCCGACCAGATAATGCACCCTTGGCGTTGCTAAAACAAAATGCCTCCAAGAATGTACGAGTGAAGTCGAATGTCGTCCATGATCTACACAATGACTGTATCCAAACAGATTTTTAGCTTTATCAGTCTAAAAAAAACACATCTAGATTAGATGTAGGTAAAAAAAAAAAAAACAAATGTAAGGTTTCTAGAATGTATTGTGGTTCATGGTTAAGCTGGAATGCCATAATCCAAACAACACGAAATGACTGGTGACAGGTGCTGACCTGAGAAAATTGAGATTGTGATATTTAGAACTGTGATTAAGGCACTCGACTCAGTTTTTTTTTTGCTGCCATGCATGTACCAAAAGCGGTCATTGGATGATCCTCAGCCCACTGAGGTCACATGACGATGACAATGCTCTGTTGTGCATTTCTGATTGGAAGAGGGATCAGCAGCAGCGGTCATTTAATACCATTTAAATCCACTAATGAACCTCATAATGTGGCGCAATACAGTAGAATGGATGCTCTTCATCTGGCGAAAAGGCCTCACAAAAGAAAGTTATCCGTTTAGCATCCTTTACATTTCAATTTTCAGAGGCGGGCAGGAGGGTTTATTATTTCCTTAGAACCCATTAACCCATGAGTGGTGCAGTGACTGACAGCTGAACAGATCGCCTGCTACATGGACAAGGATTCTGAGCGCTTTCCTCACTCTCCTTTAGACACGATTTTTAACGTTATTTTCCTTTTTTTTTAACTGGAGGCGGGAAGGTTTTTCTGGGGCGGGGTTTTTTTTTTTTTTTTTTTTTTAATAAAATTAATGTTTTTCTTTATAACCAAAAAATCATGAACCATTTCAGAGCTGAAGGGAGTACATCAAAATTGTCCTTTATAGTAAAAAAAAAGAACAAAAAAACAAATACCATGCAAAATGATGGTTTGTGGCTTGAATAACAAGTTAAAATGGCGTCCATAACTGGAATCCCTCTGAGAAAGGTTAGCTAATCTTGAGATCGGCAGCCAGACCTGCACTGGCTGGTGAGGTCGGAGGACTCCTGTGCGTCTTGTTGGTGGGTCCTGGGCTTACGATGAAGTCAGCTGATTAGCGTTGAATGAGCGAAGCTGTACGTCCCTCCACTGAAGCACCTGTCCCGCCAGCTCCTCCACTTCAGCGGCCTGAGTCAGCAGCTGGGCCAGAGCGTTGTCCTGCGGTAAAGCGTCATCCTCACTTTACAACACAGACTAACCACTATGTTAACTTCCATGTTTAATTTTTGCACACTTTGCACCACCTAATCTTTGCGTTGTGTTGTATACAAAAAAGAAAACAAAGACTGCCTACAAATATCTACAATTTAATAGCGTTGATTGAAATGCAATTTTGCTCAAAAATTATGCTTTTCTCATGTGACCTTAAAGAGGAAAACTGGCCACATCTGATCATGTTAAGTGTTTTTGGAGTTTACACAATTTTAATTAAAAAAAAGATTGCAAACAGGTTAAATGCAATCATTAGTTTCAGGCGATGTTCTGTCCTACCACAACTTTCTGCGCACCAACCACCACTGTTTGCAGTTACTAAACAAACCTGCATACTGTCTCTTCTCTTAACCCCCCCCCTCCCCCCCATCTTTAAAAGTGCCATCTGTGGTGGACACACAAACCACATTCAGGGTTTGGGTCGAGGCCTCGAATCTGGACCTTGTATCCGAATCCAACACAGGTTCTCTTATATCCCAGTAAGTTAATGAGCGCCTCGCGCCTCTGATTAGCCAGACTGTATTTACACCTGACTCCCAGGTAAAGAATGTGTGGAAAATCAGCAGTTCTCGGACCTCTAGGACCGTGATTTGAAGACCAGGGGTTTCGGTTCTGCTCTATAAAAATTATGAGCTGGTGTTACGACCCGGTCTAGGGCAGACAGCAACAGGTAAAGAAAGTAAGGGAAGGACGGGCGGGGAGAACTGTAAAAGGCACGAATAGTACGCTGCTCAGTTACTCTGGTCCCTATCTGCCTAACCAAAGCTAAACTATTCCTATGGCTAATCTTCGAAGGTTCGCCGGGCTCGGGGCGGCTTTTAAACACTTAACTCCCGAACTCTCAGTCCGCAAATAAAGACTGAGGGAACGAATAGTGTACCCCCTATGGAAACAAGTTTCCGCCCAGAATCACCTTTAAAAATAATAAAGGAAAAATAACAAAGCAAAACAACAAAGAAGTGCCCCGATGGAAGGACTGTGAGATCCAGCTGGGAGCAGCTGACTAACCAGAGTAGACCTAACAGCGTACCGGAAAGGGCAAGACGAGAGGGATAGTCAGATACAGAAGCCGAGGTCAAAACACCGGGATTCACCAAGCAACCAAACCAAAACGCAAGGGCTAGAACTCTAGTCAAATGGGACAAGCCAAGGGTCAGCCACCACAATTCAAACAAACCAATTAAAGGGAACGGCAAGAATCGTAAATCCAGAGGCAATCCGAGTCAAAGAAGGCAGAAAAAATTTATCTCACAGGACGTTAACGCAATTAATAGATCGGAAGAGCTAGTCTCCGCGGTTGACACTAGACCGCGCCTTTTAAAGGGGTACACCGGAAACGGAAGTATCAGACCTAGGCGAACCAAAAAAAAAGATTACAGATTTCAAGCGCAGATTCACAAAGGTACGACAGGGGTCGTAACACCCCCACCCTTAAGAGAAAACCTCAGGTCTTGGTTTTCCTTAAGTCAGCAACGTAAAAGGGCATCAGCAACAATATTCTGTGCACCTTTCTTATGCTTTATTACCAGATTGAAACTTTGCACAATTAGGGACCAACGCATGAGTCTGTGATTAGAGTTGCACATGCGCTGAAGAAAAACAAGGGGATTGTGGTCTATATAGACCTGAACCGGGTTTGAGCTTGAGCCGAGGTACACCTCAAAATGCTGAAGCGCCATGGCCAAATTCACATTTAGCCAGATTTAGAGTGAGAAAAGCCTCCTGAAAGCGTGAAAATACCCTTTTTAAAGTACAGAGGTGGTCTTCCCATGTGGCTGAATATATTTCAACATCATCCAGGTAGGCTTCGCAGTTTTCAATATTAGCTAGAACCTGATTCATCAACCACTGAAAGGTTGCTGGGGCATTTCGTAATCCAAAGGCCATCACCGTATACTTCAGGAAAGAGTCAGGAGTGGCAAAGGCGGAGATCTCAGAAGCCCGATCAGTTAATGGAACCTGCCAGTAGCCTTTTAGGAGATTCAACTTTGTCACATAGTTTGCATTTCCAATTCGGTCGACACAATCTTCCATTCTTGGGAGGGGGAATGAATCAGCTTTGGTAACAGCATTAACCTTTCTATAATCCGTGCAGAAACGGAAGGTGCCATCAGGTTTAGGCACCAGCAAACATGGTGAGCACCAGGGGCCTGAACTAGGAATAGCGAGGCCATTGGCAACAAGATACTCAGTTTCTTTTTTCATGATAGTCCGCTTTGATGGGTTCGCCCGGTATGCATTCTGTTTGATTGGAGGATTATCTCCAACATCGATGACATGTTTTAGGATTGTAGTTCTGGACGGGGTATCTGAGAAAAGTGAAGGGTATGCCTCAATTAAATGCAATATATCAGATTGCTCGGAACTGGACAAATGAGACAACTTAGTGGGGAGAGCCAACAGCGACTCAGAATTAGGTAAACGGGGAGCAGATAGAGAAGTGCTACCCTGACTGAGGCCATCCACCTCTGGAGAGTACTCAGATAGGGAAACTTCAGCAGAAACCAAAGCAACTGGACAAGGGGTTGAGGAAGAAGAGGCTTCATTTTCAGAGCGCGAGATATAAGCCTTTAACATATTTATGTGGCAAACACGAGATCGTAACAGCTGGTTCTGCAGGTACTATACTGAAAGGTTTGATTGCAACACTGTTACAGACCTCCCAACATTTGAATTTTGCAATTAGTATTTTTTGCCGTAGTATCCTAATACTTTACTGGGATAGCTACACCGACATAATAACCCGACCGCGTGTAGCGCCAAAGTGTACAATCATCTTAAAACTCTTAATAAATGTATAGAAGAATACTCACCCAACAAAGTGACATCCAAAGAAGCAGACAGTTGACCATGTTCAATGTGGAATGTCATCCAACAGAATTACTTAGTGACAGTCCTCCAATCACAGGTTCATTTCTTCAGTAAACTTGGAAACTTAAAAGTCCTGGATCCCCCAGTCTACACAGACACTATGTGACATTAATGACATGTCATGAATCCCAGGAATACACGTGTTTATCGGCCACACACTGCACAGTGCGCCTTATCAAAAGCGTTGATTTGGTAGCCTACTGCTGCAACGGCAAGCAACAGTTATCGGGTATTTATTTCTCTATGGAGCCGAATATCTCGAAATGATAGTTAAGAGTTAAATCCACAATTTACCGTTCTAGCGATGTCCAACTCAAGGTTGACAGCGAAGTCGTTTTCCCGCAACAAAAAGTTTGATTTCTGCAAATTGCGGAATCGGTCAAATTGCGGAACCGGTCAACCCACTGTATATCGAAGATTACTCCCACCCCGTCTCAGTAAAATTAATTTAGGGAAATAACTTGAATGTTTTTCGATTTATAGCCTATACTGTTTCGTTTTAAAATGCTAATGGGCGATTTTTAACCATTTTTTCAAAACGTTTTGCATCATCTGTATTTGTTTTAATGACTTCTCATCCATTCAGATAACCATTCAGATGTTCAAACAATGTTCGCAAAGCTTGCAACTAGAAAATAATTGCGTACATTTATGAATTTAGTTCGACCATAACGACTCTTGAATGCACTAAAAAAAGCAAAATAAACTGCTTGCGGAACCTTGCACAGGATGTTTTAGTAAGCTTATTCTACATCTATCAATGAGGAAACGCAATTTAAAAAAAAGATCTGCTCAATGTCTTTTCTCTTAAGGACAATGTCACTTAAAATTGAATGGCTCTTTCGTAAACTGAATTCACGGAATTAAAAGCGGATACTTGGCACTGATTCAATACAGCTAAGTTCGTGTCATCTCTATTTATCACTCATTGTCAACATATATATTCCCTTTAAGCTCATTGTAGTTTGTAATTAAAGAATTAATGACCTGGTCAGCGCGTGGCAGAAATTTTCTATAAAATGCCCAACCATAAACTGACATCACATTCACAACTAGGGGACCTGTCAAGATACGACGCATTTCCCCAGAGTTTAGCACGAAGATTGACTCCTTGGCGAGAGACAACCTCACACCTCTTCAGGTCCGAAAACGCATAATTTCGGAGAATAACGTGATCATAAGCTCACAGGCTATTAAGTTGTATATTGCCAATTTGTTTATTTATATTGCGGGTGGCTTGTCAAAACCAATAAATCAATTGCGGCATACTTCGCTGAAGATCTACCCACAAACTCTCAGAATCACAGTTTCTGCAATAAAAAGACATATTTGAAATACCAAAAAAAATTTCTTTCAAGAATAAAATTTATTTTATTTCGCTGTCGAATTTAGCTATCATAATAGGCTATTTTTGTCTTGTTCATGCTAGGCTTTTTAAACAGAGGATCAGCCACGCGCTTTCCAGGGGTCGCATAAGCTCTCACTTCCACTTTCACTACAAGAGAAAATAAAAAGAAGTTAAAATACATAACGGCAAACACACGTAGGCTAATTCTAACAGTCAAAATGCCCTCTATTCTATAACCAGGGTTCCCACAGCTTAGGGCAAGTTAAATTCAAGACTTTTTAAGACTTTTTTAATGCCATTTGATATTAAATTTAAGACCAACTTCATAATAAACACAAATGGAAAAATAACACCTCATCATAGAATTCGGGACAATTTTGCCCAAATGTTTATTTGAACATGAAATATGACCTTTTGATCAAATGAAAACGTTTTTTTGAAAAACATTAATACTAGGGATGGACGATATTAGATTTTTGGCCGATATCCGATATGCCAATATTTTACAACTCATTTGGCCGATATCCGATACTGATACCGATATTTTTTCCCCCCACATCTAATTACAGTGATCATCTAGTTTCTGCAGGGGAATTAACAGACAGAATTATTCTGCAGACTCTTCATCATGTCAGCCTGCTGGCAAATGCAGACATAAGACAAAGCTGAAAATGATGTAACATCAGTAATCACTCCTTGTGCAAAATAAGAAAAATACCTCAATTTACGTTATTTAAAACATGTCATATTTATTCATTACAATTGTTTTTAAACAAAACAAAAATAAGATACTTGCAGCCTGTCCTACTTAAAACAGACTTATGACAACACCCACAACCAATTTTACCTCTATTCACAAGGAACATGTATGAAGTGCATTGTACAACTGCACAGCAATGCCCGTGACCTTTGACCCCTCAGGCGGTACTGCATCAAAAACCAACATCAGTGTGTAAAGTACATCGCCACACGGGCTCAGGAACACTTCAGTAACTACAGTTCGTTGCTACATCTGCAAGTGCAAGTTAAAACTCTACAATGCCAAGTGAAAGCCATTTATCAACAGCACCCAGAAACACCACCGGCTTTGCTGGGCCCGAGCTCATCTAAGATGGACTGATGGAAAGTGGAAAAGTGTTCTGTGGTCTGACGAGTCCACATTTCAAATTGTTTTTGGAAACTGTGGACGTCGTGTCCTCCGGAGCGAAGAGGAAAAGAACCATCCAGACTGTTATAGGCGCAAAGTTCAAAAGCCAGCATCTGTGATGGTATGGGGGTGTATTAGTGCCCAAGGCATTGGCAACTTACATATATGTGAAGGCTCCATTAATGCTGAAAGGTGCATACAGGTTTTGGAGCAACATATGTTGCCATCCAAGCAACGTCTTTTTCATGGACGCCCCTGCTTATTCCAGCAAGACAATGCTAAGCCACATTCTGCACATGTTATAACAACATGGCTCCGTAATAAAAGAGTCTGGGTACTAGACTGGCCTGCCTGTAGTCCAGACCTGTCTCCCATTGAAAATGTGTGGTGCATTATATACAACAACAGAGACCCCGGACTGTTGAACAACTTAAGCTGTACACCAAGCAAGAATGGGAAATAGTTTCACCTGAAAAACTTCAAAATTGGTCTCCTCAGTTCCCAAACATTTACTGAGTGTCGTTAAAAGGAAAGGCGATGTAACACAGTGATAAAAAGGCCCCTGTGCCAACGTTTTTGCAATGTGTTGCTGCCTTTAAATTCTAAGTTAATGATTATTTTCAACAACAAAAAAAGTTTCTCAGTTTGAACATTAAACACCTTGTCTTTGCAGTGTATTCAATTGAATATAAGTTGAAAAGGATTTGCAAATCATTGTATTCTGTTTTTATCTACAATTTACACAACGTGCCAACTTCACTGGTTTTGGGTATGTATATCGGCAGATATCAGCAGAATGGCCAACGTCCGATTTGTAATTTTAAGGCCGATATCGTTCACTGATATGGCACTGCTTTTTTCAGTTCCTCCTCCACCTCTGCCAATTCTGCCATTTTTTCTTTGTGGCGCTTTCTCAGTGTGTTCACTAATTCATCACGAGTTCACATTTTTAAGACTTTCGAAAGATTTATTTAAGACATTTTAATGCCAATTAAGGCCTTGTTTTTAGATTTGTGAATTTAATGCCTTTTAAGACTTTTTAAGGATCCGTGAGAACCCTGATAACTTACACGCGGTACTACATTCAGTTCCGCGGAGCGACGTGGTTATTACTAGCGGTAAATTGTCCGGTGATATGTCTCATTGGTTAGATCGAGGTTTGAAATGGATAAGAAGGGCGAAATATTCGAGATAACCGGGTGTGAACTAACGGCGTCTCTTTGGTTTTAACGGCAACTGTACTGTAGGATACAATCACTGTACTCTGAAGTACAGCACAGATGGGTGCCCTGGAGACGGGTTTGGGTCCGCTTGTCGTCTGCTATTCTCAAGCGCGCGAAAACGGTGCTTTTCAATTTTTGAAAAAATCGATCTTCCAATTCGTAAAAATTGGAACTGATTGCGTATTTTCGTAAATGGGCCCAAAATTCATAAAAAATACGGCTAATTCGTACATGTTGGGAGGTCTGCTGTTATATAGTGGGCCCTTTCAAACGAGAGAATATAACGCATTGCACTGTTCAGACACTGCTGAACTCCAGCACTCAAGCAAACAACTAAAAGTGGAAAACGCTGTTGTCCATCTCCAGACTAAACACAATAGAAGTGTTTTGGGACATACCAGGCTGGTCTTTGTTGAGCCACAGGAAGGGAAGGAGCGAGTAATCTTCACCTTGCTGTCCATATTCTTAATCAGGTCCAACGCCATACCAATGACCTCCACCACATACCTGCAAAGTGTGCATTTCAAAGTGGTAGATATATATCACACACAGAATATACCAATGGCAGAAAACTCCATTGTCTTCTCTTAATGTCAAGCCAGAGTGACATCGAAGTACACTTCTTGGATAGAATGCCACACAAAAGCATGAACGGACTTGGACATAGTAGTGAAGGTACCATGTGCAGAAAGTGAAAGTGCAACAGTGAAAATCCAAAGTAACAAAACAACGGGTTACCACCCCCCCTTCTTCAATAATATCCCCCATCACCAAATCTCAATCCAACACAGCACCTTTGGAATGCAGTATAATGGGAGATTCACAGTACAAATAAGCAGCTGACAAATTTACAGAAATCATAAGATGAAATCTTGTAGAAGTGGACCAAAATCTCAAAGCATGTTCTTACAACTTCATGTAGAATCCGTGCCATTAAGTATAGAGGCTGTTCGCAGCGGCACCACCCAGTGTTCAAACTAATGCTCTTGGCAAGTGCAACTATATCATAGCAATGGAATGGTTTAAAAACTAAATAATTCAAGAGCTCCAGTACAGTACAGTATGATAAAAGTTTTGGTGAGAAAGGCTGCCAGTTGGAATTCTGTGCTGAATGCAGCTGTATTGTCCATCACTTGGCAAAACTTAGTGGCGATGCGCGTACCTGTGCAGATTAGCCTCTACAGGCAGGTTCTGCTGGCACATGGGCTTCATCAGTCTCTGACGAAGGGTTGTCTGCTCGCTCAGCACCTCCTGCAGATGAGAGGTGAACTGCTGCAGGGCAGTAAACCTCTGGCCTAAATACAAAGGGACACTAGGTCAAAATGACAAGTTCACGCACTTACTGGCAGAAAATATTGATAAACCTAAACGTCCAAGCCGTGTATACGAATCGATTTACTCAGGAAGAAGCTGTGTGTGATGTCAGCGCTCTCTTTTTCAAGCTTCAACAGCTCTAGCTCCAGGTTTTTCTGGGGGGGAAGAAAGTACGTTAAAATGTGTTCCAGCGAGGACAAACAAAAATGATATTGCGGTGCGATGGCTTCTCATAACCTCATCAATCTGCCTCCTCAAGCGCCCAACTTCTTCAGCTTCAGTAAGATGTTGCGAGAAGACACAAGTTTCCCACGGGACCACTTCAACATCGCCCTGAATTTTTAAAGGTTGAGAACAGTTAAATGTGAAAATAAAATTGATTCTCGGCAATGTTTCACACTGAGTACATAAACCAGCATCGGTCCTCGGAAAGGAAAATCCGTTCGCATCATCCAAGCAACATACCGAGGCCACAACACCAGATGCAACACATGATGCGAGGACCTGAGCAGCAGGAGTCACAGAATATGGTGCTGGGTCCCATGTACTCATCTTGGAGCCTGCAATATCGAGATATCAGATCATGTGGAAAAACGTTTTACAAACAAGTTGGCAAGCACACGATAATACACAGAAAGTTGCAGAATTTTAAGAATAGCTCGCCATGTTACTTCCCTACTTAGCTGACTTTGAATGCAAGCAAGCTACACGTACACAGCACGGTGTATTAAGTACACAAATATATAACCAATGAGTTTACCTAATTCTTTCAATACCTGTCTTATATCGCACTCTTAAATGTCTTGCTCGGATTGAACATTATTACTCAGCTTCAGAAACATCCCAACTCATTCCACTCGTCAGTTTGATCGCTTGCTTGGTAAAGCAGCTTCCTCTCTGATTCTAAAGGCGGGATGTAGCCGGGTGTACATAGGTGTATACCGCCACCTACTGTACCGGAGTGTGAATCAGCAGGGCATGACATATTTCAGTTTAAAATAAATTAAAAAGATAGATCTTGCATTCTCATCTTGTATCTTTAAAGGGCATCTAAAGTCGATTCCCATTGTTTTTGTTTCAGCCAGCCGCACCTGCGTAAACGAACCGAAATGGAAGGACTATCTACTCTTATACACAAAACATTGGTTGATGAATGAAATTGGTCATGTGACAATGCAAGATGTAAACAAAAGCAAGTGATTTGTTTGTAAACATTGGATGTTCAACGTCTCGTCTGAGAATCGACTTTAGATGCCCTTTATGAAAGATAAATAGAACCTTAGAGCATTCTCTCATTTCCCCCCCAACCCCAAAGATACCTTCCAACTTCTACCCCCATCCTAGCTCATATATTGAATCATGAAAGAGGTTTCTCTCTGAATTGTATTTACTTCATCTCCTAATTGCATGTTCGACGTTTTAAAGAATATTATAAATGTCACATTGATCTCATCTGAACTTTACCGTAAAATAAAGAGTTGATTTCAATCCATTATGTCTAAGTCTGAGCCTTGAAAAACCACATTCTCCCTGCTGTATTTCACAATGAAACCATTCCCCTAAATTGATTTTTGTATACTGTAATATATGTCTCTCTTTACCATCCGTGCCCCACTTCCACTACCACAAATACCTCACTACCTTTCATATTAATGATTTGTCTTGAGCTTTTCCGATTAGAACTTTCATTATTTTGTCATAACTTAATTTCAAAGCACTTTTTGCAGTCTCATCAGCTATCTCATTACCCTTCATGACAACATGAGCAGGAAGCTGGCAAAGTCGTGCATAAATTCCAGCTCTTGTCATTGTCAAAATATTTTCTTTTTGTTTCTATTATTTCAACAGTTCCAGTCGAGTGTAAACAGATGGCACTCTCTGTCAGGACTTGCTTCTACCAACTAATGTGGTCCAAAAATAATACCAACTATTGCAGCTGTAGACATGGATAATTTAAATATTTTTCAGTCATTTTTCTGCATTTGATTACTTCAAGCTCCAGTATGTAAACACCTGTTGCTACATGTCCGGTACCTTGATCTTCAGATCCATCAGGAAATATTGGAATATAGTTGCAATAATTCCTCTCAACATGCTCTTAAACCAAATGTCCAATTTTATCTGCATCCCACCAAAAAAGGCTTGGACCAGCGCTGGATGAATATTCAGTCATTGTGGCCATTTACCTCGACAAATCAATAATACCATACATTTTCGTTAATGGATATGCTGGCACATTCATTAGTGAACATCGTGGGTTTACTATTACAGAACTCCATGAATTCTTCATGGTAATGGATGCTGCTGCCTGGACCCCGCGATCAGTACTTAAAACTATTGTTATTATCATCATAATCATAATCATCATCACTGTTGTTATTATTGTTCGTATTGTGCAGTCGTAGTAGTATCCGGCGATGTACATATTCTAATAATTATATATAAAATTTCCAGTAGATGGCGGAGAACAAGAGTTGCAAGTATGTTACAAAACAACGAAGAAGAATCACAAACCGTAAGCCAGCAGTTTACTTAGCTGGTTAGCTAGCTAATCGATCTGTTGTTTATCGGACTTCTCTCTGGGCGTGCCTCAAATCACGTTAACGAGCAGAGGAACGCCATTCACTTGAAGGTATGTTTCGTTGTTAGCTAATTAACAGTATTAATCATCGCTAATAACATGCTATCAAGTGATATGTGAGTGTCAGTGTAAAAATATTCCTCAAATCATGAGCAAAGCTCGGCCGGCCAGTGTTCGGAGTGATCTGTCCTTGCTAACTGTCTTCATCGGTTTGTGAAAACGGAATCAACGTTGGAGTCAACTTAAGATGGACTAGCTAACGTTAGCTAACCATGGCACCCGAACTGACTTTACACAGTTTCACGTTGGGCAGGGTAATATTCCTGGAGCTACAGCTAGCTAACGGTGCTCTACCTGACGCACTCAAACTCGATGGTTAAGTTAACTTTGCATCCAGTCTAATCGCGCTTTATGAAAACTCCTGTTCGCAAGCAAACGAGCTAGTGAGCATGCTAGTCCTGTTAAATGGGTTTTCTAACGGTGGCCTTGTTCGCCAATTAAGGTCAAGTTCGCTTAACTACTTAACTAGTTGGTCATTAAACTTAAACTAGCTAGCTACCAGGATTGCGTTTAACTCGTGTTGCACATTTTCGGCTGACTGGTCTAATGTGACTTTTGCTTTCACATGTTTGTGAAGTTGGTTAACCAGCTGTAGTTGGATTAAAGTTATCTGGTTAGTGACACTGGTTGCCCAGTTTGTCTGCTGCGCTCCAGTTTGTTAACCGCCTGTCAGGTTTTGCGGGGCAGCTGGTCTGCAGATTTTGCTGCGGTTACTGTGATTATCCGGTGAACACAACTGCTCTACTCGCCGAGGCTGATCATTCGTATAACGTGCGCATTAATGTTTTCATAAAGTTATAGCACTTCGAAAAAAATTATGAAAAAGTGAATGAATCAATGCGCTTATAAATGTACACTTGCATTTTTATTACAGGCCTATTATATTTACTGTGGCCATTTTTTGTGACTACAAATCACGCCCTACTTACAGAGATAATTTGCATATCAAATGGAGCAACTGCTTCAGCGAGGCTGCACACTTAATATTATTATTATTATTATCATCATCAGCCATAACAATAATAATGATGACAATATCATTCTACCTTCTGACTCTTTCTGAACTTTAAAATGTGCTGCATGTTGTGGATTAAGTTGTCTCTGACCGGGTCTCTCTTCGGTCATGGAGGATCTGGAGCTGATGTAGCTGACTGTGTATAAGGCAGGGACCGGCAGGGACACTCCCTCGGCAGCTCGCCAGTCCGTGGCTGGGCGCACCCACCATTTAAACCCCATCCACACACATCTCACGTCCGCACTGAGCCTGTCATGCGTGTCTTTGGACTCTGGGAGGAAACCTGAGTGCCACCATGACGAAACGCGCGAGCACATGAAAGCACAATGAATTATCCGGTAGCAGTGTATTTTAATAAAAAACTGAATTAACCCTCTCCAATTTTGTGGATTAGACCAGATGAAATGCCCTGCTGGAGGTGGAGACATTGACGCTATTTTACTGTAATGTAAGGCACGTGTCAAACTGGTGTCATGGAGGGCCAAGAGGCCGCAGGTTTTCATCCCAACAAAAAACTCCACCCGGTGATTTCACTGATAACCTTAAGTTCAAGCAGAGAGAAGGGACCAGTCAGTGAAATCACCTGCTGGAGTTTCAGGTCAGAATGGAAACCTGCAGCCTCTTGGACTGCCATGGCACCCGTTTGACACCCCTGAATGAGGCATTTTCAATTTCCTCCCTACAGTCACAGAAGGGGGTTAAATGAAGAACTACTCTTGAATGTAATGTTTTAGCTTTTAAGCTTTTAACAGCTGTTGAAGTTCTTTCCCTTCAACTTATGCTCCTCCTTTGGGAGGGTTGTTGTACTATCATTCAGTTGTGTGTACACTTTTTTGTTTCATTTTGAATTTTGCATTAGTCTGATTTGAATGCTCTCTTTTTGATGTACTTCCACGATTTATGTCAATTACTAAAATCTGCTTTTTATTGCATTAAACATCGCCTTTTATTTCAATGTGACCATATATTTGGGCAGTATAGCAGTGTTCAAAATGTGACTAACATACTGTATTTGCGCTCGTAATAGTGACTAATAATATATAATGTTGTCTACTGTCGATTAGCTGGCTAGCAGTATAGTTTGAGAAAACAGTCCAAGGCTTTGTTGCCTGATGGAACGACAATATTAAAAATATTACCTGAAAATACATTACCTGAAATGTGTAACTTGCCCAGAGTGGTGGACTAAGTCGACTGTTATTATGAAGGTACGTCACTCTTGTATTTGGAAATTTTGGCAAAATGAGACACAGCTTGCCAAGCAAATCTGCATTTTATCTGGTGATGTTTTTGCTTACTCTCTAGGCGAGTAGCAACAGCTTTTATGTGGCATCTGTTGCAGGCAAATTCAGAAGGTGGTCGCAGGGAGTGAGAGCGGTGAAGGAGTGCGGGAGATCTTTGGGTAACGGATTCTCGAAGGGCTCCGCGCAGTCAGTGAAGGGATTTGCAGAGCCTTTTGCAGTGACCGCTTAACATGGGGAACAGCGCCCTCAAGGCTCATCTCGAGACATCGCAGAAGACTGGAGTTTTCCAGCTCACTGGGAAAGGGCTCCCTGAGGTAAACATGTCAGGAGGGATTCCTCACTCTGCATGCTGCTGATAAATATCTGGCTGATAACATTAACCCTTAGAGTGCTTAGTACAAATGGTGTTGCCCAATGATGTAAGATATCAAAATCAAAGCTGTTGAAAACCTCCCGCAGGGGAGCTATTTTAAACAAGTCGCCACATGATAGGTTTTTAACGCCACAACGTATTTTATCATTTTTTTTTTAAATTAATTTCAGTGCTCCAATGGTTACCTGAGCAATCAGCTGCTGAACAAATTTGGCACATGCCAAGCACTGCTTGCAATTTCTGCATGACCTGGTTAATGGCAGTTTAGGATTATTGGCTTCTGTGAACATTTGTTGCTGGTCTGCATTGGAGAACTGAACATTTAGCCAATTGTTGATAAATACCCCTTTAATCCTGTCTGTAAATGTGTAGCATTCTTTACTTTGCTTGTTTGCATTTGCACTAATGCTGTTTTTGCCAGTGACTATTAGAAGTATGGTAAAATGGGGCTTTTGAACAAAGTTGGTTATCGGTTCTGTATCCACCAATCAGTCGTAAGATATTGCTGAAAATGATCAGCCTTCATCTTTGTTTCTTGAAGGTGATTTTTTTACTAGAATGTTCTTTCTTGTACGTATGCAATCCAGTGTAAATGTCATGGCCTGCTGGTGATATCACATTCTGAGAAGGGCATTAGGCTAACGCATAGAACCATTATGATGTTCCAGTTCCCGGAGGAGCTGCAGAGGCTAACAGGAAATCTGCGGACGGTCGACCTCTCCGGCAATAAGATCGAAGTGCTGCCTGCCTGCATCGGCAGCTTTCTTCTGCTGAAGAGTCTCACTCTAAACTCTAATAAAATCGGTAGGTATTATTTATTGAAATTGATAATGCATGACCGTGCAAACAAACTGCAGAGTGTTTTACAAAATTGTGTCTTCGTGGTAATCCTGTGCCGTCTCTTCCCATGATACCCTGTGGCTGTTTAAAAGAGTGTTTGCAACATAATTCTATTATAAATGGCAGAATGGTTTTCATGACTCTCTCACTCACTCTGTTGCAGCGAGTCTCCCGGAGGAGATTGGTAAGTTGAAGAAGCTGGAAACCCTACATCTAAATGGGAACCAGTTGCAGCGGTTGCCGTCCTCAGTGGGACAGCTGAGTGCGTTGCGCACCTTCGGTCTCTCTGGTAACCACCTCCGGGAGCTTCCCTCCGGGCTGGGCTCTCTGCGTCACCTCGATGTCCTGGACCTGTCCAAGAACCGCATCCAGGCCGTACCTGCAGAGGTGGCTTCTCTGCAGGCCATTGAGGTCAACCTGAATCAGAACCAGGTGGGTGGTGTGTGATGAGTGGGGTCACCTGTTGTTTCAGAGCCGTTTCCTGGCGTGTGTTTCAGGCCGTGTTAAAGGGGAGCCCTGTGTTCCTCCTCCACAGGTGGGGAAAGTCCACCTTCCTATAAAAATATGGAAAATATGCAATGTTAACTATGAATATAATAACTTTTTTCTTTAGTATATTTACCGCTGATCTGGTGTATTCCTTCATTTTATTTTGGTCAGTGTGCTCACTTAGCCATATATCCTCACCTCTATTCATTAAGCATTTACTTTCTATTTCGTATTTTCTTCCTCAAACCTACATAAGAAGGCGGCTCCCTTCAGCTGCAGTATTAGAATGCGAAAGCGATCGCTGAGTCGGCTCGGTGAGTCTGATTGCAGGGTTCCCTTAGCTCCTATTTCCCCTGGGATGGACTTGAAGTGTCTTTTGATTCCCTCGGAGACATAAGAAATTGCGTATCCAACTTTGCTGTGGACGAAAAGATTCATGTCATTCACTTGACTTCAGGAACACATTTCAGAGGCATAGAGGGCTCAAATTATTGGCACCCCTGACTGGAAATGCTCTAAAATACTATTGGGGGGGTGGGATTTGAGAAACTCAAAATGCCAATACATGAGAATTGCTTTTCTTTATATGGCAATTAAGCCAACTGGAATTGTTAATTCATCTGACTAAAAATTAATTTCCTCCTACTTAAGGTTTCACAATTAATCGCGCCCTTAAAGAACTTTGTCCCGTAAATTTACCGCGATTTGACCTGCAATGAAATTCAGTGCATGTTCATCGAGTCTTAGTAAGTTGTATCATTCTGTCACATCCTGCAGTCCAGTTGAAAACTTTTAGTCTGAACTGAACATTTTTTAAATTTATTTATTTTTATAAAACCTTTATTTGACCAGATGAGTCCCATTGAGATTACAAGACCTGTTTTGCAAGGGAGCTGTGGTCAAGACAGCAGAAGTCCAGTTTCAAAAACAACATGCAAGAAACCATCAAAAAAAAAAAAAAAAAAAACTGTACAAAACAAACGGTAGCAAATCACAAAATTACTTGCCTTAAAAGACAAATGGGAGAAAGAAGATCAAGCTATGGAATGGGGTATAAATGCCAAATGCATTTGCTTGTAGTCCATTGGGTCTTAAACTGGTCCGTAATGGGCCAGAGGGCTGCAGGTTTTCCCTCCAGCCCAGCAGCAGCTCACCTGATGCAACTAACCAGCTGTGCAGACTGAGATCAGTTGAAATTAGTTGAATCAGGTTGTTTCTGCTCAGTTGGATAGGAAACCGCAGTCCCACAGCCCCTTTAACCAGTTTGAGACCCCTGCCGCCTAATCCCTTTACTACGCTTTTAAATGCTCTAATTGGATTGGCTCGTCTAATTTTATGTCTGTCTGCGAGTGCTTCTAGGCTGCAGGGGCAGAGAACATTAAAGCCTTTTATCCAAATTCTGTGGAACTATGGGAATGGGCAGGAAGAGGGGTCATTAGAGAGCAAAGAATAATTACTAGTTTTATGCGAGATGTACCCACAAAGGTAGGAGGAGAGCAGACCAAGGATGGGCTTCTAAATATGCGCCAGCGAGTGAGGCTGTGCTCAGCTGAAGGGCCGCTGAACTGTGGCAGCTTTGCAGCCTGTGATAAACCTTCAGGCCCTGTGGTACTCGGTGTGTAGGTGCTGTAAACATTGGGCAGAGGCATGCAGGTACAACGGCTCACCATAGTCAAGCAGAGGGAGGAACATGACCTCAATTCAATTTTTTTCCTCCCAACCCGGATGTAACATGTCGTACTCTGGAGAATCTGCTGTCAAATTTATCACTATATGTTTCCTGAGAGAATTTTCTAGCCAGACAATAGCCTTGTCACAATAGCCAATTTATTAAGCAGCTGGTTGCGGTAGGTAAAGGTGGTCAACTGTATTGAAGGCCTTAGGAAGATTGATTAGAAGAGCAGCACAGGGTTGTTACCCCTCAGCCCGACACGGGCACGAGGAGTATTGTCGTCCCTTCGGCGGGCGGGCGTCCTGGCAGGTGGGCGTCCGCCAATTGTCCGGTCTATTTCTCTGTAACCACTTGGGTTAGGAAGTTCATATTGCGTCCCCATGGGGGGTAGGGGTGCCTTTTCAAGGTTTCGTCCCAGTTTGACCTTTGACCTTGCAGCAGTGACCTTCGGGGCTGAGGGGTATTGCCCACTTCAGCGAGGCCCTTTTTTTTTTTTTTTTGTCATCTACCGTTAAGGATGCCATGATGGTTCTGTGTTTCCCGAAGCCTAACTACTACTGTGATAGGGGACCATTAGCGCTCAGCATTGTGTTGACTTAAGTTACGAGGGTCAAAATGCACAAGATTGGGGTCTTATGTTAAATCCCATTTTTTTTTAATTATATTTTGCCATGTGTGGTGGTTAGTCTCACATCCTTCTGTACTTCTGTCCATTGTCCCTCGGCAAAGCTCCTGTCCTTTAACAAGCTGAAATCACCGCCCCTTACTGGTTTACTTTATGAAGAAAGATGGTGAGGTTGTGCTGATATGCGCAGGTGTATTGGTCAGAGCATATGTAACTTAGATGTCCGCATTCAGCGCACTGTCCGTTGACAGAATTTTGCTGCAGAGGAATATTTGTCAATTCAGGTATGTGTTATACAAAAACAATGGTAAGAAAAGTTTTTACAGCCTTGGATGGTGTTTTGGTTGGGGTGAAACGATTTAGATTTCAGAAATTGACTGAATTGCATTGATTAGTAAGTGATTATGTGCAGTGAGCCGGTCATTATTGCGAAATCAACCGCAAAGGGGTCATTCACAACCCCAATGCAAAGCGGAGGGATCTTGAAACGCCCTGAAGGGGCTTATTTTGGAATGATGACGGACTTACTTTACATTACCAAGTTGAGTTATTACTCAACTGTTTAGGAAAAACAAGAAAAAATTTGAAACAAATATTGATTTAAAAATAACTGTGTTGTGTAAAATTGACCTTATTGCTTCTGCTATGAAAAGTTGGTCAGAAGTTTAACTTCATCACACCCGTAGCAACGGTCCGTTCTTCATTGCAGCGGTCTGCTCTTTAATTAAAAACCATAGAATGCCGTAATTGACAAATCATAATCGAGTATTCAGCTAAGCCGTGTAATAAATAGAATATTTCTTCCTGCATGAATGGAAGGAACTTGCTGCTCTGGACTAAATGAACATTGGTGTTGAGGCCCAGCCTCGGTGCAGCTGTGGCAGTGTCTCAGAACTGGACGCTGAGCGGTGGTGTGTGTCCGTGCTGCAGATCTCTGCTCTGTCGCCGGAGGTGTCGCGCTGCCCCCGACTGAAGGTCCTCAGGCTGCAGGAGAACTGCCTGGAGCTGTCCTCCATCCCAGTGTCCATCCTCACCGACTCCCAGGTGTCCCTGCTCTCGCTGGAGGGGAACCTGTTTGAAGTGAAGAAGGTGCGAGACCTGGAGGGGTACGATAAGGTACGCTACATTACTGAAGAGACTGGTGCTCCAGCAGCCATGAGATTATGTAATTGCATCCTCAGGGTCCAAGATGGGTGTAAAAACCGTTTTGAAAATGGCATGAGTTTGGACGGTTGGTGTTCAGGGCTTACTTTGACAAGGCCATTCCACTACAAATGTATTAATGTAATTCCATACATCCAGCCATCCATTTGCAGTGTCTGATCTGGGGCTGGTTCGCGGGGTTAGCAGACTTCGAGTGGCCCAATACACCCCCCCCCCCCCCCGCCTGCTTCCTCCAACATTCCATTTATTGTGAACGGCTGCGCTGCTCTTCCGCTGTTGAAATCCATTACGAACAGCCGCCTACTCTATCTCTTTCTATTGTGTCTGGCACATTGCCTCGGGCTAAACTACCAACGGTTTCTACGACCAGTTTCCATAAAGGTTGGGACGCTGTGTAAAATGTAACTGTGCTCACTGACAGTGGATTTCATAAGTGTTCCTGATCCCATCGAGTGATTACTGCTGCCGACTCCTGTCTGTCTTTAACGCCGCGCCCCCTGAAGATCACAGCCGTTCAACGCTGGTTTTCGACCTTTTCTCTCATGTATAGAATTTTCTCTGGATTTGCTGAATCCTGAAATGGTATTATGTGCTGTGGGTGATGACATCCCCCAATTCTGTGCAATTTTGCATTGAGAAACGTTAATTGTGAGACGGTTTCCCCATGCAGTCTTAAAAGGGTAGTGAGGGCCTCGCCATCTTTACAGCTGAAAGACTTGGTCTTAAAGAAATGCTCTTTTTATATCCAATCATGTCACTGACCTGTTGCCATTTACCTAATAATTAGCTGAGATGTTCCAACTGGTATTTTTTGTAGCACTTTTTTTATATATATAGGGTGTGGCTGTAGGACGTGGCTAAACATAATTTGCTAACAAATGCAAGAAAGTCTTGGTCTGTCAGCAAGTATGCGACACCACCACCACATCTCGAATGGCTCATAGCAGTGACGATCATCTGGGATCGTTTGTGCTCAAAAAGTAAGGAATGAGCATCTGCTTAGGATACTCTCTGGTTCTCAGTTGGTCTCTGTTTCTCTTTGTTTCTCAGTACATGGAACGTTTCACTGCAACCAGGAAGAAGTTCGCGTGATGTGTAGAGAGGAACCTTTCGCAGGCCAACCTCCAAACTTCTCCTCCAGCGAGCGGCGAGACTTTGATTTCAGCTTGATCAGCTCCTCACCGGGAGGGAAGAAGGTTTGGCCAATGAATGTGGGCGAAGGTGGAAGCTCCGAGGCATGTCAGCTCTGCATAAACTGCGTTGCCTTACTTCCCCGAGCTGAGCGGCCCCACCCAACTGCAGTCTCCTCCTAGAACTGAGATATTTTACTGCACGGACCGTTAACCCACTTTTTCCATTCCTGGAAATTGCATCACTACCAACACTGTCAAATATGAGCTTACTTAATAAATACCTGGTTTATTTAGGGCAGTTGATTCCGGTATCTCTGGCAGGAAAAGTCTATGGAAAATTTTGCTGAGTGACGAGAAGCAGGAGATCATATGCTGGTCTTTTTGGTTAACTGTGACCATGACTTCAAAGCGAAGTCTTAGAGAATGAAGCCAAGTGCTTGTTATACAAAGGTATCGGTTCAGAGTTTGCGTGCTTTTATTCATACTAGACGCCAAGTAGGCGAACGCTTGGGCAATTCTTGATCGAGATGGAATGGGGTAGTGACCCCATGCGTTCCCTCGTTTTCATGATGCAATACCTGAATGCTTCTGGGTAATTTCCAATTCTCGACATAGATGATAGATGGACGAAGCAGTTGACATGGACGGAAGCCTCTGTACAGGTAGCTAGAGTAATAAATGGATATAATTGCAAAGTTTAGACTGTGACATCGTTCAGGTTAAGTGTCGGGTCAGAAACCCATAACCACATATTTGGTGAAGTTTGAAGATGAATCACAGAAGTGAGCTCCAGGCTTATTCGTGTTTTCTTTGGTGTGCTGCGAAGGTAAGGAGGACAGATGAGTGTATCGCGAACCAAGAGCCAGTAGGACAAGTTAACAAAGAAAAATTTGGAACTACTGTATTCGCTTCAGTCCTTTTGCGTGATTTTATCTTCGGTAATCTTGCCTGGTCGCCTGCAGGGCCATAGAGACCTGAAGGTCGCCTGAATCATCACTTGAAGTTCAGGTAAAAAAACCGATGTGAGCACAACACCGCAAGGCTGAAGTCTGTCTGTATGGAATATTTATTTTTAGAATTGGCATCCCCCTTTTTTATATATATCAAAAGTACTGACCAGTTTAGCATTATGTGGAGTAATCATTTTTGACATTTGGTTGCATATCCTGTGCATGCAGTGACTGTTTTATCTGTGATACATTAATGTCACCAGATGCTGGCTGTCCTGCCCGGTGATGCTCTGCCAGGCCGGTACCTCACCTGTCTTCAGTTGCCGCCATTTTAGGAATTTTCGCCTTCAATTTCTTTTGCAGTGTGCATCCTGTAAAATGAATGTTCAGTTGGATTTAGATGTAGTGATTTACTTTTGCTAACAGGACCAAAATAACAAATGTCACTGCAAAATAACGTGTGGCTCTCCTATGCAAGCAAACAAACACACACGCACACACACACACACACACACACACACACGGCATTTAGACAAAACATGATGAACTTTTGCCTGATATGCTGTTCACCCTCCATGATGGCGCTAAACGTTCCAATGTGTTGAGGTGTGGGGCTTTGCAGCCACACTGGTCAGGGTGTCCATTTGATCCCCTGTCCCCCGTCAAGAGCGCCTATAATGGGGATGCAAGTGTCGGAAGTGGACTGAGGAGCGATAGAAAGTGGGCTACTGGTTTGATGAGTCTTATTTTAATTTTGCATGGTCTGTATGGGCAGGGTGGATGTGTGCAGGTTTCCTGGGGAAGATGTGCACTGTGGGGAGAAGGCGAGCTGATGGAGGGGATGTGATGCTCGGGGAAATGCCCTGTTGGCAGCCCTTGCTCCAGGCATTAAGGACATCAACTTGGCTTGACTGTTATGGCTGTACAGTGAGGACTAACGGCATATTGAGTTGACCGTTCTAATGTTTTGCGTGTTTGTGTGTGTATGTGTATATATTTATGTAATCACATACGCCTGGGCAAAAGTCAAGCACCTCTCAATTCTTAAAACAAGTTCCTTTTTGCCAAAGGAATGAACTAATAACAAATTTTACCCAATCCTTGGAAATATAACTTGGACATACATTTCCTGGTTTACAAAATCAGTTTTGGCAGACTTTAATCTTCACACCTTATTATCTTTTAAAGAAGGGTAACGTTTTCAACACATGTAAATGTGGCAAGGAGAGATTTGTTCCCCAGAACACTTCCCCTTAAGTCTGAAATTTCATTGATAGAGTCAATATTTATGATGAAACCTGTTTTCACAAGTTCCACCCGACTGCTGACATTGAGCATGTGCAGTGAGGCACAGTTAATGACAAACTCTTTGAATGTGAAATGCATGTGGAATACCAGCTAAACCATTCAGTCAAATGTATGGAGGTCAGGACTTGTTAATTTTTTGAAAATTGCTTTCTGAATTTGAGGGTGCGTAACTTTTGCTGAGGTTTGTGTGTGTTGGTGCATATATACTCAGCTCCATTAAAAACGCACAGGTGAGGTATTTACTGTATTTACGGCAAATAGAAGAATCGATTGATTTTTAAAAAAAATTGCTTTCACAGTGAGGCACGAGAGGAAATAAAAGCGTGTGGTATTGTAATCCTGACGCGCATCACGTGACGCGCCAAGCACTTCAGTAATAACAAACATTGAGCTGTTTGTGATGTGTACAGTGACACTTGACTTGTTCTTTTTGGTGTGGTCAATAGCCTACATAAAGCCAACAAAAAAAAACTGAAAACGCTACTGCATCAAGAAAATGGAACGGCTTGTGACACAGGAGAGAGAAAAAGAGCCTTTGGCATGTTACGGGCAGATCTCAGCCGCCGAGAGGTGGTGCGTCATTAACCTCCGCCGAGGAGGTATATGTTTTCGGTGCCGTTTGTTTGTTCGTTGGTTTGTTTGTGTACAACATAACTCAAAAATTTATGGCCGGATTTTGACGAAATTTTCAGGGTAGGTGGGTATTAAGTCAAGGAAGAGGTGATTAAATTTTGGCATATCTAGGCCAAAGTACTGCTGAGATGTACGCCAAAGTTCAAGATTTCAAGTCTTTCCAATGGGCCGGAGTTCCAATCACCGTGCTTTTGGCTTTGCTGCCCCCTGGCGGAGGTTCTGCGCTCTGAGTGCTTTTCTAGTTTGCACTGTCACCATTCAAATTCATTTTTTGCCCATCAACAGGAGTAGGAACTCATCTCTTCTGACCGTGGGCACCTGCCTCTGTGTAATTTTTTAGGCACTTTATTTCCCTGTTTCTGTCTGAGAATGGAAAACGGGGACTGTCACTGACCGACCACGGTACGGGCAGCCATGTGTAAATGGGCAAAAAATTTGTTTTCTGCAGGGGCCGTACACGCATGTAGACTGCGTCAAACGGTACCTGCGCTCACCCTCAATCGTCTTGGACCCCTCATCTTATGATCAGTTTTGGTTGCTGTTTGGAATCGGTCATGTACAGGCTGTAACCAGAGGTGGCGCTCTTGAGCTGCCATAGTCACTCGTGGCTGCCCTAAGCGAGGTCGGTCAGTGACAGTACCTGTGTTCCATTCTCGGATAGACAGCCGACTGATTGTTGAACGGTGACAGTGCAAATGACGCACCACGTCTCGGCGGCTGAGATCTGCCCGTAACACGTCAAAGGCTCTTTTTCTCTCTCCTCTGTCACAAGCCGTTCCATTTTCTTGGCGCATTAGCATTTTTTTTTGGTTTGCTTTATGTAGGTTATTGACCACACTAAAAAAGAACAAGACAAGTGTCACTGTACACATCAGAAACCGCTCAATGTTTGTCATTACTGCAGTACTTGGCGCGTGCACGTGGTGCGCGTCAGGATTACAATACCACACGCTTTTATTTATTTCCTCTTGTGCCTCACTGGAAAAGCAACAAAAATCGATCGATTCTTCAATTTGCCGAATATACAGTACATACGTCATCTGTGGGTTTTTAATGGCGCGGAGTATAGAAACAGTTTGGGTAAGACCATTGTGATGAATCATTGGTGTAATGCAATTTCTATGAACACATGCTCTCGATATAGTTATTTATGTAAAATTAATCATGAGTGTCTCTGACACCTAATCCTGGTAACTTCGCTCAGGATTGGTTTTTCATGAAGGCCGACAGCTTTCTCTGTTAAATATCACTGCATACAAATGTACCACTGTGCAAGGGCCGTTCTATGTTTTAATGCATTGAATGCGTTGAAACATCTGGCTGACTGGTTCGGTTCACAATACAGTATTGCAGATATGGGGCAAAATCCCTCTCTCACATAACTGTTAGAATAGCATGCAGAATTTTCTATATAAAGAAATACTAAGCAAGTCATACCATCTATATTGGGATGCATATAATGTTATTTATTTATTAGTTGAATTGGTCAGTCATAACAGGGGTTCCATTCCTTTTTCCTGTCCTGCTCTTAATTGGCTTTTTTTCTTATTTCTTTCCGAGTTATCTTAAATTGTAGATCATCTGTATGTATACAACAGTGAGCTTCTGTATTATAGAAATATTCAGAAAAATAGAATATTAATAGAATATAATTGTTTCACTGAAATTATCACCATCAATATAGCATGATATTTTTATTTCGGTTTTAATCCACGTTTTATAGGGACACAGTCAAGGATGCTGCGTCTGTTATTTGATCGTTATTTCAAAATGCTAAATGCACTACGTTAACACTTTTGTTAGCATTTTCTCCCCTTTTTCTCAGTACTGTTTTCCTCTAATTTATTAAAATGAGTTTATCGATAGTATTTTGATGTATGTTTTTTTTGTCCTTAGAGATTATATTTGTTTGCATAAAAGGCATGCAATTACCAATGTACGACCCCATCTCTGAAGAGGCTAGGACGATGAACAATGCAAATAAACAAAGAAAAAATGTTTTATTTTAATCACCCTTCACCTGTATTGAATTAAAAACAATACAAAAACAAGATATTTAATGTTTCAGTAATTTCTTTTTAAGGTAAACACTTCTTTTGAATTCTTTGCCTGTAGCACATTCCAGAATAATGGGAATATAGGTGTGTTATATCACCTTCCAACAGCTCTGCAAGTCGATGGTTCTCAGTGGTGGTCCTTGACACCCCTTTGTATCCTGGTCTCTCCATCAACTTATGAAATCTCAGAATTTTAATAAGGTGTTAAATGTTTTTAAATTGCACTATTTCTGTTTATAAAGATAATTTACTCTTTGAAGCCATATTGTCAGAACGAGTCCTGTATTCCTATTGTACAATATTGTAAATATTTTTATTGCAAAAAAAAAAAAAGGAATAATTTTAACTGGGGAAATTAAGGAATCCGTGACGACAAACTGGTGGAGTATTGACATGCGTTCACTCTAAAATTGGATATTTAGTAGTTAATGACAAATTGAAAACAAGGGAATGGTGGCCTAATTATTATACCCCCCGCAACAAAGTTTAGGGGGGTATACTGGATTTGCTTTGTCCGTCCGTGTGTGCATGCGTGCGTGTGTGCGTCCGGACCTAGATCTCATAACCTACTCATCCGCCATGCTTACTGACTAAATCTAGTTCTGAATTGTGTTAAAGTTACTCACAATATCACCAATGATAATTAGGACCCTATCTTCTGATATGTATGGACTTTGGGGCATTAAATTGAGCGCCATTATCTGCAAACAGAAAATTTACAACAGTGGTGAGCATTCCTAGAAGTGGTTGGCCCCACCAGAATTGCCTCAAGGGCCCATCAATGACTCATCAAGGAGGTCACAAAGAACCCTTATACCAAGCAGTGTCTCATTTGGGTCAGGCCCAGTTAAGAATTTTCTTTGCTGATGAACACTCAACAAGCCACAGCCCTACGAGAGCAGGAGACACCAAACCTTTCAATTATAGCTAATATATACTCTTCCAAAAAAGAAACTATACATTGTTTTTAGCATCAATTTATTATACATGAAATGTTTTGACAAATGTGGAAAACATATTGAAATATACTCTTCCAAAAAAGAAACTATACAAATATTGAATTATTGATTACACTTCCTTTTCAATATGTTTTGCTAAAACATATTGCTAAAAACAATGTATAGTTTCTTATTTGGAAGAGTATATAAAAACTAAACAGTTCCTTCAGCAGATGCTCCCACAGAAAATGCTCGTCAGTCAGTTGGCCATATTCGTTCTGGCTACATCCTCAAGCTGTTAGATTTAGGAAGTGCAGTTGAGATCATCTTGGACGGTTTCAAGTCTCTGGCTAACATTTTATTTATGCTTTAGCACTTCAAGCGGAGGTGGGCAAAGAAACGTCACTAAAATATTTTCCATCTGAGGCAATTGGATTTATTCTGTATTATGGAATAACTATTAATGTAAGCAGTTGGGAGTGTCAAGCTCATATTTGGTACTTCAAACCGCGTAAAGCGCTTTAGACCGTCCCAAATTAAATGTATTAAACATATATTTAATTACAAATGCATATGTCATCAATCACTAAAGTTAGTGGTTCGTGGCATGAAAGAGAATATCGCACTCATGGCTGAATTTGCCAGCCTTTTCTCCCTTTAACAAGGGTCACCCCACCCCCCTTTTTGTCAAACAGCTCTACCTGCTTCCCTTTCATAGGACGTCCATAAGCAGCATAAGACTTTTTTTTCAGTTGCTTTACACTTTGACATTCTGTGTCATCGGTAAATTGTCCCCCTGGCACCTATTCGGTTGTTCATGTGATCGGATATTTAATAGGATTGCTCATAGCTCATAAACGGTGATTGTGATAAAGCTGCTTCTAATGCCTGATTGCAGGTCGATCGGGGAAACATGACGTCATCGCCACGGAGTGCCATGGGTCGTTCTGTGCATTTGACTGTGTTGCGCGCGATGTCCACTGGGTGGCAGCACATATTGGCTGGATAGGTTGAGTCTGGTCATTTTAAATAGTGGTGTGCAACTCAGGCTTTGGTTGTCTAGTAACTTAATAGGTGGCGCTCAGTTTGGGTGGGGTTTTGAATGATGTGGCTCTCCATAGTTTACAACTCTTCCAAAGGAAGAGGGGGGCAGGAGAGGAGATTGCGGACACTTGGACAGGAAGTGGAAACCATTTTGTACAATTGGGGCAGATTGCAGTGCACCGTCTTGTGTCTTTACCGTCTTTGGTAAAGGTTAGGGTTTTGGATTCGGGAAAGGTAATTATGGTTTTTGAATGATAAGTTTGGGGTTCAGGGCTTGGGAAAAGTGATTGTGGTTTTATAAAACACAGTTGTTGTCTTAAAAGACAATTGTGCCCCGCAGTTCTAAATGTTAAATTCGTAAAAGAGGGAGTTGAACCCCGCTCTCCTGTGATAAAGTTTGTTGTTTTATATGCCTGTGGAACCACCCTGGCTTCCACTCCACGCAAACATTCAGGCTTATGCAAGTCATATCTCGACGAGATCTTATTTCAGTGTAGCTGCCGTTTGAATGAATGCTAGATATCAATAATAACGACTCACCCAACTTGATAGCAAATACAGTTGGGCACACATATTCCATTTCTATGACACTGATTACAGATGATACAGATGAAGGACTAGCAGAGTTGAGGGAATTGGTAGCGGGACCCACAGATTGTGAAAAACAGATGTTTGGGTGGGTTGACAGTACAAGGTTGAGACCAACTGTTTGATTAATGCAGGTAATAGAGATTGCGGTTGAGGGACAAGCAAGGGTCAAACTGGAGCAGACGGGATTCAGTGGGACAGGTAAGGTGAGGGTTTTGATCCTTGCAGGTGTCAAAACCAAGAGGGAGCGGGGATGGTGCTGACGAGAGTCATGGAGGAAGGGAGATGAAGGCAAAAGACTGAGGGGGAAAAAAAACAGGATCGCAATGGGGCTGCGGTAGGACTGAGGAACAAGGAGGCAGGAGCAAGACAATCGCACCCAAGACAAAGAATCAAGGAAACTGAGATACATGGGGAAAATAAGTTGGCCTGCAATGAAAAACAAGACTCGGGCAAAGCATTAGGAATGCACTTTGTGAAGGTGATAACAATTAACGACAATCAAGTGCCCAAACCAACCAAGAGGATGCATGAAACAGCCAGAAAACACCACGAAACACATAAACAGAGACTCAAGATGTGGCAAAACGGCCCTTCACCGCGCATACCGAAGGAACGGCTCACTCCAGAGATCAAATACTCTTATTTTCTTCTCACCCCCATGCCAGTGGAAATACAGGTAAAATTTGTCAGTCCATAAAGCACACTGGGAGGTATCAAAATGAACTCGGAGCAGCCTTCTCCATAACAACTGAATCCTGGATCCAAATGTCCGCACTCTGGACTACCGAACCCGAACCTTTCCGAACCGGAATGTTCAGCACTGTGACATTGACTAAACTGATCTGCATCGTTATATGATGTGTGTGAGGGTGTTTGGCTGCCAGCTTAAATGCTCTGATGGGACCGGAGTGCAAGCCTCACTCACTGATGTGGATGCAATCCCTTTTAAAAAAGAAATAAATCAGTATCTGGAAATTAGTGTGCATTTAGGCTGAATGATTTGTTTGTTGCATACATTAGGATACCTTGTTCGGTAACTCTCCCATCACACTTAAATTTATACTTTCCCTTTTTTGAAATTGCTTCCATGCTATCATTTATATCATCACACCTTTACTGCAATGCATACTGGGTAATCACACTGACTAAGTTCAGGGAAATTTGCACTCAACGTGGACTCTCTGGATGTTTGTAGAAAGTCTGCTTCAGGGTCCTTGTGGACGGGATGAATGGTGCTTATGGACAGCCCTCAGCACTGGCAGACTTCCCAGGATTCCACAAAATTCTGTGGGGGTTTGTTCATTCGAGCTTTTTTAGAGTCCAAAAAACTGCCCGAAAATGACCACAAAATTACTTCACACTGCTCCTGCAGCATAATCCAAGTCTTTATTACAACATTAATTTACGCATATCTTCACAGCATCCGTTGTTTTCATAAACCATTCAAAACAGCTTGCAAATGGCCCCGTGATTACTTGCTCATTCACGCTCTCCTCAAACCCGTGATCTCCGTTCTGGCGGGACGGGATCAGTGGCTCCAAAGGGTTTGCAAGCAAGAAGTAAAAATTAAAATTTGATTTAGGGTTATATAATTTGAAATTGCCTGTAAAATGACTAAGTTTGTTAGCCAATGAGCCATAAAAGTATGACCACCGGCCTAATGTTGTGTAGATTTTGCTTCTGCCACCAAAACAGCCCTGACCCACTGAGGAATGGACTCTGTTTGATCTCTGACTGCATGCAGTTGTATCTGTTACCAATATGGTTGTAGCAGGTCCTGTAAGTCCTGTAAGTTGTGAGGTGGGGCCTTCATGGATTGGACTTGTTTGTCCATCACATCCCACAAACACTCGATTGCATTAAAATCTGGGGACATTGGAGGCCAAGTGAACACTTCGAACTCATTGTTTTGTTCCTCAAACCATTCCTGAACCATTTTTGTAGTGTGGCAGGGCACATCATCCTGCTGAAAGAAGCCAATACCATCAGGGAATACTGTATCCATGAAGGGGTGTAGTTGGTCAGCAGCAATGTTTAGGTTGATAGTGCATGTCACAGTAACATCCACATGAATGGTAGGACCCTCGATATCCCAGCAGAGCTCTGCCCAAAGCAACACACTGCCTCTGTTGGCTTGCCTTCTTCCCATAGTGCATCCTGCTTCCGCATCTTCCTCGAGTAAGCGATGCACACGCACCTGGCCATCCACATTATGTAAAAGAAAATGTGATTCATCAGTCCAGGCCATCTTCTTCCATTACTCCATCCTCCAGTTTTAATGCTCACGTCACGTGCCCTTTGTAAGAGCTTTAAGTGGGGGACAGGGGTCGTCATGAGCGCCCCCTGATGGTTGTGTGGCTCCACAGCCCCATATGCAACAAACTGCGATGCACTGCATGTTCTGACATCTATTATCAGATCCAGCATTAACTTTTTTTTTTTTAGCAATTCGAGCCGCAGTAGCTCTTCTGTCGGATCAGAGCACACGGGCCAGCCTTCGCTCCCCTTGCATATCAGTGAGCCTTAGTTACCCGGTACCCTGTTAGCAGTTCACCAGTTTTCCTTCCTTGGACCACTTCTGGTACACACTGACCACTGCAGACTGGAAACCCTCAACAAGGGCAGCGGTTTCTGAGATTTTCTGACTCAGTCATCTAGCCATCACGATTTGGTCCTCGTCAAAGTCAATTTCATTCTTACGCTTGCCCATTTTTTTCAGCTACAAACTGATGAACTTTGAGAACATAATGTTCACTTGCTGCCTAATGTATCCCCGCCCACTGACAGGTGCCATTGTTACTTAGGAGGCAATCAATGTTACAGCTTCTCCTGTCAGTGCTCATAATGTCATGACTAATAGGCGTACTTTCACTTCATGTCGCAGTCCTAGCATTGAACTGGAACATATGCTTGCTCAGACAGTGAAAGACAGGCACTCGGATGACCAGTAGGAGGCACTTGAACGATGAACCATGTTGATCCGCATGATTCGAGGATATGGGGGTCACCCTTTCTTTACAGGGTGAGCTAACCCTGCAGCTTCCTGGACTAAAACTGAAAACACTCTTAGATTAAAGCCAAAAGTGTGAGCTTCAAGCACATCTTGGTGATTTTATTTAAGACCCATTGTGATGGTGTGCAGGGTCAAAATTATTATAGACTCTGCCATTGAAGAAATACTTATGGACATAACTACGGCTGGTTGGTTGTAATTCTTGGCCTTATTACAGACAGCAAACGCTTTTATTCAAGAGTATAGGTCATAAATATTTGATTACGTTTTTCATGATTTCTTATCTTAAGAAATCTCCAGTTTTTGCAGTTGTGGGTAAAGATTTTCTCCAACTTTACATTCATGACGTCACCTGCATCTCGAATCAGAATGCGTCATTGACTTCTCAAAACTGGCCTGAGTCAGTCCGCGCTCATCGCTCAATTTTATCTGCGCTGGCACTGAAATCTGGATCTATGTGTAATTTTGATCAAGTTTGTGGTGGTGATTTTGCACGAGTTTAATTAGCAAGCAAATGTTTCCAACGAATTTCACGTTCGATTACTCTGAAAACAAAACAATAACACCGGGACATTTACTTCATGAGTGCTCGCTGAATACCGCTAGACGGCGTTTTTGCATGCATTCTGCAGTCAGCATCCAGCCGGAGGACAACATTCCGAAGGCAAGGCACTGACTGGAGGCTGCTTGAGGCTCCCGGTCGTCTGGCAGTGTGACCGGGCGGCAGCACCCGGCCTTAGAGCGATTGATGGTCGAAGACAAAACTTCTAACCCCGAAGAAAGACAGAAGTGAACGGATTGTTCCCAGTGTCGATAGATCGGGTTTCCCTGCAAGTGTGGCTGGAGGGAATATGTTGCTGGAACTAAGCGTGAGCGACTGCTGGGCTTCTTCACTGCGGTCCTGAAGTTCCACAAAACATTATCATACCTACGAAATAGCTGGTTAAAAATTAATTTGACGGCGAGAAAATGCGGAGTTTTTCGCAGCGGCTCGTATTTCTCGTCACGCTTATTCATGGGGGAATTCAGGGTAAGTTGAAGGAATTTGAGAAGAGTTGATTCTGCGAGTTGAAATCATCCAGCGTTAACGTGAACTGGCCCCCGTTACCCTGTGTTGTGTCCGAAGTGCGGCGCTGCGAACTGTGGACAAGCGAGCATTTTTGTTTTTCTCCTTGATCTTGAGTTGGCTAACAAACTATTGCTCTTTATGAATTTGTTTCTCCGGCACTTTAATTTAGCTTGCTGGCTCGTTGTCGTGATTACGGTTTATTTAATTTCTCACTCGTCCGGATCACCACACTGCAGCGAGGGGCATGTTGTTATATTTACTTCTCTAAGTAGTTGTTAACGTTCGACTACACTTTGGACTCGATTTTCAAGACCAACATAAGTCGCGGAAATGTTTTCATGTAACAGGCTTCTATGAGAGCTTTTTTTAAATGGTTAATTATACTGAACACTTTGCGCTCTTTCAGTTTGACGTCACTCCCTCTGTAGTTGCTGCTAAATCAATGTTTTCTTGGTGGAACCACAGATTTGATTCGCCGTGGGGAGCGTTAAAGCAATTTAGGTGAAGTTACTCTGTTACACAGAGTTGCCTGTATGTCTTTGTCTTCCCAATATTTGTTTTCAGTGTCTTTGTTCTATGTTTTGACTACAATGTATCGCTATAGTATCGCGGGTGCGATACTTGGGTTATTTCCAGCGAATCACACAAAGTTGATTCAGACTATTTGATTAAACAAAAACAAACATGGTGCACCTTTGATACTTCTACGCGACCCGTGCATTTCCGTGCCCTCAGACCTGCATTGCAATGCAGAGGTTTTGGGTCAGTAGCTGTTTTTTTGTCAGGGCTCAGTTCTCCTGGACATTGGATTGGAGATGGAAGTGATTACGTGGCCAAAGGTGGATCTTGGCGTACGCGGTGTTTCTGTGTTCCTCAGGACTCATCTGGGTTCTGCCCTAAGCGGTCACATCTTTAATGACGGGTCCGGAGCCAGTTCCCATGGCAGCCGTGCTTGAACCAAAACATTTCTTTTACTGAGTACAGTGTTTTCCTCAAAGGAGGGAGGCTGTGTACCATGAGCGCTTATTGTCTTTCTCAACTTTCCATCAGATCATTTCCATTTCATTTTCAGCTCTTTCTTGTTGTACATTTTGTAATTCTAACCCGTCATTCTGTTCCTAAGGCTTGCCACTTGTTTTCATCCTGTGGTAAACTGACGTCTCAGGCTAGTGTTGTGTCCTTGTAATATGGCCTGACGTTATGTCCTGTGTTAGTGCTCTTGATTAGTTTGACTGTTCAAAATGCCCTCCTTACAATTTTATGTTGGAAGTTCTATTATCTATGACGTGGTCTTCTGTGGTCCCTCTGGCGAATTCCAGTAGCTGAGCTTGCTTGTGTATTCTTGCTTTCTTAACAATACTGCAGTTGATGACATGCTCAGTGTTTTGACAATGTCTGATCAATTTATTCTGATTTTCAGTCACATTTTGGCCTGCTTTGGTGGCATATGCAATTGGTCAGCATTGCGAGAGACAAGCGTTTCGACTCCAAATGCAAAGTTGACTCTCAGAATCAAGTCAAGATGTTTTGATGGCTTTCGTTGTTCTTGAAGTCACAATGGCGAGAAGAAACAGCCATCAAACATCTGACTAGCTAATTGTCCGGTCACTACTCACTAGAATGTCTGTAGTGCCCTCAGTGATCACCTGATATGGAAGGAAATATCCTTGAAGTAAAGCTGACAGTCTGTGCTTTTATCTCACATTGTTGCTCTTCTAGTTCATTGCGCAGGAGTACTGGGTCAGAACTACAGAAGCTGTGTGTGCTATGTAGAGGCGCAAATGAGTATTTGAATGAATGAGTACTCACCAAGAAAATCATAACCGATTACAAAAAAAAACTGGATCATTGATAATCATTTTGTTGTGCTTTATTTTTTTCTACATTTTATCCCAGTAAGTTCCTGTGTTATTTAGGCCTATATGTGCCATTAAAAAAAACCGTCGTGCTTGTTTCTTTATCTGTTTCAAATGTCTTCAACCGTCGGATGGAGGCCTCTCACCTGTTGCACACGATGGATCGCAACTCATTATCGTTTGACATTGCCTGATTAGCAAATGATTTATTTACTGAATTACCAAGACCAATATATAAGTATATAACAAGAGCAATCCAAGATTTCTGATCTCCGCCAAAGGATGACATTGATACAAATGCAAGATCTGTCTCTTGGGAAGATTTTAGGACCACGCATGCGACAAGTTTAATTGGGATTTGTGTGTGTAAAGCAGCCCATTCTCGTCTAGCAATGACGTCCAAGTGAAAACAATTGTGTCAGATCATTCATCACAAGAGCTTGATCTACCTCTGATGAAAATTTCATGATGATCCGTCGAGTAGATTCCGAGATGTCACTAAGATTGTAGATCCAGATCCGGATCCAGTATCCAGATCCGGATCATCACCAAAATTTAATGGAGTCATCCCTGGACCAAGATCTATCTCTGGTGAAAATTTCATGAAGATCCGTTCTGTAGTTTCCGAGAAATGTCACTAAATTTGTAGATCCAGATCTCGATCCGGATCCAGAATCCAGATCCGGATCCGAATCATCACCAACATTTAATGGAGTCGTCCCTGGACCAAGATCTATCTCTGGTGAAAATTTCATGAAGGTCCGTCCAGTAGTTTCCGAGAAATCCTGTCCACAGACAGACAAATAAATAAATAAATAAATAAATAAACCGACTCGATCGCATAATCTCCTTTGCGGAGATAATGATAAAGAAATTATTAATTAGGAAATGACCAAGTGACCACTGCTAGGCTACATTTAAAATGTACATATATTACTTGCGATATTGCATGGATGACAACTATGCTCAATAGCCTCTTCCTGGCTTGAGTGGTGTCAGGTCTTTCATACGTTCATGACTTCCTTACATTTCACTGGGGTATACAGTATATGATGCTATAATTGTGGAAAAAAAAGGAAATCCTGAGCTGCTGATGACAGAAGGCATCGCAGCATGTATGACACTGTCTAACCTGCAGTGCTGTGTGTTTAATATGCAATTACTTAGACTAGTTTTGTTGGATATTATGAATGCTTATGGCAAAAGCAAAAATCTATCTTCCTTGTCAGCCATCGTGAATTTCAGTCACATACAGTCTTTGGCAAACTTTGAGTTCAAAAGTTATACTGGAGCTGTTCAGTGGACCTTCACTCCAGGACGGATGTTGATGCTCTTCTGCTACTGGAACTTGGAACTATTCCCAGTTCTCATGACATCTTGAATGCAGCATTAACCCACACTGTGAACAGATCGGAAAATGTCAGAAAAATATGTTGTGGCTTCAACAGCTTCTGATGGGCAAGGTAACTTTATTTTAGTCAATTGGAAGTGTGCCCATTGATGAATTTTAAGGCCAACCTTAAAACTCAGTGCCTCTATGCTTGACGTCATTGGAACATCAAAAGTAATCAGTCTGACCTCAGAAAAGAAATTGTGGATCTCTAAAAGTACCTCGTTCATCTGTACAAACAAAACTGCGCAAGTTGAAACACCGTGGGACCAGCTGCCATACCGCTCAGGATGGAGATGCTTTCTGTCTCCCGAGAGATGAATATGCTTTGTCATGAAAGTGAAAATCAGTCTCAGAGCTTCAGGTGAGGACTTTGTGACGATGCTGGAGGAAACTTGTAAAACCGTATCTACATCCGTGGTAAAGTGAGTGCTATACTGACACAACCTGACAGGCTGTTCAGCCGGAAAAAAGCCACTGCTCCAAAACCACCATTAACAAGCCAGGCTACGGTTTACAACTTTGCATAGGGACAGAGATCTTGCTCTTTTTTGGGAAATGTCCTCTGGTTTGATGAAAAAAAAATTTAAATCTTCGGCCATGATGACCGTTGTTGTGTTTGGAGGGAAAAGGAGAGGTTTGCAAGCCGAAGAACACCGTCTCAACTATGAAGCACGAGGAAGGTAGCATCATGCTTTGGTTCTTACCATGGTCTTTCAGAAATTGATTGCATTATGAGGAGGGAAAATTAAGTTGATATATTTATGCACATCTTAAGACATCAGCCAAGAAGTTGAATCTAGGTCGCGACTGGGTCTTCCAAATGAGCAGTGATCTCAAGCATATTTATGAAGTTGCAGCACAAGGGCAGCAAGATCACAAAGTCAACATGTTGGAGTGGCCATCGCAAAGCACTGACCTCAGTCCAGTTGAGTCTGTGGACAGAACCAAAGAAGCCTGAGCGAGCGAGTAAACCTGAGTTTTTTTTTTTTTTTTTTTTTTAATAACACCAGCACTGTCAGGAAGAATTGGCCAAAATTCCAGCAACTTATTGTTAGAAGCTTGTGGAAGGCTACCAAAACTTTTGACCCAAGTTGAACAACTTAAAGGCAATGCTACCAAATACTACCAAAGTATGTGAACTTTTGACCTACAGGGGATGTGATGATTGAAATAAAAGCTGAAATAAGTCATTCTGCCTTCTGTTGTTCTGACATTTCACATTCTTAAAGTAGTGATTGTAACTGACCTAAGACAGGAATGTTTCCCGGGATTAAACATCAGGACTAGTTAAAAACTGATTAAGTATATTTGGCTGATGTGTTTGTAAATTTCCAGCTACAACTATTTATGTACATTTCCTGTTTTTTGAATTCAGAAGATACCTTAAATGAAAACATCTAAGTCATATTTGATTATTTATGATTGTAATTTTCACATCTTGTCTACTTACTTGAAGTGAAGATCAATTTGTCATGAGACATATTGTCGCTTGCTTTTGGCTGACCACTAAATCCATTCGATGACTTCATTTTATTTTCTCTGCTTTTGTTAACTGCCACCTGAAACAAATTCTTATGAGAAAATCACATACTTGTAAATGAAATGTTTGACATCCATTTCGCATTGTTTCACATGGTCTCTTTGATCATTGCGTGCCTTCATGACTTAAAACTGCGGTGGTGCCATGTAGCGCCGAGAATATGGCGGTTTTCATTTCAGCCAATCACTACGCCTGCTGATTTCACTGATTAGCACAGTTTAGAGCAGGGGCGCATTTCCCAAAAATGTAGTATTGTTGCATAGCTCATCCATTCATTGTCACTGGGCCCACTTATGTAAGTTAGCATCTGTGATTTCGGGAAACGGGGCTCCAGAGCGACAGAGCTTGTTTAGTGATTGGTTAGCATGTAACTTGTATACTCCTGGCCCTCCATCCATGCCATATGATTGGGCATCACTGACTTAAAGGTTCTGTGGGCAATCAAATCTTAATTAAAAAAAAAAATTTTTTTAATTTTTTTAACCGAAAAGCCCCCAGAAATCCCACCCCTGGCTCACCCAATGCCTTGATCTTCCCCAGGGTTACGGTTCACCAAAAGTCCCGCCAACCTGACTGTTACCCAGGGCAACATGGCGCGGCTGGGCTGTGCCGTAGAGGGCCTGAGCGAGCCGGATATCGTCTGGATGAAGGATGGGGAGAAGCTGTACAGCACCGATCAGATGTACATCACCCTCGAGCCAAACCACTGGGAGACCTTCCACAGGTACCGGGCTCCGTACTGATTGGGTCCATCGGGCCACAAACTGTGACTGCTCTAGTTATCTGAAGAGTTTCAGAGCTGTGTGGTCATTGCGATGGTATGTTCTTTGTGTGGTACGTTGTGTGATCTTGTCCTCTGTAAAGGTCTATGGGAAATGCTCCGTTAGCCCCATAAAATGTACAGAACCATTTCAACTTCTCAAAAAAATTAAGGGAACACTTAAACGACACAATATAACTCCAAGTGTTCCCTTTATTTTTTTGAGCAGTATATGTGGGTCCATCCAATGTAGCTGCTGTATTCAAACCTGTGGAGCTTTAGGCCGGTTTTAGTCTCATGGAGATTCCTGGGTTTCCAACAATCCCAAATATCCTGCTGAATTATGGGGAAATGTTTGTCAAATGATGCACAAGATCTAGATATTTCTCATCTGATGTAATGCTGTAGCTGTAAAAACATGGCACCCTGGGTTTGAATATTTCTCGCATCATCATGCATTTTTTAGTAAATCCCTGCAAACAGCAGATACAGAATATGTATGTGACACTGTCCTTCACTTTTTGGGGAAAAAAAAAGTTTTTTCTGACCTTGAATCTAACCTACTTTAGGGAAAACATCAGTGAAAAATTAGAGGTCATGGGGTGAAAGGGCCGGTCCATTATATTTTCTTATTATAACCCCCGCAACGAAGTCTATTATACCCCCGGCAACAAAGTTTTTATACTCCCCGCAACGAAGTTTTTATACCCCCTGCAACAAAGTTTATTATACCCCCCGCAACAACGTTTTTATACCCCCGGCAACGAAGTTTAGGGGGGTATACTGGCTCTGCTTTGTCCGTCCGTGTGTGCGTGCCTCTGCGGTGTCTGTGTGTGCGCGTGCGTCTGTGCGTCCGGACCTAGATCTCATAACCTACTCATCCGATTTTGAAAATTTTTCTTCTTGCTGGAAGGTCTATTGACTGTGGTACTGCCGGACTACTTGTTGTTGCGGGGGGTATCCTGTAAGCCATGCTTGCTGACTAAATCTTTTTTTCAGGTTTATATATCATTCTGAAGCTCCCTTGTAGTGATTCTTATGTATTCAAATATTCAAATTCTGGTCGAAGTACAAATGTTTTGGCATCAGAATGCTATTTTCCCGAGCCCTTCAAAAAACGTTTTCCCACATGCTGTGACGTAGGTTTCTGACCTGCGCGTGTGGAGTGTGCGAAAGAGTGCATCGGTGCTGAAAAACTTTATTGGGGGTTTTTTTTTTTTTTTTTGTTTTTTTTTGCTCCAAGGTCAGCGTTGGAGTTTCCGTCCTAAAAACCCAAAGAAGAACAGATCTGGAGTTGCCCTTTAAGTATCAAGCAGCACTTTGGGATGCTAGTCTGTCGTACAAAGATGAGTCAGTGTGCCAAGATACATCCGGACCGATACTCTGTGTTCTCTCCTCTCGGCATTCTGAGCTTGAGGTACTTACTGAACACTTGATACAGATTTGTTGCCGGTTGCTGAACATTCCCTGGTAATTTGAGCACCTCCTGGGAAGATGTCACAGAATACAGCACACGCTGATAGCTGGTCCTGGCTTTATTGTGGACATCCAGCCCCCTGTGTCTGTGTACAGTTTAACTGTAACCTTCAGCAGGACAGCACTGTCTGCCCGTGAAGCCACAAATGTCATTACCTGGGGATGTTTGCAGGTGCAACTGCAGGAGCTGCTGCCTGTGCCTCCGGTGTTATGGCGTGTGTTGCATGTGTGTTATGCAGACATGGAGAGAATAAAGGTGTAAATATGGGCGCTGATCTTTGAAGAGCTCTCCATATCATACATAAGACCATGCAAAGGAGGTAAAAGGTGAATCTTGGTATTATTCTGCTTTAGTGAGCTCTTATCATTAATTGCGGATACAGAGAACTGCAGAGGCCCTTTGGAATGCTGTCCCCCCCCCCATTGTTGCTGCACCCCACACTGTGGGTCATGTGACCGTACACCTGTGAAGGAATTCTGACTCCAGCTTTATTAGCCTTCAGTGCTTGGATTGGCTTTTGCAGTCCCAGGCCTGTTTACTTCCAAAGGTCACATTTTGTGTTTTATACACTGGAAGAGATAAAATATCAGAAATGTCCACTGAAAATTGGCCTTTTTTTAAAAACTGCTAAACCCTAATTATTTCAGCTTCTACATAGACATTTTGTATTAATCCTACTGTTGATTCATAGTATCTGCTGGTTAAAAAGAGGTCTAACCCTGAGCAGTTTGCTTGGCAATTCTCCAAAACAAGATCAGGGCACTACCAGAGCTCCAATTGGGCCAGATGGCATAGTGTCCAAATTACAGGCACATCACAAAAATGACAGATTTATTCGAAGTGGCAAGGGGAACTCTGCCAAAAATAATGACAACATTTACCAAACAGCAGCTGGAAAAAAAAACTTCAGACACAAGTCAAAGCTTACTAATAACCACGGAACTAAAGGTCTGAAAATCACCGTGGAATTAAATTAATCCATATCTGAACCAGTCTCTGCAAAAACCATTCATCCTCAGCAGCACAGAGCTGGTATTTGTGGTGGCGTTTCTGGTGATTTGTCATTCCCCTGTACATGACCCAAATGTTTACTGTATAAATAGAACATGGATGGAATGTCCACAGAATCGACAAATGTTTTGGGTGTTGTTCTACATTTTAACCCCGTAAACTTAAACTTTTCATTTAAGTTTTCCTTTGAGTGGGCTGAAAGTCAGAAAAACATTTTTTTCCATTCTGTAGAACAATGTCACATACAGTACACGTCCTGTATCTGCTGACTGCAGCGCTTCACTGAAGCTACATCACCGTTACATCGGGAGGAATGTTCAAACCCAGGACGCCATGACTGTATGGCGGCAGCATTACATTCAGTTGAGATTATGTAGATCTTTGACTTCATTTTGTCCACATTTCCCCGTAATCCAGCAGGACATATTTGGGATCACTGAAAACCAGGAGATCTCCGCTCGAGTTTAAAGTAGACCAGAAGTTCCTCTGGTTTGAGTTCAGCAGCTGCATTTGACGAACTCCTGCATTGGTTCTGTGGGACGAACGAACACCTGCAAGGCATCGTTGTTAATATAGCTGGCATTTATTTTTATTTAAATTTATTTTTTATGTATTCATTTGCTTATATCAGTGTAAGTAAGAAATCAGTAAGAAATATGACAATTACAGGAGAAGAAAGCTTTCTCCCCTTTTCAAACATCTATGTTCTGCTCATGAATATCACCAAGCAGAATCTTAGGGATGCCGGCAGGTGGCGTGTTACGTCAGTGGAACTAAAATGCCTAAAGACTGCGGTCTTGCAGCTTTTCTTTCGTCTCTGAAAGATAATTCTTTTTCTGGCGTATTCTACCAAAGCAAGGTAAAGAAATGGGAAACCATCTTTTTCGTTCAACATGGAAAGTTTCTTATACATTTCTTAGGGCAACGTTAGCCCAGTGTCATTCGGTAACCTTTTTTTCAAATTTTCTTGAATAATGTTCTATACGGTGTTATAATATTTTCATATGAATTTGAACTGGAACATTTATTCAGCAATTTAGCAGGAGCATTTCATTACTGACTAGTTGGCCAGCTACCTGTGCTGGATCCAACTACACCTTCGGTCGTACGCTGATGGCTACGCTGGATAAAGGGACATGTGTCCAATGGTTATAGTTTCAACGATCTAACTTTTCCTAAAATGGCTCTCGTTTTTTTTGTCCCCGGCCACTTGAAGTGTTGGTCAGGGAACTGTTAATGTAGGCCCTGTCGATCGGTATGTGCGTCCCTCTGGATCCATTACTCTGAAATGATATGCTGCTGCCTAGCCATAACCATTTTACGCTGACTTAATGACCTTGACTATAGCTTCATATCCGTTGCCTTGTTTTGACTTCTGACCTTCGAACATTCGGCAATTATTGGCAGTAACCTCCATCGCTGTTCTTTGTTTCTGGAGCATATCTCCAATATCGTTGGCTGTGGCTAGTTAAAATTACTTTTGTTGGTTGGCCATATGCTTCAGTTGTGCCTTTTGAATATATAGTTGACCTATGACCTTTGACTATTTTACCAATAACCTTGAACATTTGCTGCGATTTTTAACATTCTGAAAATTAATTTGATCTTGTTATGTAGCACATTGAAAACTACTAAGGTTAGGTCAAGGAAACCAGTGCAGGTATTAAAACTGAGCTATGACCTCTACAGGACATAATATTCGACCTTTAACTTAGGACGTTGACCTCAGACCATTTCTGGAGAATATCCCCCAAACTACTTGCTTTGACCTTTCCAAATTGCCAGATCATCGGTCGGGGGTCTCTTGGTTTGGGCATTGTCTGTCCATCTGTACAACGATCCATCTGTTTGTGCGCAAATCCATTAGCGATGGACTTATGTGGTCTCTGACCAGCTTGTTAAAAAAATTCCCAATGGTATTTGAAATAATCATGATACATTGTGTAAATAAGACCATTTCAGAGTTGCGGTCAGGTTTTTTCTCTTTGACAGAGTAAAGCTAATGATTCCTGCAGACTTCAAACCCTAATGCTAAGCTAACACACAATGCTACCCATCACTACTGAACACTCGACGTACAGAGGTGAAAATGGTATCGAACACCTTGCTCAGTCTTAGTAAGTCGGAAAATGGGTAACCTTCCAGAAATGCTGGAGTTGTGCTGTGAGTGGCAGAAAACCGCGTTGGCACCTGTAGACGGTGAGTTCAGATGGAAACTCAAGGTTCAAAGAGTTGTGGTTCCTCCCACAATTTTTATGTCTCTTCTCCTGGAGGGAGACGGGAGACATATTGTTTTAGGCTTGGTTCCCGTTCGCGTCGGCGACTGCGTTCCTACTTAGTTTCAGGAGCGTAACTCCAAAACCGCTTGCATGATCTTAACGAAACTTTGCATACTTACTACTCAGGTCTTGCAGTGCTGCCTTCTGGTATGTGCCTGTCCGTCTGTCCGTCCGTCCGGTGGGTTAGGCAGGGAAGGGGGGTGGGGAGGGAGGAGGCATCCGTTTTCAGGAGTAAAAACACATTCTACTTTTCCCATCACTTTAAATGAACACAGTCCTCAACCAAAAGGTTGATATACTTACTTCTTTAAAGTACGGAAGATGGGACAGTTGTCTGTGTGTTGTTTTGCAGTGTTAAATCAGTACAGCAGCAGGATGCTGGGAAGTACTGGTGTGAGGCAGAGTCGCATGGAGTCACAGTATCCTCTGATCCTGCTTGGATCACTGTGGAAGGTAAGCGGTCTGTTTACCCGTATACAAGTCTATTATGGCTGTGTTCATGTTTTCCCACACAGAGGCAAGGATTTCTCTCTCAGCTATGACTGCTTTATTTTTGTTTGTTGTATTCTCATTATATCGGAGCAGTTGTGCCAATGTAAATTGGGTACAGGTTCTTGTTTTAGTGCAGTGTCAGGATGCATCTTTCTTATCATCGATGTCTTACCTGATGACCGTAATTATCTAAGTATTTCAATAAGGTGTTATAGTGCGACGGTTAAGCGAATACCAGCTCACACATTTTAAGGTACAAAATCTTACCCGGGACCTGATGAATCGAGGTCCACCTGTGACCAGCAACCTTTGTAAAGACTTGAAAATACAATTAACATCCTACAAGTGTGCTTGAAAGTTTCATCAATGCATGTGTCCTTGAGTGCTTGGAAAATTTTTGCATTTTGTTTGGAAATTCACCATTCAAAACTCAACTGAAGTCCAGGGTGAAGCATAATTAATGTCTGTGAAACTGGCTATGTGTTGAATTTATGTATGTTTTCAACTTATTTATCAGTTATTATTTGGAAAAATAACTCCTGGGAAAGTTTTTTTTTTTTTTTTTGCTTTTGCTGTACGAGCCTCTGATTGCAAACGGCTGTTCTCTTTCAGGCTGTGCTCTGAATGATGTCACCGTCCTTTTCTTCACTTGTACATGGGTCAATGACAAATAAGCCTTTTAAAAATGTTATTTTTAAATAAATCTTTAAAAATGTGTGGAATACATTTATTTGAAGTTGGAAGAGTGTGTTTAAACAAGTCTTTATGGTTGCCCAACATTAACAGGGTTTTAGTACTGTTTTAGACTGAATTTGCAATTTCACCAGCCAAAAAAAGTCAGGTGGCGCAGCCAAAAGTTTTTTGAAAAAAACACACTTCCCTCTTTTTTTTTTCTGAGTGATTCTTTTTTTTTTTAGTAAGTATACCTGAGAGGGTCTACTCTGCCTAAAACATTAATATTTTGTAGATCTCAATGGGAAATATCTGGTTAAATAAAGGTTATAAGTTGAGCTGGGTATTGAAAGTAACTTATGGATTATTTATTATAGGGGCAGGTATGTTGGTTTTCCAAACAATTTAAGAGCTATTAAACTTCATTTATTTGAAAGGTTTTCAGAATAAAATTATGCCCCCATATTAATATTATATGAATTCATATTTTAAATTAGTTACATATTCAATATGTTTCACATAGTGTTAAATTGCTTGGAAGGTTGCGCCACCTGACATTTTGAGGGTTTCAGATGGAAAAACATAAAATATATTCAATTTTTATGAAAAACTGGAAATCTTCAAATTAAACAGGTTTTATAGAATAAAATGATACTTTTTATGAATCATTTTAAATTATTTTAAACCAAAGTAGTGCACTTGGACAATGACGTCATTGACCCACATGTCTGATTTTTATTACCACTTAGGCAAAAAAAGTTGTGCATTTTTTAGATGCCTCCACAATAAATTCTGTGGATGTGGTAATCCCAGGGGTGTCCTGTTCCCTCACCTCTCTCGATTGTCCCCTTCCCCAGGTGTACCTCATTTTGTGGTGGAACCCCAGGACGTCGCCACATTCCCAGGGGTCCCCTTTAACCTGAGTTGTGCTGCTGTGGGACCCCCTGAGCCTGTGGAGGTGCTATGGTGGCTGGGTGGGGTTCAGGAAGGAGATCCGAGGTCTTCTCCCTCTGTCATCTCCGTCCCTGGTAACCGAGATGCACCTCTTGCTATTTCACTTCTTGCTTATTGAATTTGCACTGCGTGATGTGGTTACCTGATCAGGTGAATAATGCTCTCTGCTGAAGTCGTTTTCAATTTTAGATTCAGCGGCACTGTATCTGGGATCCTTAAATGCAACATTATTGTGAATATTTCACCTTAAAATAACACCTTCAAAATATTTTTTATGGTACTTTGAGTTGTGCAAGGGAGAGTCGTGCATCTGTCATTCCCATTGAATGCCTCAAACACCTATTCTCACTCGGTGTACCTTGGGGCGAGCAATTAAAATTTGAATAACTATGCATTATTTTTAAGCCTCAGTCGAGTTCAAGATTTTGCAGCATATTTCAGAGGAACTACTCATGCTACTTTTCTCGACAGTAGTCAAGTATAATTTACATTGTTTTAATTTTTAGCGAACGTGCTAACACCCTTACTAGTCTAAGAACTACTTGTCCCGTGATATAGCTGGTTCCTGAATCAAAAAATGAGATTTAAAAGCAAGGCATCCTGGTGGGGTAGCTTGCTAATTAGTTAGCCACTGTATGTTTTACTTAGTTACCCTACCTAGCTAGTAATCAAGTTGTCTTGCTAGCTAGCAAGCACCAATTTAAACATTTGGCCAACATGAGTCAGTGTGAAAATCTGGAAACTGATGAACTAGCTACCCAGCTAAAATAATCTTATCAATGCGTCACTGTTTAGCTGGTTGGTTGCTGGCTAGCTAGGTTTATAATCTCTACTCGCTGACCTAACACCATTTAATTTGCAAAATAATTGCTATTCACTGTTCATTACTGATTTCTAAGCACCGGATTTAGTCAAGAGTAGCCTACAAACTCGTTAGCCAACGAATCCGTTTCACCCACACACCTCCGACCTTGCTAGCCAGCTAAATAAGCACGAGACACTGTCTTGCTATTCTCTGTTGACTTCTGTGATCTACATGTTCACTTGCTTTGAGCAGCCTGCCGTAAAATGTTTGCTCGGTCGCAGGTTAATGGGGTTTCTGAAGGTAGTCAACAGCTAGCAAACAAAGCATCGACTTCTTTTTCTCCAATTTCTGGTTCTGATCAACCTCAGTCAATTTATGGTCATAAATTGCTGAAACTGAAATACCTCAGTGGCCGGGAAGGAATTGCTGACTATTTGCGCGTTGATGTAGTGGTTATGCAGTTTGCGAAAATGGACTACAAAGTGGATCACACAAGTAAAAGCATTACATTTTCAACGATAAACCTCAAGATTGATGTGCTCACTTGCATCTGTGTACCTCATAGGTTAATCTCGGAGCCTGCCAGCTCGGTCTCAACATTTAATATGTCGTCTTCGCACTGTTGATAATGAAATATAGGGTTTAAATTATTTGTAAATTGCATTTTGTTTTTAGCTTACTGGCCCTATGGGCCGATAAGCTATTGTCGTGGTGTGGCGTCTGGCGTCCGTCCTCCAGAAAATTTTTTAATCTTTTTTTTTGGCCTCATGAATTTTCGTATAAATTTGCAGTAACATACTACTTGGCTATATCTCCAGACATTTTTTCTCGGATTTTTGTTTGAATAATTTTTGTCCGTTTTATGGGCTCTTGTATTTTTTGCTCCAGTGTTAAAGACAGGACTGAGAAATTTTAAAAAATTATTTCTCAAAAACTGCGCTATACATTTTTTTCTAAATCAGGCAATCAACTTACCTTCGTACCATCAATGTACAGTACGAGTGCCATTTTGATTGAATCGACAGAAGTGGGTCTATTGGGGGGCGCTGCACTTTATGAATATGCAAGATGGCCTGTGGAGGCCAAATGGTTGCAGATAGAGATTAAGTTTGTATTATTGACCTGTAGGAAGTCATATATGACCTATACTTTGGCAATATTAAATTTAACCACAGATGACTTTGAAAGGTCAAACTCGAGGTCAGGGAAATGTTAAAAGATATGACTTGAAATTTCAAAAAATTACTTCTCAAAAGCTGTCCGATTAACTTTTTTCTAAATCTGGCAGTCGGCTCACCTTGATACACTTTATGTACCGTGCGAGTGCCATTTTGATTGAATCGACGGTAGTGGGTCTAGAGGGGGCACTGTACTTTGGGTTTAATGGAGAATGGGCCAAATCGCCTGTGGAAGCTAAATGGTTGCAGATAGAGATTAAGTTTGTATTACTGACATATAGGAAATATAATATGATATATACTTTGGCTGTGCTAAAGTTGACCTCCGATGACCTTGGAAGGTCAAACTTGAGGTCAAGCAAATTTTTAAAATTTTCAAAGGTTTCTAGGCTTGAAAATATTGAGGATTGGGAACATGTGCATTGAACACTTATAGGAAGTCATGTATGAACTTTCATTTGGAGGCCTTGAACTTGACCTTCGGTGACCTTCAATGGTCAAACTTCACGTAGTGAAATTTCAATGATTTCTATCGCCAAAACTATTTCGGATAGTGCTTAGGTTTGTATTGTGGGCATATAGGAAGCCATGTATCATTGGGTGTCCTTGAACGTGACCTTCAACAGCCAAACTATACAGTGAAATTTCAATTAATTATATCAGCACAATCGTTACAGATTGAGTGTAGGTTTATATTAGAGACATATAGGAAGTCATGTATGAATTTTCATTTGGTGACCGTCATACTGACCTTCAAAGGTCTAACTTGACCTAGAGAAAATTCAATAACTTCTGTCACTGAAAAGGTCACAGGTGGAGCCTAGGTTTCCGTTACTGACATAGGAAGTCACATATGAACTTTCATTTCGTGACATTCAGCTTGACTGGTGATGACATTTGAAGGTCAAACTTGACATAATACAATTACAATGACTTGTATTGCCAAAATGGTCACAGATGGAGTCCAGGTTTGTATTAGAGACATACAGAAGTCATATATGAACTTTCATTTGGTGACCTTCGCATTGACCTTCAAAGCTTAAATGTGACCGAGTGAATATTCAATGACTTGTATCATTAAAACGATCACAGATGGAGCCAAGGTTTATGTTACTGATATCTAGGAAGTCATACATGAGCTTTCATGTGGTGACATGCAATTTCACTGTCCGTAACCTTTTGGGGGTCAAATTCGACAGTGAAATTAAAATGACTTGCAACACCAAAATGGTCACAGATTGAGCCAAGGTTTGTATAGAGACATATTGAAAGTCATATAAGAAGTCCATTTGCAGACCACAACTTGACATTCTGTGACCTTTAAAGTTCACAATTGACATATTGAATACATATTGCCATATTCTTATGACGTGTATCACCAAAACTGCTTCAGAGCTGAGGATTTTATTACAGAAGGTCTTATAAATGTGTGTGAACTTTAATTTAGTGACCTTGACATTGATTTTCATTGATTCAAATGTCAGGTGATTCAAACTTCACACGAAATTTTCATAACTTGTATCATCGCTGTAAGACTGCTGGCCGGTAAGCTACAGGACCCTCAGTCCTATTTTTATTTAAATTTTATCCAGTGATTCAACTTTTTGTAAAATGGTTTTGTAGGTCAATGATGGTTCTTGATGCCGTGCTGTTTGAGTGGTCAAAGATCACGGTTATTAAGATCACGGGACTTACAGCCTTGCCCTTTATGCTTAGAAGTTCCTCTTGATTCTTTGAATTCTCTTATCTTCTCTGATCTTTGTAGGGTGAAACATTCAAATCTGTTCCTTTTCTTCTTTGAGAAACATTTTCCTTGCGAAAACTTTGTTATTCCCTCATGTATTTGTGGTAGATTGGCGATCCTCTGCTCATCTTTGCCCCTGAACAAGGAAGCTTTTCCTGGATGCTGCTTTTGTACCAAATCATTATTACAAATGAACTGCAGTCATTGGCTGTTCCAAATCACATCCTCCTTCAAATTTTTGATGTCATTATTCATCTGAAATGGCCTCATACCACCTTTTTTGGAATGGGTTGCTGGCCTGACTAGCAGGATTGGATGTATATTTACAAATAAAAAAAGAAATAAGGTGAATATATTGTCTTCATACTAACTGCAATGATATACATGCCAAAGTACATTTAGAATCACTGCCTTCTCTTACATGTACAATTTCTATACTGAGCCTGAGTTGAAGTTGTAAAGGTATTATTATTGGACTCTCTCTGTAGTCGAAAGTTTTGTTTAGGAAAATTACTGACTGTGAAAAGTTTGCTGATTGGAAACTAAAATGTTATTGCATCTATATATTCTACCATTGCTCAATAAATAAAACTTGTGATATCTGTAACAAAATGCTCAGGGACTTGTATAAAGTCCAGAATGAACGTTGTGCTCAGTGATTATACATCCAAGCGGTCCTTTGTTTATGTTTAGCAGAATGCGTAGGTGCAGTGTCTGCCCCGTGCGTGTAACTGGACTCCGAAATCTAAAGCGCCACATCCTGTAACTGACTGCATTAGAGCCCATTACTGTGGGATCGATACTGTTAGACTGCAGGAGGCCGAGTGGTGCTATAGATTCTATTGACCCACTATATCCTTAGCTGTGCCTTCTTAACATTGAATGTTCTTTCTTCCTACACATGCGAGGGAAATACTGCAATTTTATTAATACTTTGAATGGTTCATGATTGAGACTCCAAGGACAGCTCCGTTGCAGTTGATGTTCTTTGCGGAAAGATTGCTTAGGAGGTTCCTGTAGCCAAATGCGGCCTTCTGTAGTTAAGGGCCTTGAGGATTGCAGAAATTAGCCACTATGTATGTTTTGAATGAATAGAAACCAGTCACATTGTTGTTGAACACTGCTGCCGTGACTTCAAGACTTGAAGGTTGAATTCCTCAGTGAATCTTACAGCATTTGTGGAGACTAGAGAGCTACAGTTCACATGGTTGTAAAATACCTGCTTGGATTTCATTAGATCTATTTCATCCATAAGCATGATGCAGATCTTTGCTATAATTTTAGGTCAATAGTGCAGTTTTAGGATATCCCTGTTAGTTTCAGTTCTACCAATGCAACCACATATACTATTGTTCCTTCCCCATTATCTGAAGGGTTAGTCGAGAGACTACTGATTTAGGCCGTGTCCATCCATGTCCGCGTGCATCGAATCTTTGACAGTGCACTTTTTGCTGTCTCTGACCAGTGTGTTGGTAATAAATCTTACATGCTGTGGTAAAAAGATATCTTAACCCATGAAAGCAACATGGGAACAATTTGATAAAAAATAATGAGTTTAATACTTCCCAGTGAGTAATCCTGCCCCAATATCTCAACATGATGAGGAGTGTTGACGTGACGTCACAATAGGAAATTTAATGATATAATGTACAAAACCCAAAACCAGTGAAGTTGGCACGTTGTGTAAATCGTAAATAAAAACAGAATATAATGATTTGCAAATCCTTTTCAACCTATATTCAATTGAATACACTGCAAAGACAAATTACTTAATGTACGAACTGGTAAACTTTGCCATTTTTTGCAAATATTAGCTCATTTGGAATTTGATGCCTGCAACATGTTTCAAAACAGCTGGCACAAGTGGCAAAAAAGACTGAGAGAGTTGAGGAATGCTCATCAAACACTTATTTGGAACATCCCACAGGTGAACGGGCTAATTGGGAACAGGTGGGTGCCATGATTGGGCATTAAAGCAGCTTCCCTGAAATGCTCAGTCATTCACAAACAAGGATGGGGCGAGGGTCACCACTTAGTGAACAAATGCGTGAGCTGATTGTCGAACAGTTTAAAAAGCACATTCCTCAATGAGCTATTGCAAGAAATTTAGGGATTTCATCATCTACAGTCCGTAATATCGTCAAAAGGTTCAGAGAATCTGGAGAAATCACTGCACGTAAGCGACAAGGCCGAAAACCAATATTGAATGCCCATGTCCTTCGATCCCTCAGGCGGTAATGCATCAAAAACCGACATCAGTGTGTAAAGGACATCACCACATGGGCTCAGGAACACTTCAGAAAACCACTGTCAGTAACTACAGTTCGTCGCTGCATCTGCAAGTGCAAGTTAAAACTCTACAATGCAAAGCGAAAGCCATTTATCAACAGCACCCAGAAACGCCGCTGGCTTCGCTGGGCCCAAGCTCATCTAAGATGGACTGATGCAAAGTGGAAAACTGTTCTGTGGTCTGAGGAGTCCACATTTCAAATTGTTTTTGGAAACTGTGGATGTCGTGTCCTCCGGACCAAAGAGGAAAAGAACCATCCGGACTGTTATAGGTGCAAAGTTCAAAAGCTAGCATCTGCGATGGTATGGGGGTGTATTAGTGCCCCAGGCATGGGCAACTTACACATATGTGAAGGCACCATTAATGCTGAAAGGTACACACAGGTTTTGGAGCAACATATGTTGCCATCCAAGCAACGTCTTTTTCATGGACGCCCCTGCTTATTTCAGCAAGACAATGCCAAGCCACATTCTGCATGTGTTACAACAGCATGGCTCCGTAGTAAAAGAGTGCGGGTACTAGACTGGCCTGCCTATAGTCCAGACCTGTCTCCAATTGAAAATGTGTGGCGCATTATGAAGCATAAAATGCGACAACAGAGACCCTGGACTGTTGAACAACATAAGCGGTACATCAAGCAAGAATGGGAAAGAGTTCCACCTGAAAAGCTTCAAAAATGGGTCTCCTCAGTTCCCAAACGTTTACTGAGTGTCGTTTAAAGGAAAGGCGATGTAACCCAGTGGTAAAAAGGCCCCTGTGCCAACTTTTTTGAAATGTGTTGCTGCCTTTAAATTCTAAGTTAATGATTAATTGCAAAAAAAAAAAAGTTTCTCAGTTTGAACATTAAACATCGCCATTGCAGTGTATTCAATTGAATATAAGTTGAAAAAGAATTTGCAAATCATTGTATTCTGTTTTTATTTACGATTTACATAACGTGCCATCTTCACTGGTTTTGGGTTTGTATTTAGACAAGTAATAATATTCCTATAAATGAATATTCAAAAGCTATCATGGGAGTATTTTAGAGTGCAACTACTCATGCTAAATCAATTCACATTAGCCCTGATTGCTTTAAACAAACAGTACTGTGATTATGGGAACACAAACCGTAGATGGAGGGTGATTTAGGATTAGTGTTTCCGGAAGTTGTGTGTGATAAAGCCTGGATGCGGACAAAAGGAACCAGCTCGTGGATCGGTATTCATTAAGGTGCTTGATCAGTGTGGGCCTCAGGCCTCATCCTCAGTCTCTGGGAAGAAAAGGGACTCCTGACCCCAGTGTAAGTGTCATTTTCAGGTGTACTTCAGACCCTAACCTGTCTAGTTACAGGCTTTTACTGCTTCTATGTGGCTTACTCATTCTCCATTAGGGGCATTTCATATGAAAATCGGGATTTCCAAGAATTTTGCTGCTTCCATGGAGTGAACCTACTTCAAAATTGATTGGTGAAATAAGGAAGACTAATCACATCCCCCCCAAAAGGAGACGTAAATTTTCAGATGACCCGTATGTTCTCTGTTAAGCATGGGCACCGATGAAAGTCACTGCATATTCATACTTCTTTCAGTGCTACATACTGTAAAGATAACCACCAGCCATATAAAATGGGAAAGGTTTCTTAATGGGTCCTGTAGACTGTCAGATGGAAAACAAGAAAATTCATTTCTCAGAATTTTTTTCATGAAGCTTGGCTGTAATTGGTCTCTGTAGTGTTTGCATTGTGTGTCTTGCAGGCTTCTCCCTGTGTTTGACACGTGTGCTCTGGTCTTCTGCTTATACAGGAGTCACTGAAAGCATCAAGTTTTACTGTGAGGCGAAAAACGCCAGGGGGATCTCTGTGTCCCGCACAGGGACTGTGTATATTAAAGGTAAGACTTGTTGCCTGAGGTCTAAAGCTCCTGTTTTTTCATATTTTATGTCTGTGTTCATCATATATGTCCAGCTCCAGTATCCTCTGTTGTATGTAAATGGTTAGTGTGACTCGCCTCCAATATGCTGTTCTTTGCAGATCTCCCAGAAGCCCCTAGTGCGGTCGAGGTGTTGAAGATGCAAGAAAACAATGTGACGGTTTCCTGGACCCCTGGATTCGACGGGCACTCAGAACTGCGGGCGTGCACTATCCAGGTGATCCCTGCGCCAACCGTCTCAGTTAATTCATGCGGAGCTGTTTGGTTAATATAAGCGCGTGGTCACAGTGGATCCCATCATCTCACGGCATGATGATAACGCGTCATGAGCCCTTTTTGTCTCTGTGGCCTCTTCAGATATCACCGACAGGATTGATTCTGTTTGTGTTGCTTTTTTATTCCAAAGAGGCAACATTGCACAAGACCAAAAGCATTGCAAAATTAAAAAAAAACATTTCTTAGTATTGCTATTTCCGTAAAAGGCACGCAATAATACTCCACCTTCTTATTGTTCATACTAAATATTGCAAATGACATCGAATACAAGCATTTTAATCCTGTGTCCTCTACTTTCTCTTCCTCCATTTCTCTATCCCCCTCTCTCTCTCTCTCTCCCCCTCTCTCCCGGACTCAGTCTGAGCTCTGAAACTCCCCTCCCCTAGTCTACCCATGAGCAGACAAAACACTTTTAACTCATTTCCTGTTTTTCATCCATTTACTTCCATTAATACTGAGAGCTCAGAAGTGTAATGATTTCATTGTATTTGTCAAGAATTGTAGATCTTGGTTATTTGCAAAGACAGAGCACAAGAATATGACCACAGCGACATTTGATGTTGGTCTCTGTTATAGAGTGGGACCGATTGACTTGTTCTCTTTGTCCGTTGTATGGCGGTGGTGTGGTCAGTGTTGGCGCAGAGCCGTGGAGGAGTCTGCCGCCTCTCCTCAGTGCTGCCTGGTCCAAGCGGGTCTGGTCTCTCCGCAGCCTCTAGCATCTTCCTGTCGCACACAAAGCCAAAACCTAAGCTTTCACCTTCATTCACGTGCACTTTGGCTTCACTCATAATTATATGGCCGAGAGATAATGTTTTCACTGCCGTTTGTTTGTTTGTTCGTTTGGTCATCGGTTAACGGGATCTCAGAAAGTTATGGATGGATGTCAATGAAAGTTTGTGCGTTGATTGATACTGTTAAAGAGGGAGTGATTTAATTGTGGTCAAAATCAGACTCATTTTCTTGATTTAGAATCCAAAGGAATTTCTATGCGCTTAAAGATAGCACTGTCGAGTATTGCGTCCGTTGAAAAGGTTACCCTTGCCATTAACGTGACTCTAACACCCACATAACCCATCAGATTACTTATTCATTCAAATATTTCATGCCAGGAATCCGACATTCTCCACAAACAAATTTCAAAACGGCAGAGGTAATGCGCTCTCCGAGTGCCTTCCTGTTCAGAGAGTGTTTTGAGAAGGAGTTGAATACATAGTGGATCTTGCATTACTGCTTGAGTTCACAACGTCTGTGGCCTCATTCAGTTGCTCTGGTCTCATATCCTGCCTTTGTTCTGTTGCCAAGGGTAGAGTTTGTCTCATTCACACAGCACAGCTGTGCGTGAAAATGTTAGTGTCCATATCTCACTATCCCTCCACAGCTGTGGACAAGGGTGTCACTGTTGATGGGGATTTGTGCAAGAGAAAATCTTGAAGAAGCGAAGAAGTTGTACTCTTTCTCTTTCCTCTGTTCTTAACCCTTAGAGCGCTAAATGCAGCCATTTTTGCCCAAACTGTCAAAATCAAAGAATCAAAGCTGTTGAAAAGCCATCATGTGGCGACAAGTTGCCACATGATAGCTTTTCAACAGTGGAAGGTAATTAAATTTCTATATATATATATATATATATATATATATATATATATATATATATATATATATATATATATATATATATATATATATATATATATTTGTTTTTTTTTTTTTTTAATTTTGCATCCAATCCCACCCGAATCTGGAATGTCCAACTGGGGAACTATGTACAAGGCTTTTCGCATATGTGGCCCCCTACTGCCAACTCAGGAGAGTGAGACGGCTCGCGGCTCTCCTCCGAAGCATGCGCCCGTCACCAGCGCTTCTTATACACTCATTGGTCGAAACCTCGCAAGTTCAGAACAAGGGTGCGGGATACCCGAACATGAATGAGCTTAGAATCTTCCTGTCGAGCGCCCGTCTGGCCAGCAGGAGGCCCCTGAGAACTTATTATTTACAATACCCTATCCCGGCAGACCCTTCCCAACTTGCATCCCTGTCAATTGCACGCTAGTCTGTAAAGAGCTGCCGACCACTGCCAGCTGGTATGAAGCGGGGATCGAATCTGTGCCGTGATAGTCACTTCTGCTTTGCAACGCGATGCTTTACCGAGTGAGCTATCCAGCGGCTCTAAATTTATATATTTTTTAAAGTTTATTTCTGCGTTCTAAGGGTTGATGATTAAATTCTGCCACTCGTGAGATAATTTTGACTGGTGTCTAGATTTGTCCATGAAATAAGTGGCATAGTCTGGGCTCCATAGGGTAAGATTAACATCCAAAGAACTGCAGGCCTCGCTTGCCTCAGTTGCTCACGACTCCACAGTTCGAAAGAGATTGGGGAAAAATGGCATCCATGAGAGAGCTGCAAAGTGAAAACCACTGCAGACTAGAAAGAGCACAAACGCTCATCTCACATTAGCCAAAAAAAAAAAACATCTTGATGACCCTCAAGGCTATTGGAATAATATCTGTGGACTGATGAGTCAAAAGTGGAACTTTTTGGAGGACATTGCTCCAGTTATAGTGGCGTAAAGCCGCATTCTGCAATAAGAACATCATACCGACAGTCAAACACAGTGATAGGAGTGTGATGATATGGTGCTGATTTGCTGCCTCGGGACCTGGGGGACTTGGCATCATTGATGGAAACGTGAATTCTGTTCAATCCTGAAAATATTTTGAAGAAGATTAAGCGGCCATTAGTTTGAAAAGCTCAGACACAGTTGGGCTTTGCAGCAGGTCAGTGATCTGAAGCACACGGGCAAGTCACCTCTGAATGGCTCAGAAGATGCCAAATTAGGGTTTTGGGAGTGGCTGTGTCAAAGTTATGACTTGAATATGATTGATATACTGTGGTGTGACCTTAAACAGTTGGTTCATGCTGGAAAACCCTCCAATGTAGCTGAATGAAAACAATTCTGCAAAGAAATTAGGCCAAAATTCCTCCGCAGCGATGTTAAAAGACTCACTGGCAGTCATCACGAATGTTTGATTGCAGTTGTAGCTTCCAAGGGCAGTACAACCAGGTATTAGGTTTAGGGGGGCAATTATTTTTCCCCAAAGGTGATACAGGTTTTGAATGGCTTATTACCTTCAATAAATTAAATGATTATTAAAAGCTGCAGTTTGTATTTGCTTACCTTCACGTTATCTTCTATTATAATTAGTTGGATAACTTAAAACATTTAGATTAGACTAATAAGCAAAACTAGGAGAAATTGGGAGGGGGCATAATCATTATCATAATAATCATTTTTCACAGCTTTGTATTACTTTACTGTTTATTTTTGCCTTACCACCTACTCTCCAGATTGTAGATGATTAAATCTGGTACAGTGTGCAGAAACTATGAACAGCGGGTTGGAGAAATGATGTACTGTAACACAAAATCAGGCTTTGAAAATTTATGCAGAAAAGGCCAGAAAGCTGAAAGCAATTGCTGCAACACAGTGATGATTGTATCCCTGTATGACGAGTCGGGGATACTATGGATCAACGATCATCACCCTGCGTCCACCGCCACATTCATTGAGATTGGCTTGTGAGCGCTCTACAGGCCACAAATTTCAACCGATTTGTTTCGTATTTTGCAAGGGGGTAGGGTCACGAAGCCAATCGATTTTAGGAGCAATTGCTGAAGAGGATTCAGGGATGCACATTGACTGGCGGGCGACCAGCCGTTTAGTTATGAATTGGTTTGAATCTGTGAGCAAATTTAAATTTTGACCAACTTTTATGGGTTTGGTGATTAGTGGTGTGGGTCACTTCAATGTCTACGTAAGCAACTGCCAAACGTGCTGTTAGTAATG